>BPTQ01000009.1:124561876-125070975 GCA_019973895.1 Chrysanthemum seticuspe
TGGATGATGAAGGATCCTATCATTTGTTGGCTTGACCGGAGATGATTCGGTTGAAGAGATTTCGTGTATAACACGAGCCTTTTTCATGGGTGGTTCTTTGGTGGATAAGTTACTACTTGGGGTTTTCCTCATGATGAGATGATTGTAAGGGTTTCTAAAGTGCTGAAAGTTAGGATGAGAGTGATGACTATGGAGGTCCTAACATAGTGGTTTATAAAACAAGAGATTTGGCAAGTGCATTTAAGCCTTAAGCCACTAGGATTCATTGGAATGTGATGATTAACATGCACAAGAGTCAACTTCAGAGGTTGCACTGATCTAGGAACTCATTTAAGATGAGATGGAGTTTTTGAGTTAGGAAGATGAGTTGAAATGATTGTTTTGGCAAGATTTGACATAAACTGTCATCCGGATCCCACGGTTCCCTCCTCAGAGGGATCTGTCTAGGCTAATCCTAGGGACCCGGCTCTTAGCAGCTATGAAAGAGTGGAAATGATGTTTCTAAGATCTAAGACCTATAACATCTTGAGTGTTTCAGTCCTCCTAAGTGTCTTAAATGAAGGGGTGCTTGGGTATTTGAAGGTAATGAGTGATGTAGCTAATGATTGTCTTTTATGGAAGGATTTGGAACTTTCAAGAGTACCAATGGATGAGCAAGGATGACACTAAATATGAGAGTGTCAATTGAAGCTAAATGATCCTAGAGATCAAGTTGTGATTTAGGATAGTGTTTTAGAAAATATCCTAGAAGCTTTGAGATGGGAAAACTAGAGTTTGATCAACTTTGATCAATTTTGAGGTAAGGATGATTTATGATCAATTTTTTCATAATCAAATGATTTCTAAGGCTAAATGTGAGGAATCATTAAAAAATGAAGTGTGAGTTTAAGAGCGGAAGAGTAATGGATTAAAAAATGAAACGATAGATCTACAAGTGTCTTAGAGTGTGATCTATGAGTAATGTGTGAGTAGGAAGGATCTACCTATCTTGATAAGGACTTAATTTGCCTTAAGACACTATGTTTAGCTTAGTGTGAGGTGTTCTAAGGATACGTTTGAAATATAATGCTTGCAATTGCATTTTCTGTTTGCCGGATCCCACGGTTCCCTAAGTTTAGGGATCCGTCTAGCACAAACTTTGGGATCCGTCCATCTGCTTAGCAGAACCTTTACTAAAGGTATGCAATGATCTTGACAATGCATTATATTTCAAGGTTAGTTTAAAGGGGTTCTAACACTAAGATATCAAATGTAAGATGTTTTATTTCATGAGAGAAATAGGATTACATTGATAAAGCACGAGTACAAGAGAATTGATCCTATTTTGAAATATTACTAGGTTTCTTGAGTGTTTTCGCTAGGAGGATCATTACGTGATTGATGAGTGTTGGTGGAATCAAGAATGAAGAAAGTCTTCATGAGAGATATGTTTAGCAGTTCCATCATCTTGTTCACAAGTACGTACAACGGACTTTGAAATTGAGGATGGAAGTGCATAACATTATGATAGAGGCGTGTCAAGAACAGTCCATAAGGGATGAGTTTATTCTTGGAGCCTTGAAGATTTACAATTTGCCTTGCGAAGAAGTAGGCTAGATTGTATGGTTGTTGTGTTAGCAAACAGTACAACATGTGAGCACAACAAGCGGGAAGGATTTCTCGATTTCCCCTAAGACTCCAAACATTCTCACGTAGGACGAGTGCAAGAGGCTTGTACTCTTCTCGGATGTCCCGTGTGAAGATAATGTTTGGATCAGAGTAATATGGTCGAGGTTTGCATATTATGCGATTTAAATCTTCCAGGGAAGGTATGTGTGAACAATATGGACTATTTTCTTCACGAAAGTTGAAGAGAGAATCAAGTGACCAATCTTTGGTGAAGGCACATTGTCCATGATTTGGAATTCGGAGGATGTGAGTAAAATGCCCAAAGGTTAAAGTGAACTTTTGGTTTTTGATATAAAACCAAAGAGATAGAGAGCGATCCTCGTTACGAACGAGTTCAACTTGACGGAAGAATTCCATTATGAACCTTGGACATATCTTCTCGTTGATTTCAAGAAGACATTCTAGTCCTATGGCTCAGAAGGAGGTATTGATACCTTCTTCGAATTGTAGAGAGGTGTCTACAATACGTCCTTCATGGAAGTGACGGTTTTCGAGGTTATTGAACCCACGGACATGAATGCCAGGTGTGTTGGGTTCAAGGGAGATGTTCGGAGAGTAGACGCTAGTGAGTGAAAAATCAAACTCATATTCATGCGTCATAGTTGAACCTATAGAAATGAAGAGTTAAAAGAAGGTGATGTTTGTGTTCAACCTATGATTATCTAATGTTTTTACTAAATTTTTATTAACAATGGTTTTTAACAGCAATGACACTCAACTCACTTATGGTTTTGACATTCTAGTGGAATATTTCTTTTTAGAGAGAAAGTGGTTTCATTTTGCAAGAAGAACTGTTTTCCAGTAGGACGGATCCCACGGTTCCTTTACAAAAGGGATCCGGCTAGTATATCTTCAGGGATCTGTAGATTTGTAGTTACAGAAATAGATTTTACAAAAACATAGGTTTTACAAATTTATTCCCAAGATATGTGTTTTAGCCTACATTTTCTTTTAGCATGCATACATGACTTCTAATGTATCACGAAAGAGTACGAAACATATGAAACAAAAGAAATGACAAACACATTATGATAATAATAACCTAGATAACTAGACTATTAATAATATTTCATTTCAATGCTTAGAATGATACAAAGGATTGGGTATATAACCCCAATGTAGATTAACAACACAAAGTAAATGTCTCTATATGTGAACTTCATCATAGGGAACACAAGTGTGATAAGTGTCAAGACGATGAGCATGAGGGCGATGTAAACCATGTTGAAGATGATCCTCTTGGTTTCGGTTGAGATGGAATGAGGAGGAAGATGAAGTTTTTGACTGAGAGGAAATTTTTGAAATTGGAAGATTTGAAAAAGTGAGGGTTTGATAGAGTGGTCTACGGTGAGAGTATTTATGTGGAAGGAGGAATTTTGAGATTTGTGTTTTGTTTTATTATTAGAAGATATGATTTTTAAGTGAGACAAAACACAAGTTTTATAAACCATGATTTTTAGACGGAGGAGTGACGCGTATGTGAGAAAAAGCTTCCTAATGAAGCTACATGTAAAACATGTGTAAACACGAAATCTACTCAAATAAATGCCTAACAAATAACATTTATTTATTAAACTAATATCATTTAGATATAAGTGGAAAGTCATACCTCGAATGCACTTAGGAATGTCTTTACAAATGACACAACAAATGTCACTTAGACGATTCCTGATCCTTTGCGTTTAAGATACCTTCTTAAGGAAGGTATTCTTGTTACCAAGCGATTCCTACAGCGTGGTGGGTATGAGCTTTGACTAATCAACATGATAAAGAAGATTAGTGCAATTAAATGAAAAAATAAATAAGAAAAATGTTGTTATCAAATCAACATCCAAACATATAGTTTTAAAAGACATGGTGTTTGTTTTTATGAAAAACCTTATTTGTAGTTTTCAATTAACCATGGATCGTATCAAGTTTTTAAAGTGCAATATACTTCAAGAAACTTGGTAACGAAGCTCTGATGCCAATTATGGAAAACTAGAAGGGGGGTTGAATAGTTTTGCCAATTAAAACTTCCTTTTTAATTTTTTAGATCGACTTATGTCAATCTATTTGGATGTGTGTGTTGGATGTTGATAAACAAGCATGTAAAGGCAAGTAGTGAAAAGATAAGAGTAAGAAGCACAAAACCACAACGCGAGTATTTATAGTGGTTCGGCTACAAGGACACCTTCCTTGCCCTAATCCACTCCCCGAGTCACCTACTCGAGAGTTCGTAAACACTACACCAATCTCCTTATGGCGGAGAAGCCTTCACAACGTCGCCTACCCTTTTTCCGGTGCTAGGCTAACCACCGGGTTCTTTCACTCCAAGGTGAACCACACCTACACAACGTCGCCTACCCTTTATAAGGTACTAGGATAAGTACCAAGTTATTTTCACTCCAAGGTGAACTACACCTTTACAACGTCGCCTACCCTTTATTAAGTACTAGGCTAAGCACCTAGTTCCATTGCAATGGAGGAACTACTAGCACACTACACCAACGACTAATCCCAAAGGAGATCTACTCCTTTACAACATCATCAAGGATATCATTATCCTTGGATCTAATACTAGTCTATCTTGTACATCGAAACACACCATATCGAATGTACATCTAAGGCACCTTTCACAAATGCCTTTGACTAGATCTACAAGACACCTTTCACTAATGTCTTGTGTCTTTACTTCTTAAGCACCTTTCACTAATGCTTCTAGTCTTGACTTCTTAAGCACCTTTCACTAATGCTTCTTGTCTTGACTTCTAAGCACCTACCACAAGTGCTTATGCTATAGACGATAGATACCCTTCACTAATATCTTCGTCTTGACACTTGAGACATCTTTCACTAATGTCTTCAACACTACACTTCTTTGAAGAAAGAAAGGAATCATCAACAAGAAGACTTCAGTAGCCTTGATGATGAGGAAGCATGGCAACTCATGGACTTGAGCTTTCTCGACTTCAAAGGTGGTGATCTTGCCTTTAAGAGGAACCTAAAAGATCACACAAAAACAAAACTACAAACATAGATCTCTTGGATTTGAGGTTAGTGAGTTTTTAACTCATGGAGAAAGTGTGTTAGAAAGGGGTGAGAAACAATGTGTTTTATGTGAAAGTGTGAATATGTTAGAAACTATTAGTTCAAACCATTTACGTATTTTATTTGTTTCGTTAACATGATTTTACGTTTGTTATCAACAATACATTAGAAGATCGTAAAATATAAATAAACGTTTTTACGGCTTATTTGTATTAACAAAGTGATTCGTTTGAGTTTTGGGTGAAAGCACGAATTTCTCCCATTAATCGATCAAACATGGCAGGTGGAAAAATCGGCTTACAAAAGCTTGCCTCATCTCCTCCCAAGTGTTGATAATTCATGGGGTTAATTCATTGTACCATACATTAGCATCTCCGGCGAGTGATGATGGGAAAAGCTTGAGTTTGATGGCATTGACATCGGTGTCGCCATAACGGAACATGCCGCAAATTTTGGTGAATTTGGCTATGTGCTTGTCCGGATCGGCCCGCGCACGGCCATCGAATTGACGGTCTTTGATCATAGAAAGGTGATGACCCTTTACGGTGAAGTTGTCACCAAGGTTGACAGCAACAATAGCACTTCCGGGGGTTGGTGCTACGGCTCGGTTGGTTCCCCACATGGGTTGATCGTCCGCCATGGGGAAAGGTGAATTGGTGAAAGGGTTGTAAACAACTTTGGCTTCTACGAGGTTATCAAATGGTGGGTTTGGTACTCTTGGTACACGATTCTCCAATGGTATAAAAAGTGTTCTTCTTCTTCTTCGAATCAAACGTTCGGGGTTGGTAAGAGGTGTAATTGGTTCTATTCCCGCTGCTCGAGTGTTCATACAATGCCCTAGAGAATCCAGGCAATATCTAAACACGCGGACAAACAACGAAAATAGCTTTTCTGGGACAAATTGGGTAACCGGATCGGTTGCGGGTTGCGACCGATCGGTTAGATCAGTTGGGTTATGGGTAAAATCGTAACCGATTCGATTGAATGACAACCGGATCCGGTTGAAGTTTTTGAGAGAAAAATTTGGGTTGAATCGACTGAGGGGAATTCAAAAACTTGCTGAAACACAATCAAATCCCCGGCAGCGGCGCCAAAAACTTGATGTACTACGTGTGTACAAGTTTTAAAATTTATAAAAGGTGAATTACCAATATTACCAATAATACATACGAGCAAGTATACTCGTCCGTTATAGCAAGATTGTGAAGGTAAGTCGGGATCGTTCGCAGGGATTTGAGTGAATCTAAGCACAAGTTTAAATCAACAGAGTCTATCCAAAACATATAACAAAGCAATAGATATAATGAAATTCAGATGACTAAAAACTACACATTTTTTTAAACTAGTTTCATATCATAGATTAACATGTTGGTTATGATAATTAGTTGGAGTACTAATCTATTGTCCTTACAAGTTAAACCTTTGTCAAGATTTTAGTTCATAAAAACAAGCATTACGTTTAACCAATCAATTCAAGATCAATTCAAGTTTCATAAGTCTACATACATAAACTTAAACACAAAAACATCCACTTGTTTCATCAAATTGCTTAAGAAATGGTCAATACAAAAGGTAACCGATCATAGACAAAAGGCTACAATTGATTCTCAACAACTAATCTTACGACCTTTTAGATGTTTCCAACCAATCCAATTTGATAATCAAAAAGTGTTTTTATTACAACCACACCTTAGTTCCTTTATATAATCAAGAATAATGGGTAAAAACAATCATCCATAGACAAAATGATTATGACTAGTTGAATAACAATAAGTTCTTTCGACCTCTACGATTACTATCAACTAGTCAAACTTGATTAAAAAATGTCACTATGAAACTTTAGCACAATTGGATCTTAGAATCAACTTGAAATTGAATTAAAACATGTTAACACAATCACTAACTAATCATATGACAATCAACATCATTTAAGCAAGTGTAAAAAGAAACTAGCCACTCATAGCAAACATAAACATGAACTCAGAACTTTGAACATTAGAAAACGTGATTAAAAGTCTTACAATGCTTGGAATAAGATTACAAATGGTGAAGTAATGATTCCCAAAGTATTGGGGTAGACTTCTTGGTGATTTGGCCTCCAAATGTGGAACTTCTGGAACTCCAAACTTTCCTGGACTTCTAAGGACGAATTTGAGAGCTTAAGAGCTTTGTTTGATGAGTAGAGAGATTTGTATTCAAGTGTGTGTCTCATATGCTCACAAATGGCCTCTATTTATACTAGTTCCAAAGCCTAGGGTATTAATTGCTGAACTTGGCCTCCAAGGAGTGAGGAAGGGACTAGAATACACCAAGAGAAGGACCTAGAATCGTTTGGATGCAAAGGGGAAACTTAGTGATGAAGATTTGGCAGATGCAGCTTCTCCAACCGGATCGGTTACACGACCAACCGATCTGGTTGGTCTTCTACAAAAGAACCAACCGTTCTGGTTGCGGGTGGCGACCGAACGGTTGGTGATGGCATTTTGGCATTTTTTGTTCATTTTCCAACCGATCCGGTTGCACTCGCAACCGATCCAGTTGAATTTCCTGAGTTATGAAAACTTGGTCTTTACTTCCATTATCTTGTAGAACTTGGTTCTTCAATCACTATGGTCTTCAAAGGTACTTGAGATACTGATTTGTGCTTGATCTGCTTCACTGAAACGAGAATCTTCTATTTGCTGAACATTTCTTTACTTTTCCTTCCGTTTCCCTACACTTGGTTATAAACACTAGACAAACATCTTTTGATGCAATAAAGTACTGAAATCACGCAAATATAACCAAATAACATATATAAAAGCATACATAACGCTACTAGAAACATGCACAATCTGAGCGTTATCAGGGCTTTGTATTTTTGCAGGCCAAGATTAGTTCTTTCAACTGGTTTGAGAATTATTGAATGTGATAATGATATTAAAAGGATGTATGAACTTGCCGAGGAATATGGACTAATCGGCTTGTATGTTGCACATAAACCTGCTAACTTATCATGTTTCTACTATCCTAACCTAACTTTTAATCTTCTTGATAAGGAAACGCATGAAAAGCTTGCGATACATGATAAACTTGTGAAAATTGCTACATCTAAATCTTACTCTGATATTCTTGCATGGGAGGAGGAAGAAGGGCGTTCACCTCCCCTAAGTACCCCTCCTTCCCAACCTAGACGTAAAGGAATTGAATTCCAAGGAAAGAATCTTTTCATGGATGTTAGGAATTAGAAATTCCATGTATTAAAGAGTCGGTCACCTCAAGTATATGTAATCGTTAGAAAGCTCGTAGTCGTAGTTATTTTAAGCTAAGTAGTATTTAGTTAAGGAACACCGTAGAGGATGGACGGGTCTTTACCCACTATATGCCTGATCCATAGCCCGTTGTGTGGCGTTTTATTGTAAGACTATAAATACTCTCTACCTTCCAAGGTAGAGAGTTGGAGCTCATAATAAGACCTTTTCTTTCTCTCACTAAGTTCCCTAAACCTCTAACTTTCTCTCTCTAAAAACCTTCCTGTACGCCACTTGTGATTATGGTTTAGTGTGATTGTGAAATCCAATATCTTACATTTGGTATCAAGAGCCATGGTTAGATCATCTCTTACATATCCTTGGATTTCTAGTGGTTTTTAGGTGGTTTTTTAGTTTGAAAAAGTTTAGTGGTTTTTGCATCATTTGGGTGATTTCTAGTGTTAAAGTTTGAATTTTGATAGTACTTTTGTGTTTAGAATCATCACAAGTGTTTAGGTTTTAATTTTGAAGGGTTGAATCATCGTGGTTGGGTTGTTTTTGGATTGAAAAGTGGTGTTTTTGTGATTTTCTAGCTAGCGACTTGAGCCACGGATAGCTTATCTTGGTAGCGATTTGCTTTGTTATTTGGTAGCGAGTTGTTGTTTAAGGTATTAGCGAGTTGAGCTAGCGACTTGTCTACTGAGACAAGCCGACAAAAAGTACACATAGTGGATTCTCCACTACACGTAGCGACTTGGTGTAAGTTAGCGACTTGTACTTTATATTGTTAGCGACTTGGTGTTAGAGAGTTGGTACCTAGCGAGTTGCTATTTAGCGACTTGACAAATTAGCGACTTGGTGCTTAGCGAATTGCTGTCAAAATTTTGCTAGCGACTTGGATTATAGCAAGTTGTTATATAGCGACTTGGCACTTAGCGACTTGGTTTAAGGTTTCCTAGCGACTTGGGTGATATCCTTTGAATACGGTTTTCTCTTGATTTAGTAAAATCCCGTGAAAGAATCTATTTCCCGGTTTAATCATAGAGTTATAAAATCCCGTTTAATCTGTCATCATTTCTACCAACGTTCCTACAATCATCACCACTGTTGCCGAGGATGTTCAAGCAGCTGGTTCAGATACTCGTCCACCCATGCTTGACAGAACTGACTACGACTCTTGGGCTCAACGAATCAGACTGTACTGTCTTGGAAAGGAAAATGGAGTCAACATTCTCAAATCCATTGATGAAGGACCATATCGGGTTGAGACTACTAGAGACTTAATTGATACAGCTGAAGATGGAACAATGATCTATGGAATTGACAGACCAAAGACATATGATGAGCTTGATGATAAGGAGAAAAAGAGATTCGATGCTGATATCAGGGCTTCTAACATCATACTTCAAGGTCTTCCAAAAGATATCTACAAGCTGATCAATCACAACACCGAAGCAAAGGCAGTATGAGATAATGTCAAGATGCTCCTCTCAGGTTCTGAATTAACTATGGAAGATAGAGAATCACAACTCTATGATGAATTTGAACACTTCAAAATGAAACCATATGAGAGTGTTTATGAGTACTATGTGAGATTCCCCAAGCTTGTGAATGATATGAGGAACATCAGAATGACTATGCCAAACATTCAGCTGAACTCAAAGTTTGTGAACAACATGAATCCCGAATGGCACAAGTTTGTCACCTCTGTAAAGCTAACCAAAGGATTGAAGAATACAAACTATGAGCAACTCTATGCCTTCCTCCTTCAGAATGAGAGACATGCTATGTTTGAAAAAAGGATTCTTAATCAATTCAAAACCAACCAGGGAGAGACAAGCTCTTCAAATGATTCAACTGCCTTCTACTCAAACATCATAATCACACCCAAAGCCTCACAAGTCATACCCATGGGTAATGGTAATCACAAACTCATTCATGATCCTATGTTCAAACAAGCTGATGCTGATGCACACGTGGGAAACTTCATTAATCAACTAGCTCTTCTGATTAGTCAAAACATGAACTCTCTTCCACACACCAACAACAATCTCAGAACTGCTTCCAATCCACATAATCAAGCCACTGTCAGAGATGGGAAGGTTATGGTGCAGCCAGTTCAAGAACGTCAGTACGAACAAGCAAGAGGTGGAGCTGGTAGAGGTTATGCTGCAAATCAGAATAGAGGAAGGAATGGAAATCAGGGTCAAGCATAGCCAATCAAATGTTACAATTGTGGATGTGAGGGACACATTGCAAGGAACTACACATCACCAAAACACCCTCAGAATGCAGAGTACTTCAGGGATAAGATGTTGCTTGTGCAAGCTCAGGATAATGGTGCAGCTTTGGATGAAGAGGAGTTGTTGTTCTTGGCTGAGGAAAATGCTAAGACATATGATGCAGATGTGGATGAGCAACCAATCCAGGAGATAGGCCATAATCATCAGAATGCCTTTCAAGTAGCTGATTGTGATGCATACGAATCTGATGTTGATGAAGAACCCACTGCACAAACCATCTTCATGGCTAGCATTTCTCCAATGGTCTCTCCTAAAGTCTCTTCATCACCACAAGCTGGTCCATCCAAAGACAAACTCATCTCTGAGGTATTAAAATTATACGATGAAGTTGATGAGCAAAAGATACATAACGAAGTACAATCAACTGTATTTATTGAATCAGATATTGAAAATATGGGTAATATCAATGTTGTCCCATATGATCAATATGTGAAACAAAGTGAAAGTGAGATTGTACCAAGTGATGCATCTTCTACAGTCAATAATGATTATGTTTTTTTATGAATTCACTGCATGTGCCCCTGATGATTATGTCATCTCTTAACTGAATGCCTATAAAGAACATGTTGCTATTTATGAACAACGTGCAAAATTTGAGTTGACCACCCGTGAGCAGGAAATGGATGACCAAATGCGTACAACTATTAGAAAAAGTAGGTTTAAAGATGAAGTATTAAAACAAGAGTTAAACTCCTTACAAGAAAAGCTTTCTAAAACTGCTAAGCAAAAACAAGAACTTCAAGAAAATGTTAAAATGCTTAAGCAAGAATTCAGTGCTAAGGAATCAAAACTTTTGAATGATTTTTCTAATCTAAAAACCTTGAAAAACAAGCTTGAAAATAAGCTGTACGTACAAGGAAATAACATTCAGACTGCCCACTTAATCACTAAGCATAGAGTCTTAAGCGATAAGTATAGCATTCCCCTTGTTGAGGAACCAAATCCAGAGGTCATTAAAAAGGCTAGAAATGCTCATAAGGTTCTTTATGATGGCAATGAAATTCTTAAACCTAGACAAAAACCTAGTTGCGTTAAGTGTACAGAGGAATATAAGAAATCAGATGAAGTCACTAGGGAGAAGATGAAAAAGAAACTAGATGATCCTAAATGTAAAGAGAAGAAAATAATTATCACACCCCATGACTACAAAAAGGAGAATTGGATCTCCTTGAACATGTTTAAGCCTCAAACATTGTTGACTCCCGAACAAGTGTTCTGGAAAATGGACTTAGATAAGCAGAAAGTGGAAAATATTGTTGAAACAAATTCTCCCCTTAAGAAAATGCCTAAAGCGACTGTGTATCCTCCCAATACACCAATGCATCTAGTTCCTAGAACTATTCCCACTAAAAGCAAGACCATAATCAGTCAATATGTTATTTTTCAACTATTTGTTGATTTTGAGAAAACTTGTAAGAAAAGGATCACACCCACTAGTATAACTGAAGGGGAAAGGGGTTTTGAGCAAACAAAAGAATGTTATTTAACTGAAGTCATGCCTTTCTTTAAACAACTAAAAGATCATTTTGAAAGTCTTAAAAATGGAATGAATTTAGACATTAAAGAAATGGAAAAGGAATTTGATGCAATGATAGTTGAGGTTAGTGACTATGAGTGTGCACTAAAATATAATGAGATTGAGAGGAAGAACTTGCATACATTGAATGAGACTCTTATTTCTGAATGTGTTGCTCAAGATGTGTTTTTCACTGCTACAAATTGTTCCATTAACGCTTCTCAATTTCATGAATTATCTGTTGCCCTGAAAGTCTCCCATGATCGTGTCATTGAGCTTGAAAAGACTAATTCTAAACTAAATGAGAAAATTGAACTGGATGATCACGACAATTTAGTTAAACATTTTTCTAAACTAGAGGTTGAGCATTTTAATTTACAACTAAAATATCAACATCTTAAAGAAAATGTCAAAACTTCAAATATCAAGACATCCTCGGATGCTCCAGAGTTTAATGCAGTTTTTCAAATTAACAAACGTGATGAACAAATTCAAGCTCATTGTAACACGATCAGAAAGTTGAAAGCCCAAATCTCTCAATTAAAGGGTCAAAAGAACGATGTGACAGGCTCCCAAATGCCTCCTCCTTTAGATTCTCAGAATTCTCAAACGTTTCATCTTCAAAACTTAGTAAATGCATTACAAAAGGAAAACGAAAGTTTTCTAGAAGAAAATGAAAAGGTTAAACGTCATTTCAATGAGTTATTTGAATCAATAAAGGTCACTCGTAACAAAAACAATGAACAAATAGCTTCATTGCAAAAGGAAATTGAGAATCTGAAGAGCCAGGTAAAAGGGAAAATGTCATTGACCAATGGGGAGAATGGTGTATCAAAGGTTCACTCTTGTAATAAATATGCTTTGTCTGTGAAATATGTCCCCCCTCATCTCAGGAATAACAAACTTGCTATTCAAACATATTTCTCATCCCTTAAGGATTGTCTAGAATGTCTCTGTGAGATTGTTGAAGAGGATAAGTTAGAGAAACCACTTGACAATGCAATTGGGCATGCATGCTTATATGCCAAACGATCTCAAGAAATTCTAGAATGCTTAATCACAATATGCCCTAAGTCCTTAGGTGAGAGAGTTAATCCTTTGATTCCGTGTTCTATGCCTAGTGCCAAGTATGATATTCATTCGATGCCCGATGTTTTGAATGTGAACCTTAGTGTGCCTTCAAGTAGTTCAGATTCCAGATCTGTTAATGCTAAGAAAGCGAACTATAGTGTGACTTCTAGAAGTACAAATTCCAGCACTTCTAGTGTTAAGAAAGTGAACCTTAGTGTGCCTGCATGTAATTCAGATCCCAGCACATCTAAACAGGATATGCAAAGAGTAGCAAAACTAATGTTCCCATTCCCTCTACAGGAGTAATCAGTGACATTAAAGCGAGCAGGTCAAAGTCTCAAGACAATACAAGGAATGATAGGACCTCGCAAGCTAAGAATGTGCATTGGAAGAGAGTACAAGACCAACCTAGGAACTTTAAGCTTGAGTCGAATAAAACGAATCGTGTTGATTCTAGTATTAGCCATAGGCGTACTGTAATTAATTCGAATTCTGATACTATTTGCAAACCTTGTAATGATGTCTGCTTGAATTCTGTTTCTAATCATGAATGTGGTGTGAATGTTTTGTCTAATGCTGTCATAACCCAAGTTAATATTGCTAATGCAAAAAATCATGTTAAAAAAGCTAAAAGGCAGAGGCGAAAGAGAGTTAGAAAACAGTGGAAACCCACAGGAAGAACATTTAGTAAGATAGGTTATCAATGGATACCTTTTGGCTATAAGGTTAATGAGTCAATGCCCACTAGAAAATGGATGCCTACTGGTAGAACTATTCCCTTAAGAAGTGAACATACTTTGAATAGGGCAAATACGGACACTAGTACTGCATCTATTCATAATGATTCCATTGCCTCAATTTCTGATATGAATGTTTCTGTAAAACCCTAAAATCTGAAACGCGTGAAAAGACTATTCTGCCCTTCTATTTAATACTTATAAAATACGTAAAATCCGTCAAGCTCCGTAAATGTAAAATTTAACCTAACTTATAACTTGTTTGCCAAGTCAAATGTATGAATTGATTTACGTTTACGTTTAAAATTTCATCACACGTTTTACTTCTTAGTTTTGCACTAACCGAAATTTTAAAGGACATAAATCCATAATAATAAGAGCCCATTTAACTTGTAAATTAAATTTGGACTTGGGCTTAGCCCATTGCTTCCCTTGGCTCTTCAAAACCGAAATTCCCCATAAGCTTTCCATTCCTTCTTTTTTTTTTTTTACAATACGTTTCATAAAACGCTCATAAAACCCTAGAAAAAAATAAAAGTGGCGCCATTCTTTTTCCTTCCTCTCCTCCATTCGATCACTAAGGCGAGGTGCAAAGGAGAAGGTGATTTTGGGTCGTGGTATTGCTGGTTGTGGGTTCTAGGTCAAAGGTGGTGTTCTAATCGTGGGTTCTTGCTTAGTTATAGGAAGATCGAATGGTGCTCTTTCCTTGGTTTCAATCGGCTAGGTATCTCTATTTTTTTCTCCATTGTTTCTGTCTACACACACACACATATGTTTATACAAGAGAATATAAATGTTATCATGCCTAATAAATTCGAAACCCTAATTGGAATGGAACCCTAAGTGTAATTAATTGTCTAAACATGTGATTATAGTGATTTTAATAAACCCTAAAACTGGACAGCATCATATGTCGAACTTGTGCGGGTCATAGATCGAATTTTATAAGTGCAATAATCTGGGTTTTTGTGGGAAAAGTTTATTTTATGTCTTAGTTAAGTTTTCCAAGTGGTTTGGTCGGATTTGGAGTTGTCTAAGTCGTATTTTTGAATTTTACAAAATCAAGTGTTAAAGCTGAGAAAACGGGTCTGAAATTTAGTTGTATTGTTTGATTTTTCATTTTCAAACCATAAGGAATTGGGAGCTCTCCTTTTACAGGAGTGATATTTAGGACATAAATGAATTTCTGGGAGTTCTGGGGATTTTTCCAAGGTGTCTAAACAGGTCCAATAAGCGTAAACTTTTATGGTGTATTTTCTTATTACTTTCTGGACAGGTCTGGACTTGTGATTTTCCATAGGCCATTTGGCATAGATATAGAACCCACCAATTTTTGGAGACTCTTTTAACTCATATGGGAACCTCTAGGATTTTTCTTGATTTCATTTGAGCTAAGTAAGTATTTTATAAAAATCACTAAAGTCTGGTCCGAATATGAGTTTAAGAAACTGAAAGATAAAATATGATATCAATAGGTAACACACTTACAAATGCATAAGAAGCTTATAAAATGAGAATATACTTATAACTCTAAGAATTTTAATGCGATAAATCCGTTATAACTTTAATGATGCCAATAAGTATTAAATAAATCATAATTCGTGTAGATTCGTTGAAGGAGACGCGACGTTATATCTTCGTGATTCACTCGTTCGTTTGCTTTTCTCTCATTTGCGTTAAGGTACAGATATTCTGACCTTTTCAGTAAAGGTTCCTTATGATGTTCTTTTCGTTAGCTTTCCTATTTTACTTATTAGGGTTTCCGATGCCATTGCTATGAACCCTTTCCTGATTGTTTGACCTGTTGCTTATCTGAACTTAGGTTTTATTGAACCATGCAAGATCTGATTTGAACTATATGTTAGGAAGACTTTGATATGTTATTTGTTGAACCTTATTATATTTGAATGTGAACCTTATGATATGAGTTATCTGATATGTTATCTGTTGAACCTTGTGTTTGATTTGGACCTGTGTCATAATTGAAATTTTGTTTGACCTAAGTTAGTTTGACACCCGAGCCAAATATTAACTAATCATGGGGGTTTCATGTCCGTGTCAGTGATGCACCTCTGACATGACTCTAGGGCAGTAGAGTGAAGTTCTGCCACGTCCCTTATTTGTTATATGTTATGAACTCAAGTTATATTATATGGCCAATATATGTTTGTGGGGCGTATGGATGCATCCTAGATCTGATCTGTTATCCGATATGATTTTTCTAGGTGAATGATGTCGTGTGCAATACGCGTCTTCATAAAACTCTGGGAGCTAGCTACTCCGACTTATTTTGAGATTGTTTCTATATAGTTATGATGTTTTTGATATGATATGTTCTGGGCTCGTGGTACTTAACTAAATCTTTATTTGTTATTTCTATGTTAAGTATTCTGATTATGATTCGGTATGTTCAAGTGTTAATAATTATGTGCTCGGCTTATTATATGTTATTATATGTGGTTATGCTTTTGCATGTTTATGTGACTACCGTCTACTATGCTAGGTTATGATTAATATGTTTAAATATGATTCGCATGCTGTCATCTGATGTCATGTTAGTTTATCGTCATGTGAATTCGTTGATCTGTGAGACGAATGTGCTAGTGTGAAAGTGAGTATTTAGGACATAAATGAATTTCTGGGAGTTCTGGGGATTTTTCCAAGGTGTCTAAACAGGTCCAATAAGCGTAAACTTTTATGGTGTATTTTCTGATTACTTTCTGGACAGGTCTGGACTTGTGATTTTCCATAGGCCATTTGGCATAGATATAGAACCCACCAATTTTTGGAGACTCTTTTAACTCATATGGGAACCTCTGGGATTTTTCTTGATTTCATTTGAGCTAAGTAAGTATTTTATAAAAATCACTAAAGTCTGGTCCGAATATGAGTTTAAGAAACTGAAAGATAAAATATGATATCAATAGGTAACACACTTACAAATGCATAAGAAGCTTATAAAATGAGAATATACTTATAAATCTAAGAATTTTAATGCGATAAATCCGTTATAACTTTAATGATGCCAATAAGTATTAAATAAATCATAATTCGTGTAGATTCGTTGAAGGAGACGCGACGTTATATCTTCGTGATTCACTCGTTCGTTTTCTTTTCTCTCATTTGCGTTAAGGTACAGATATTCTGACCTTTTCAGTAAAGGTTCCTTATGATGTTCTTTTCGTTAGCTTTCCTATTTTACTTATTAGGGTTTCCGATGCCATTGCTATGAACCCTTTCCTGATTGTTTGACCTGTTGCTTATCTGAACTTAGGTTTTATTGAACCATGCAAGATCTGATTTGAACTATATGTTAGGAAGACTTTGATATGTTATTTGTTGAACCTTATTATATTTGAATGTGAACCTTATGATATGAGTTATCTGATATGTTATCTGTTGAACCTTGTGTTTGATTTGGACCTGTGTCATAATTGAAATTTTGTTTGACCTAAGTTAGTTTGACACCCGAGCCAAATATTAACTAATCATGGGGGTTCCATGTCCGTGTCAGTGATGCACCTCTGACATGACTCTAGGGCAGTAGAGTGAAGTTCTGCCACGTCCCTTATTTGTTATCTGTTATGAACTCAAGTTATATTATATGGCCAATATATGTTTGTGGGGCATATGGATGCATCCTAGATCTGATCTGTTATCCGATATGATTTTTCTAGGTGAATGATGTCGTGTGCAATACGCGTCTTCATAAAACTCTGGGAGCTAGCTACTCCGACTTATTTTGAGATTGTTTCTATATAGTTATGATGTTTTTGATATGATATGTTCTGGGCTCGTGGTACTTAACTAAATCTTTATTTGTTATTTCTATGTTAAGTATTCTGATTATGATTCGGTATGTTCAAGTGTTAATAATTATGTGCTCGGCTTATTATATGTTATTATATGTGGTTATGCTTTTGCATGTTTATGTGACTACCGTCTACTATGCTAGGTTATGATTAATATGTTTAAATATGATTCGCATGCTGTCATCTGATGTCATGTTAGTTTATCGTCATGTGAATTCGTTGATCTGTGAGATGAATGTGCTAGTGTGAAAGTGAGTATTCTATAAGTTTAGTATGTATAATTTGTTCAGTTAATTTTGTGAACTTTGCTTATACGTTAGTGTTTTATCTGCCTATGTGACCTGCCATGCTTAAACTCTGCTGATGTTAGGATTTGATCTGAGAACTGGTTTAGCTTATGATATCTGTTTTGATAATTGCTAATGGTTATGCTATGTTTTGTTTGGTCTATTTAATTATAGTTTGTCTACTATGTTTCTATTTGTTTGTGAGACTGCCATGATTTGGACTGCTATTTCCGCTGCTGCAATATTGAATTAAGTGTGTTAAGTGAAGGTTAATTAATTTGTTGAATGCCATGTTTATTTTCTAGAAAGTGTTTCCGTTAGCCTTAGACTTTTCGTTTGGTTTATATGTAATCTATTTCTTCTTGATATGTTAAGTGTCTGGTTATTTTGATGTGTTTGCGTTGGAGTCATCAATATGCTATGTGTTTGTCCTTGATTGCTAATTGTTGTTCCGGATTTCTGTGCAATTGTGTTTCTGCAGAATCCTCAATGATTCATTATTCTCGTTCCGCTACGATTTTGTTATTCGTTTCTTTGTTCAATTTGTATTTATGTTTTTGTTTAGTTTTTGTTTTGTAATATTTGTTCACTGGGCTTTGTAAGCTCAGCCGCATTTTCTTTTCCTGCGGCAGGTATTAGGCATTCAAGATGAGCTTGTGGGATGGCTGATCTGGGTTGAGAGTAGAAACTGAGAGCAAGATTTGATCATAGAGATCTTAGAATTATTTTGGTTATTTAGTTATTTATGTTTTCTTTTGGAATTTCGTAAAGACTTTCGTTTTTGTATAGTACTTAAAGTTCTGATATGAAACTGTATTTGTGATATCTTTACCCTTGTCGGGTTGGGGTGTTACAGTTTCTATTTCTGATGTGGGTGTTCCAATCACTGTTACTAACCAAATGGAACCCATTCTTGCATGGGGATCCCAATTATCCAGTTATCCATTCTTGTCTGTGTTCAACTGCAGATCGTTCAAATCGTTCTATGGTACCTGGACTCAGGCTATTCCAAGCATATGACTGGCGACCGGTCTCGGCTCATGAACTTCGTGAGTAAATTTATCGGGACAGTTAGATTCGGGAACGACCATTTTGGAGCTATTATGGGTTATGGAGATTATGTGGTTGGTAAAAGTGTAATTTCCAGGGTATATTATGTGGAAGGTCTTGGTCATAATTTGTTCTCTGTTGGTCAATTCTGTGATTCCGATCTAGAAGTAGCTTTCAGAAAACATACTTGTTTCGTTAGAGAACTTGATGGTGTAGAATTTTTAAGAGGTACCCGAGGTTCAAACCTATACACCATATCTATCGATGACATGATGAAGTCCTCTTCAATCTGCTTGCTGTCAAAGGCTTCTAAAACAAAGTCTTGGTTATGGCATCGTCGTCTCAATCACTTGAACTTTGGTACCATAAACAACCTTTCCAGAAAGGATCTAGTCAGAGGCTTACCCAGATTAAAATATGAAAAAGATCATCTTTGCTCAGCTTGTCAATTGGGAAAAAGCACGAAATATGCTCACAAACCAAAATCCACAAACTCTGTAATGGAAGTTCTTCATACCCTTCATATGGATCTGTGCGGTCCAATGAGAGTGCAAACTATCAATGGGAAGAGATATGTGTTAGTAGTGGTTGATGACTACTCCCGATTCACTTGGGTTAAGTTTTTGAGGACAAAGGACGAAACTCCAGATGTCATCATTAAACTCATTAAACAACTTCAGATCAGACTCAACAAAACAGTTCGAATCGTCCGAACTGACAATGGAACTGAGTTTGTTAATAAAGTACTCAATGAATTTTATGAAAATGTTGGGATCAGTCCTCAAAGAAGTGTTCCTCGAACTCCTCAACAGAACGGTGTAGTTGAAAGACGAAACCGAACTCTTATAGAAGCTGCAAGGACAATGCTGATCTACTCAAAGGTTCCAATGTTTCTATGGGCTGAAGCTATTGCCACTACTTGTTACACTCAAAATAGATCTCTAATTCACACATCTCATGGAAAGACTCCATATGAACTTGTCCACAATCGAAAACCTGATCTATCATACCTTCGTGTGTTTGGTGCTTTATGTTATCCTACTAATGATGGTCAAGATTTAGGAAAACTGAGAGCCAAAGCAGACATTGGAGTATTTGTAGGCTATGCACCAAACAGAAAAGGTTACCGAATCTACAATAAGAGAACCCGAGATATCATGGAAACAATTCACGTTACGTTTGATGAGCTGACCGATCAAATGGCTCCTGGACAATCCAGTTCAGGACCCGCACTTCAAAACAGTCCCATTGGTTCATCCCTTGTACCAAATTCTTCTCCAGCAACTCTATATGTACCTCCATCTGAAGATGATTTAAAGAAATTGTTTGACCCTATGTTTGATGAACTCTATGAGCCAAGTGTTAATGAACTGTCAATTCCCACAACAGAGGCTGCTCATATTCCTGAGAATGAAGTCAATCCTTCAGTCTCAATGTCATTAAGTCAAGAAGCGCCTGCTGCTGATAACTCAGTCTCATCAATAAATCATCAATCTTCGAATGTACATCATGGAACTGCTTCTGGCATCAATGATGAAGTTAATCCCTTTGCTACTCCTGAAGATGCTCCATTTGAAAACATATTTGCTCCTGAATCATCATCAGAACCATCTTCTTCAGGAGACATCGACTCTGCTACCTCAGTCCCTCAACAACTGCCACATGAACACCTTAGAAAATGGACTCACGATCATCCACTAGACAACATCATTGGAAATCCCTCTCGTCCAGTATCAACACGGAAACAACTTACAACCGTTGCCTTATGGTGCTTCTTCAACTTTGTACTCTCTAAGATCGAACCAAAAGATGTTAAAACTGCCATGAATGAAGATAGTTGGTTCAATGCCATGCAAGATGAAATTCATGAGTTTGATCGACTTGATGTATGGGAGTTAGTACCTGCTCCAGATTGTGCTATGATTATTGCTCTAAAATGGATCTTCAAAGTGAAACTTGATGAGCATGGTGATGTGTTGAAGAACAAGGCTCGATTAGTTGCTAAAGGATATCGTCAAGAGGATGGTATTAACTTTGAAGAATCTTTTGCTCCTGTTGCTCGAATCGAGGCAATCAGAATCTTTTTGGCTAATGCTGCTAGTAAGAACATGGTAGTCTATCAGATGGATGTAAAGACGGCATTTCTGAACGGAGATCTTAAAGAAGTCGTCTACGTCAGCCAACCGGAAGGATTTGTGAATCAAGAGCATCCTACTCACGTTTATCGTTTGAAGAAGGCTCTTTACGGTTTAAAGCAAGCTCCAACGGCATGGTATGATACGCTATCAAAGTTTCTTCTATCTACCGGATTTAGCAAAGGAGCAGTTGATCCAACATTGTTCACCAGGAGGTCAGGCAAACATTTAATTCATGTTCAAATTTATGTTGATGATATCATCTTTGCCTCGACTGACCCCAATGAGTGTGACCATTTTTCAAATGAAATGGGTTCTAAATTTCAAATGTCAATGATGGGACAAATGTCATTTTTCTTAGGACTACAAATTTCACAAAGTCCCGGAGGCATTTTCATAAATCAATCTAAATATGCAAATGAGATTTTAAAGAAATTTGGATTTGATTCAAGTGACCCTATTGACACTCCCATGATTGAACGTACCAAACTATATGAGGACCACTCAGGGATCATGGTAGACCAAATGAAATATCGTAGTATGATTGGATCCCTGATGTACCTCACAGCTAGTAGACCAGACATCTTGTTCGTTGTTTGCATGTGTGCTATATACCAGGCTAAGCCTACTAAAAAGCACCTTAAAGCGGTTAAACGGGTCTTTCGGTATCTACAAGGAACCATCAATATGGGACTTTGGTACCCGAAGGACACCGGTATGTCACTAACAGCCTATGCAGATGCTGATCATGCAGGATTTCAAGATACTCGTCGAAGTACGTCTGGAGGTGCATAGTTTTTGGGTGATAAGCTTGTGAGATGGTCTTCAAAGAAGCAAATGAGTACTTCTATTTCCTCTACAGAGGCTGAATACATATCCATGTCATCTTGTTGTGCTCAAATCCTATGGATGAGATCTCAATTATCTGACTATGGCTTTGAATTTAACAAAATCCCTCTGTACTGTGATAATAAAAATGCTATTGCTCTCTCATGTAACAACGTACAACACTCAAGAGCAAAGCATATCGACATTCGACATCATTTCATCAGGGAACAAGTGGAAAAAGGTGTGGTGGAACTCTATTTTGTGAGGTCTGAATACCAGTTAGTAGACATCTTGACCAAAGCTCTTCCAAGAGAACGTTTTAAGTTTATTCTTCCATGACTTGGCTTGAAAAGACTTCAACCAGAAACACTCAAACATCTTCAGGAGGAAGACGAGGAGTAAAGGTCTATCTTCATCTATCTCTTGTAAATATTTATTCGAAAAACAAAATACAAAATTATAAAACCTTCAAAAATCAAATAGAAAAATATAAAACTTTCAAAATCCATAAAAATTTGAAAATTCGAAAAATCCTCAAAAAATATTGTCATTTTGTCATGTTTTTCTCGATTCGATTATATCTACGGTCTTGATGCTGTCATTCAAAGAATGATACGGGACTTTAGATGTTGTTCGAATTTTCAAAAAAAAAAAATCAAAAATTCAAAAAAATATTTTTGGGAGAAAGAGAAAAAATGGTTTATTGTCATCTCAGACAGTAATCCGCTTTTTAAAGAAAGAACATAGCTACACTTTATAATGTTTTCAAAATTCCATGCTCTGATTCTATAAACATTTATCTGCTGAAAACTAACTGCTTTGAAAAATAACTTGTACTCTATTTTTGATAATCATCTCGACTTATTTGTCAAAATATCTATCTCTCAATCAAAAACCTTTGTCATTGATTGAGGGGGAGAATGATTTCAATTAAATTAAAAGGTTATTTGTCATTCAATTGTTTTCAAAAGATATTCATGCATGTTTAATCAATGGAGTTTAAAGTCTTAAAATTCGATCCTTATCAGTTAAAACGCTTTCATAATCAAGTCACAATTCTCCTTAAAAAAGCTTTCAAAATCAATTTAAATCTACAAGAGATCACAAATCTCAAAGGATTTGATAATTGTGATCGGGGGAGAATTCGTGATTTAAATTTGATTTAAACTGATAATTCGGTAAATGGTTTTATAAGGTTGTACAAGCTCTCCTTCCCACATGTGCCAAACGATTTCAAATTTTCCATGCACATGTTGAGGGGGAGCATCTATCTTAAACCACAATGATTTGAAATGTGATCATTTATCTCAATGTGCAGGTTCCCTCTAGTATGTGCAAAACGTTTTTCAAACCTTGAGGCACATATTAAGGGGGAGCAAAACTTTGAAAACCTCATCCTTCCCCCAAAATGCTTAATCTTCTTGATTTGATTAGGGAAGTGATGTTGATATCCTTTAGAAAATGGAATTCAAAGAAGTTAACTCTTTCTCTTGCCTCCATGTGCAAAACGATTTCAAACACTTGATGTACATGTTGAGGGGGAGCTCTTGTTCTAAAAATATCAAAAACAATTCAGGTACAAAATGCTTTGATAATATATCACAAGTATTTGGATTGATTTTCAAATGGTTTTCAATTGGTTCAAATGGCAGATGAACAATACCAAATAGACCGACCAAATTTACTTTATGTTCGGTGATATAAGGATGATAAGGTTAGGTATTTGTACCCATGATCCGCCAGAACCGGAGGGATCTACCCAGGGACAATCCACTAGTTAGTGTAGAAGTCCTTAGGTATGATGATAAAAGGAGAAAAATGAGATATGGGAAGAGTGCGGACTGAGACAGAGCAAGTACTGGAATAAACCCAACAAGGTTCTTGCTATGAAGTCTCGGTAAGCACTGAAGGGGTTGAAGAATGAAAAAGAATTTAATGAGAAAAGGGTGAAAAGAAATAGCCCTCCATTTATTCAACCATAGGGTAGAAACTGGGTACAATTCATATGCTACTGATGGTAACATCGGTATTGAAGACAAGACGTCATGGACCCAGTGACGCTCTGCACTACAACTTCCCAAACCACTCAAGTTCCTCTTTAAAGGGCTTGTTTCATTCTCACGGGGAACCTACATTATCTATCGACTTTCTCTTAGAGATTGTTGATATTGAAGAAGGAGACCCTCTCCCTAGTCTCCGAGACAAGATCCAAATATGCACAAATTGAGTCTAGAGCCACGAGATCATCCATAAATCTCATTAGGACACTTTCAATGAAGGCTCTCTGTTTCACACAATGTGGAAAGAGAGATTATATCTTGATTCCTACGCATTATCCTTGTGGTATTGCCAGAACATCCGAGTGATATGCATACATATTCACAATGAAGATGGAAAGCCTTCTGGAGCCAACATCTAACAAGCTCCTGGTAGGTGGCATGTGAGATCTTCAATAGATCAACCATGTGACAACTGAACAGAAACAATGGAGCGATTCAATCTTTTGAATCAATCCTGGTTCAGGTTATGGATTGATGGATACCTTTGAAAAACCAGTCATTGTGCTTAAAAACTCTTTTCTTTAGCACATCGACCGTGTACGAATATTTCAAATCAAAAAAGGTGTTTATGATTGATAATTGATTTTCATTAAAACCTTCGTTGTATTGCAAAAACAATTTCTATTGAGAAATACACGATTGTTTTTCAAATATCTTTTCATCAATCAGTGAATCTCTATTCGCTGGTTCACTCACTCCGTGTTGTCTTCTTTGAGACGTTCCGGTTTGATAACAGCTAGAGCAGCTGCGAAACCCTGTCAAGGAAATTCTTCGCACAGGGAGTACTTGTACTGATCAACGGGGAACCGTGGGCCGTGTACCTCAATTCAACGAAAGTGATCAAAGATACTTTCGTGCGCTGATCAGAATGAAGCGGTATACCCGACGTTTGCAGCTGATCAGAATGAAGCGGTCAATCCATAGCCGCATGCTCACACTACACATTCATCTCAAAAGAAATCATGATAAGTGCATCAATGACTCTGATATTTTCACTCCATGCTTCTGCTACGCTGCTGCCAATATCATGAATCAACGAAAGCTTCCGCTACTCTAATGAGAAGATATCATGATCCAGAATGTGAGCATGTCGGTCCGAAAGTCACAACATCACATAATACCAACACCACAATGGATGTCTCAGAGATTTTGGTTAGCTGATGATCTCAAAAGCTGGCTCAAAATTATTATCACGTGGATCAGTAAAAGACCTGCACTTGGATTAACCAAACATGCAATGAGAAGAATCAATGACTACGAGCTTCGGAGCAAAGTGCTACATCAAGAATGCAAGAACAATTGTTAATGTAATATCTGTTTCTATTCTATGTAATTTTATTATATGTTTGAGGTGACCTCCCTTAGGGGGAGATTGTTAGGAATTAGAAATTGCATGTATTAAAGAGTCGGTCACCTCAAGTATATGTAATCGTTAGAAAGCTCGTAGTCGTAGCTATTTTAAGCTAAGTAGTATTTAGTTAAGTAACACCGTGGAGGACGGACGGGTCTTTACCCACTATATGCCTGATCCACAGCCCGTTGTGTGGCGTTTTATTCTAAGACTATAAATACTCTCTACCTTCCAAGGTAGAGAGTTGGAGCTCATAATAAGATCTTTTCTTTCTCTCACTAAGTTCCCTAAACCTCTAACTTTCTCTCTCTAAAAACCTTCTTGTACGCCACTTGTGATTATGGTTTAGTGTGATTGTGAAATCCAATATCTTACAATGGATTTTTTGCATAGCGAAAGTGTTGAAGATGCCATTGAGTTCAGTGATGATGAATGGTACTATGGGGGATTTGTGGGTTGTGTAGCAATGGATGTTGGGTGGTCTACTAACCCACCATATAAACGGGTGCAACGGGTTATCGAATACGATGATGCCACTTTAACGAATGTACCGACAAATTCTCTTCCAAATTAGGTTTTGTTGGATGCAGGATCTTCTTCCGTTCCACATCAAGTAGGGACTTGTGTCAAGGTCAGGTATGGCCATAAGGTTTCGACGAAACCGTATGCAAGGAGGCTATGCTTTGAAACACCAAGAGCGGGGTTACGAAAGTTCAAGATGTTGAGGCATTTCAAGGCTCTAACAAGAGATCGGCGTCGAGGAGGTTCGGGATTAAAACCAACTTGGTATTTAAGGAACGGAAGGTTGGAGTGTAGGTATTGTTATGCAGCAAGCTAATGGTGTTGTTAACGTTTACAACCAGTTGTGTTTACATTACTTTAAAGTCACAAAAGATTGTCTACTTTAGGCATTTTTTGTAAGGCAACGTGTATGCATTGGCCAGACTTGTTTGTATTTACCCACTTTGACTTTAAAGAAAGGCACCCAAAAAATGTATTTGACAGTTTTACAGCTTGATTATACATTTTTTTTTTCATATTGTTTCTCAAGTGTTTGCATTTACCCACTATTTACTAACAAGATGTTTATGTTACTTGGTCTTCAGCACTAGCAGTACTAACGTGCAACAGCAGTTTTTAGTATTCATTCTCACCGGTCGTAATATACGTGTCATGTTTTGTATTATATTGCATCACCATGACTACCTTTACAAAGAGCAGCATCAACCAATGAGAGCAGCATTTACAACATTATTATGAATTTGTCCTATTCACAACAGTCGTTATCATATTCAATGAAACCCTTTGTATACTTATAGAAAAAAACTATAACACATCACAAAATTCGGGAAACTAGTTTAAGATTGTTTCTACTTTATGAAATGCAACAGGGTATAATGTTGATTATGTATTCAAAAGATCTAAACCTGAATCTGTTACTCTAGGGTATCCTGTTTATGTGATCTATGTTGTTGCTTACGTTATGTAAAGGTAATTTGTACCATATATATTTTGTTGTTCCGGTGCGCTTTACAATTTAACACTGAACATAAAAACTTGCAACTTCTCCAAAAGTAAATTACATATAGAATTAAACATTTATATCTATTCCATTACATTACTTGCCTATTAACATACAAAGTCCAACACAAGTAACTGACAAAGATCCTAACATAATGAAAAACAACCTATCATACAGCTTCAACTTTGACTTTGCATCAGTCAACTCTTTGTCCAAGATTGACTTGTCCAAAGCAAGAGTTTCAACCAAGTGTTCAATATCCACTGACTTCTTCGATCTTTTCTCCTTTTCAAAGAACCCATACATCATATCTTTATAGTATTCCCTTGGCAGATCATCATCCAAAAATTGATATACATCACAAATAGAGCATTTTACGAAACGCTTCCCAGGGTTGCCCTTGTTGTTGACGTCTTGATTGGTAGACAAAGACTGCATCTGCAAAAGTATTCAACTTTGCCACCAATTAGTCGGGTAGTAGCTGAAGTTCTGGAAGTCATGATAAAAAGGTTTTTAATTAACAAGTTTTTGGAAACGTAGGAAAATGTTGACCGACAAATTGGGTGGTGGGGAGTTTATAAAAGTTGCAAAAAAGTACCTTTTAGGCTTCGTTTTTGGCCCAAACAAAACTTTATTTAGACATACATACAGCTTAATTTTGTTGTAAAAAGTAGAGGGACCTAGCATGAAAAACGCTTAAACTTTTTTACCCCAAACATCACTTATCCTTATGGTCCCGACCATCAACATCCCAACATTCCTGATTTATACCCTAGGTCACTTTCATTGAAGATTACAAAAAATAATCGGTGTTCTTTTCATCTTTTTTTAGGAAAAGTCCAGGTTTGTTGTACTATCCCGTATGTACTTTGTTACCTTATTCATTCATACTCGTTCATATATTTATATATGAATATAAATAACTGTGCAGCTTTATATTTTATATTCTATTATTAAATTATTATTTAATTCAAAGTTATTGAATTTGTTATTAGGGTTTATGTTGTATAGGTATGCTCAGTATACCCCTTTAAGTCTAGTGGCTGCTTCTAATTGTTATTAGTATTTATGTTGTATAGGACATGGCGGAAACCAAAAA
The DNA here is from genome assembly GCA_019973895.1 of Chrysanthemum seticuspe. Classification (NCBI taxonomy): domain Eukaryota; kingdom Viridiplantae; phylum Streptophyta; class Magnoliopsida; order Asterales; family Asteraceae; genus Chrysanthemum; species Chrysanthemum seticuspe. Next base: position 124,589,576 of record BPTQ01000009.1, read on the forward strand.
AGTCATATTTAAAGTTCACCACAATGGGAAGTTTCAATTTCAGCCACTCCGCTATGTAGGTGGTCGCCTTGCTGATGTCTGGTGTTTTAGCTCCAGCAGGGGTGCATTTACAAGGGTGCTTGATCATGTTTTCAATGATATTGGAGGGGAAAATGGGCTTTATTTTATGGTGCACCAAACAAGTCACTCGAAGATGGTTTAACTTTGTTGCACACAGACAATGACGTTCGGCGAATGTATGCCATTACGGATGAGACTGGATCAATGGACGTCTACGTTCTGCACAAGCAACTGCAACAATTCGCATTTTCAGGTTACTATTCATTTTCACTATTCACTTTTACTATTCACTCCCGATACCCGCACCACCTTTTAACTAATACATTTTAATTTACCTTACCAAGTCATATACCTAGTCATCAACTAGATATTATTTAGATAATATCTAGTTAAATATCTACAAAATATCTCGCTAAGAGAAGTCAAGTTGAAATTCTCTTCTTAAATATCTTACCATTCTAGGTTTTAACAACGTTTACGTGCTCCGTAAAACTTATCACTCATTTAATATGCTAAGATAGGTTATATTAATATGTTTTAACATTTTTATAAGTTTCATATTTTTAGGATACCCGGTTTAAGTTTCGTGACTTTACGACTTAGAGTTAGCGATGACCGGGACCAAGACGCACTCCGTAAAAGCAAGATATTATCAAAAATCATATCTAGTCATCCTAGATAGGTATTGAACGAAATTTAAGCCACATGGGGCATTTTATAAGTGATGACCAAGTAAAGATGTGAAGCTTACATAGAAAGCGTTAACATGTGCAAGTTTACTTAGCCTTTAAGAGTTATACTAGTGAAATATCCTAAGGAAAGTAACCTCCTTATCCTTGATATATAAACACATTCAATGACTAAAAAACATTCATTTCACTTCCTCCTTGATCTCCCATAAACGAGCAACCCTTAATTCACAAAACCATGATCCTTTGATTTTCAAGTTACGAATTACATACCAAAGTTCAAGGCTTAGTTGTTCTCTACATGAAACTAGTATTTGTTTGGTGATTCCATGGTTGGATTAGGAGCTATACAAGGTGAAAAGGGCTGAGTTAGAAGTGTTCTTACAAGGTTAGATAAAGCCTAGCAAGGGTTAGCAAGGTGTGTTAAGGATTTGGAAGCTCGGGTTCATATTGAAAGGATTTAGGTTTTAATGTCCTAGTTTTGGTTCTTGAATTGTTTCATCACAAGGATTGTAAGCAAACTCCTATACTTAACTTTGATTTCAGTAAATACTAGTATTTCATGTGTATAATATATTTTGTATGCTTATTATGGTTGATTGTGCTTGGATATATGGACTAAACCACTAGAAATTGTCAAAAGGACTAGTTTTGCAAAACAGAAACTTGACAGGGGCTATAAACGTAGTTACTGGGTAAAATTTGTGGACTGCGAAACTTAGGTAATAACATAGGATTATAGATCTATGTCTTTCGGTCATTTTTCCGGGTGGCTCGTGTCGAAACTCATCCCGATGAATAAACTAGAGCCAAAACGGCTAAACGTGTCCAAATCTGAGTAACAGATTTCAAACGGGTAAAACTCAGAAACTTGCATATAATCAACTGTTAGTCAAAGAATAAAAGTTGTAGCTAACACCCTAACTTGAATGTGGCCGCTGGCCGCGCATTAAACGGAGTTGTAGAACTCGAATTATGACCAAAACCGTGAGACAGTTTGCTGCTGATTGAAATAACTAGTACATTCAAGGGTAAATTGGTAATTTCACATTAGTTAAATAATTTCTTGGGAAGTTGGGCCCGCTGATCTGTTTATTACTATCAATTACCTTTCCGAGAACATAAAAATCGAGTCATGATCATTTACGGTTTAGAAGTAACGGGTAGATTTAGACGGGGAAAACTTAAATATAAGAAACGTAAACACTTAAACAACTTCACAAATGTTAAGTATCCAAGCATAATTGATGTAATAACTATATAAGGTATGTTTATACATTCATAGCATTATTTTAGAACCTAAGACACAAAACATATTCTAGGTTACGCGTAAAGGTTTCTCGGCTTATCCATCGATTCGTTATACATTGGATATCACAATTATTAAGGTGAGTCATAGCCCCTACACTTTTAATGCTTGTTTTACAAACTCTTTGGGGGAGATACATGCTCAACTACTTGCTTTTTCTTTTACAAATACTCAAAACATTATACTTTATTGTATTATACTTGGTTGCGTTATACTTGATTGTGTTATACTATGGTTGAAAGTCTCCCAACATACACGGAGCAGTCCCCTCGTAAACTTGATAAGTCTCCCAACATACACGGAGCAGTTCCCCCGTTCGCATGATAAGTCTCCCAACATACATGGAGCAGTGCAATTCGAAAGTCTCCCAACATAAACAGAGCAACACTAAGTGCAATAATGTGAACTATTATGACTGTATGCGTGCTTGACTATAAAATGTACTATATTTTAGCAGTGGGTTGTAAACACACAGGTTGCAAGTTTTATATGGGCGAAACTTGGAACCGAGTGGATTTACAATGCCTTTGTTATGTGAACATTCTTTAAAGGCTTTACATGTTAAACAAACTCTATGAACTCACCAACCATTGTGTTGACACTTTTTAGCATGTTTATCTCAGGTCATAAGACGATAGCTAGAGTTTGGAACATAGAGTCGCACGACATATTTTGAAGACTTATGCTTTTATCATTTACCATTCGAAATATTTTGTAAACATTTATATATTATACTTTGGGACCTCATTGTTTGTAACTCTGATTTCATTAATCGAATGGTAACATTTCAAAACGTCTCATTTAGAGGTCGTTTTCTATAACTTGTACTTTGTATTATGAAGTAGCACCCCAAATGACACAATCTTCCACTGCGATATTTTGGGGGTGTAACAGTTTGGTATCAGAGCATTGGTTATAGAGAACTAGGTTGCATTTAAGAGCCTAGACTATAACTGCTTTATACGTTAAGACTCTCCACTATAATTGCCTTACACACACTTCGTGCGCATATGCTTCTTGTTAGTTGGTTGTTTAGATCCACTTTGTTGGATGATATAACTTTAGTAATAATAAGGAAACCCCAGAAATTAATCGAGTCATTAAAAATATGGAGCTCAGTAATAACTAATTATTTAACTTGATCTTGTGACAGTTCTTGTTTGATGAGACATGAGATTTGAGTTAAATAATATTATTACCTAGCTTTAGACATTTGATGACTTGGTTATCTTATTATCTGTCTCAGCAAGCGAGTTTTGTCTCGGGAAATCTTAAGTAGGATGATTTATAATCTCCTTATTTGAATGGATTGGGACGCCTCTTTATTCATATAAAGAAGTTATAAACCACCGAACCATATGTTTATAACTCATTAATTACATAAATTTGGACGCTTCTTTATGTAAGTAATGAATTAGAAATAAGTGGGCTTATTTTCATCCGACATGATTCCCTAACTACATTATAGGTGTATTACAACACAACCCATACACTATTCCTGTTGAATAAGAGAGAACCCCACTGTTTTAAAGGCCACACTTTTCTTTGACACACTATAAGTAGTTAACATCAACAGAACTTCGGGAAGAAGTTCCCTTAAGGGGTAGAGACCGTAACAATTCGCATTTTCAGGTTACTATTCATTTTCACTATTCACTTTACTATTCACTCCCGATACCCGCACCACCTTTTGACTAATACATTTTAATTTACCTTGCCAAGTCATATACCTAGTCATCAACTAGATATTATTTAGATAATATCTAGTTAAATATCTACAAAATATCTCGCTAAGAGAAGTCAAGTTGAAATTCTCTTCTTAAATATCTGACCATTCTAGGTTTTAACAGCGTTTACGTGCTCCGTCAAACTTATCACTCATTTAATATGCTAAGATAGGTTATATTAATATGTTTTGACATTTTTATAAGTTTCATATTTTTAGGATACCCGGTTTTAAGTTTCGTGACTTTACGACTTAGAGTTAGCGATGACCGGGACCAAAACTCACTCCGTAAAAGCAAGATATTATCAAAACTCATATCTAGTCATCCTAGATAGGCATTGAACGAAATTTAAGCCACATGAGGCGTTTTATAAGTGATGACCAAGTAAAGATGTGAAGCTTACATAGGAAGCTTTAACATGTGCAAGTTTACTTAGCCTTTAAGAGTTATACTAGTGAAATATCCTAAGGAAAGTAACCTCCTTATCCTTGATATATAAACACATTCAATGACTAAAAAACATTCATTTCACTTCCTCCTTGATCTCCCATAAACGAGCCACCCTTAATTCACAAAACCATGATCCTTTGATTTTCAAGTTACGAATTACATACCAAAGTTCAAGGCTTAGTTGTTCTCTACATGAAACTAGTATTTGTTTGGTGATTCCATGGTTGGATTAGGAGCTATACAAGGTGAAAAGGGCTGAGTTAGAAGTGTTCTTACAAGGTTAGATAAAGCCTAGCAAGGGTTAGCAAGGTGTGTTAAGGATTTGGAAGCTCGGGTTCATATTGAAAGGATTTAGGTTTTAATGTCCTAGTTTTGGTTCTTGAATTGTTTCATCACAAGGATTGTAAGCAAACTCCTATACTTAACTTTGATTTCAGTAAATACTAGTATTTCATGTGTATAATATATTTTGTATGCTTATTATGGTTGATTGTGCTTGGATATATGGACTAAACCACTAGAAATTGTCAAAAGGACTAGTTTTGCAAAACAGAAACTTGACAGGGGCTATAAACGTAGTTACTGGGTAAAATTTGTGGACTGCGAAACTTAGGTAATAACATAGGATTATAGATCTATGTCTTTCGGTCATTTTTCCGGGTGGCTCGTGTCGAAACTCATCCCGATGAATAAACTAGAGCCAAAACGGCTAAACGTGTCCAAATCTGAGTAACAGATTTCAAACGGGTAAAACTCAGAAACTTGCATATAATCAACTGTTAGTCAAAGAATAAAAGTTGTAGCTAACACCCTAACTTGAATGTGGCCGCTGGCCGCGCATTAAACGGAGTTGTAGAACTCGAATTATGACCAAAACCGTGAGACAGTTTGCTGCTGATTGAAATAACTAGTACATTCAAGGGTAAATTGGTAATTTCACATTAGTTAAATAATTTCTTGGGAAGTTGGGCCCGCTGATCTGTTTATTACTATCAATTACCTTTCCGAGAACATAAAAATCGAGTCATGATCATTTACGGTTTAGAAGTAACGGGTAGATTTAGACGGGGAAAACTTAAATATAAGAAACGTAAACACTTAAACAACTTCACAAATGTTAAGTATCCAAGCATAATTGATGTAATAACTATATAAGGTATGTTTATACATTCATAGCATTATTTTAGAACCTAAGACACAAAACATATTCTAGGTTACGCGTAAAGGTTTCTCGGCTTATCCATCGATTCGTTATACATTGGATATCACAATTATTAAGGTGAGTCATAGCCCCTACACTTTTAATGCTTGTTTTACAAACTCTTTGGGGGAGATACATGCTCAACTACTTGCTTTTTCTTTTACAAATACTCAAAACATTATACTTTATTGTATTATACTTGGTTGCGTTATACTTGATTGTGTTATACTATGGTTGAAAGTCTCCCAACATACACGGAGCAGTCCCCTCGTAAACTTGATAAGTCTCCCAACATACACGGAGCAGTTCCCCCGTTCGCATGATAAGTCTCCCAACATACATGGAGCAGTGCAATTCGAAAGTCTCCCAACATAAACAGAGCAACACTAAGTGCAATAATGTGAACTATTATGACTGTATGCGTGCTTGACTATAAAATGTACTATATTTTAGCAGTGGGTTGTAAACACACAGGTTGCAAGTTTTATATGGGCGAAACTTGGAACCGAGTGGATTTACAATGCCTTTGTTATGTGAACATTCTTTAAAGGCTTTACATGTTAAACAAACTCTATGAACTCACCAACCATTGTGTTGACACTTTTTAGCATGTTTATCTCAGGTCATAAGACGATAGCTAGAGTTTGGAACATAGAGTCGCACGACATATTTTGAAGACTTATGCTTTTATCATTTACCATTCGAAATATTTTGTAAACATTTATATATTATACTTTGGGACCTCATTGTTTGTAACTCTGATTTCATTAATCGAATGGTAACATTTCAAAACGTCTCATTTAGAGGTCGTTTTCTATAACTTGTACTTTGTATTATGAAGTAGCACCCCAAATGACACAATCTTCCACTGCGATATTTTGGGGGTGTAACAGTTTGGTATCAGAGCATTGGTTATAGAGAACTAGGTTGCATTTAAGAGCCTAGACTATAACTGCTTTATACGTTAAGACTCTCCACTATAATTGCCTTACACACACTTCGTGCGCATATGCTTCTTGTTAGTTGGTTGTTTAGATCCACTTTGTTGGATGATATAACTTTAGTAATAATAAGGAAACCCCAGAAATTAATCGAGTCATTAAAAATATGGAGCTCAGTAATAACTAATTATTTAACTTGATCTTGTGACAGTTCTTGTTTGATGAGACATGAGATTTGAGTTAAATAATATTATTACCTAGCTTTAGACATTTGATGACTTGGTTATCTTATTATCTGTCTCAGCAAGCGAGTTTTGTCTCGGGAAATCTTAAGTAGGATGATTTATAATCTCCTTATTTGAATGGATTGGGACGCCTCTTTATTCATATAAAGAAGTTATAAACCACCGAACCATATGTTTATAACTCATTAATTACATAAATTTGGACGCTTCTTTATGTAAGTAATGAATTAGAAATAAGTGGGCTTATTTTCATCCGACATGATTCCCTAACTACATTATAGGTGTATTACAACACAACCCATACACTATTCCTGTTGAATAAGAGAGAACCCCACTGTTTTAAAGGCCACACTTTTCTTTGACACACTATAAGTAGTTAACATCAACAGAACTTCGGGAAGAAGTTCCCTTAAGGGGTAGAGACCGTAACAATTCGCATTTTCAGGTTACTATTCATTTTCACTATTCACTTTACTATTCACTCCCGATACCCGCACCACCTTTTGACTAATACATTTTAATTTACCTTGCCAAGTCATATACCTAGTCATCAACTAGATATTATTTAGATAATATCTAGTTAAATATCTACAAAATATCTCGCTAAGAGAAGTCAAGTTGAAATTCTCTTCTTAAATATCTGACCATTCTAGGTTTTAACAGCGTTTACGTGCTCCGTCAAACTTATCACTCATTTAATATGCTAAGATAGGTTATATTAATATGTTTTGACATTTTTATAAGTTTCATATTTTTAGGATACCCGGTTTTAAGTTTCGTGACTTTACGACTTAGAGTTAGCGATGACCGGGACCAAAACTCACTCCGTAAAAGCAAGATATTATCAAAACTCATATCTAGTCATCCTAGATAGGCATTGAACGAAATTTAAGCCACATGAGGCGTTTTATAAGTGATGACCAAGTAAAGATGTGAAGCTTACATAGGAAGCTTTAACATGTGCAAGTTTACTTAGCCTTTAAGACTTATACTTGTGAAATATCCTATGGAAAGTAACCTCCTCATCCTTGGTATATAAACACATTCAATGACTAGAACACATTCATTTCACTTCCTCCTTGATCTCCCATAAACGAGCCACCCTTAATTCACAAAACATGATCCTTTGATCTTCAAGTTACGAATTACATACCAAAGTTCAAGGCTTTGTTGTTCTCTACATGAAACTAGTGTTTGTTTGGTGATTCCATGGTTGGATTAGGAGCTATACAAGGTGAAAAGGGCTGAGTTAGAAGTGTTCTTACAAGGTTAGATCAAGCCTAGTAAGGGTTAGCAAGGTGTGTTAAGGATTTGGAAGCTCGGGTTCATATTGAAAGGATTTAGGTTTTAATGTCCTAGTTTTGGTTCTTTAATTGTTTCATCACAAGGATTGTAAGCAAACTCCTATACTTACTTTTTATTTCATTAAATACTATTATTTCATGTGTATAATATATTTTGTATGCTTATTATGGTTGATTGTGCTTGGATAAATGGACTAAACCACTAGAAATTGTCAAAAGGACTAGTTTTGCAAAACAGAAACTGGACAGGGGCTGTAAACGTAGTTACTGGGTAAAATTCGTGGACTGGGAAACTTAGGTAATAACATAGGATTATAGATCTATGTCTTGTGGTCATTTTTCCGGGTGGCTCGTGCCGAAACTCATCCCGATGAATAAACTAGAGCCAAAACGGCTAAACGTGTCCAAATCTGAGTAACTGATTTCAAACGGGTAAAACTCATAAACTTGCATATAACCAACTGTTGGTCAAAGAATAAAAGTTGTAGCTAACACCCTAACTTGAACGTGGCCGCTGGCCGTGCATTAAACGGAGTTGTAGAACTCGAATTATGACCAAAACCGTGAGACAGTTTGCTGCTGATTGAAATAACTAGTACATTCAAGGGTAAATTGGTAATTTCACATTAGTTAAATAATTTCTGGGGAAGTAGGGCCCGCTGATCTGTTTAGTACTATCAATTACCTTTCCGAGAACATAAAAATCGAGTCATGATCATTTACGGTTTAGAAGTAACGGGTAGATTTAGACGGGGAAAACTTAAATATAAGAAACGTAACCACTTAAACAACTTCACAAATGTTAAGTATCCAAGCATAATTGATGTAATAACTATATAAGGTATGTTTATACATTCACAGCGTTATTTTAGAACCTAAGACACAAAACATATTCTAGGTTGCGCGTAAAGGTTTCTCGGCTTATCCATCGATTCGTTATACATTGGATATCACAATTATTAAGGTGAGTCATAGCCCCTACACTTTTAATGCTTGTTTTACAAACTCTTTGGGGGAGATACATGCTCAACTAATTGCTTTTACTTTTACAAATACTCAAAACATTATACTTGATTGTATTATACTTGGTTGCGTTATCCTTGATTGTGTTATACTATGGTTGAAAGTCTCCCAACATACACGGAGCAGTCCCCTCGTTCGGATGATAAGTCTCCCAACATACACGGAGCAGTCCCCTTGTAAACTTGATAAGTCTCCCAACATACATGGAGTAGTTCCCTCGTTCGCATGATAAGTTTCCCAACATACACGGAGCAGTGCAATTCGAAAGTCTCCCAACATAAACGGAGCAACACTAAGTGCAATAATGTGAACTATTATGACTGTATGCGTGCTTGACTATAAAATGTACTACTCCCTCCGTCCCAAAATTATAGTCCCCTTTTGACTTTTTCGGTCTTTCTTTTACAACTTTGACCATAAGTATTTTTATTTGTATTATATAATACTTGATGCTAAATATATGAATGGATTGAGTTTTTAATGTATTTTCATTTGGTATAATTTTCATCAACTATTGTATAACATAAACAAAAATATTTAAGTTCAAAGTTGAGAAAGAAAGACCGAAAAAGTCAAACGGGGACAATAATTTTGGGACGGAGGTAGTATATTTTAGCAGTGGGTTGTAAACACACAGGTTGCAAGTTTTGTATGGGCGGAACTTGGAACTGAGTGGATTTACAATGCCTGTGCTGTGTGAACATTCTTTAAAGGCTTTACATGTTAAACAAACTCTATGAACTCACCAACCATTGTGTTGACACTTTTTAGCATGTTTATCTCAGGTCATAAGGCGATAGCTAGAGTTTGGAACATAGAGTCGCACGACATATTTTGAAGACTTATGCTTTTATCATTTACCATTCGAAACATTTTGTAAACATTTATATATTATACTTTGGGACCTCATTGTTTGTAACTCTGATTTCATTAATCGAATGGTAACATTTCAAAACGTCTCATTTAGAGGTCGTTTTCTATAACTTGTACTTTGTATTATGAAGTAGCACCCCAAATGACACAATCTTCCGCTGCGATATTTTGGGGATGTTACAGCAACAGCCTTTGTCACAATTTTATTTAAAAAACATGGTTTGGCAAGAAGAGGACGCTGGCATGCGTTGCGGTAGTGCAACACCGTTCAAAAGAAGGAAGCTAACAACCCTTGTATCTATAACGAAAACTGATAGAGGGTTCGAGATCAGAGAAAAAGGGGGTAGTGCACAACGAACTGAAAAACGGTTGCAAGAGGAGGGTGTGGAACTCCGAACTGGAAATGCCGCTGAGAAGGGAAAAGATATACGCTTTTATGAGGATGTACATGAAAGCAAGCCAGGTCATGGGACGGCCAAGGGAAAAGAACCAGTTTTTGAGCAAGAGAGTGTGTCAAGAAGTGGAAAAAGGGTTTCTCTAACCACTTACAGGCGGGCCATACAGAACGGGAAAGCGATTATGATGGAGGTCCTGGATGCCTGAATGATGGTTTGGTACGTTTATAGACTGCGTTTTTATATGCAATGAACATGTTCATACCACACAGATACACGACCCCTATTAGCTAGCAACCGCATGACACAAATAAATAATAGTTTTTTGATCCATCCGTTATTACAAAGCCAAATACACACAAACGTTTACCTTACACAAAACACACTATAGTAGGACTTAGACAGTAAATGCATTATTAAAAACCATGTTCCCGCTTACTTTAAAAAGCTGTTTGGAGTAGGGAAATTTGATAGAAGACTGATGTGTGGAGCGGACGAGCTTGGTTGTTCAGTGGTTTGACTTGAGTTGATGTGATTCGCCGCATTAATCACCCCATTATTAGGGTCTCTGTTAGCCTCGCTTTGGCTATTGCTAGTTAACTGATATGATTCCCCCATCTTACGAGCCTTTATTTTTGCACCTGATGTACCTGGATTAGCCTTTCGTTTGTAACCAACCACTCTCTGTACAAGTGTGCCAATACAGGTTAGTTGCCAGTTAACAACAAAACCTTAAAATTTTTTTGTAAAGCTGAACAAATACTTACTTTTCTTTTCACCAAAGGTACTCTAGATAGGCGGTTGTGGCCTTTTGTGCCACACCTTCCACAATAGTTGCTCTTAGGCGCCTCACCTTGAGATGGTATTCGGTCTTTATTTTTAGGCCTGCCTGAATTACGCTTACCGATAACAGGGGGCAACACATCTTCTATGTTCACTTCAGTGTCCCACAACGTCATATCTTTTAATGGGTAAATGATGTCTTGGTACGTTGCTTTAATAGTTGTATTATAAAACCAAGCTTTTGCCAATTTCTTAACACTGGTCAGGCCTGCAAATCTACCTACAGCACAAACATGTCCGCAAGGCAAGCCTAAAAGCTGCCATTTGCGACAACTGCATTCACCATGTACCAAATCAACAACATGATGATTTTTTGTGTCGTGTACTTCATACACTTTGTCCTTAAGTATTCCCAAAACCTTCCAGTTTGCACTTTTTTCCATTTTGTCTTTCACTTTGGCGGTCGCCCAGTCAGTAAGTTTGTCATCTGGTGCATCTAACATTTACACATATTGACACATTACTAAATACGATAACTTAATTATTGCTTAATAAACTATCTAATAATAACAGAATATGCTCTACCTGCATGTTTTGCTCGCCGTTCGTAATACCATTTTTGAAGAAGACCTCTAAACCATTCCATCAACATCGTTATTGGGATCTTGCGCACATCCTTTGTTAAAGCATTGATCGATTCCACACTATTTGAGGTCAGGTAGTTGTACCTGTTTGCAGGGCAATGTGCCCTCGACCATTTTTCAGTACCTGCTGCAACTAGTTTTCTGTGAGCTATCGGTCGTCCTGAACGAATCTCAGACATTAGGTTTGCAAATTCCTCCCTTATGTAAGCTTTGCACGGCTTCCAGTATAAACACTTTAGGCTATCGCTTTGCATACGTGTATTCAACATCAAATGGCGACAACAATACCCGTGAAAGGCATTTGGAAAAACATTTTTACATGCTAGGGCTATTGCATGATGTCTGTAAGATATAACTGCCAAATTAGCAACTTCCCCTATGGATTCTTTCAGGTTTGTCAAAAACCATGTCCATGATTCACCACTCTTACCTTGCGAAACACCGGTGGCAATCGGTATAATTTGATTGTTTCCATCCATTCCCACGGCTACCAGGTTTGTCCCTACGTAGGGCCCTTTAAGATGTGTCGCGTCGATTATGATCAGGGGTCGCATATAGCATAGGAAACTCTTAATCTGTAAAATATAAATGCGATTATATACTCGATAACAACACATTGTATATCAATGTAAAATCATCATAAACCATGTATTTAAGTGAACTTTGTATGCTATTATAATGCATTGCTAAGTAAATTAATAACAAATATTTGTTTTATGTTTCTACTGACAGGTGCGCTGTGAAACAAACAATACTATCACCATGCGTAGATCAAATTCTGAATGTTTTTGTGCTTATCTGACATAAATTGTTAGATACTTTGCTAGGATGCTCAACTTTTATAAGACAAGTAAAAACTAGTTGTATGTAAATATTTTCTGGTTTTTATGTATGCATAGTTTTTTATATTCCATTTTGTGTTGTATACAAGTATACTACTCAACAGTCGCATGCTAAACTTAAAACCATGCTTATTCACCAACACACTTGTATGAAAAACATATCATATATTAGACAAGATTTATTTAAAAACATGCAAGGCAATTAGCTTAACGCAGCACCGAAAGATATAAAAAGGTTCTTAAAACGTCTTTGATCATCTGTCTCAATGTGTGTAACAGTCCCCTCGTTTGCGAGCTTTAGGTTATGACAGTAGTAGGGTAACTGCGCAAACGATGCCTTTGGACAGCCCTAGGTTGATTCCACTGCCAATTGCTTCCCCCTCCAAGCTTTTCTGTATGAAACATCTATATTCAAATCCATATTCAGATCATGGATAATGTCCCTTGGCTTATAAACGCGTGTAACATTTGTGATTTTGGGAAGTAGTAATTTAGACAGGGTTTTTGCTGTAGCATTTCGATGATTTTGATTGAAATGGATTTTTGAACATGTATGACAGTCATTAATTGCAGTGATTCTAAACTGGATACAGTTTGGAATCCTACGACAGTTTATGTACCAATCACATTTTGGTTGCACGTATTTTACTGCGTACCTAATAGTACACGATTTATGAGCAAAAAATGCATACCCTTCTTTTAGGCATTTCAAAGATACCTCATATATGCACTCTGCCTTATCATCAAATCTATCATTCACTTTCATAACACCTCTATCTTTACTTTCATGTAACACCCCCAATTTCGTGATACGCAGCGGAATTCAAACTGGGTGTTACTTCATGGCTCAACAGTCATAACAATAGAAAACGAACTCTAATAGAGTCGTTTTAAAAGATTTATCATTCGATTTATATAAATATCAGAGTTTACAAAATAGGTCCCAATTGGTTCCATTGTTTACAAAGTACATCAATATAAAGTCTTTGATGTTTTGTGAATGATAAAATATTTATAGCCTTCTTGATCTAGCCCTTGCTCTTTCGTGCCAGCTTCCGACATTATGGACCTGAAATACATGCTTAAAACTGTCAACACAAAGGTTGAGTGAAATTCATAGAGTTTAGGAAATCAGTTGAACACATAATGTTTGTGTGGCTTACGTTGTTATACACCCATAATGTTGAAAACAAAACAGTTATTATTTCACTAAGCATCATGCAATCAAGGCGTTAACTTGCTCCAAAATTTATTGGTGAAATTGTTGATACATGCCCCAAGTAGGTAAAATTTGCCGTTTTACCTAATGTACTCAAATATAGTGCGTTTGTTTACCGGACTTGGTCAAACAAACGGGATTCGTCAATCCCGATAGATCTATCCACAATATTCGCGCTCACTTCACTCGTGATTAATGATTCATGATTTAGGGACTTAAGTTTGGCAAATGCGGTAACTTAGTGCAAGTAAAATAATCAGATAAGTATACAGTTTGAAAGCAATGTGTTCGGTTTAAAATAGAGCATGTATCTCCCCCAAGGGTTTGTAAAACAATTAAGTAATAGAAAGTGGGGCTATGAACTTACGGTAATCCTTAAAAGTTTAAAGTAGTTATAAAAGTAAATGAAAATAGTTGAGCATGTATCTCCCCCAAAAGTAATTCAAAACATATAAAAGTAGGGGCTATGAAACTCACCGTAGAGTAAATGATATCAAATGTATAATGAGAATGATGGATATGCCGTGAGAACTTTTACGAGCAACATAAAATGGAATGTTGCGACTTAAGTTTGGAATAATGTTTAGGAAAACATAAACCATCCTATATATGTCTCTATGTTGATCATGATGTAGTACATGGTATTTGTGTATGTCGTTTATAGAAATGGTCTAGTTGTGAAAACGTATTTAGTTTATAGATATCGTACTACTGTTCGGGCCATCATAATTTAGAGGTCATGCAATAAACGTTCGAGGAGCTAGGACACTTTAAATAGTAAATCCAGCAACTCGTCGATACGTTTTACTCAAATGAAACCCATCACATGAAGCTCCCTAGTATTGTAGCACTTAGTAGATACAACATATGTTTTGAGTGAAGATTGTTATATCATAAAGTTTATCATGTTTTTAGTAAATATCTAGTTTTTACAAGTTCTCATTTTTTACTAGTGATTATAACTTATTAACATGTTCAAGAATGAAGTTTTGGTAAAAATCGTCGGAATAGGTAAAATGGTCATTTTTCCGTTACTTGTGAAAACACTATTTCCAAGATTAGATGAAGTTTTGTTAAGTTAATATGTAACTAGCTATGAAAATAACTTGGTTTTGCTTTTAGTTGTGACAAAAGTATAGTCTTGAAACTACATATAAGGCAGTTTCAGTTTTTGAAAGAATATGGCCTGTTTAAGCGTTTTCAAGGTCCGAGCTTCTTCACTATTAAAGGAAAACGGCGTTCCGGACAACTTTCGTGTTTTAACTTGTTGATGATTCGGACCAGAAGTGCCACTTTTAAAACGACCAGCTGCGTAACAGCTTGTGTTAGGCAGTTTCGGCATTTTGGTTTCGCTAACTTCTTTTGGCCATAACTTTTGACTCGTTTGTCCGTTTCGGGTGATTCAGATTGCTATGTTTACCTTTTTATCGTGTCTACCATAGTATGTACGTTAGAAATTCCATATATGACTGGTTTTAATGGTTTCAAACATATAGAATATGACTAGTTTACTAGTTTGTTACTTTTACGACAATATATGAATTAAAACATGTGATTGAGTATATGTACATCATGACTCAACATAGTAACTATATATATAGCATGAAATTGTTAAGATTATGAATAATAAAGATTAGATGATGGTGGTGATTAGTTGCTTACAACTTTTGGCTTTCAATTAAGAAAGGAGTAACTAGTAAGGATCGGACTTTGATTGATCACTTAAGACTTCGGATTGAGCTAGCTTTCTACACCTTGGAACCCTTGTGATCTTGAAGAGTTGGTGATGAAGTACCAAGTTACTTGAGTAGATCTAAACTCAAGAAGATCACTTAAACTTGCTAGAGATTTGATGTAGTAACTTACTACTTGAAACTTCTTTGCATAAACTTGGAGTTTATAGATCAAATGATGGAAGATATGAGGGTTTGATGATATGAACGACCCAATTCAGTGTTTTAGGGTGTTTCGGATGTATTTCACTTGCTATTTATAGGAGGGTAAGTTTGGTTAACCTTATATTGGGTTAAATATTAACCATGGTTAAGTTAGGACACATGTAATGATCTAAATGAAGCATGGTTAGGATTATGCCACCAAAATGATAACTCCCCCCCCCCCCTTAGGTTGGCCTAATAGATATAAGATGACTTAGGTGGATAGTTTTGATATTATCTTGAGTTTAGAGCATGATTTGGTTCCGTTAAATGCCAACCGTAAGTTGTTAAGCCATAGAACGTAAAACCGGGTATCGTAAAAATACGAAACTTGTAGGAATGATGAAACTCATCATTATACTCCATCTAAAAATATAAAATGGGTGATAAGTCTCATTGGGTGCAAAAACGCTGCTTAAAGCTGGAAACGCGAGTCAAAAACGCGTAATTCGCAATTTATTAGAAAAGAATGAAATTTCAGGGAAATGACCGTGAATTTATTTAAAGTAGACTAAAATTAGTCTAAAAGTGATATAAATGTCAAAATGTGGTTTTCGTCATACGTGGGATAACTTAATAGTTATACGCGAAGTCTAAAAGTTACGCGATTTAAGCAAAACTAGAGAACGTACAAGGTTAATTTCTTTATGGTCAACGGAGGAGGGAAATATGTTTGACTTTTCCAAAAAGTGTAAAAGTGTCTAAATATCTTAGAAAACACAGTGCAGGAATGGTTAAGTCTGGGTCTAAGTAGAATTGTTTAAAACGTAAGTTTAGTCTCGTACGGCTCAGGGTTTATTTTGTAACATTTTTAAAATGAAATCTTAAAAATTTCTCTAATTGATTATGAGTGATCTAAAAATTAATCTGATGTGAGGAAAAATGTCAGAGTTGATTTTCGTTATGCGCGGGATGTTTAAATGGTGTTCCGACCAAAATGAAACTTTAAAACGATGTTTTCTTCATAACTTTTGCGAAGATGATCTAACGATTGTCAAATTATCAGGATATTACTAAAATAATTTATCTTACGAGAATGTGAAATAAAAATTTTACGGGATGAATACTGAAAGTGAATAGTAAAAGTGAAAAGTAATTTCTCGAGATGAATAGTAAAAATTTGAGAATGGATAGAAATCCTGAAAATGCGAATTATTACAGTCTCACCACCTTAATGGGAATTCCGTCTCGGAATTCAGTATGTGTTATCCGATGTTGAAGTGTCTAGGAAAATGTAGGTGTATGCGCCGAATTCCAATCTTTGCGTTCTTATGTTTCTGGTCATGGAATGTATTATGTACCATGTGGCTTAAGTTGATAATCTAAAGGGTTTTGTTAAAATCTTATAGAGTCCTATATACCTTAAGTTTGGCCTTTCCCGATTCTCAAAACGAATCATATCTTATTGTATCAAGGCTATCAATAAAACCTTAACTTCTAACATGGAGTTTTTGGTGATAGTGTGTGGCATTCAGCCTAATTTGTATTTGTATGGTTTCCTTAGTTGTTTCGTGGGTGATCTCTGAACACCTTAGTCCAGCAAATGGTTAATTAACACTTTCGTCTATATAGTGCCTCAAAATGGAATAGTTTTGTTGTTGTTAGGGTAACTGTTGTTAATCAAAGGTGTAAGATATTGTTGATGTGAAATGGTTTGTAATGATGTGAAAACTGTCGTTGTAGGAAAAGTCTTGCTAGTGGCAAGTGGTTATCCAAACTATTTCCAAAGTTGATCAGGTCTTAGGTGGTTTCGAGATGAAGGTCATATCTTATAGTGTTTATGTCAACTAGTGTTTGAAGGAAACGTGATACTGTGAAGTTTTATATATTGACTTACAATGGGGTTCAGATAATGAACTGATATGTTGATGATTAGAAGAGTGTAGTGTATGTTTACCAGTATTCTTAGGTAGAGATGTCAAGTTTGCTTTAAAATCATAAGTGAATTTTAAAGGAATATGGCGGAATGATATCCTTGAAACCTAATCAGGCTAGTACTTCTAAGAAATAACGAGAAGATTTGATGACTATCCCAAGATAGTAGTTCGGATTATCTCATGTAGGAAAATTTCAAGAATGAAATTAGGTAGTATAAATAAGATGTTAGGATTTTGCTGAGTGGTAAGACACTATCGTGTCTCTAGATCTTTTTAATGAATTCTGGTGGTTTATCGAGTTTAAGTAGGAAATTAACCTGAATATAACACTTGTATAACTATTCTCAGTGTTTGAAAAATTTAAGTCGAACATAGTTAGTCAGACTATGTTCCACTATCCCTAGGTTAAATATAGCTGACTAGACTATATTTAGCCGAGGTTCGATATATTTTTCAAATACCTAAATTAGGTATACTTGTGATATGTCCATAGCTTTTGAGAAATTGTCCACTAAGAAAAGGCGATATCAAACCATCCAGTTGCAAGTCCTGGCCATAAAAGACTTGTAACCTATGTTTTCACATTCCATTGCATAGAAGATAGTATGGGTAGATACGTGTGGAAAGAAAATCTTAAGTAATTCTAAAACAGTCCATACTTGGCTAGCATCACGGACCTTTAACAATAAAGGTTTCAGAAGAGAATTTCATGAAGGTAGAGAACATTGCTGAACTTCAGCTTTTGTAGATTTTTTAGAAATCCCATTTCATGTATTTCCATTAGGGAAATTGATAGACTGTGACGGGTTTCATGTAAAATAATATCATATAAAGTTTATAAGATAATTTTTAGAGACTTTGTATAACTTACAATGTCTGTGAAGTAAATTAAACCATTGTGTAATTCACAATGTCTTAAGAAATGGTAGGGAGGTCATTGTGTAACCCACAATGTCTTGAGAAACGATAGAGAGATCATTGTGTAACTCGCAATGTCTTGAGAAATGATGGAGAGACCATTGTGTAACTCACAATGTCTTGAGAAATGATGGAGAGATCATTGTGTAACTCACAATGTCTTGAGAAATGATAAAGAGATCATTGTGTAACTCACAATGTCTTGAGAAATGATGGAGAGACCATTGTGTAACTCACAATGTCTTGAGAAATGATGGAGAGATCATTGTGTAACCCACAATGTCTTGAGAAATGATAGAGAGACCATTGTGTAACCCACAATGTATTGAGAGATAAATGTGACCACTGTAGGATTTACAGTGTCTGAGAATGTAATAGAGACCACTGTAAGATTTACAGTGTCTGAGAATGTAATAGAGACCACTGTATCTCACAGTGTTTTGACAAATGAATGAGACCATTGTATCTCACAATGTCTGGGAAGTAGGAAAGGCCATTGTAGTCAGTTACAATGTCTTGGAGGAAGTTTCGTAATCCAAAAATGCATGAGTAGATGCATGATTGGGAGATTGGGAAAATATGATTGTGCCGTAATGCCTTAGAATAGGCATACGCAGATATGTTGAGTACTTTGTTTATGATTGAAATTATGTCAAGTGTATATATCAATATACTAGTATGTTTGAATAGCTTAAAATGCCTAAAAGTTACATAATCGTGTGGAGGATGGAAGGCACGGAGAACGGAAGGCTATAAAATGTTTTTCTTTGTAAAAGTAGTTATAGTTTAAGTCTCAATTAGACCCGTTTCTCTATAACTATGGCTCTGATACCAATCTGTAACACCCCCAATTTCGTGATACGCAGCGGAATTCAAACTGGGTGTTACTTCATGGCACAACAGTCATAACGGTAGAAAACGAACTCTAATGGAGTCGTTTTAAAAGATTTATCATTCGATTTATATAAATATCAGTGTTTACAAAATAGGTCCTAGTTGGTTCCATTGTTTACAAAGTACATCAATATAAAGTCTTTGATGTTTTGTGAATGATAAAATATTTATAGCCTTCTTGATCTAGCCCTTGCTCTTCCGTGCCAGCTTCCGACATTATGGACCTGAAATACATGCTTAAAACTGTCAACACAAAGGTTGAGTGAAATTCATAGAGTTTAGGAAATCAGTTGAACACATAATGTTTGTGTGGGTTACGTTGTTATACACCCATAATGTTGAAAACAAAACAGTTATTATTTCACTAAGCATAATGCAATCAAGGCGTTAACTTGCTCCAAAATTTATTGGTGAAACTGTTGATACATGCCCCAAGTAGGTAAAATTTGCCGTTTTACCTAATGTACTCAAATATAGTGCGTTTGTTTACCGGACTGGGTCAAACAAACGGGATTCGTCAATCCCGATAGATCTATCCACAATATTCGCGCTCACTTCACTTGTGATTAATGATTCATGATTTTATGACTTAAGTTTGGCAAATGCGGTAACTTAGTGCAAGTAAAATAATCATATAAGTATACAGTTTGAAAGCAATGTGTTCGGTTTAAAATAAATCATGTATCTCCCCCAAGGGTTTGTAAAACAATTAAGTAATAGAAAGTGGGGCTATTAACTCACGGTAATCCTTAAAAGTTTAAAGTACTTATAAAAGTAAATGAAAATAGTTGAGAATGTATCTCCCCTAAAAGTAATTCAAAACATATAAAAGTAGGGGCTATGAAACTCACAGTAGAGTAAATGATATCAAATGTATAATGAGAATGATGGATATTCCGTGAGAACTTTTACGAGCAACCTAAAATGGAATGTTGCGATTTAAGTTTGGAATAATGTTTAGGAAAACATAAACCATCCTATATATGTCTCTATGTTGATCATGATGTAGTACATGGTATTTGTGTATGTCGTTTATAGAAATGGTCTAGTTATGAAAACGTATCTAGTTTATAGATATCGTACTACTGTTCGGGCCATCATAATTTAGAGGTCATGCAATAAACGTTCGAGGAGCTAGGACACTTTAAATCGTAAATCCAGCAACTCGTCCATACGTTTTACTCAAATGAAACCCCTCACATGAAGCTCCTTAGTATTGTAGCACTTAGTAGATACAACATATGTTTTGAGTGAAGATTGTTATATCATAAAGTTTATCATGTTTTTAGTAAATATCTAGTTTTTACAAGTTCTCATTGTTTACTAGTGATTATGACTTATTAACATGTTCAAGAATGAAGTTTTGGTAAAAATCGTCAGAAAAGGTAAAATGGTCATTTTTTCGTTACTTGTGAAAACAATATTTCAAAGATTAAATGAAGTTTTGTTAAGTTAATATGTAACTAGCTATGAAAATAACTTGGTTTTGCTTTTAGTTGTGACAAAAGTATAGTCTTGAAACTACATATAAGGCAGTTTCAGTTTTTGAAAGAATATGGCCTGTTTAAGCGTTTTCAAGGTCCGAGCTTCCTTGCTATTGAAGGAAAACGGCGTTCCGGATAACTTTCGTGTTTTAACTTTTTGATGATTCGGACCAGAAGTACCACTTTTAGAACGACCAACTGCTTAACAGCTTGTGTTAGGCAGTTTCGGCGTTTTGGTTTCGCTAACTTCTTTTGGCCATAACTTTTGACTTGTTTGTCCGTTTCGGGTGATTCAGATTGCTATGTTTACCTTTTTATCTTGTCTACCATAGTATGTAAGTTAGAAATTACATATGTGACTGGTTTTAATGGTTTCAAACATGTAGAATATGACTAGTTTACTAGTTTGTTACTTTTACGACAATATATGAATTAAAACATGTGATTGAGTATATGTACATCATGAATTAATATAGTAACTATATATATAGCATGAAATTGTTAAGATTATGAATAATAAAGATGAGATGATGGTGGTGATTAGTTGCTTACAAATTTTGGCTTTCAATTAAGAAAGGAGTAACTAGTAAGGATCGGACTTTGATTGATCACTTAAGAATTTGGATTGAGCTAGCTTTCTACACCTTGGCACCCTTGTGATCTTGAAGATTTGGTGATGAAGTACTAAGTGACTTGAGTGGATCTAAACTCAAGAAGATCACTTAAACTTGCTAGAGATTTGATGTAGTAACTTACTACTTGAAACTTCTTTGCATAAACTTGGAGTTTATAGATCAAATGATGGAAGATATGAGGGTTTGATGATTTGAACAACCCAGATTAGTGTTTTAGGATGTTTAGGATATATTTCACTTGCTATTTATAGAAGGGTAAGTTTGGTTAACCATATATTGGGTTAAATATTAACCATGGTTAAGTTAGGACACATGTAATGATCTAAATGAAGCATGGTTAGGATTACGCCACCAAAATGATGACTCCCACCCCCCCCCCCCCCTTTAGGTCGGCCTAATAGAGATAAGATGAATTAGGTGGATAGTTTTGATATTATCTTGAGTTTAGAGCATGATTTGGTTCCGTTAAATGCCAACCGTAAGTTGTTAAGCCATAGAACGTAAAACCGGGTATCGTAAAAATACGAAACTTGTAGGAATGATGAAACTCATCATTATACTCCATCTAAAAATTTAAAATGGGTGATAAGTCTCATTGGGTGCAAAAACGCTGCTTAAAGCTGGAAACGCGGGTCAAAAACGCGTAATTCGCAATTTATCAGAAAAGAATGAAATTTCAGGGAAATGACCATGAATTTATTTAAAGTAGACTAAAATTAGTCTAAAAGTGATATGAGATGTCAAAATGTGGTTTTCGTCATACGTGGGATAACTTAATAGTTATACGCGAAGTCTAAAAGTTACGCGATTTAAGCAAAACTAGAGAACGTACAAGGTTAATTTCTTTATGGTCAACGGAGGAGGGAAATATGTTTGACTTTTCCAAAAAATATAAAAGTGTCTTAGAAAACACAGTGCAGGAATGGTTAAGTCTGGGTCTAAGTAGAATTGTTTAAAACGTAAGTTTAGTCTTGTACGGCTCAGGGTTTATTTGGTAACATTTTTAAAATGAAATCTTAAAAATTTCTCTAATTGATTATGAGTGATCTAAAAATTAATCTTATGTGAGAAAAGTTGTCAGAGTTGATTTTCGTTATGCGCGGGATGTTTAAATGGTGTTTCGACCAAAATGAAACTTTAAAACGATATTTTTTTAATAACTTTTGCGAAGATGATCTAACGATTGTCAAATTCTCAGGATATTACTAAAATAATTTATCTTACGAGAATGTGAAATAAAAATTTTACGGGATGAATAGTGAAAGTAAATATTAAAAGTGAATAGTAATTTCTCGAGATGAATAGTAAAAATTTGAGAATGGATAGAAATCCTGAAAATGCGAATTGTTACATTTCAAGTCTGCTATCAATAGGTGGTGGTTGGGGTGTGGGCGGTATATGAGTAAAGTTGTTTCGTTTCCATATATTCGCATCTTGCTCAGGTAACAACGTATCATTAAGATCCACATGTAAATGTGGGGAACAAAAAGATTGGGTTGCCACAACGGGTTCTTTAACTTGGTTGATGCAAATGGTTTGCACCTCTAACTGCGATCCATCAACTATACTTTTGAAAAAATCCAAGTCATCGTCGTCAAGTATGTTCGTTGTGGTCAAGGCGATGTTGTATGTTAGACTTATCCCGTTTACATCATTAACTTTGAACTTTTTCTTGATGTACCGCACAAGACTCGAAAAATTAATGTCAACTGGGAGTAAAACACCACACACAAGATCTTCATACCGCATAAACACCTTGCATTTCGCAACAGAGTTCATTTTTTTTTGATGATGTTATTTTATTTTGATTAACTTTTTCTGCTGTTATGTGTTGAGTGAAGTAAATAAGCACATGAAAACTAGGGTGTGGTTATATTTGGTGAAAAGCTATAAACATTAATAGTGTGTCGCAAGTTAAATATATGATGATATGCATATGAATTAAGGTTGCCCAACGTACAAGACATATTGACCAAGTATGTCCTATAGTTGCCCGGATTGCGTCTAGGATGTTGGCCTGCGGTAGAAATTAAGTTCTCACATGACACTAAAAGTTGTTGCCCAGGGTGCATCTAAAAGTGTGGGCCAAAGTACCAATAAATGCTAAGGACCCATTGTACAATATATTCTTTAAATATGTAAAGGTTGCCTAAAGTACTAACTTGGTAGCCCAAATACAAAATAAGTTGCCCAGATTACATCTAAAAGTGTGGACTGACGATAAACCAAAATGAATGATCGGTGCCATGTGTCGAATAGTCCATTAGGCCTCGCTTGTTCATTTTTTTATCCAAAAATTGTGGCAGCAACACTTATAAATTACTTATTTCGTTATTAACAAAATCTAACAACAATTGTTTTTACAAGTAGTAATTCAACAATTGTTATACTTTTTTTAAACTTTAAGTTGCTCCAAGTCGAGTGAATATCTATTCGCAACAAAAGATGTACTATTTATTATCGAGCAACGGGCAAACAATTAATTCCCTCGACTCAAAATTAATGAACCCGATTGTTTACCCTCGTGTTCAGTTTATTATCAATTCAAACCATAATCACCAATCCAATAAAAATGTTTACTTTCTCACTCTATTTAGGCCACAAATCATGCGTACAACTAGTTCTTTCATCAAGTATTGCCAAGCTTTTGGATGAAGCTTTATTCCTGTCTTATTTTTTTTGGCGCCTTTGGTCCCTTTTCCCGCCCAAAGTCTTGGAAACCGTCCATCTACATACAATACTTGGATAACCCTTAACCCAAAAATAAATAAATAAATAAATAAATAAAAACGTCCATTTACCTCTACACCTCTTTATAGCTATCGATTGTATACCAAAAAACAGGACACACATAACACGTATTTCCTTACAAAAATTACCACATCAATGGATGCAAATGGTTACTTTCAAAACGATGCAGAAGAGTACGCGTTTGTGTTAAACAACTATTTGTTGTTTGACGCGGTTATTGATGCTTTCGGGGAGGAACCCATTTCAGAATTTGGTTCCTATAGGGAGGTAGATACGAGGATGAGGAAAATTATTTTGAACTGGCTCCATACAAAAGACTTTTATTGGGATGAGGTTTATGGAATGAATGATCTGGAGGATGAAGAAGATGAAGATGATGAGGAGGATGGAGATGAGGAGGATGATCAACAGGATGAAGAGGTGGCTCAAAGTAAGGCGGTGGATCAGCAGCAAAATCAGGTGGAGCAGACAAATGTGGTAGTGCAGCAAAACTAGGGGGAGCAACAACATGGGTTTGAAGACCCTTATGATCTGGAAAACAGGATTAGCCGGCTTGAAATTTTGTTTCAACAACTCAAAGCCAGGAAAGAAATGAAGGAAAGCAGGGAAGAGAGCTGTGGTTCTAACAACTTGGTTTGAAATGGGGTGGGTGGAGTAGATTACGATGATGGTGGTATGTTTTTCGTGTCTTTTTTTTTAATTTTTTTTTGGGGTTTTTTTTTGTTTTACTTATTTTCTATTTTTTCATCTTTTGTTTTTAGGTCGGATAATTAGATGTATGGTTGCACTGTTATGAATGTTTGTTGCCTTTAAAAAAATATGAATGAAAAACTAGCAATGGCAATTGAGTTTCTGGTGCCAGCCATGAGATAGTGCTTCTAAGCGTAATATGAATGAAAAACTAGCAGTGGCAATTAAGTCTAGCATTTATGGTGATATGGTTATGCATTATGGTTGCCCGATAGTACATGACGTATTGCCCAAATATGGCATTTAGATGCCCAGATTGCAAATTAGAGGGTGGCCTTAAAGTCCAAAAGAAACTGCCCAATTACATCATAGAATGCTAAGCAACTCGAATCCGAGTATATTATTAGAACATAAAAAGGTTGCTCTACTTTAACAAATAATGAGCATCCCACTGCACAAATTTACTATTAAAACAGTAAAAATTTGGATTAACGTACAACACAATAAGCATGACCTACTAGCAGTTGTAGTAAAGTAAAAAAGTTGGTGTAAAGTAGAAAAGTTACTCTTAAAAAGGTGTCATCATTTCGTTCATGTCTTCTATCACTAGTAGTAGTTAATATAACCAGCAGTTGTAAGTATACAACCAACTCAGTTTTAGTAGTATTAAAAATAACTAGCGGTAGTAAAAATAACTAACAGTTGTATGTATACAACCAATCCATTTTATAATTTCAGATATTTTATTTAAGTAATCGAGCATAAAAGTAGTGTCGTATTTTTTTTACGTTTAGGAATGTCACATAAAGTTCGAAATAATCAACTCAAATCAATCTAACTCTACACATCTGATAACCTGAATCCGTTATGTGTTTACGTCAAAGTTAACATGTTGATGATTTTAGAATAAGTGATGGTCTATAAAATAGTTTTGTTCCATCATAGAATAAATGTAGTCGAAGGTAATAACAACTAGGAAATTATATTGACTCAATTATAAACATGTTGATGATTTCAGAATAGTTTTGTTCCATCATAAAATAAATGCACTACACTATTACAGTTGGCCAATGTAGAAAGAATTGTACATGTCGAATGTAAAATATTAGTTGGGCTGTGTGCCACAAATAGCTGGCCAGCTAACTAAAATATTTGCCCAACGTTTGTAACTAGTTCCCCAAAAAAACTGTTTGCGTATGAGACAAACCTCATTAACTCAATAAGTAATAAATTCAACCAGTTACCACTTGAGTACACGTATTACTAATAAAATTTGTCTGAATGCAAATTAAAAACATTCAACCACCACCCCATTTTGCATACATCACCGCTTGACTACATGTACTGTAGCAGTTGCCATGTGTACACAATTTAGTTGCCCAAAGTACCATTTTCTAGCTATGAGATAGCAAACTCATCATAAATTAATTTAAAAAAACGAAGGTACTGTGAAAAACAGATTGTGGGTGGGTACCTATTTGGGGTTGTTATCCACTTGTCCATGGGAAACAGACAAATGTCATAACTTGTTTGTCAGCATTTTTTGTGTCTCGATAATGTATGCCGCTAACGGTTGCTTTTACTGATTATATATGTAACTAAAAGACTTTTTTTTTATCTCTATTAGTGAGACTCTTAGAAAAACAAACATAACAAGTGTCCCAAAAATGTTTAGTCTAACAATGTCTACTGGCATGGTTATATGGGACGAATTACAAAATGTTGGAGGTTCACAGTTGTTAAAAGATATTATGATCGCGTACTATAGGGATGAATTGGATGTTGCTTTACGTGAAGAAGCAGATCATAGGAGGAAAGTTGTTGAAATTAGGGCCCGTTTCAATCGTAGACAGCTAATGATAGCGGAAGTCGAGCTTCTATGCGGTTTGGATTGTTTGTTGGCAACTATTAATCACCTCCTAAGGATGCAAAATGAGGATCTGGCTGAGAGTTCCAAACTACTTCTTTCTTTGTTTAAGAAACATGACCGTGTTAAAGACCTGAATGGTTTCATCGAAAAGTTGGAGTCAATGGAGATTTGATGTGCTATGTATTGCTTAGATTGGAGCTGGTGGCTTTTGTTTGTTAGGGGATCATTGTTATATTTTTGAGTCACTTATCTCATCTTGTATACTTTGTCTATGTTATGTTAACCTATGGATTTGATCCCTTTTATGTTAGTTGTATATATTTGTGGAATGTTACTAGTATGTATTCTTTTGCGTTGTTGTTAAATTGTGTGCGATATAGTAAGTCACGTTACAAAAAAAATATTAAAAAAAAAAAAAAAAAAAAAAAAAAAAAAAAAAAAAAAAAACTTACTACTTAAGTAATGACTGATTTACATGTACCCAAAAACCAAGTATTTAGTTAAAAAAACATAATTCGGAAACTCCTAACATTTAGTGTGTACTTCTTTGGGCTTCTGACCAACTTGTCGATGCATGGAAAGAGAAACAACTCTTCTAATAATGTGTTAGTCAGAAATTTTGTGTCTCGATAATAGAAAGACGATGACGTGTTGAGTTGCATGCTTATTTATGTATTAAAATAATAATCCGTATTTTATCGTTAAAAAAATTTAAAAAAAAAAAAGAGAGCGATAATTAAAACAGCACAATTGGGTATAAATATGCCCAGAAATTGTAACAAATGCTACAAGTGTTACAACTGCTTGGTCATAACATAGTTTAGACCCACAAACAACATAATTCGGAAACCCCTAACATTCAGTTGCAATCAATTTCGAAATAAACAACAATGGCGCCCAAGTTTTTTGCTAGAAGTCACAAGATGATTGCGTTTTTGGAAAAACCAAAGGAGGCTACAGGGTTTGAACAAATTATAGATTTCCTGAATGCACACCCACTTAGGTATGCACTCACTGCCAAACCTGTTATCTACGTTTCTTGTATCAAGCAGTTTTGGTCTACTGCAAAGACTAAAACTATTGATGAGGAAGTACAAATCCATGCTAAGGTACATGGCATGCAGATAATTATTACTGAGGCATCAATTAGGAGAGATCTTCTCCTAGATGATGCTGATGGTGTTGTGTGTTTGGATAATGATACCATTTTTGAAACACTACAACTTTTGGGGTATGGAGGTGAATTAGGAACAAAATTAAAATTTTTTTAAACCACTGTTCTCGCCACAATGGAAATTCTTGATCCATACCATATTGCAGTGTCTAAGTCCAAAGACAACATCATGGAATGAGTTTAGTACAAACATAGCATCTTTTTTGATTTGTGTAGCTCTTAATAAGAAATTCAATTTATCCAAAATGATATTTTATGGTTTAGTCAAGAACTTGTTGGATACGCATGCAAAATATTATATTTATCCAAGGTTTTTACAACTGCTATTTGACAACCGCTTTGAGGCACCACCCAAACATTCAAAAACTTGGCCTGTCCGTTGTCACACGCAAAAACTGTTAAGTTGCATGAGAAGACAGGGTAATAATTTTGATGGGACACTAACACCATTGTTCCCACACATGGTGCTGCTGCCTCAGAATTTGGGGGAAGGATTAGGAAGTCCCTTTGAATCCCAAAACACACCCGGACGTTTGGCTTCAACATCCCAACCCAAGGGAACTTCAGCTGAATCATTTTCCAATGGAACAAGTTCTGATAATGAACCCACCCAAGCAGAAAATATGGGGGATCTTTCTGCTCATAGTAGGCAAGAGATGAGGTCTGCACACCTCGAAGATTCACCTCAGTCAGGAGTTAACACAATTAGAAGTCATGATAGCGATCTGATATTAAATAAACTGGTGGAAAAGTGTGATAA
This sequence comes from Chrysanthemum seticuspe, assembly GCA_019973895.1. NCBI lineage: Eukaryota > Viridiplantae > Streptophyta > Magnoliopsida > Asterales > Asteraceae > Chrysanthemum > Chrysanthemum seticuspe. The sequence continues at coordinate 124,618,271 of BPTQ01000009.1, forward strand.
ACTATGTCAACAGTTATGTGAATTAACAAAGAAAACTTCAGCACAAGATGCAGATATAAAATATTTGAATAGGAAGGTTAAGCGATTGGATAAGAAAAAGGAAGGTACCGCAAAAATAAAACGTTCGGTTAAGGTTCGAAAACATCAGGTAGTTGAGTCATCTCCGGAAGAAGCAAGTGGTGATCATGCAGAGGATACTACCAAGCAGGGGAGGCGTAATGAACAGAACGCAAATTTTTCAATTGATATGTATGTGGATGGTTCAGGGGAGGATGCTGTTGCAGTTGATAAGTCCGTCGAAATTAATACAAGTGATCACGATGTTGGTGCCTCATTTGAGCCACAACAAAGGTATGAGTGTCATTACATTTCTTAAGCATGTTCATATGTAAATGCATAGTTTTCGCTTGGCTTGAATAGTCCGTAATTGTACAGAACGCCCGTGACGGATATGGATGGTTCAGGGGAGGCGCCGAATGTAGTGGAGAAGACCGTTGAAACTAATACATCAACAGCGGTGCCTCATTTGAGTCCGAACAAAAGTATGCGTGTCATTACATTTCCTAAGTATGTTCGTATGTAAAAGCTTTGTTGTCGGTCGCTGTGACTAGTCAGTACTTGTACAGCACGACCGTGATGGATGAGGATGCTTCAGGGGAGGCTGCGTCTAGACTGGAGAAGACATTTGAAAGTAGTAAAACTGTTGAAGATGTAAGTGTCTCTTTTGATTCAAAACGAAGGTATGCGTGTCCTTACACTTCTTAAGTATGTTCATATGTAAATGCGTGGTTGTCACTTGCGGTGACTAGTCCGTAATCATACAGAAAGATCAGGATGGATGTGCATGCTTCAGCGGAGGATGCTAATGCAGCGGATAGCAGAGTTCAAACTAAACAGACTGCTGAAGATGTCATTGCCTCTTTTGGTTCCACAATAAGGTATTAATGTCACTACTCTTCTTAATTATGTTGATGTCTACATGCATGGTTTTCACTTGCCTTGACTAGTCCTTAATTACACCTTTGGCTTCGCAGTTGTGAAGATGTTTTTGCTGTAAATGCTAAACAGTCTAGCGGACGTACAAACTGGGAACCTGTATCTGCTGCCAGTACAGATAATTCTGCTGCTTGTTCAACAAAACCAAAGATTTTGTCAGAAGTAACTGATGCAACAAGAACACAAAAATCAACATTTGAACAAGACGATATTAATGCAGATGTTACTGCTGTGATTCATAAATATTTCACTTCAAGTGGAAATGAGGAGTCTCCTCCTGGTGAAACTAGTGAACCTCAATCTGTTACTAATGGTACTCATCTGACTAGAAGCAGTGAATTGCCACTCAGTAATGATGCTGCGAAAGATCTTGTTGGGCGTATGACTAATGTTGTAACAACAGAAAACACAACGATGAAAGAGAGTGGGGATGCAGGTGGAAATGGTCAAGCTGAAACCGCTGCTAGTGTCGCTGCAACCACCGCTGCAACAAATGTTGCAACCACTTCCAGTACAACTCAAACAAATGTCACTCAAACAAACACTGTCAATGAACAAGGTCATGATGCACCCACAACAATTTTGAACAAAGGTATTGCTGCTTGTACATATGTTTCTGCTGGTGCTACAGTTCAAAGTGAATTACTTAGTGTGGAAACTATGCAAGCTGAAGCTGTTACTAATGCTACTGACGTGCATACAAGTGTTGAAGTAGCAGTAATGATAGACAGAGGTGATGAAAGCAAAACGGTTAGGACCGCAGCACTTGGGCTAGCATGTTTGAAGAGTGCAATACCAAATGAGAGAGGAGCTACAATGATAGGAGCAAGTGGTATGCAAGCTATTATTTCTACTGATTCAAATGTCGCTGCTTCTGTTATAGGAAAGCGTCCGTTGGTCAAAGGACCCAACGAAAATGCTTTATCTAAAGAAGACGAAACGAAGTCTGATAACGACATAGCTGGTAAGTTGCAGGATTACTTTTTAACAGAAAAAAATAAAGATGACAAAGTCTTCCAAACCGATGCTGAATTAGCTGCTAAGATTGCGGCTGACAATGTAACTGAAAAAGCAACAGATGAAAAAACCCCGCTAGGTTCTCCCAATGCAAAAGACATAGCAAGGGTTATAAGGAAAAGAAAGGCAGATGTTGTAGCTAGACAACAAGCTGCGTTGGAACATTGGCATTACGTTAGGGCAACAGCTGAAGCCGATGAGATACTAGCATGTAGGATTCAGAACAAAGAAATTGAAAGCCTAACATGTGAACAGGCAAAAGAAGCTCTTGATTAGATAGTGGAAGAAAGGAAAACATTCTTTAGTAAAAAAAGAGCACAAGAAAGGATGTGAAAGCCACCAACGAAGAAAGAACAGAAACTCTAAATGTGTGAGTACTTGAATAACATGGGAGGGCATAAACTAAATATCTTGCGGAGGCTAACGTATGATAAAGTGAAAGAAATGTTTGAAAAGTGTAGAATGAGGACTGATAAGTTCACTCCTATGAACAAAGGTACAGGTGAGAGAGATGAAGGAAGTTCCAAAAGAGTTGTTGATTATTTAGAGCAGGATCAGTCAAAGAGGCAGAGGATTGATCGAAATCAAAGGAACGAAATGTTAAACAGTTTGATTGTGCTTGATACGACGGGACAAAGGATGGGTGCACTTCATCCGACAATAACATATCCTGCACTTAAAGTTAACTTGACAAATGGTGGCACTATAATTAACATCACGAGGTCTGACGGGCTCGAAACTACATTTAACAGCTTGGGTCAGTTGCTACATATTATAGACAGAAAAGATTTGGAAAGTGTTTGGAAGTGCGTTAAAATTGGCTATGAGACAGGGAGGGCCGTATGTTACCTAGGAGTTGATAAGTGGTAGGGGATGAAGTGCATGTTTAAGCCCGATATAGAGGCCGTTGAATGGAATGAAACACTGGTCACGAGTTGGAGATTGTACGAAAAGTGTAGAGTTCATGTGGTTACTACGCCGACAAGTTATTTGTACATGTTGGATGATACAGATTACCCTCTAACACCAACTCTAGCTTGTAACATGTTGTTTCAGAAGCTGACGACAAATAGAATAAGTGAAGTGCCATATGGGCTTGTTGAAAAGATAGAAGGAATAGCGCGTATGTAAACTTTAATAATGTAGCCGTTTTTAATGGAAAGTTGCATATTTTGGACGCAAAAATCAGCTTTGTGTGTGTAGTTTAAATAATTGATATTCAAAGAGTCCCTAAGGCACAAATAAATGGTATTTACGAATTAAAAGGTCGAGTATTTAAATTCAAAGTGTTTATAATTGTGGATAAGCGTTATCCAAATACCAAAAAGGAGAGAGAATCTGCTAGTACATCTGCTAGTAGTATAGTCTCATGTACTTGTTAATTTTACTACTGCCACTGATAGAGTACCTCAACGAAATGATGTGTACAGTTAAATTCATTTGAGTTGATTATTTTGAGCTATATGCGACATTTGTAAACGTAAAAAAAAGCTGCACTGCTTTTATGCTCGGTTACTTACATTAAAAATCTCAAAACATAAAACGAATTGGTTGTATACTTACAACTGGTAGTTAGTTTTACAACCGGTATTTATTTTTAGTACTCCAAGTAAAACTGAGTTGGTTGTATAGTTACAACTGCTAGTAGTAACCTAACAACTGCTAGCTATGTTAACTACTGCTAGTGATAGAAGAAATAAACGAAATGATGCGCCAGTCGTATTATACTGACAACTGCTAGTTAAATTGTACTAGTGTGGAGTGTTAAATATGTTTTTGTCAAGTGTGCATAGTCACTAGCTTAGTAGATTGTAGAATACGAATTGTACGACTAAAAGGAATCCTTCGTTTATAAAAGCTATGGGAAAAGAAGTTGCCCTACGTACAACAGTTAGTTGCCTAATTGATTTTTTGATTCAACTACTAGTTGCCAAGATTACATAAACATAGGAAATAGTAAATACGTTAACATACAACGTTTCATACACACAACCTACAACATATTAAGCGTACTACATAATTATATGTTTAATGGTTACATAGTTATAGAACCACTTGATTTATAACTTTCAGCGAGTAGGAAAAAGATAACCACTCCACGCTTCCTCCCCATACAGACAGCGTACTAAAACCACAAAGCCTCATTCCCATTAAGCATGATCGATAACTTCAGGCCGACATACCTGTTGAAAATGCCCTTCATGTATCATTAACCAACTAAAGTGATAATCTTTTAAAGGAAGATGAATAGAATGTTAAGTTACAAAAAAAAACATACTATACACATCACGCTCTGTGTGATTTAACAAAAGAAGAGATTCTTTGTATGGGGCGATGTAGAAAGTTCCAGCATCTCCAAACATTCCCAAGGTGACAAATAATTCAAGTTCTTGGTTGTACACAAATACAGAGTGTTGCAAATGATTGCCGCTGTAGGCTTCCACGATTGGAGCATGATGCTTTGTAAACCCAAGCAAATGAACCGAAACTAGGCTAGGGATGGCGAATAGGCTTCTAAATGATCTTATGGAACAACCATTCACGTCCAACAACCATCCAAAAAACAATGGCATACCTTCACCAATGATCATCCCAGAAATGACCAGAGAAGTTCCAAGATCCGTAACATAGAATGGAACTGGGAGTTCATTTTTTAAAATATGTGGTATGTAGATAACTTTGAATTCGCTGGTTACCAAATCAAAAAAAAACAACATATAAATCTTGTACGTAACACCGTCCTCATTAGTTAACTTTTCACTCCCATTCCAATAGATAAAACGACCCACAACTGCCTGAGTTTTACGTTTCAATTTGATTGTTTCACAAGGAGGGTGGAAATTTTGAAGGCGTGTCCACCGTAAAGAGTTCAAAGAAAATAAAAACACATACCAGAAACCACTTTGGAAAAAAGGATAGGAGACCTTCACGATCATCGGGTCAAAAGTGTCAGGACGGACGCCAAAACAAAAACAAATCTTTGGAGATTCAATTTGATGCGTGTAAAACAGGACAAATACTGCAAGTGATTTTTTGATTGTCGGGTTCCAAATAACAGACATTAGATTAGAACCATAAACAAAACACGAAAGACCATTACAATTTCCAACTGCAATCAAAGATGAAAGCCTTAAATTTGTACGAAGTGGCGTAGCGATTAGCTTTTCATCTAAACCTAACATAAAACCTTGGTGACCCTGATCGAATGTTAGCGTAAAAAACACGCATCATTACGACGAATGCCATAATTAAAGATGAAACTTCCACAATCTATACTAGCCTTCCATAACTTGCAAACAGTACGTAGCTGGAGTATAGACTTAGGAGGTAGCCTACGGATGATATCTAGTTGAACATCCAGTGGGATATTGTCAGACATTTTGTTAAACAAAAGCAGAAAGATTGAGATAAAAGATGTGAAGTGAACAGACCAAAAGAAGAAAGAAAGATTTTGTTAAACAAAATTAGAAAGGTTTGTATTGAAGAAAGAGATTGAGAACAGAGGCATTAAAGGACATGTACCGTGATGTACTTTAGGGCAACCTAATATTTAATTATGGTGTATACCAAATATTAATAAAGTATACATAACCAATATAGAATTGGTTTGCAAACCATACGCCTTTTTGTGTATGTGCACTGGTATTAAAAAAAGAAATGCAGTTGAGCTTAAAAAAAATACAAAAAGTTAATAATCCAGTAATATATAACACAAGTAAAAATACCTATAGTAAAAGTTGAAAGAAAAATCATGCACAAGTCAACATGTGACAATAATTATGGGTCAAACGGACATTAAGGATGGTACCTTGACAGACCGCTGACAATTTTTGTATTCAACCTTGTGCTTCCAGAAGTATTCAAGAATCCGTTCATGGTAAGCTAACGCTGTTTGAAGAGGGTCGTCTACTTCCAAAGGCTGGTTACGGAGCAATCTGTACAAAATAATGCACACCCATACTCCGCAATCTCCATACAAGTCTGATTGTTGTGGGACTTTTGGAAACTTGAATGTGACTTTTTAATCCCCGGGTGATATGCCCTTACTATGCAGTATCCCAGCCTTTGTTAGGTAAAATTGAAGCTGTGTTTGTAAATCTCTCTTCAAACCTCGCCACCACCGTGAACCTCTTCCGCCTGACCCAAGAGAGTCATAAACGTAAACAACTCTAGTGCGGATATGGAGCACACCGAGTACCTAGTGTTTTTCAGTTTAATTCACGGGAAAATACACCTGATATATAAAGCAATTGAAGAATATTATAAGCTGTTTATAACAGTAGTGCTATATGTACTGTAAGAGGCTGCCAAACTGAACTTTTCAACATCTCGCCAAGCCACAGGGTATGTTGTGCCATCTGAATAAGTGGTAGTCAGTTTGCCATCTAGGATTTGAGTACAGAAATTACACCCTGCCAAAGCCCAATCTGCATCGGCTTAAACAACCACATCAAATCAAGCCATACATCCAAGTGCTGCGGACATATAAAGCAAATCAAAACTATTAACATTCGGTTCCAATGTAACAAAACGAAATAATAATCATGTGTAGGAGACAAGATAAAAATCAGGTTTACTCACTAAGTCAGTAAGCCACCCGCGGGTGCAATCTTCAACACATGTCAAGGCTACCCAAAAACGCCTATAAACAACAACGGCACCGGAGCCCCAAGGAAACGTATAACGTAATGGTTTTTTAAGCTTGAAATGGGTGCGAAGGTAATCAGGCACGGTAACCTTCTCCTTGTTGCATTTCAGGTGTCGTAAAAGTTCCTAAAGATATATATATATATATACATATATATATATATATATATATATATATATATATATATATATATATATATATATATATATATATATATATATATATATTATATTGAATAACATTAACCATATGATAATGATGTTAATGGATTAACAAACAGAAGATACCTCTACAAACGGTTCAATTCTGGGCGAATACAAGTTACTAACTCGACGCGTTTTGGGGTTTCCGGAAGTTTCCTGAAAAAATACTCGAAAAATAAGCAGACAAACAGAAAATATTCATTTCCGTTAGAATTTAATAAGGTGCTTTACATCGGAACCGGCAGCCGGGATAATAGTCTCGTTAATGACACCTTGCGATCTTGTAAGACGGCGGCAAGGAGTAGCTGATGTTTTTGATAGGCTAGTTGGCGAATTGACAGAATCAGTCATCTTCTTATAATGTTTTACAATGCTATTTTTTTACTGAGGTTTTCGTTCAATTTTTCTCTCTTTCTTTTGTTCGTATTGTTATGGGAGAAAAGTTCTTCCAATGGAGGTTTGTCATTAGGACCTACCACATTTGCAAATGACAATTTGTTGGATTTAATATGAGATTTAGGGGATTCAGGGTCTTTCTTTTTTGGTGTTTCTTCTTGGGTAACTTTAGCGACATCATTGTTACCGGATTGAAGGCCAACAAACGAGTTATCCTCAGCCACATTCACTTCTTGCACATCAAAATCCATTAAATCTAAAAACGGAACAAACAGTGTTTTATCGACACTTTTGTTGAAATTATCTTCGGAGGAAACACGTCCCAACATAGGTGTGTCCTTTTGGCCAACCACATTTACATTTGACAGGTTTTTTTCTTTGAATTGCGATTTGAAAATATAGTATGTTAAAAACAGCACATTAAAATCTTTTATTTATCGGTGTTGTTTTACTGATAATGTAGATACCTCAAGAGCTTTGTTGGTTGGTCTTCCTTCTTCTGTCTGCACACCAACAATATTGTTAACGGGTTCAGGTTCCCCAGGCAATTGTTTCTGAACCACATCTTGCTGTTCATTAAAACAATCCATTGCATCTACAGAATTATCACCCGAAACTTTATCGTCGTTTATGTAAGACGACCAATCGTTACCACAATCCGGTTCCTGATGAATTTTAATTATATATACATAAGTATGGACATATGTTATACTTGATATGTAAACTCTAAGTGAAAGATAACATACAACACTGGGGTCACCAGGTGTTTTTTTTTCATCGTTTGGTGCAACTGGTTGAAGTTGAGTAGTACGATCACCTCCATATTCCATAGCAGGACATTTTTGGGTGATGGCACAAGCTTGTACAAGAATCCCAAGGTTACATGATTGCGTATCTTTAAGCCCATCATCATTGTCAATGGTCGTTGCATCATCCACATCAACGACCTTATCCCCGTTAGGGCCTAGACCATGACACGACGTGGTCTGTAACGACCAAGGTTTGATATAAGTGTACACACGAAGGATTATTTGGGTTTGGTATAACATTGGAGGTAACCTTAAAAGTAAATACAAACCTTCGGATCATCAGGATTAACGTCAGAGTCATTTGTATTGGCACAACTTTTAGATTGATCGGGAACGAAGGCCGCATCATTTTTAAGACCCAAAAGTTTCTGTACTTTTGAAACTCTGCTTTTGACAGTCGTAAACACATCAAGTACAACCGGTGTGTTTCTGACTGAATGAATGCCATTTTCTATCATCAAAAGTTTTTGATCCAAATCCACTAACTCACGAATTACAGCCCCTGTTGAAAGAGTGGTCCCCGTTTGTGCACCATTTAAAGAATGTTGTTGCTCAATGTTGAGTTGCAATGCGTTTTCAGGTAACCCCTGCAGTTGACTTTCCATGACCATGACAGTGTGTAAATTGAAATCGTCCACGAATTTATTCGAATGCTCTGCAGTCTTCTCACAACCGTCTATGTCTGGCTCAGACAAACCATCTATATATTGGGCACTGGAAATACACCACGGTTGCTTCATTTCAGCTTGTGTTGCAGAAAGTTCAACAATGGGTGTTGAGTCCTAAGAACAAAAAAGAGTTACAATTACTGATATTGTGAACAAATTTAGGTACAAGTTAGTATAGTCTGCAGCATAAGAGTGTGTGATGCCTACCGGTCTAAAGAGATTACAACAGTCTGCGTTCCGAAACTTTAAAAGTTCTGACCAAGCAAAACCACGTGGAATCACCTTGTTGTCTTTCGCCCACCAAAGTGAGCTTTTAGGAAAACTCTCCAAAATCCAAATATGTAATAGGCACACCCGTCATCGTTAAAAATGTCTAGTTATGCAGTTATCGTTTTTGAATTTGTTTAAAGTTTTAACAAACTAAAGGTCATCTGTTTAGGATGAAACAATACCTTTATGATTACAATTACTAAAAAATCGCAAACTAAAAAGTGTTATAACATTGCTGTAATCTAAATTACGGGCAACATTTATATTACGTGTATACACACCAAAAGACCAGCATTGCATAACAATAAAACAACATCATTATTTATAGCTACTTTTTGATTGAACAAGTAATAGCACAACAAAATAGAATCAAAAGCTTTTAATAACCTGTTTTCAAAAACAAAGATGTTATCAAACTAAGACATACATACATTAGTACAAACTACATAGAATTCAAACCTTGAAAGCCCAAGCGAACCCGTATAGATTGTATGTGGCACTGAACTTTGGGTTTTTTTTCAATTTTAACAGATGATCTTTTCTGTGAATATGAACAATATTGAAAGTCCTTTGATAAAATTTATGCCACATATATTCACCCCAAGGAAATACATTCCAGGCTTCAAAATCATCAACCAAGGACAATAAGTGATTATGGATGCAATTCCTGTCTTCTTTTCCCATAAACACCAGCTCTGCAGCTACCAACAGACACACCCTAACAGCATCCTCATCAGAAAACGATAACCACCTTTTTCCATCTTTTTCTCCATCATTAACAAGTTCCAAAAGATCAATGGCATGTACATTTGTTATACCATTACTCTTTTTTTCAGGAAATACACGATCACAGAAAGCGCTAGATCGTTTATTCGCTTTTGAAACTTTGCCAAATCGAAACCCTGTTATCAGACAAAATTCTTTCCGGCCAAACCTTAACGAATGCTCCCCAATTTGGAATGTTAGTGGAGGGGAATCAGAGGATATGTTAGAAACATATACCTGGTTTTGCAAAACATAATGCATCAGAAGGCAGTTATTCTCGCACGACTTTATATCCAACCATGGACCAAAGACTGTTTGCCTGAACAACCTTTCGCGGTTTTCGTTCTTTGACAAACAGAGTTTACTATCTTGCAGCAACTTCAATGTAGAACGAATTGCGATTTTACAATTGTACAACTTTAATTTGTCATATGGAATTATACAATAAAATTAATTAGGGTTTAGAGGGTTCGGTGAATAAGATGTGGTTTGTGAGTGTGTGCGCGTGATGTAGAAGAAGACGTTTAATTGTAGAAGCTATTAAACATAGTACAAGCAGATGTTTCATTCTATGTGTGTGCGCGTGATGTTGTGTGAGTACGTGTCTGAGTTATTATTATTAGTTTTATAATACAACCAGTGTAAAATGACTATATTATCCTCATGTATAAATACAAGTTGCCCAATATTATATTTGCCCGAAAATACATTTTGGTTGCCCAAAAAACAATACCTTACAATACATCACAAATACTTTCAAAATATGTACTTCCGTCAGGCTTTTGTCGGACACGTGCCACCCCATGGTTGGATACAAGAAAATCGTTGGGCAACTAGTCCATTTTCGGAACTCAAAAAAGCGTGGTCCATAAAGTGATATGCATCAGGGCGCGCGGTCTATTTGACTAATTTTCCCTCATATATATTAGAAGTAGTTTTAGAACCATAACTTGTAATAAGGAATTGTGGATTATTATTCTATAGATAACGCTTCAGGAAGCGACAGCAGGAAGGCAACGTGTTATTTTATAAAATAAAATTCAATTTCCTTTAAGCAATGGTTGTTCATATTCAGAAAGTAATGGATTATTTCAAAGCTAGTTTGAAATGATATGGGTCACTAACAAGAAATAAATCCCGTAGCTCCCACTGAAATTGACAACATTACATGAATGATATTTCATTTATAAAATGCAACTGCTCCCACTGGATTTATCAACATTGTAAGTGTTACATTTCCAGTAGAAAGCATATAGCAGTTTTATATACTTTCCTATTCTCTTCAATTGCCTACGAGAAGCATGTACTTAGGTATTGAGCAGAGTATATGAAGTTCTACTTATGTAGACAATAGACTAGCCATTCTTTTATTCAATTAACTTGAATCTTTAGCATGTAATTCCTCCTTTATTGTCTACATAGCCCCAAGGGTAATTAGCACTTTAGGAATAAACAAGAGTCCAATAAAATTACCTAGCGAATATTCTAGTAATTTCTTTACTCTTTGCGGTTTAAACTCATACATCGTGACAAGTGCAGGATGTTATTTATTTTGGTAGCTCTAAACACAATGTTTCCAGTTACACAAAATATTCTATCTTTCAATTAACTCTAGACCACAAAAGGGTAATGAAAGATCATAAATGAGTTTATGAGTTTGTAATCCTATCTTAGTTTGTCAACTAAGGAGAAAAGATAGGTATAAGTCTCACTCTTCTTACTAGGAAAAGAGACTAAGTTTGTCCTTCGAAGAAAAACAACTTTGTTTACGAATAATGTTGCAATAACACAATTAATCAGAACATAAAAAGTTCAATTCTAGTATTTTCGATAATTATATTCTTAAAAAAATTAACTACCCAATTAATTACTAATAAGACTAAGATCCATCTTGCAACCCCACTTAATTACCATAGGTCTGACCAGTGAATAAAAAAAATAGGACAAGAGGTAAGCGACGAGCGTTAATTGCATAATGCAACTCTTAGACTTTATGAGACTGTTTAAGGCATTAGTATCAAGTAATAATGTCAAAAGCATGTTTAGTTCTCATCTTATGCCTCGGGTTCAAGGTCTGACCAAGCTAACTCGAGATAAGTCGACCAAGTATGAACGTGTAAAAATAACCATAGGTCTGACCAGTGAGAAATAATTACCATGGGTTGGAAAGGCCTTTCGGTCTGACCAGAGAAGTCAATCCAAATGCACGTGTTCATAGTAGGATGGCATAGACTTAAAATTAACAAATAGGTATGCACATATAAATGTGGTAAAAGTCGTGTACAAAGAAGCATGCAAAACAGCTTTGTAACACTAATTTTAAAAACTTTTGGTAATGACACTATAGTGATCATTATGGTTCACGGTAGCTCCAATCGAATACACAGGGAGGCAGAGGACTAGGTAAGCGCTGAAGCATAACCTTAGGCATCCTTTCGGTGCGACTGTGCGCACCTCTTTGAACCCCCTTTTGAGTTTGTTCTACTGGGTGAGCTGTACATCCCAAGTGTCCATAGCGTCTAGTTTTTAAATTCTTGAAAACGTGTTTCATATATTAGGTCACTTTATTTTACAAAAACAATTTTTCGCGAATCAAATAGCAGGTAACAATGAGCATGGTATTTAGGCGTGTAAATAAAGACTCATATTAATGTTATGGTTACGATATGTATTATTCTATATTGCATACAATTAGGGGTTAAAGCAAGTAACAATAATGCACATAATGGAATCACAAACATATAAATATAAACATGAATATATAACCACATATTGTTCCGAGTTCTCTTGCGAGTCTTCCCCAAACGGAGAACCACAAGACCGTCACTAGGATACAATACTTAGATCGCCCCATACATCGCTTAAAAAGCAATTGAGTGGGTCTTGTGGCCGGAAAAAACATAAAATAGCATGACAATCTCAATTATCAAGTTATTACGCAATTTATGTATTTATAAACCAATATGTAATTCTAATTATTATAGTAATTCTAATTAACAATTAATAAATTCAAATTAACTTTTAATTCTAATTAGCAAGTAATTTTAGTTAACATGTAATTCTAATTAACAATTTAATTTCAATTAACAAAGTAATTCTAATTAACATGTAAATTAAATTCTAATTAACAAATTAATTCTAATTATCAATATATAATTTTAATTTGTGTGTGACTAGTTATTATTTATTAAAATTTGACAAGTATTGCATGTAATTGTCAAAATAAAATAAAACAAATAACTAAATTAGGTTTCATGCAGTCTTTTTAAACAGTTTATTAATTAAGAAACGTGTAACCCATAATCGCAAAAACGAGTTTACTCGTGATGCCACTGTTGGGATTTTAGATCAAGTTAACCAATTAACCTCTACGAGTACGCATCGGATAAAGATCTAGTATTTGCAATTAGGTTAAACACGTAATTAATAAACAATTAATTAATATAACAATTAATTAATAAAATGGATAAAAGAAACCGTAACCTTGCTTGGCAATTGGTCTTTAGTAACGGACAATAAAACCAATACGAAACTAAGCACCTAAAATAGATGCCTCAATGAGTATCACACACAAACCCGATAATGTATACGTTCGATTAATGGCTAGTCGAGAACGTAATATAAAACCAATCAACAACTTGACCATTACTTGAATTTAGCACTAACAGAAAACCTCAAAGAAACAAGTCTCCTTCCTGCCTAAGTATTTACTGCCCGAAAACAGTAAGCAACCAAGAAGCCAAAGTCCTTCTTTACCCGATATCAGATATCACGTATCCGAGAACCAACTTTCTGTCCAAGAAGCAAGTTACGACCAGAAAACTCCAAACCTTGTAGCTGCTGTTTGTCGACAAGGAGAACTAGCAGTAAGCACCAAACAATATTCTAAACACTTGGATCATAAGTTAGGATGCAAGTTTAGAACTTATGAAACAAACAAACCCCTAATCGATCTTATAGAAAATCGACTAGAACTTGAAGCTGGAAGACTGGATCGTTTGGGAAAGGTTTTGAGGTATGATATTGCGTACAAGCTGAGTTTGATTTTATATCCAAAACAAACCGGCTATTGGTTAAGCTTTGTCTTGGTCGACAAGCAACTAAGCCCAACCAAAACTTCCCTTTTTGCTGCCCGATCAGTGTAAGATACAATGTAAGATACAATAATGATAGAGGGAATAATGAGAGAATAATGTTTATTATTGAATGATCCTTGACAATCCCAAAACCGGGAATACATATAGGTCCCAAACCCTACAAAGACATGGGCTTGGGTACAAGTACATAAACATGGGCCTAATGTAAATACTATCTAACACTCCCCCGCAGTTTGAGCGGCGAAATCGCGAAAGCTCGAACTGGAGATTAAAGCTAATAAACAATAAACTAAAGCAAGTAAATACAATTAAACAAAGATAAGACAACGAAAGTTGGTTCTAAAACTTCAACCCCCAAAGAACCTTCCAAACAAACGGGGCGTGTTTTTCCATAGAAAAACATAAAGATCCATTATTATTTTTTTTTTTTTATTTATTTATTTATTTTTTAACATAGAGAATGGAGGTGAGGAAGGTGACAGATGAAGATGAGCAGATGAGAAGAAAGAGTAGCAGGTGAGAAAACACTAGAGGACAATAGATTTTTTTTTTTTTTTTTTTTTTAAATCGTCTCGGGAATTGATACCCTGGATTCGACACCAACAGAAGTCGTCTCGGGAATTGATACCCTGGATTCGACATAAAACAAAAGTCGTCTCGGGAATTGATACCCTGGATTCGACATAAAACAAAAGTCGTCTCGGGAATTGATACCCTGGATTCGACACCAACAAAAGTCGTCTCGGGAATTGATACCCTAGATTCGACATATAAATAATTTTTTTTTTTTTTTTTTTCATCAGCACAAAACAAGAATAAAAAGAGTATACCCCACCACTTATATGCTTTTCCTTTTCTTTTGATTACCACTTTCCACCGGTTCACATCCAAACCACTTTCAACATTATTCAATCATGACTTCTTCTTCAGCTTCTTGTTTCTAATTCTGTCCACACTCTTGATATATGTTTGCGACGGGTCAGTGCAGCAGGATGGATCCCACGGTGGTCCAAGTAAACTGTGGTTTTGGATGGATGGATCCCACGGCTGGTGTGAGTGGTTGTGGCAGTGATATTTTGAGGAGATAAGTGGAACTGTGGAAGTAATGGTTTTTTTTTTTTTTTTTTTTTTTTTTTTTTGGATCGGAAAGTTGGAGGTTGAGAGGAGCAGAAGAGCGTATGGATAGGGAAGCAGAAGAGTTCGCTGAGGAAGACAAGAAGGTGAAAGAAAAGATTGTCGCCCGAAACGCCCTTGAAACCTACGTCTACAACATGAAGAAGCAAGTCAGCGACAAAGACAAGTTGGCTGACAAACTCGAAGAAGATGAGAAGAAAAATGAAAGATGACAAAGGTTAATATTTAAAGAGAGCCCTCCGAACCTCCGGCATGTAGCCGGTGGCCGGAGGCGGCAGCGGAAGATCGAGTTTAGGTTTCGGTTAGGTATTTTTCTCTGAAACCATGTAAGATACAATGTAAGATACAATAATGATAGAGGGAATAATGAGAGAATAATGTTTATTATTGAATGATCCTTGACAATCCCAAAACCGGGAATACATATAGGTCCCAAACCCTACAAAGACATGGGCTTGGGTACAAGTACATAAACATGGGCCTAATGTAAATACTATCTAACAATCAGTTGAGCATTCAAGGCCCAAGGCTCGCTCAAATAATCCAACCCAAGTCCACGAATAAACTGTCCATGGGTCGTATAAAACGGGTCAAGCTCTCATGCATATTCGGGTATATTAATTCAAGTATATTTTACGTTATTCACGTATACTCGTGTTTATCGTGTGTGCCCCCATCGGCTCACACACTTCTAGTCGTTTACGTGTGTTTATAACTCCCACAAACCAACATTAACCATTGTTGTAGTTCACCGAATCATTCCATGTACGCAAATCAGAAATGGTCTTGGTGTAATCGGGTAGTCTCCCCCAGTTACTAATCATAATTTATAGATCAAAATCAATATAATCAGGCAACCAATGAAGAGGTTTTGAGACCTAATGGGGAGATGACAAAGGTCTTATTTTTATTTAACCAACATAAGTTTATATTACATCCTAAAATAGTTTTTAAAGAAGTACAAGTCAAAACGGGATTATCTGACTGACCATATTATTTAAAAACTACATCATCATATAATGTAGTGTTTAAAAAGTTTTGTGATGCTACAAGAATTTTGATATGTACTTAATGTAGAGTTTATGTGAATAATCTTGTGTCCAGTGAATGAATAATAATAATAAACTTTTTAAGCTGCAAAACTTAAATAATGTAAGTATGACAATAATATATTGCAATTTTCTGCATTTTGTCCTAGAATAAATCTAAGATGAGATGATTTTTAACATATTAGCAATTGGAGGAGTTGGTGAAAGGCCATATGGTGCATATGCATTATAAAAAGATGATTATAAATAGCAACAATAACCATTTATGTTAGTAACCTAATCCAAGATATATGTCTTTCATTTCTTAATTATTAAACAACGATTTCTTTATCGAGAGGTAGGTTAAGGTGTGGCCCAGTAGAATAATTGAATAATAATTGTTAGACTCGACTACTTATAAAAACTTTATACTCAATTTTTGTTTTATTCTTTAATTTTGTCCTCACAGTTAGTTAATTAATTAATATATTAAAGATTGTCAGGCTGAGTAAAAACAACAACAAATAAACGTACGACAAAGCAGGTTACCATAGACTAACAAAGAAAATAATGCATGTTGCCAAAATACCAAGTACCAACCAATACATGATTTTTAAAGAGCACTAAATAACCAGATAATGAAGTAATACTTTGAGAACATAATACTTAACATGTGAATATATTTATGCTTTAAATGTGAATTTGTGTTGCAATATAGGTTGTCTATCCAAAACAGCTAAAATGTTAAGAATAAATTCAAACCAACGGTCTTGTAGTCTAGCAGCAACCCATGGGTCTTATAATGCTCAAATCAGCGGATGTAAGTTGTAGACTTCTAGTCCTGTCTCAGACATGTATAATGGGCTGTAACATATATAATGCTTTAAATGTGAATTTGTGTTGCAATATAGGTTGTCTATCCAAAACAGCTAAAATGTTAAGAATAAATTCAAACCAACGGTCTTGTAGTCTAGCAGCAACCCATGGGTCTTATAATGCTCAAATCAGCGGATGTAAGTTGTAGACTTCTAGTCCTGTCTCAGACATGTATAATGGGCTGTAACATATATAATGCGATAGTTAGTTTCACGTTGAAAAACTATACTTAATTTAGTTAAAGAATGTCAGATCATTACCAAAGCTAAACGGGTAAATAAATGCGGTTTTTCCGTGTTTATATTATCCTAGGAGGGCGGATGTTTTATGTACATGGCCTAACGCGGGTATCACTGCGAGTGTTTCCGTCCCATTCCGGCCATGACCACTCACGAGATACGTACGTAGTGAGGTTTGAACCGATATTACCAAAGCTCTCGATCACTATACATAAAGGTCTTGTAGTTTGGAATACTCAACCGAGTGGTTCTTGGTTCAAATCCTAGTTAGAACATACATATAATATATTTATCGTTACATGTAATGTGAGATTATCAATTCGTCTTAAAAAAAAGAAAAATAAATGTCCTAACTAATATATATTGCATCAAACAAATGTATTGTATACACGTACTTTCTAAGAAGTTGTGACTTATAAATTCAATAAAGATTATTTGGCGTAAGAGATGATTTAAGAAGGTGGTGCAATGCGCTAATGCATGTATTCCCATAGGCTCGGAGGCTTAAGAATAACATGTACCATGAATATGGGATGACACAATATAATGTCAATGTTGCATCATTTTTTCTAATCGAGAGATGATTATAATAAATAGTTAAAAAAATATGCACATTAAAAACTTTGCATATTATTATTTTCTTCCAGTTAGTTTATAATATTGCAAATTATTCAGTACGCATGCTGAAGCAGAAAAATTATTAAAATTAAAAACTATTTTGAATCTCTTATAGGTGCCCCATGAAATCCCACTTGAAATAATTAGTTATTTTGTCCGATTGATGTTGTGACACTTGTATAAAATTATGCTTTGACTTATAACTAAACATACTATAAAACAACAATAACATATCAATTTATAGTCTATGATATATACACAACAGATATATCTAGTTCTAGTTTTTTTTTTATTAGAAACGTACATATAGTCCTCGCATTGACTTTAAATTAATATGAAAATACTCAAATTGATACATAATTTATTCGTTAAATTCTTCAAAGTAGTTGGTTGCAAGTTAAGTTGTGGACTATTGCTGAAAGCTACTAAACGAGAAGATGAATTAGACATTGATATAGTACTTGTCATGATAATGTAAACAATCAATATAAAAAAATAAAATTTCTTGCAATTGTTAAGCATAGTAGTAAAATTATTTATTGGATGGAAATAGTCCGAGTATCAAAAAATAGAGATTCGTGGGATCACGGTGACCAATTTCTCCCTATCCATGTGACAAACGAAACAAATATATAACATGATTCATATGACGAATGGTTGGCAAAAGAGATATTTTGTTTATAAGTGCTTGTCTAGTTGTGTCATCTAAGCAGATGATGTCGAAAATTAATACGTGATTTAACAATGATAGCTTGGAAATGTCCCACATAATTCAGAGAATAAGATTATATGATTTTATTAAACAAAGTTTCTCCCCAAATCTCCTCAAACAAAATGGTCTTCCCAGATACCTAAAAAAGTGTGCGTTCATTTGGAGAGTCAAGAAAGATAGACTTTCAACCCATTTAAATTTAGACAAAAGAAACATTTACATGGACTCTGTGTTTTTCCCTTTTTGTGAAGATTTAGAGCACGCGTTGATCTTGTGTGCTCGGGTAAAATATTGTTTTTGGGAGAACATATTTTCTTGGTGGAAAATTGAGGTGCCGGCTGAGATGAATGTTCGTGTTCTTCTAGGATTTGTGAGATCGAGGCTTAAGTGGTAATAAAAGGAAGATGTTTCATCCGTCTCAATTCAAATGCTTCGAAACCGTTATTTGTACCAATGCTTGGGTGATCAAGAATGCTAGGAACCACATTTTTCTGGAGTTGACACTAGTATTGACTCGGGTTTTCTTGACGTTCAAATGATCTCTTTTTGCTGGATATCAAGTCGTAGTAAAGTGAACCTAAATTGGCACGAGTGGATTGCAAATCCTACTATCTCCTGTATACCCGCCGCCATTTCCCATTGACTCGTGTCTTGTTATTCATGTTAGTGCTTTTTATTTTAGTTGTATCCCTGTAGCTTCTCGCTAAGGGCTTTTTTATGAGATTTATAATATATTGATGTTTCATAATAAAAGTTAAACAAAGTTTTCTCAGCGATTTGGATGAAAGATAGAAAGACACTTTGGAAGAATTAAATAATTTGCTTTCTCAACCTGAATAACACAACTTATTTCTCAGAAGTGTCATAGTGCAAATTTGTTCTCTCAATTTTCTTAATACCAAGATTATTTTTCAGTCACCGTACTTTTACATGTATCTTATTCTGTGTTTTCTCTTTTCATTTGCACTGTCCGATAAGTTACCTTATCTTATTTCCCTCAAATTCTCATTCAGCCCCAATAAAATCATCCCTAATCCGTGGATTATCTTTCAATATCTTGCAAGAACCTTTTTTCATCTATAAAGTTTTTGATGTGGGAAGCTTATTATCTATTTCTGACGATTGTAATATTATACGTCTTCGATCAATATTGATCGGTAAATGTTTCTCTACGATCTATACCCTTGTTGTTTTAGTTTTGACGTTGAATACGATAACTATTGCGGTTTTTGTTGTGACGTAGCAACCATGTTGCGATACGATCATGAATGGAAGTGAATTGAATGCTTCATTTACTGTTTTCAAATGCATAATTTTTTTATATATATTTATTTTATTTTTATTTATTTTTTTCGTTTTTGTTCCATGGCTTATCAAGCATATTTAGTTAATAAATTTTAAATCGTATATAATGTTAGACTTTCTGTCGCTTACGACCGAGAGTTAGAATGCGCTATAAAGAATTGTTGTTCAAGAATTCTAAAAGATTTATAATTTTAGTTCTCAAAGATGTGATAATTCTGGAGATAACTAAAATGCAATTACCTGTAGGAACTGATAATCTAGATAACTATAAGGAAATATGGTTTAACCTTTCATTGACATTGTTAGTGAGAATATATCTTTGCCTTTTTTGTCATGTTTTTTTATTTCTAAATCCCCAACATATGATACAATTCTTTCAAGTTATCCCTTTCAAACATATCATCATTTATTTTTGATTCTTCAATTATGCCTTCAACATAGTACTTTTCAAGCCAAACGGATGCCAAACGGATCCATCAGCTGGAGCTTCCATCTGTTGGGCCAACTGCGTTATTATTTTACCTGGATTCACTTCCATAAAATGCATATAATAGTCCATGTGTAGGTCGATCTTCTTCTTGACATGGTTGTCGTTATCAGCAAAGGTAATGAAATATTCTTGCTCATGTGGTGCACTGGTGCTGGATTGAGTTTAGCATCAACTTGTTAAGTTGTTAACTATACAAAAATAACATATAAAGTTATGAACTGCTAGAAATTATCGTGAACAAAATAAGGGATAAATAGCAATAGGATTGCCTTTTACTAGAAGTAATGCACATATTATGGCACAATTTTGTACGACCACCTGATTAACATCCTCGGGGTACTAGAAAATGTTTT
Source organism: Chrysanthemum seticuspe (assembly GCA_019973895.1). Classification (NCBI taxonomy): domain Eukaryota; kingdom Viridiplantae; phylum Streptophyta; class Magnoliopsida; order Asterales; family Asteraceae; genus Chrysanthemum; species Chrysanthemum seticuspe. The sequence goes on from BPTQ01000009.1 coordinate 124,638,895, forward strand.
AGGATTTTTCATATATTTTCCTAACAACAGGGATAACCTCATACCCCATACCTGTAAATTCAGAGCGCAAACATGGCAATAGTATTTGGCATAGGTCTGCGTCTGATTTGGCCTCCTTTTATTTCCTAAAGTATATTATCCAACAAAATCAGCTTTTGATTTAACTACATGTTTATCATTCCTCATGTTAATTTTTTTTACTTTCAGTTCATCTTCTTCTCTTCATGCAAGAATTTCATATCTATTTCAATGAATACTTACCCTTGAGAGTGACTTAATTTTATTTTTTTCTCATAGCTCGGCCAAGACATCCCTTGGCCAAAACCTAAACCAACACAAACACCTTACCATACTCATGCAAGCTAACTTGTCTTGCAAGGCATGTATTACATTAAGGAAACTATGTTAGGTCAATTCAGTGCCCAATGATATCTTGTATAAGGATTTAATAAAAAAACATCCGAAGTATACAATAACTCCCTAAATGTAAGAAAACATTCAAGGAGTCATCCTCAAAAAGTTCTTGAGAGTCTGAAAAAAAGACTCATAACAACCTAATGTGGATCTCAGAGAGTGAAAACAAGAACCAGGATGGATGATAGAGCCAATGAGTGACGACAACAACCTACTAACTCCCTAGAAGATCTCCTCAACAACTTAAGACATCTTGATGACTTAGACATTTTGGTAGGATGTTTAAGTATCAAATATATATGCGCATGAAACATCTTAGGAAGATAAGTATAAATTACTTATTAAAGTCAAGATATACTATAGTTGGTAAAAAAAATATAAAAAGTTGTCAACACTGTTCCTTAAGGTATGTCTGGTAGCATACTATAAATAGAAGCAAAAGTACAAAATGTGCTTTAGCGTATAAAATTTTCACACGTACCTTTTACCACACAGGTTACTACATTGCCTTTGCCTATAAATAGGATGCTGTAAAGTAGGAATATGTATCTCTTGTATTAAAAGTTATTAACACTTTTAAAAGGTCATATTCCTCCAAAATAGAACTAAGTCCTAGATCTTTGAACCTATTGGTTAAGCATAGTTCTTATTAAAACACTAACTTTGGTTTGTGTTTGATTTTAGTTAGGAGAATCCCCAAACATACAAATCTCATTTGTTATTTCATAAACAAACAAGTATAAGTCTTCGATATGCATCAATAAAAAGTTAAACGTTGAAAAGTAATTTATTGTGTTATCACTGTTAGGTCACTAGTTTTACAACACAAGCTTATGAGAGAAGAGATAAGGCGATTGAACAAGTAAACTAAACACACACACACAAGTATACTCGACCGGTTATGCGTAGAGTGTAGTGAAAGAGAAAACTTGAACAACCAACCCTCAAATGAGGGTTTACAATAGTTTATATAGGCAAGGAGCTAGGGCAACACTCCCTCTCCTTCCCTATTCCTTATTGGGCTTGGGCCTCAGCTTATGGGCCTTCTACATAAGCTGGACCTTAAACAAACATAAAGGCCAGAATAAAGCTACCTATTACATATGAAATATAAATACTTGAAATACTGTTTAGGAGTGATTCCAACAATCTCCCCCTCAAGTATATATGAATGTAAACGGTGAAGGCGTTGATGTAATAGTAGCTGTGACGTCTTCTGGCATTCTTCTTTCTTGTGAGAGGAATTGCCTTGATTCAAACAATCTCCCCAGTGTAGAGAGATAGTTATCTTTGAACGGTTAAGCTTCGACGTCATCTTTAACTTTGTTCTCAGATCATTGTTCTTTGTGGTGAAAGTGATAGTATGTTGTTGTTTGCATCAGTCTGCCTCAGGTCTGCTTCACTGCTCCAATGTCTCCACGTCATTCTTCAACATGCTCACACGCTCTATGACGTTGGAATTCAATACTGATGAAGTTCTCTAAGTCTTTAACTTTGTAGATTCTTTGGTTAGACGAAGAATCATTCTGACGGTTGTGTTGCTTTTGAATAGAACTTCCATTAGTGATGATGTTGGCGTGAGCATGAGAAGAATCAGCACGATCATTCCGCTCCAGAGCTTCCATAAGAAGAAAACATTGCAAACGGTTAGAAATAAGCGGTTTCCGGCACTTACAAGTTTGAACTTCGAGAGTGTTAACAGCATAGTGTGAAAACACAACTCTAATTCTTACAAAGGCCGTTCCTGAACTGGAGTCCCACAAGTGAGATAACGCGATGTACCGAAGTACATCTACAGTTCAGATGAGTCGCTGAGGTACACCGAAGCATCACCTCACGACTGTAGACCGTTTGAGACACACTCCGCGTAATCCACGGGGAGTTACCGAAGCGACCTGCTGTCAGGGCTGTTTGATGTTGACCCTGGCAGGAGTTTCCATTCAATCACTGAGGATCACAGATGTGAACCTCTCATAAATGTTCTCGACAGATTGCTAAGATCTGTGAAGGACTCGATATGAACCACTGAATTACTGAAGATCTTATTTGTTGATCAACAAGTGATTAAATGTCAAGTGTTCCTAAGAGATCTTATGATGAATCTCGTGGCTCTAGACTCAATAGTGCGTTTTGGTTTTCCTGAGCGGAGACTAGGGAGAGGGTCTCCTTCTTCAATACCAGCGATCTCTAAGAGAAAGCCAATAGATTATGTAGGGTTCCCTGTGAGAATGAAACAAGCTTCTGTTGAGGGAAACTTGAGTGGCTAAGAAGGTTTAGTGCATGCGTCACTGGGTCCATGACGACTTTTGATCTTCAATACCGGTGTCACTAAGTGACAACCAGTAGCATATGAATTGAACCCGGTGTCTGCCCTAAGTTGAATAATCTGGAGGGCTATTTCTTTTCACCCTTTTTTTTTTTTTTTTTTTTTTTTTACATTTCTTTTTGATTCTTCAACTCCTTCTTTCTCCGATTCTCATTTTCTCCTTTTTACAATCTTTCCTAAGGACTTCTAACACTAACTAATGGTAGTGTCCTTGGGTAGATCCCTCCGGCTCTGGCGGATCATAGGACGGTTATTCCTAACCTTAGTCACCTTATAACTCCATGACTAACCTATGTTTGCCATTTAAACCACTGTAAGTGAAAAATATCTCTCAAAGGGTTTGTAGATGAAAAACATGTTTGAACCACTGTGAGAGATAAGTTTTTGCATAAATACTCCCCCTCCACATGTGCTTAATAGTTTTAATGGTTAACTGCACAGTGAGGAAAGAGCGCGCACTTTTTTTGAATTGATCCACTAAAGATAGACAATCTCCCGCGAGACACGGTTACGTTGAATAGTTAAAGAGTTGCATTGTCAGCTTTTAAGTGACAACTAGCTCTAATAACTACCTTGAAGGTGTAGACAAACCTTGGGAGGTTGTCAAACCCGTCAGAGTTCATGTCTACCAAAAGTTTCTCGAATGGTACTTTCTACTCAGACAAGTCCTTTGCGAGACACGTTTACATCACTAGCGAACTAGCTTGAAATTATTACCCGTCCAGGACAAGTCTTTTTGAGTTGCAGACAGTTAAGGATCGTCAATTCATTGGTTAAGTCTTTGCACACGAGAAAGCCAAGGGGCTTGCACATGTTGCTTTACAAAACATATTTCTTATCACACAATTTTCTCCCCCTCAAAAATGGCATATAAGATGTTATTTTTGAAACATTTTGAGAATAAATATGACCATTTTGAGTGTTGCGGGAAGAGTGACCACTGTGAACAATTTGTGAATAAAGTTTTCATCAAATACTCCCCCTCAACTAGTGATATAAACGGTTGAGGTTTTGAAATCATATGGGGAAGTACTTGTCTTTTTGAGCAAAACCTTGAAAAGTGAAAGGTTTGATAGGTTTTACTCAAAAATAAGAAGCTTTCGCTCCTTTTATAAGGATTGTGGCACTGAGGCGTACCACAGGGTCCTTTCTTGACAGATACGGGTTGTGCACTGTCATGTGTGCACAAGCCATTCACATATTTAATCATACATCCAAAATTATATGAAGGAAACCAATTAAGGGGTACCAGGAAGTGCAGTGATATTCCCAGGAGTGCGCACCGGGCGTTGAAAGCCGATGATGTTTCTCCTGAGTCGACCACCAACATAGCTCTCCAGTCGTCTGAACTGATCCCTTCTGAACAACCGTTCATCAATCAAGGTGATGATACGTCTCACATCCCTCCTTTCCTGAGAATTCCAACGCTTAGGATTCCCAATTTTATTGCGTATATCCTTCAATCTGTATGCCAATCCATCCCTAACCATCTTCAAGGTATGATCCCCGAATTTGTGGAGCTCACTACACGCCATTAAACAGTTTCTGCGAAGTTCACTGCGGTAAACAATGCCGAAAGGTTTGCTGATGAGCGTAAGTTGTTTGAGCTGGTTGATGTCAGGAAGGTCAAGCTGTGGTGGAGTGAAGTTTACACGTTTCTGATATGATTCAACAGCCATCTGGATATCTTCGACACGTTCTTTGATCACAATGCGTCTAATGAAGATGAGAACTGACTTGATAAATTCACGTTGAACTTCAGTCGAGAACTGTCTCATACGACCCTGTACTTTGGCAAGATACATGTCTTCGATGTCGTTGAGGGACAAGTTCTCAAAGTCAGCTTCGGAGAATCCATAGTCCTGTTCAGCATGTCGTTTGACTATGATATTCTTTAAGAATGTGTAGTCCCACTTAGACTTGAGATCAATGTGTTTGATGGCCACGATGTCCTTCGAGCTATACACTGCATGTTGAGACTTTTGAACCAGGCAGCTTCGGTAGTAGATTCTTCGGCGTTCAGGCCAATGATGAATCCCATACAATGCATCTTGGTCGTATGCTTGCACGTTGTCAGAAAACAAGTGAGTTGCACGTTCCTCGATAGCTATGCAGTTAGAGTAAATGGCTGCTGGGAATGGAAGAGTCAATGATGTAGTGTATTTTCTCGAACCATCGCCACCATGGAGAAGAAATTCCAGGTCTTTGTTGAAGAAATATCGGAAGGGAATCCTTGGTTCGTCTGCTTGGCCAATGGTTGGTAGAGGTTTAGTCCAATCGGTGTAGTATGGAGGGTTGTCCCTTTGTGTGAAGTCAATGTTTGCTTCCGGATTGAGCCAATCCATGTTGTTAGACATAGCTCGAGCGATGTTCTCAAGATGATATTCGACCTCGAGGGCACTTTCAGAGCTGTCTTTCCATAGTTGAAATGCTTCATTCTTGATTCGCTTCAATTCAGATTTCGTCATTTTCTTCACATGGAACTTTTCTTGCAACAGTTTTGCATGCTCCAATGTTGAACCATCTACCAATTCTTGACCTTCATCAGGGTAGGGAGTTTGATTGACAAGTGTGGAGAACCATTCAAATTCTTTGGTTTTATCGTCATCTAGCCATGATACGACTCCGGGCTGAGTCGTCTGTTTCTTCTTTTTGGAAGGCTTTGATGATGAAGCTGGTTTCTGCACTTGTTTGGGTGAGGTGGGTTGTTGTTGGGGCTCAAGGACCTCTTCATCGTCACCACCCGTGTACTCAAAGTAGTCACCTGTTTTATGAGACAGGGGTGGTAACTCGGAATCGTCCCGAGGTTTATCAGTAGAAGACCGAGGTGATGGAGACTTATGTTGAGAAGAAGTCCGTTGTGGAGGAGGTGGCATAGATGTAGATTGACCAGACTGCTTCTGACGTTTAGGTGCAGAGTCCTTATCCTTATCATCGTCATCTCTTGGCCGTTTGGGTTGATCGGCTGACTCCTTGCATGATGAACTGAGTTGAAAAGCAAGTAGACCTTCGAAAAATTTAGCTTCATTTGAAGTAAACGTTCCAGATCGCTTTGACATTTGCATCACTAGTTTAGCGATTAACTCAGATTCAGAGAGATCAGCTTCTTTGGCCATTGTATGTTTAACCAATTCGACGATGTTAGGGGTGAGTTGTCTGGAAAATATTTCTCTAGTCACACCGGGGACAGTGTCGAGAAGAAACTTGTGTGTTTGTTCTCTTGCTGACTTCTCCAGTTCCTTATGGACTTTAGGAACGACATCCTGAAGGTACTTTTGAGTGTAACCTTCAATCATTTCATTCAGTTCCTCCTGACGGTGTTGTTTCATGAATTCCTGAACAAACTTTCTTTCCTTTTGCATCTTTTCATTCTCGTCATACAGATGCTGTATGTGATCAGCAAAGAAGTTCAGCTTCTTGTTGAGCACGGCTTTCTTTCTGACTTGTTTGACAGCTTTGGTAATCCGTTCATGAGCTTGAGAAATCCAAGATTTAGGTGGTTTCTTCCCTGATTTGGATGATGATCTGGTTGACTTAGTTGATGGTGGTGGTGATGAATGAGATGAAGAGTCCGATGATGAGGAGACATGAGGAGACTTCATGTCCTTAGGAGTTTCTGAGGTTTTCTCCTTTGAGTGAGTTGGACTGTCCAGAAGAAACTTTGTATAATCATCCTCTTCATCCTTAGACTTTTCGTTCTCAGTTTCCTGCTTCTCAAAATCATACTCAATGGTGTCTTCAACAGGCGGTTGTTGTTGCAGAAGAGTGGCGGGACCAGATCCCTTATCGGGTTGATTAACCGCATCAGGATCTGGAGAGGAGTGGGCAGCACCACTTGATCCTCCAGGGCCTCCCATTTGATCTTTAGCAAATTCAGCGGCCTTTTGAGTGTGTCGGACGTTGTGAAACTTTTTCCTGTATGATTTATCCAATTGCTCTTCTTCATCTTCAGAGCTTTCATCCTGAGGTACAAGTGCAGTAGTCTTCTCTTTTCCTTTAATAGTTTGAGGACTTGGAGGTTTTGGTACTGAGGGATTTTCATCCTTTGCAGTTTCAGAGTATGAGATCTCTTCATCTGATTCAGTAGCCTCAGAGTCCTCGTCCCTAAGCTGTCTTTGTGGTTCAAGAGAAAGGATCGGAGTGGCTTCCTGAGAAGGAACTTTCTTCTTAGGAGTGGGTTTCCTCTTTGGAATGGGTTTCTTCTTAGGAACATTCCTTTGACTATCTGTACTTGTGACACTTCCTGCACTTCCTCTTCTGGTTCTCCTGACAGGTGTTCCAGAAGATTTTTCGTCAAGATGACCAACTTTGCCTTGTCTGACTGCTTCCAGATATCTCTTGTACGTTTCGAGCTTTCTGACATCTTCAGTTAGAAGGAAATCTGGGAGCACAGCACCTTGTTTCTTTGTGGACGTTTCCTTGATTCTGACAGAGAGAATAGGTTCCGTCAACATGTCGTGATTGTCGGGGTCATTGAGCCTCTTGGGAATATCAGGATGAAGTCCAAGTGCTCTCTGTATCAACAGTTTAGTGTATCTGATGTAGGGAATCTTTGAGCCAAGTTTGTTGAGAAATGACATCATGTCATCCCAAATCAGAGCTTCAATAGCGATGTGTTTCATGTTGACGAATGCCCAAAATATTTGCAGTTCTATGAGCTTAGGATGCTCATAGCCGCTGTCACGACCAAAAACAGACTTGGTGATGATCATGTAGAGTGTTCTCCATGGTTGAGGAATACTCTTAAGCTCTACGAGAGAGTGCTTGGTGATTACTCCTGTAGCCTCGTCATAACCGATATCGATTAAGAATTGGAGAGTTAGCTCTTCAGCAGGTGTGGCATAAAGTTTGGTTGGATTGACTTCAGGAATAAGGAGAGCAGCCCTTAAGTCTTCAGGTGTAATAGTGACTTGTTTGTGGTTCAGAGTCACTGTTACAGCAGTCCTTCCTTTGACCCTTTCCATAGTGTTCCAGAACTGTTGGATGTAGATCTCAGGAATGGTTGCAGAGTTAGTAAGCATGTTCTGATATGGATGAGTCCTCAGAATATCGATAGCAATAAGACATGAAGATTCAGAGCAAGTGAGTGTGTCAAAGTCAACACGGAGGTTATTCTTTCCAATCTTCATTGGATAGCCATGAGGATAGATATCAGCAATTGAGAGAACTTCAGGTGCATCCACATTCATTTGTTCAGCCATGTCGTGATCTGAAATAACATTAGCCAAAAGAACCAACATATCGAAAGACATAATGTTAGTCAACAGAAGGTCTTATTGTCTAGTTGTTGAATGTATAGTGATAATGATTGTTACGAGTTCTAAGTCACTTGTATGTTCAATCAATGATGTCGTGAAATGTTTCGTGAGTTAGTTAACTTTAAGTTTTAAAGCTTATTTTATCACATATTGTTCACAACATATCAAACGATTTAAGTTTATTAGTGACATTTTGGATTCGTGATGATATGATTAGTTTATTTACAAGTTTGTACAAGTAACAATTCATCATGAAGGTCAATCCATGGTTAAGCGTAGTTTTGGTAAAGATACGCGTAGACAGGAATGATATATGTTTTAGGCGTAAATTTACGCGTAGAACCCTAACTTACGCGTAAGAAATGTTACGCGTAGGAAAAAGAGTCCTTATGCGTAGAGTCTATGCGTAGGCATATATAGTCCTTACGCGTAAGGCTACTCGTAAGAGTTGACCTTAAGCGTAGGGGTCACTGTTTACGCATATCCTTCACAGGATACGCGTAGTCCATTGTAGAACCTTAAGCGTAGAAGCTACGCGTAAGATAAGTCTTACGCATAACAATCTACGCGTAAGGTGATCCTTATGCGTAGATAATCAAATGACCTTGATTCTGACTTATAAGTGTAGCAATCCTGAAATAAATTATCAAATCATCAAAATCAGCACATACATTCATTTCAATAACAACACATGGCATGAATTATGTATAAATCAGTTACGCGTAGAGTATCTTACGCGTAGACTAAACCCTAGTTATACGCGTATCAAATCTAGCCATGGATTATGCACCAAAGTTATTCTGGTAGTTCAAGAGAGTTGTATGAGCTTATATACCAAGTATTAACATCTAACTCACGGTGAATCAAAAATACCCAATCTTATGAACCTTAAACCCTAATTTCAAAATCAGAATTCATCAGTGTTTCTGGGTAGTTATAGAGCAAGGATATGATTAATTCAACATCATATGAACATAACCCAGCAATATTTAGACCAAAAACACTTCTCATTTGGAAGAACCCAAATCCACGCATAAACCCTAAGTTTCAAAATCAATCAATTCATGTTTCTGGGTAAGATTTGAGGATAAAGATGTTATCATTGATGCTAAATACACTTTTTGAAACAATCCTTTTAACCACAAACACACAATCTTGATCATATGATCATACACTTATGCGTAGATCATAAAAACGAGATTATACATAGTTTTAACCGTTGGATTTTTGACAAATTCAAAACCATTGCTTAAAAACATGTTGTAAACGCAGAATCACTTACAAAATGATGATCTGAAACACGGATTTGAAGATTGATTCTTGTGCGTAGGATATGTTTGGTTGATAGTAATAAATGAGAAGAGTTAAGTTAGGTGGAGGTTTTATTTAAAATCACTTTAAGTTTTTGACAGTTTTGGTCCCTCCACCTTTTCCATTTTCATCCAAAGCCTTTTAACTTCCAATTTGGTTACCAAACGAAGATTTTTGGGAAAGAACCTTGACGACACTCCCCCTCGACTTGAGAAAATAATGAAAGGTTATTAATTAAAGTCCGAGGAGTGTCAATGAACCAGAAATTTACCACCATTTGTAAAAGAATCAACCGAGATGTGATAGCATACAAGTACACAGATGATTTGAAGCAGTTAATGGATTATTTTCTCCCCCTCAACACTTGATCGGAAAAATACTGAATTTTGAAAGATTAAAGTGTTGACGGAAGAAATGTACTTGCCATGTTGAAAGAAATATAGATTAGAAGAATATTTTTGTTGTTTTATCGGATTTTATATTTTTGTATTTTGTTTTTGAAAATTTATTTACAAAAGAGGTTTTTGATGTTCGACAGGTTTTTAAGACTGTTTTAAGAGGTCATCCAGTTCCTCTTGAGTCAAACACCTCATACCAATTCGGTGGACCAACTCATTAAACCGAGCGGGAGGCAAGGCTTTTGTGAGCAGATCTGCCAATTGGTATTCAGTACCCACAAAGTATAATTCAACGGTACCCTGTTCCACATGGTCCTTGATGAAATGATAGCGTAGATCAATGTGCTTTGATTTCGAGTGCGGAACTGAGTTGCACGAGATTGCAATGGCACTCCGATTGTCGCAGTACATCGGGATTCTGTCAAATACGTAACCATAGTCTTTGAGTTGTGTTCTCATCCAAATGACTTGAGCACAACACGCGGACATGGCTACATATTCTGCTTCAGTTGATGACAGCGATGTACAATCCTGCTTCTTTGATTGCCAAGACACCAATTTATCACCGAGAAATTGTAGAGCTCCTGAAGTACTTTTCCTTGAGTCTAAGCATCCTGCGTGATCAGCATCTGAAAAAGCGATTAGTTCAAAACCAGAATCCTTCGGATACCAGATCCCCAAATTAATGGTTCCCTTTATGTATCGGAGGATTCTTTTAGCCTCAGAGAGGCGGGTTTCAGTTGGTCGCGACTGATAACGGGAGCATAGATAAACGGCAAAGACAATATCAGGTCTGCTAGCTGTTAGATACATGAGGGACCCAATAATACTTCGGTATTTGGTGGGGTCAACTAATTTCCCATGTAAATCAGCATCTAGCTTCTTGGTATGAGCCATTGGTGTGGCATAAGTATCACAGGTATTCATTCCAAATTTGTTTAACAGTTCAAGGGCATATTTGGACTGACTCAAGAAAATACCACGGGATGATTGATGAACTTGCAGTCCTAGAAAGAACGTAAGTTCACCCATCATGGACATTTCAAAATTTTTCTTCATGAGTTTTGCAAAAGCGATTGAAAACTTTTTATGTGTTGACCCAAAAATGATGTCATCCACGTAAATTTGAACAATTAAGATGTGTGCCCCGTGATATTGTATGAAAAGAGTTGGGTCAACCGAGCCTTTGGTGAAATTATTGGCAATGAGAAAAGATGATAGCTTATCGTACCATGCCCGAGGGGCTTGTTTGAGACCATAGAGAGCTTTGTTCAGTTTGTAAACATGGTTCGGGAACTCAGGATCAACGAATCCATCTGGTTGGCTGACATAGACCGTTTCTTTAAGTTGCCCATTGAGAAACGCCGTTTTGACATCCATCTGATAGACCGTCATGTTCATGTGAGCCGCGAATGCAAGAAATATCCGAACAGCCTCAAGACGAGCAACCGGAGCAAAAGATTCTTCAAAGTCTATCCCTTCTTCCTGACGATAACCCTTAGCAACTAGCCGTGACTTGTTTCGGATGACATTCCCTTCAGCATCCAATTTGTTTTTCCAAATCCATTTTAGACCAATGACGTAGACCCCTGTTGGTCTTTCAACCATTTCCCATACTTCAAGACGTTTGAATTGGTTGAGTTCTTCTTGCATGGATTCAATCCAGTTGTCTTTTGTCATTGCGTCTTTAATGTTTTTAGGTTCTGATTGGCAGACAGTGAGTGCATAAATGCAGTGTTCACCATCTGAGTGAAGACGTTGTCTCGTAACGACTGGTTGATTCGGGTTGCCAATGATGTTAGCCAGAGGATGGTCTTTTGTCCATCTATGTGTAGAGGGTTGATGTTGGTATACATTGTGCAGATTCTGAGGATTCAAATGGTTTGTTGAAGATTCCGCAACATCTGGTGCAGCAGTCTCATTAGCAAACGGGTTGAAGAACGCATTTGGATCAAAATCTGCAGGTGGGGGTACTTCATTCAGAATATCATCAGCTGGTTCATCATTGTTGGAAGCGGTGTGTTCAACTGTTGTGTTGGAGTCAATTGGTGTAGGTGCATCTTCAACAGTAGTTGTTGTAGCAGGTGTATCAGGTATAGGAATATTATCAGGTTGTGCAGCGGAAACAGCGGATACACCAGGAGCACGTTCATCAATATCGTCACAGAACAGAGGAGCAAATAACCTTTCCATTTGTTGACGAGTTAGCTGAGGGCTTTCTTCAGCTGATGATGGGGGTTGAGGGAAGTTTAAACGGTTGTGACCGGGTTCTAAGCTGTTATACTCAGAAGCCATGTCGTGAGTTCATCGAAATGAGCATGAATCGTTTCCATTACCTCCTTAGTACGACGATTCCAGATTCGGAAACCTTTAGAATTATCACAGTATCCAATAAAGACTCCAATATCAGCTTTTGCTTTGAGCTTTCCAAAATCATCACGATCATTATTCGGATAGCAAAGGGATCCAAATACATGAAAGTGTTTGAGGTTCGGTTTATAGTTGTGAACAAGCTCAAAAGGTGTTTTGTTGTGGCGTTTTGTGATCATAGAACGGTTTTGAGTATAGCATGCAGTAGATACAGCTTCTGCCCATAAGTAATCTGGAAGTTTAGCATTGATTAACATTGTTCTTGCAGCTTCCACTAACGTTCGGTTTCGTCTTTCAACAACTCCGTTTTGTTCAGGTGTCCGTGCAATAGATGTTTGATGCTGAATTCCCACTTTCTCATAAAATTCACGAAGGGTTTTGTTAACAAATTCAGTTCCTTTGTCTGTCCGAATAATCCTGACGGTGTTGCGGAGCTGAACCTGTATCTTTGTGAGAAAGGTGATGATCATTTGTGGAGCTTGGTCTTTGCTACGAAGGAAATAGACCCAAGTCCATCGTGAGTAGTCATCAACAATTACTAAGATGTAGCGTTTGCCGTTGATCGTTTGCACACGCATCGGGCCACACAAATCCATGTGAAGAAGATGAAGCACATGCTGAGAGCTGTGTTCCACCTTTGAAGGAAAATGAGTACGAGTGCTTTTCCCTTGTTCACATGCTGAGCAAAGGTGATCTTTTGAATACCGGAATCGTGGGAGTCCTTCAACTAGTTTGTGTCGAGCAAGGTTGGTGATGGTTTGAAAGTTTAGATGTGAGAGACGACGGTGCCATAGCCAAGATTTTGTTGATGTTGCCTTAGAAAGTAAGCAGATGGGAGATGAAGCAACCATGTCTTGCATAGAGATAGTGTAGAGACTAGAATTACGCGAGCCAGACATAAGGTCGTTTCCTTGTAGATCACGAATGAAACAAGTTTTCTCCCTGAAAGCGACCTCCAAATCTCCATCACAAAATTGACCTACTGAAAACAGATTGTGACCGAGGCCTTCCACATAGTAAACCCTGCTGATTTCGATGTTCCCATTAACATAATCTCCGTAGCCCATGATGGCTGCGAAGTGATCGTTCCCGAATCTGACAGTGCCAATGAACTTTGCAATAAAGTTTGATAACAGTTTAAGGTTGCCTGTCATGTGTCGGGAACATCCGCTATCAACAATCCAGAGAATGATCTGTATCACCTGCATTACACACAGACGACACAGATGGAATAGAAGTAGATGTGGAACCCAAAATGTTAGAGGGTTCCAAAGCAGGTATATCAGATATATACACATTCATAAGTTTAGGAATCCATTTAAATCCTAGTGTGTTATATATCCATTTTTGCCATCTATAACTACTCTTTGCTTTAGTCTTAGTGAAAGAACTAGGTGGTACAACATTCTTGGGAGGTGAAGCGGGAGCTACTGTGATAGCAATGGTTGCCTTAGAATCTAAAGATGGTGGTTTACCAAGCACAGACTTAGAATGATTAGTGAGCCTAGAGGTATTCCAATTCTTAGGAGTCCGTAATCTAGAGATTATAGCTTTAGCAACACATTTGTCGTGACAATCAGAATTCAGACTCTTTTGACATATATCACAAGGTGCATCAGACTGAATATCAAAGGTACTCAACGGTTTATCATTCGTTACATCACTATTTCTATTACATTTGCCAGACGCAACATCTATAGTGGAAGTAACTTGAGTTTTATTCAGATTCCTAGGGTGTTCTTCTACTTTAGCATTCCTTATTGATCTTTTCTTAGGTCGCAACTTCCTATTCTTCATTTCAGTGCTCCTAGGCTGTGAAGTGCGGACGTTTGGAAAAGATGCAACTATTCCTGTTTCAGTAGAGGGAAACACATTAGCAACTTGTGATTTGGCAATGGGAATTCTAGGTTCACGATTACTGAGTGTGACTGGTGCCAATCTCTTAATCACAGTAGGCTGGAGTTGTTCATACTTTCCTAACATTTCCCGTAACTTAGAGATGGTGTGAATCAGATCTTGATTTTCAGAACGAAGATTACCAGCAAAATTCATGACTTCTCTAGTGTGAGCCAGATAGTGATCAAGTTCATTAGATGCTTCATCTCGAGTCTTTTTGAGTAAATCAAATATGACACCATATTCCTGTTTAACTTTTAAAAGTTCTTGTTCATATTTTGAGATTTGACTTTTCAAAGACACGTTTTGATCATCCAGATGCTCAATTTTAGTATCAGAAGATTTTGCACTCAATTGAGCGATTTTCTTTTGAAAACTAAGTTGATGGTTGTGAATATCTTTTTCACACCAATGTAGACGTCGTTTTGCATTGTAAATTTCCGTGTGTAATCGTTTATTTTCAGCTTTTAAAGACTCGATCTGAAGCACATTATCGGTGTTTTCAACAGTAACAACATTGTCAACAGTATCAGCAGAGATATGATCAGATGCATATGGCAACGAATAGAATAGCACAACATTATGGATATCAGCACAGATAACATCTTCCAAGAGTCGATCAACATCTTTTCTCAACAGTTTCTTTTTGCGTTTTGTGTTAGTAATAGATGTTTATGTTTTCTCGAAAACGTTTTTCATTACCCCAAGTTCCTTATGAAAATCCTTTTCCCAGGCAATTGCACAACTTTTCAAGTTTTTAACATTAGGTAAAAGATTTTTCTGAAAAATGTCTCTTTGTTCTCGCGCCAGAGGCGATTGAAAATGTTCAACTTTTATTTCAGATCGATATTCTATCTCATGTTGTAAAATTTTGAGGTCAGCCATGAAAATGTCAAAATATCTAAGAATTTTTCGATTTTCAGGTTGTGAGTTTACTTCGCTAATGGAAGGTAAAGGACCATAAGTTTGTGCAAAGACTGTTTTGGGATTAACAATAGAAGACTCGGGTGTTTTGATGATAACCCTTGGTGTGTTAGAAGAATCCGTTGGTGTGACGAAAGTGACCGCGTTTTTATAATTAAAAGGTTTGTTGTAAACAACGGTTTTTAATTTTGATCGACTCTCGTCTTCTGCATCTAATTCCTCTTGACGATGATATTCAACAACACTCATGACAGTATTATCAATTTTGTACTGTGCACTGGAAACTTCAGGAGTTGGTTTGAATGTTTTTAGTGAAAGCTTTGGTTTGTAATCAGCTAGATTTTTTCCATATCCATTAGGATTAGGTTTTAAGGTAAACTTTTCAATAGCTGTTACGGATTCACCATGTTTGTAAACAACAGTTTTAAACTCTTTAAGTTTGTTTTGCAAACCGAGAATTTCTGCAAGAAGGTCATCTACCCGATTCGTTGAATGCTTTTTGTATGCGGAGAACTGTTTTTGACAATTTAACAACTCAGCCTTAGCATTTTGATTTTCCAAGGTGAGAGCGTTAATTTGCTTTTTATGTTCATGTTTCAGTTGTTCTAATTCGGACAATAAAGCATTCTTCGAGGCGGCTAGATCACGCATCTGTCTCTCTAAATATTTTTCGTTTTGATGAGATTTTGCAAAAGCGGCTTCAAAACCTTTTTCACGGTTTTCTTGAGTTTTGAAAAAGTTGAGTTGCATTTGTAAACATTCAAAATCCTTGGTTAACAGTGCATTTTTGCTTTTTAAGGATTGATTTAATGCATAACATTCCTCCATTTTGATTTTATGGTCTTGAATTAACCGAGCAAAATCCGGGTGAGGCAACAGATCATCTTGTTCAACGTGAGTCTCAACATGATCATTCTTTAGATCCTCAAGTACGACCACGGAGTCAATTTGATTATCAAAGGAGACCATAAGGTCATCTTGATCGTCAAATGTAACTACAGGGTTAACTTGAAAATCATCAGAAGAAGATGTAGAAGACTCATTTTGAACAGTCTGATCCGTGCCGGATTCAGATATTGGCGGAGATATTAGTTCAGATATGATGATGGTTTGTTCGGGTACCTGAGACAAGCCATCAGTGTCATACACTGGGCCTGAATCACTCATGTGTAGCTCATGCATATTAGCCATCAACATAACAGCTGCATTAGCCTGCAAGTCCTCCATATCATCATCTGAGTCTGCATCTGCCATAAAGCTCTGTTCTTTGTTTGTGAGAGATCCACCGGCTTCATCCTTAAGAGCCAAAAGTAAGGCCTCTTTGAAATAAGCACTGCCCCTAGTCCTTGGCTTTGGGCATGCATTAGCCAGGTGTCCCTTCTCATTGCAGTTGTAGCATCGAAGACCATTTAACCGATTCTGAGCATTTCCCTGTTCCACCACTTGAGCTCTGTTGTTATTCCTACCCACAGCATTAAACCCTTGACCACCGCTCATCTGACGACCATAATCACGATTCTGAACTTCAACACGTCCATTGTTCACAACAGCTTGAGTCCGTGTGTTAGATGAGGAACGAAGACGATTGTTGGATTTGTTGGTGTAACGGCCAAAAGCATTAGCAATCATCACAAATCCTTGTTGCAATGCTTCGAATGGATCGATTTCCTCAGTAGCTTCACTGACATATGCTTGAGCATTGTTGCTATATGGGACCAATTGATTTTGTTGAGGTTGAGGTTGTTGTTGTGAAGGTGTGTTGGAAGCAGTTGGTTGAGTTGCTGGTTGAGAGGGATAATTCTGTTGAGCATACAAGGCAAGTTGTTGATTGTCCGGTTGTGATTGTTTAGCAATTTGAGCACGAAGAATCCGTTCCCGATCAACTTCCTTCTCATGAGGCTTCAAGTAATCGTACAACAATCCATAAGTAGAATGATGCATATTCTTCGCTTGACGGAGAAAAATGACATACTTCTCCCATTCTGGACCAAGACTACTCAGGAACTTAGTATTCACTGCTATTCTTGGCATGATGATGTTGTGTTTATCCAAATCATTGATGATGTCTGAAAATCGGTGATGATATGACTCAAGTGTCTCTCCAGGTTCAATCATGAAGTGTTCATACGCCAAGTAAATTTTGGATTCCAAATCCTCCTGATTGAGTACAGATCCTTCCATAAGAAGACGAATATGATCCCACATTTTTTGTGCAGTCTTTTGAGCATCAACACTACGAAGAATTGGGTTTGGTAATCCTAAGAGGATGTATTCCATTGCAAGTTCATCAGCTTCATAGTGTAGAAGTTCTGTAGCATTTAGATCTGCAACAGTAGCAATGTTGATTTGTTCATCTCTTGGTGGAACAGCAGTTGGATCTCCGGGTATAGTGACAGTAGGCATCTCAAATGGACCTTCTAAGATAACCTTCTTTAAGAACTTTCCGTGTGGCTTCTTCAGATCACAGAACCTAAAGAACCTTATCACCCATTGATCGTAGTTTCCTGGAGTGAGCATTGGGGGTCTATCAAGTGATCCAGCTTCATGAATTGATTGTTGGCTGCTTAAAGCTTCACACATCTTAGCAAACCAAGTGGGTTCCTTCATAGTTGTCCGTGATGGATGTTGATTGAAATCAGTTGTGTAGGGTTGAACTTGAATGCTTGGTTGTGGTTGAACCATTTGTGGTTGTGGAATTGCACCAAGTTGTTGAGTATGTTGCTGATTAAATTGTTGTTGATAAATTGCTTGTTGTTGATTCCATTGTTGATGTTGTGGAGTTAATTGTTGTTGTTGTTGATTATAAGTGTGAGGGAAATAGTTAGAGTATGGTGGTTGAGACATGAAGATAAACTTGTGAAGTAAGAATGGATCTTTGTAGTCGAATGAACCTTTGTTGATGAAGTATCCTTAGGCGTAGAAATGACAAGAACCAAGTAGCACTTATGCGTAAAAACACCAAAAGTTACGCGTAACAAGAATAGTTACGCGTAGTATTTAGCTTACGCGTAAGCAGGAAAAAAGACTAACGTTATGCGTAAACAGTAAGTTAGGCGTAGAAAGTTAGGCGTAGGATTACCTTATGCGTAGGACTAAGTCTACGCGTAAGATGAATCTTAAGCGTAAGATTTTCTACGCGTAAGCTTTATGCTTAAGCGTAAGATTAGGGTTTTATCCCAAGTGATCTTTTACACTTCACAGTGCAAAAGATATCCAAAGTCGACGTATTTTCAGACTTATCCAAGTAAGAAAACACGGAATAAACCAGAAAATTGAAGATCAAACCAAGGAAAGTCTTACGCGTAATTTTAGGGTTTTGTTACGCGTAAGATTACTCGTAACTTTGATTCTATTCAAATGTGTTTCTAAACCAGTTTTGTGTGTTGAAATAGCTTCAATAACACCAAAATAACACAAAAGTGTGAACCTTGATGATCCAAAGCACTTAAAACAGTTACGCGTAGGATAACACTTGCGTACAAAAACGAGCTTAAAAAACAAGGAAAAACACGTAAAGTTCCAAACTTTGTGCCAAAAACCAATAGTTTAACACCTAATAACGTTGAAAGTACAAGAATCTTGGATTCAAAAGTGTAAAAAATTAGTTTTTAAGCGTACCAAAGATTATGTTATCTTTACGCGTAAACCCAAACCAAAACTTCAAAAACAAACGAGTACACCCAACTATTTGGCGATTGATACCACTGTTAGGTCACTAGTTTTACAACACAAGCTTATGAGAGAAGAGATAAGGTGATTGAACAAGTAAACCAAACACACACACACAAGTATACTCGACCGGTTATGCGTAGAGTGTAGTGAAAGAGAAAACTTGAACAACCAACCCTCAAATGAGGGTTTACAATAGTTTATATAGGCAAGGAGCTAGGGCAACACTCCCTCTCCTTCCCTATTCCTTATTGGGCTTGGGCCTCAGCTTATGGGCCTTCTACATAAGCTGGACCTTAAACAAACATAAAGGCCAGAATAAAGCTACATATTACATATGAAATATAAATACTTGAAATACTGTTTAGGAGTGATTCCAACAATCACACATAAACTGTTAAAGTGTAAACTAATCTTAGTAGACATATCAATTGGTTGTTACTTTTTAATAGTTATTAATCAAGTAAAAAGGAACAACAAGTTGTATCAGATCATTTTGATTGTAAAAATTTATTTCAAACTATTCTAAAGTTTTTAAAATTAAAGAACCACCATGCTACTAATAATGATGTAACACGGCTCATTGATCCCAAGGTAGGTAGTTATATCAAGTGTTTAGAGGACGATCATTCTAAGTCCAAAACCACAAATGGCCTAGACAAACCTGAGGCCCGATGGTCACTTGATGAGAGGAGGGCGGTCAATCAAGACCAAATACTGAAAAGCATAATCATATCATGTCTACCAGATGATATAATGAAATCAGTGATTAACTGTCCTACTACCAAGCAAACATGGACTGACCTGGTTCATAGCTTTAAAGGTCCCTCTGATACCAAGCAAAATTGGGTCATGGACCTGAAACTTAAGTATAACACTTTCAAATCCAAAGAGCTTGAAAGTCAATCTCAAACCTATACCATATATAAGACCTTAGTGAATGTACTGACCAATGATGGTGTCACCATGTCTAACCATGAAATCAATATTGATTTTGTAAACAGTCTCCCAATAAAATGGCTTAAATTCAATTAGGTGTTAAAAAAGGAAAACCATGTTAAGAAACTTGAGTTGGCTGATCTTTATGATATATGTTTAGGAGGATAACCTCATGGATAAAATGTGTCCTCAAACTAAGAAAGCCCTGACCACAACACCCATATCAACTGCTTTCTTTCAAATGTTGTTGTTCAGGATTATCAGGAAGATTCATAGGATGAAGTAGATGAGAGGAGCAGTTAGGAGACATGAAAGACCTGACCAAAGAATTCCATGACAGGGCTTTAATTGCAAACTATAAAATATTTATTAAATAAACTGTTCTAAGTTTAGTGGAACAAAATATTTTCAAAATGAACGTGTTAAATGTGGAAAGCATGGACATTTCATAAAAGATTATGTAGAAAACTAGAATGGAGGTGTAATAGTTTTACTGATTAAAACTTTATTTTAATACTTTTAGATCGACTTATATCAACCTATTTTGAACGTGTATTGGATATTTAAAGTTAGATGTAAATAAACTATACTAATAGATAGAGAAAGAAAGACACAATCATAACACAAGTATTTATAGTGGTTGGGCTACAAGGTCATCTTCCTTACCCTACTCCATTCCTCGAGTACCCAACTCGAGAGTTTGTAAACACTACACCACACGGTCCATATCTTGGCGGAGAAGCCTTCACAACGTTGCTTACATTCTTTTCGGTACAAAGCTAAATGTCGGGTTCTTTTACAAGGTAGAACCAAACCTACGTCGCCTACACTTTATCCGGTACAACGCTAGATACCAAGTTCTTCCATAAGGTAGAACCAAACCTACGTCGCCTACACTTTATCCGGTACAAGGCTAGATACCGAGTTTCTTTACAATGGAGGAACTAATTCAAGCACCACTAGCTAACACACCACACCTATAACATACTTGAGAGGAACCAAGAACAACAGAAACTTCTGTGATCTTGTAATGGTGATGAAGTCTAGTAACCCATGTCTTCGAGCTCGCAAGTCATCTATGCTAAAAACCGTGATCTCGTCTTTAAGAGGAACCTAGATAATCACTAAGAGAAAAGCTATACAGATGATCCTTAAATCAGAGGTTAGAGAGATAAGAATATAGAGAAAATATATGTCTAAAAGTGGTGGTGAGAAACGAGGAAATGTCCAACTATTTATAGGTAAATTTTCATCTGATGCCAGATCCGCCAGATGCTTTCCCAAAAGGATCCAGCTAGTGTAATCCAAGGGATCCGGTACCTGAGTCAGTCCAGTTTAGATTTTGGGTTACCATTCCTGGTTGGGTTATGGGTTATGTACCATGGGTCATGTGATGTCATGCATGATGCAATGGACATATTGGGTCATGGGTTATGAATGTTGGGTGATGGACTTTGGATCATGGATCATGGTTTTAGCCATTGTGATGTCATGCATGATGTAATGAGCATGGATCATGGGTTATGGGTTATGAATAGTCCAACTCTATTTACTAACATATTACATTTAACTAGTTAGTTGTAAAGTATGTATTTTATGAAAATGTAAGTAAGAAATATTACTTATATGTGTTTCATAAAAATGGTTTCGGTTTTATATAAACTATTAACTAAACATGTTTGATGATTTATTTGTTTAGTGAAATGAGTTAATGAACTATTGTAAGACTCTAATAAATTGGTACATCGGAAGACTTAATCAAGCTTTCGGGAGGCACTACAGGATTGGTACACAACACAAGTATAGGAAAACAAGATAATCATAAATCATTCACAACCAATCCCATAGTTAATTATCTGGTTACATTTATTCCAAAATATTCAAAAGTAAGGCCCAAAAGAGATCATAAAATGTGTCAACAAATTATTATCAAAGTCTAAATTGATCCTCCAACCATGCCTCTTCTGCCAAGCCTCCAAGGAACAAGCAACCCAAGCATCATCTTAATTACCTGAGAAAAATGCTAAAAAGGTCAGCTAATGCTAGTGAGTTCATAGGTTTAATTATAAATTCAATAGTGGACCTGATAGAGTGTATTTACTATGCGAGACTAAGACAGATATACAATAAACATTCCAATCACATTCTATCAACAATAGAGATCTCAGCAGGGCACCAAGCGACTCTTGCCAGGTACCACAGTTATAGCAAAGATGACCTCAATGCTACCCTAGACTAGGTCGGAGTATACATCTATTCTTAGCTAGGTCACATAGTTATAGCAAGGGATTGCTACCCTAGACTAAGTCAATATCTACCACATATCTATCATTTACTAGTTAACACATAAGCAAATCAAAAAGAGTAAAAGCAGTTCCAAGAAAAGAGTAGCATGCTTTCTCACCCCAATTTAGTTAAAATATAGATAAAAATGGGACTATGAAACTTACCTCAATCAAGCAAAGCACAAATAATCACTATTAAAGCAGATAAACAGCTAACACAGCTCGGCAACTACTGACTCGGCAAAACCTATTAATATAAACCCCTTCTTAATACATTTTCCAATTTCAAATACTTTCTATCCCGAATATATTCCAATTCTTATTTCCAAAAACATCTCGGTTCTCAATTTACTTACAAGCGTTTGGTATCATCGTGTGAGGTATTGACTAGACAAGACTCCATGAATGCACTATATTTCTAACAATGCGACTCACAACGACACGATGCAACTTCTAAGCGAAAAGCCTTGTAGTTTAATAAGTTTCAAAATAAATCGTTAGACCTTATCGAATTCATCAACTCGATAAACTCAACTATTTATTTATTTCACTTATTATTCCCAAAAACTAGTCACAACCTAACGAGTTATAAGGATAAGTTGTTCAGTAATATCTTTATGATACGCACATAACGAGTTCTTATCGGATTCGTCAATCCAATAAGTCCGTTATCTGTGTGGGTTAAACCTATTAATGGCAATCATCCGCAACCCATGCATATCCCACAATGATTATTAAACACTCATAAATGACATGTTCTGGTAAACGTGCCCTCTAAATATTTAATAACTCGTTTATTATAAAACTTTCCATTTTTAAGTCGTTAGTTCCCTTTTAAATATCGAATAAAAAGGCGAGTCTTGTTACTAAATATTTAATATAAGAACTTACTATTTTCTATTTCTCTAGTTGATTTACATGTTTATATGTATATTATGTCAAGTCATCAATTAACATTTCGAGTTATTATCCGTCTCGAGTTCACAAGTCCGAGTCATGACTCTCGGCTTTTATACGTCATGTTGTTCAATAAATAATATAAGTCGGCGTTGTTGGGGAACCGAGACTAGAAAATCACGGTAACACCGACGTTTCGCAAAGTTCACACATATATAATTTCAAGTCCAAATAAACAATTCCACTCGTTACCGGCCCTAAACCTATGGCTCGATAACGCATCCAAAAATCTCCATTCAACTCACATCATTCTCGACATCCAATCAAGTATCAAAACCGCACCCGAAACCAATGTCGAGACCCTAATGGTCCTGACTTGGCCACGGTAAGACCACGCGAACCAAACGGACCCTAAAGGTCTTTGGCTCTCTCGTGTCTCGACCAAATACCACACGACCGGACCGTCTTTGGTCCCGGTCACTCCTAACGCCAACAAAAACTCCAAACAACTTACCAAATCAACTAAACTCGGACCATTTTGGTCCTTGTGGGTCTCGGCTACACCTAACGCAACACTAAACGGACCAACTTTGGTCCTTGTGGTTCTCGGTCACTCCGCAACGCAAGACCAACATCATCAAACCTCCATTTCATCAACAAACCCAAAATCAAAAACATCAAACAGTAAAGAAAAATGCACAAACACGAGACCCGACACGACACACTCGATACCAACTCGCATTATCACGTTTTTATTATTTTTAAAGCTAGTTTTTATGTTTGTGTCCATTTACGGACGAATCGAGACATAAAACTCTCGTACAAAGAAACAAACTCACGAATGAGTGTACAACTCGTTTCCTTTACCTTTCTTTCTTCCCGATCTATCCTTGGAACACAGAAACATGAACAAAGGAGATGTTTATACGCATATGGGGTGGCGAAATGGTAGAGTTGTGGCGCGTGACGTATGTCAAAAGAAAGAGGAGATCAAGATGGTTCTTTTGGTGGTGGTGGTGTGATACCACGCACGGTGGTTGCGGTGGTGGACGCCGGAGAAGTTGACAGCTGTTGTGAGAGGGTAGAGAGAGAAAGTGGGAATTAGGGTTTGAGGTAGAAGGAGAAGATGGGTGTGTGTGTGTGTATGAGTATTTATATTTTGAGGGAGGGATTAAAACATAATTAATTTTAGGACAAAGGGGGGGGCACCAGCCACTTGTAACCACGGGGGACCAACGTCGTAATTTTTGTAAACTTTCCCGAAATACTTCTCACGGGCTCGTGTATTTTATAATTAGTGTCCAACTATTTTTATTAATAGCGTTACTGTTTTTAATTACTTTTTTCCACGAGTTTTGATTATTAACACGCCTTATTCTCACGTAACGAGTTAAATACTACTTTTTCTCTTGTTTTAGGTTTTTATTGTGCCGATTCAAGAAGTGCCTAACATTACGGGCCATAACTCATACCATAACTCATTCGATACCAAAATCAATCATAAAAGCAAATAAACGATACCAAGTCAAGTCACCATTATCCGAAATAGCTCCTATAGGCAATCTACTCGATCTAACTAGCGTAATGCGTTTACCTAAAAGGGCTCCCTAATTTTCCAGTTGTCACAACTATTGGCTCAAAAACTTAGTATTTTATTTGTCTCGTTAAGATGATTTTGCTATTGTTATCGACAAAACATAAGAAGATCGTAAAATATAAATAAACGTTTTTACAAATTATTTGTATTAACATATTGTTTTGCTAAAACATTCTCACACTTTTTCCAATCACAAATACAAAACAAAATTAACAAGAACTAATAACCTCAGGTCATGCTTTTCAAAACAGTTGCACTGAACCAAAGGCTCAAAAATATTTTGATTCAAAGTACAAAAAAGTGAAACCGAAGGTTGCACTTCTTAAAGCAAGTCCCTCAAAATTACAACCTTCAACTTCATATCAAGCCAAGAATAAATGCCTGGTTGCTGAAACCTATGATTGGGATAATGAGGAACTATCCTCTGATGATAATGAAAAGGTTGAGCTGAAAGTGCTAATGGTACAAACTAATGATGAGAAGCTGACAGTGGGAAAAGAACATGCTAGGAATGGTCAATGGGTAAACATCATTATGAAAAAGGTAAACATTCTTTTGTATACGGATGATGTGTTGAATGTAAAACTTACTTTGACTATATTAATATTGATCTGAATTTTGTTGAATAAAAAAGACAAAAGTTATTTTCTAAATATAAAAATCTTGTCTTACATTGGAGCAAATCTAGAGATGAATTGTTAGAGCTAAGCTAAATTTACTACCTTTACACTTTAACACTGGAACATTAAATTCTTAATGAGAATAAGGCCCTAATAGAAGAACTAAAACAAGAAAAAGCCATTAATAAAAAATGGCTTAATAGTTATGATAGGGTAAATCAGTGAATAAGTGAACAAATCCCTAAACAAAATAAAATGATCTTAGGGAAAGAACAGTTCTCGGAAAGGCTCTTAAAAAATAATGAGACTGTCTTTTTTCCACCAACAAAAAGGTTAATCATGAAGCAAATCCAACCAAAAAGGATTTGAATGAAAAGTCCTAGATTTGTGAACAACCTGACAATATGGCTAACTTCAATACTGGTTGAATCCTGATCCACACACCTACTGACTACCCTTTGTCACTGACGAACCTACGCAATTTAGGCGAGTATGAATCGGGTAAATCGACTAGAAGTCAATTAGTCGACTTAGGGTTTGTTAAAACCTAAAGTCGACCAAATTGGAAGAGGAGGAGAGGGGATTTTGGTTCTTAGGGATATGGAGGAGTGAATGAGGATCCTAGAAAGCCTTTGGTATTTATAGGATACTGATGAGGAACCATCCGTATACTACCTTATTTATTTTTGACTCTTTAGTTTCCTAGTGTATTTAATTTTATTCTTAGACTTTACAAATTCCTTGTCATAAATCACAACTATAAATGGGACCTAGAACTTGTTGCTAAGGAGATGATCAATATATGAAAGTCATTTTCTCCCTACCACAAGTGTGTGTGTTAGTGTGTGAATGTACCTAATTATCGGTATTCTTTTGAATCAACGATAGTTGGAAGATTGTTTCTGGTATTCATTTGAATCAACAGACTCAATTTGTTATCTTGTTACCTAGTCTACATCAGTTGGTTTCAGAGCCAAATTTCCTGATCATGATGCCTCCTAGTGACGATATAATTTATGATCATCCACCCGTGTTTGATGAATACGGAGATGAAGAATGGTATTCTTGGATGACCGATATCGGGATTACGTGTGATCGAACCAGGTATGTCCCTGATAATTCTAATAAGAATTGTTCGGTTTCTAAAAATCCTGGTGGTGAAAAACTTGTTTTGAAAGTTCCAATCACATTGGAAGGCGATATTGGAGTTGCCAAAGATGATGACATATCCATATTCTTGGAAGATGATGTTTTCGAGCGTAGTATTTCATCACACCATTTGTTTGAAGAATCAAGGTTTTTTTCATGGATGTTGGAAGCTGGAGATTGTGTTTTGAATGGAAAAGCATCTTTTTCTTTGTCCACCATGTTTGCAACATCGAATTTAATGGTTTCAACCCAACGATTTGATATCCCATTCAACCCAGGTGGTTTGATCCGAAGGAAAACTCGAGGACGAGTTTTTTTTAAAGAAGGGGAGAATGATGAGGAACCATCCGTATACTACCTTATTTATTTTTGACTCTTTAGTTTCCTAATGTATTTAATTTTATTCTTAGACTTTACAAATTCCTTGTCATAAATCACAACTATAAATGGGACCTAGAACTTGTTGCTAAGGAGATGATCAATATATGAAAGTCATTTTCTCCCTACCACAAGTGTGTGTGTTAGTGTGTGAATGTACCTAATTATCGGTATTCTTTTGAATCAACGATAGTTGGAAGATTGTTTCTGGTATTCATTTGAATCAACAGACTCAATTTGTTATCTTGTTACCTAGTCTACATCAGATACCAAGGAAGATTCTAGTAGAATTAGGAAACCTAATACATGTCCCAACAAGTAATCAACTTTGACATAGAGTCAAACTTGACCCTCCTTTTTTTGTAGGTTGGATGCCCCTCCCCCCCCGCCCAAAAAAAAACCCTATAGTTTTGAATTTTTTCATTTATTACCCTTTAATATTTATCCCATATAAATATTATACTTTGTGTAATTACCATTTAACCCCAAAATGAAAATATTGCCATATTTTCATTTTCTCTTCATTTCCAGTTTCATTCATAACTTGTTTCTTATTCACGGTTGCATATTCTATTTATTGTACACCGGTGTGACCATTCGGTATTTCTGTGAATGCAAGTGTTAAAGCCATTGTATTATTTGCTCATAATCATTTCATTTACAAAACAAAGTGATTTCCTAATACTTATATTGGCAAGTTTTTTTTAGGTAACCGACTTTTTAGCCGAATAATCCAAAAGGTTTGAACCCACCGCCACACGACTCAAACCACACAAACTAATACTTATATTCCCATGTTAGATATTCTACAATAGGTTGAGTGAGTGAATATTTTGTTTTATCATGACAACAAAACATCTTTAAAGTTTTATTATCCAAAGCTCAATACTCTTGGTTATTCACAATGGAGAGCCAGTGTAGATTTGATCATTATCAGCACAGCCTCAACAACAAAGAAGATGATTAAGTCTGAACATGAAAGACTTATGTCCAAAGCAAGCATATTTGGATAAATACCTTCACATGTACTAAAATACTTGCTATACACATGTAATCTTCTAAACTGAATTATCTAAAGAGTTACATTACAAGATCCAATCAACATTGATGAAAACATTTGAAGAAGACAAGGACTCCAGTTGATTTGTTAGAAGAGAATAAGTTTATTGTATTTCAATCTTTTTATTTTTCTTTTCATAAAGAGTTTTAGGCAAGGTTGTCAAGATCGAGATCCTACTACAGATCATTTTTGTCTTTGAAAGATCGGAATCGTAAGATCAGATCGGATCGAGATTGGAATATCCTACTTAAATGTTCAAATGTCTTATATATCTAGTAATTCGTTTTCAAA
Source organism: Chrysanthemum seticuspe (assembly GCA_019973895.1). Lineage (NCBI taxonomy): Eukaryota > Viridiplantae > Streptophyta > Magnoliopsida > Asterales > Asteraceae > Chrysanthemum > Chrysanthemum seticuspe. Next base: position 124,666,677 of record BPTQ01000009.1, read on the forward strand.
GGTGATTATATAGCAAATTCATGAAGAAAAAAGAGTTTCCAAAGATAAAATAATCTAAAAATGTAATGCATAATGGTTTAAAATACTAAAATATACAATCGTGATAAAAGACGTTGAATCTTTTAATCTAAATACCTATATGTTTTACTCTTATAAAACATTTATAATTATCTATGCCTATTTTATTATATTACTTTAAAACAAATTCATTCATTTATAGTTTATTAGCTAGTTAACTAAATGAAAGTAGGATCGGATCGGAACAAGATCTTACGATTCTATGATAAGATCAAAATCTTACTTAAGATCCTATGCCTTTTAAGACCTTATAAAATATTGACTTGTTTTGCTTAGCGAGATCATAAAATTGGAAGATCTTAAGAGCTAGATTGAGATCTTAACAGCTATAGTTTTAAGTATTTTTCGTCATCTTCAAATATGGGAATATGTTAGGAAAAGTGTTAGTAATTCAGTTTTAGCAAAATTCTGCTAAATGTATGTAGATTTTTCACTTAGTGTCCTAGGATAGATAAGCTTGATTCATAGCTTAGGTTTATGTACTTTACTTATTGATATAATAAACAAACATTAAGCGTAATGTTATTGTTGTGTTGATAGGTTCACCTTACATTATTTATAGTTTTCTTAGTACATAAACTGTAGATAATCCCTATGTATCTTGAAATTGTTGAGGATAAACACATATATGTGAAATCACAAAATAATAATATGATAGATAAAATACAATAATCTCTGGTATTTTCTTCATGAAACGGCTGTTCAGAATTATAAAACAACAAACTGATAACATATAATACTGATGATTCACCTCTTTTGAGGATGTGATAACTTCTCGATAGAAAGTGTTTTTGTGTGATTTCTTACTTGAAAACGCATCTAAAATAATAATTTGATAATTAATAGTGTAATCATTTATCTTTTCCTGGAAGGTTGGATTTTGTCCATTAAATGAATATACAAATGACCCGAAAATTTAAACTATTTGAGGTCTTTTATTAAAAAGTGCTTTCATGGATATTTTACATGATACTTATATCTAAAATCATAAAACTTATACTAATTTTAAAAAATTTCAAATTAAAAATTATAAGAAAAAAGTAATTATGTTTTAACTACAAAGATTTACATCATTTTGTAGCCTTTCAAAAAAATCTCGATAGACAAAAATTAGATAGATGATTTGGGTTTATTTTGATGCGTGGTCAAACAAAACAAATTGTTTAGCTAATAAATGTCAAATTTAGGTCAAAATTAAACATTTAATTTTTTAGATTACAAGAAAAAATGACTGTTACATATATCCCTTTCCTAAATTAAAATCTTCATATTTTATATGTAGCATGCTTTTATGAGCATTGCACATCATGTTTTTGATAATTTAGTTTGGGATAATGTGCTAGTTTCTATCTTTCGAAAGGCATATATGAAATTACCCCTAAAACCTGAGGGCAATTTAAATATCCCTACCCAAAAATGAATATTTCATATTTATACTATATATAAAAGAAAAACGGTCAAACCTTAAAAAGTGAAATTTAAAAGTCAATGGTGAGAGAAATGTATGGCGTAATTAATACTTTTGTTAAAACACCCCATTACTTAAAAGTACAATAATTTATTAACATTGTACAACAAAATAAAATCATATCTACCAAATTAAAAACAACCAATTAAAATACCCCTTACTAAAAAGTACAATAAATTTTCACAATGTACAATTTAAACAACCTACAACATAATCCAAAGTATAAAACAATTAAACACACTAATTAATTTTATTTTTAAAACACCCTAAAATAAAAAATACTTGTTATTATACACATTATACAAATTAATAAAATACACAAAGCTTCATACAACCTAACAAGTTGATGGTACATATAGTTTTAAAAATTGGACCGGACCAACGGCTTCAACCGAGAACCGGTGTCGCCACCGGTTCGGCTAACCAATAAATACATCCAAACGAAACAGAGAGGACCCGTTGAAACTGACACAAACTGGTGAATCAAGTATCATCGAGATCTATTTCTACGGTTAATCGTCACATGGTACCCGCCGTCGCAACGCTCGGGTACCCTGAATTATTGCATGTTACAACCGTTTGCAATCACATTTTGATATTTTTACGTTCTATTTTGAACGTTTGATAACGATTTAAACGTACACTTTTAGGTGGTCATTTAAGCCCTATTTCGACACATTTTATATCCGTTACTGCTTAATTTCGTTTCTTTTCACTTTTTAGGTCTTTTGGAAGCAAAATGCTGGAAAGAAGCATATTTGGATGAAAAGGAGCAAAAACATGAAGAAAATGGCAAAGTCAAGATCGAAGCCACTCAAGACTGATCAGCAGAACCTGACGGCATCCCATCCAAAGGGCGACGCCGTCCCTCTATGAAGACTTGATCAAAACATGCACGCGACGGCTCAGTGAAATTCCTGGTCAGAAAGCCTGACGGCGTCACACTTTAAATATGGAGGGCGTCACTCACAGTTTTCACTCCAGACGGCCTAGATATAGAATTCAGACGATGTCTCAACTAAAGACTGTCGACTTCACAACTCTCAAGTGACGCTGTCCCATTGATGACTTGGCCCAAACGAAACCCTAATGACGTCGACCTGACGGCGTCACATGCAAAAGGCGACATCGTCGCGATTGTAAATCTATATATAGAATTCGATTTTTCTGTATTTAAAGAGGTTGAATTTTGGAAAGCAAACCCTAACTCAGTTGTAGTCTGACTTGGACAGTATTCTAGGGTCCCATACCCTATTTTACACATCAAGATAAGTTTGTTAATCCAATTTATCATTATGTCTACCCCATGTTCGATTGATTGTGTGATGCTTGCTTGTCTAACATGTCTAGCTAAATTACTTGTGTGTTTACTTAGATCTATGAAACCTAGTTATTGATTGTTGTTAGGTTGTTTCTTGTCTTAAGAATTGGCTTAGGAGTGCATCTAGGCTATCATTGTATTTATTGCTTGAGTATGCTTAATGATGATATGGTGTACGGATGGAATAGTTTAGGTTTGTTGATTCCGTGAATCATATACGAGAGATAACCTCAAAGAACTAGGAGATACGCACACCCTACAACTTTTAGGAATACAACGCGTTAAGATAAAGGACGTGACAATTCAACCAACCAATAAAAGATAACTAGAGAGTAATAGTATCTAAGTGAAAACATCTTTAATCATCATACGAGAACACCTCAATTAAACATAGCTATCCGTAGTAATTAGATAATTAGATAATTAGTAGAACTAGAGTAATCGGTAGAAGTACCACCCCCCAACCAATTGCCCAGAGACTTTATCTTAGCTTTCTAAAAAAACATAAAAAAAAGATTAAAAAAAATAATAAAAAAATAAAAATAAAAGAATCATCCTCAACCCCACCTTCTCGTCATATATTTCTTACTAGCATTCCTATTCCCCTAGAGAACGATATCAATCCTTGAGGCTTACCCCATACTACACTACAACGATTAGGTTCACTGAATAGAGGGTTGAAATACTTGCTCGTAAAAAAGGAGGTTTTCTCGACCCCGAACGCCTTACTGCGCACATCAAGTTTTTGGCGCCGCTGCCAGGGAATAGAATAGCTAGTTAGATTTCTATCTCGTTTAGGTTCCCTTGCTTGATTCCTATCAAGTAAGATTTTTTTTCCTCTTTTCATTAGCTTCCTTGTAGTCTATCCCCCCTCTTTATGTTTTTGTTCGTAAATCTCATCACTCACCATGATTCGCATCTTTCGTGGAAGAAACTTTGCACTACCCGCTCCCTACCCCGCAATGGAAAACGCAATTCCATAAAACCTTTCACCCGTTCACCACTTTGGAAATCACCTAGGGCATAATGAAATAAATTGGCAACATAATAGTCCTTTCTACGATTCGGATTCCGATGAGGAATTTGATGATGGAGAGGCAATTGACAATGGGGAAGTCATCGATGGAGTTCTGATTGAGATGGAAGAAGACCCCTCCCAATGATTTGACCCTAGGTGTAGAATTGAGATTTATGGCCCCTTCAACATGCAATTCCTTTGTAAAATAGGATTTGAGAGTTTTGATGCTTACTTGAATTCATTCTTACCTTTAAACTTAATCTCAAGGAATCTATATAATAAAATTAAGGTGAATGAGGTAGTTTATTAAGGGAACAATGTTGTTGATGCGGCCACTCACTTGCACGTGTTTGTTGGAAGTGATAGTATCTAAAAGATAACTAGGGAGTAATAGTATCTAAGTGAAAACATCTTTAATCATCATACGAGCACATAGCTATCCGTAGTCATTAGATAATTAGATAATTAGTAGAAGTTGAGTAATCGGTAGAAGTACCACCCCCAACCAATTGCCCCGTGATTTTATCTTAGCTTTCTAATAAAACATAAAAAAAGATAAAAAAGAATCATCCTCAACCCCACATTCTCATCCTATATTTCTTACTAGCATTTCTATTCCCCTAGAGAATGATATCAATCCCCGAGGCTTACCCCATACTACACTATAACGATAAGGTTCACTGCCTAGAGGGTTGAAAAACTTGCTCGTAGAAAAGGAGGTTTTCTCGACCCCGAACGCCTTACTGCGCTATTAACGTTACACGAAACACTTACCACAATATCGCATATCGTTAATTGTTTGTCGCTAGGAACCGCCGTTGCTATGCACGGGTACTCGCCTAGTTTATCAATACATGCTCAATGATCGTTGTATATTTTCCATTAAATGATTGTAATGTGGATAAATATAGTATTTTCAAATTTTACAGGGACATTAAATTCTCTCAAAACATAAGGAAATTTCATAAATCTCCTCCTCAAAATTAAAATTTTCACATTTACTCAAAATATTTTTTATATACATTATACATTATGCTTTCAATGATTGAAATATTTTATGATGAACAATAATTAAATTTTTTTGTAATGGACAATAATTGGTTTTTGATGAAAAGTAATGAGGCCGACAATATTTTTCTTGATTGTATTATGGTTTAGTTAGACAATATGATATCTTCATATTTTTCAGTCATATTATATATATATATATATATATATATATATAGTTAGGATCAAATAAGAAGAAAAATTAAAATAAGAATGATAAGAAGAAACTACAACCACTCATTTCAGATGCATCTACAAAAATTGATGCATCTCCCCTTAAAATTCTCCTCCCTATTTGAAATGTGTGGCTAGAAATCCTTCTTATTCTTCTCATTTTAGTTTTTCTTCTTACTGGATCCCTTCTCTATATATATATATATATATATATATATAATATAAATCAGATGAGAACTTTCTTCAAGTTACTAAAATAAAAAACAACTAAAATATAACAAGTGACACTCTTCTTAAAACAAAAGTAAAAGCTTAATTGATTACAACTAAAATTATTAAAGTTTCGATGATTTTTGTTTCTAAAACTGGCGAAGCCTAGGTGATACATGTTTATTCGATGTGTATTGTGTATCAGGTTTTGGTATGTTTCTACATTTATTTAGTGGTTGATGTGTATTATGGGTATTAGTTGATATATAAAATATCTGCTTTTTGAGATTTTGATGTATCAGTATAAAATTTATAATTGTGAATCACTAATCCAGACTCATGTACAGGGATGGACCCACATGGGAGCTCGGTGTGGCACAAGCCACACCCAATTTAAGGTCATGAAGTATAATTTTTTTTTTTTAATATCTCTTTTTATGGGCTTGTGCAACACCCAATTTTACCTAATAAATTCTTTATCGGACAACTTTAGTTCTCACGGCCATAAAAATGAAATGCAACACTCTCTCAAAAATTCTAGGTCCGTCCCTACTCATGTATCAGTTGGTTATTAGTTGCTAAAATGTTAATTTGTATTAATATTTTATTCTTTTATATATCATTGCTAAAATAATTATTTATAAATATTTAGATTTTTTCTTATTTTAACAACTTTAAGAAAATGCTCACATTGACCGCTTTTTCAATGACATTTCTATTGTTGCTACTATAAATAAATTGCATAAGTTTTTGTGTTATTCTTTTTTTTATATCAAAGTTACATACAATTTCATCATCAACTTTTCACCTTTTTTGGATTTTGAAGATTGACGTAACAAGTCGGTGAAGGGTACGCGGAGTCAACAAAATTAAATTTGTTTGTTGAGAGGTAAAATATAATGAATTTATGTTGAACGTCACGCATTCAAAATTTGGCCACTAATGAAATAAATTTGCGAGATATACTTTATTTAGTTTCTAGCTTTTATTTTCATTTTCTCTTTTTTCCATTCTTAGTTAATATGAATTTTTGCGTCAAGGTGATCAATTTATTAGATGTGTTGAAAACTCGAACTTCAACAAACCCGAAACAATGAACACGAAATCGAACACTTGTTGATCGCACAAGATTAAGAATAAACAAACAAGAAGTAGAATGACTTCTCCAGAAGAACCCTAAAGATGAACACTACAAATTTAGTTGAATGATTTTTGTCTATTAATGTGAATTGATCAACTACAAGGAAAGAATAGATGAGATGTGTTTGCATCACCCCCTCTGCTCCTTCGAGGAGATGGGGTCGACTACCCTCGTAGGTTGGCCAAGACGTCCCTCATAGGTCTTATATTGTATAATTTTTTTATATACTTTAAAATCTGGTATACTTCAACAAATAAACACACGTAAAACACTACATTTTGTATATAAAACTTGTTTTCACTCGTTCATTTATGCTCTTCCGTTTACGTTCGTTTATTCTCTTAATGAACGAACACAAACAACCTCATTTCTAAATAAATGAACATGAGCAAACAAAAAAATAACCCGTTTAAGCACTCGTGTCCGTTCATTTTTCCGGTAAAATTTAAACGAACGAAAATGAACATGACTTTGTTCGTTTTTGCCCTGTTTATTTTCACAGCCCTAGAAATACATATGACGTTGTGAGCGCATTTCCTTACTTTTTGATTTAAAAGTAACATATTATATTATGATTGGTTAATAAAATTTACAATCGTGTTAAAAACTTTTGAAAATGTGATTAGTCCTAAATTTGAATTTTTGGACTTAAGGGTTCTATTTTTATAACTTCTAGTAAATTTGAAAAATGCCCACGTATTTATTAAAAAACTATTAAATGTATTATTATTATTATTATTATTATTATTATTATTATTATTATTATTATTATTATTATTATTATTATTATTATTATTATTATTATTATTAATAATGTCACTTTTAACCTTATAGGATTTGAAAAAATACATTATTATTATTGTTATTATTATTATTATTAGGGTTTTGCTAACAACTGCCCTAAGGGTTGTCGTTAAAATATTTTGTTTTACTACAATTTTTTGTGATAATATAATTCATCCAATCATAATCAATCATTAATTGTATTTGTAATATTTTCGGAATTTTCTCTACTTTTTACGGGATTATCAACCAATCAGAATCATTCAAAAGAGATCTTGTAATAAAAATTATTTGCTTAACGACAACCCTTGGGGCTGTTGTTAGCAAAACCATTATTATTATTATTGTTATTATTATTTTATTATAAACATCAATTTATTAAAAATTCATAGGATTTACAAAAAATTAGTGGGGACCTGAGATACTATTCGAGCCCCCACTCCTCTAGCTATAGCAAAGCTAATTCTAAAAAAATATGAATAGCAGCACGTGCACCAATGTCTTGAGTCACAGTACTTTCGGATTCGCTCCAGTAAGGTCACCGCATCCTTCTCAAGTTCTTAAAAAGAAGAGAATGAGAAGGGGAGAAACCCATATTCAATATTCACGCACTTAGCCTCATACTTGACGCGTTTACGTTGTGCGACTTCAATCACCGCACAACCCGTCACAAAATCAACCATACCAGTTTGTGTCAAGAGCGATGACCCTTCCAGTCGACATATACATTAGAGACCTCCGTCCCACGAATAAAGAAAATTAGTTGGTAGTTGAGAGACTATTTAAGCCCTTTTTTTAGCTATAGCAAATTGTTATTATTATTATTATTATTATTATTATTATTATTATTATTATTATTATTATTATTATTATTAGTATTTATATTTTTTTTTTTGAAACATCAATTTATTAGAAATTCAAAGGATTTACATAAAATTAGTTGGAAGCCGAGACACTATCTGGGACCTCACTCCTCTAGCTATAGCGAAACTAATTCTACTAAATACTCTTTTTGGTTGTACACGCTGCTGGTTCGGGTTTAGTTACTGTACGTGGGTTGTGAGAGCGATGGAAAAGGGATTTCTAAAGAATATTAGTGCTTCCAATGATTTGAAAACGGTTGGAAGTGGTGAATCGGTTATGGAGTCTCGTGGGGATGTGACTTCAGCGTCTCCAGGTAAGTTTAATGCGGCTACTTGTGAACCTCATGTGGAGCCGGTTCCACATTATTCACTGGGTGCTGATAAGGGTAATGGTGTTGGTAATGGTGATAATTTGCTTCAATCTCCACAACTTTCTTCTCAATCGCATGGTGGGAAAGATGGAGCTGTGGGAATTGATAAGTCCACAACTGAGGGTCATGATACTTTATTGAAAATTCGTGCTATTGAAAAACAAATATTTGAGGGAAAACTTGTTCTTGTGGGTGACGATGGGCAACCATTAAAACCTGTTGTGACAGTGGATGCTACTACTTTTGGGGCTAATCCATTTGAGCATCTTAAGGTGCCGCAGTCACAGAAGGAGTTAGAGGAGGTGCTTACTGCTATTGGTTATTATTCGAAACCTCCTCAAGATACTAGAGTTCCTATGGCTTCTAATGTTAATGCTACTAGTAGTCCTAATAATGTTATTAATAAGGTTGATAATAATGCACATGGGGCTGTGGGTATTGAGAAGGTTGGTGTGTATGCTATGAAACAACCTTCTACATCATTTGCTGGTGTTACTTCTACTGAACCTAAGAAACACACGTCAAACTTTCGTAGGTTGGAGTGTAATAAGAAAGCTAATGGTGTGGATCTTTCTGTCCCGATGAAAGTGGTTGAAGAGGGGAACTCTAGGTTTGAGAATACTTTGTATGGGTATTTCCTTGGTCAACGACTTGCTTTTCCTGTTGTTGATTACTTTGTACGCAATGTGTGGGCTAAGTTTGGTATACAAAAGGTAATGATGAATGCAAAGGGGTTCTTCTTTTTTAAGTTCAGTTCGAAGAAAGGTGTTGATGATGTTCTTGAAAACGGTCCTTGGTTGATTAGAAATGTACCTATTATTCTTAAACCATGGACATTGAACACCAACTTACTTAAAGAGGATTTGACCAACATCCCGGTGTGGGTTAAATTCCATGATGTTCCTCTTGCTATGTTTTCTGATGATGGCCTTAGTCTCCTTGCCACATTGATAGGCACGCCCAAAAGGTTAGATGCTTTCACTAGCCAAATGTGCAAGGACTCGTGGGGCCGTAGTAGTTTTGCTAGATGGATGATTGAAGTAAAGTCGGATGAGGTGCTTAGGGACAGCCTTACTGTTGAGATACCGTTACTTGATGGATCGGGTTCGACTATTGAGAAGATACGGGTTGAATATGAGTGGAAACCACCTCATTGTGATAAATGTAAGATTTTTGGTCATACTCTTATTGAATGTCCTAAAGTTGTTGAACCTCCTGCTCAGCCTACTAAGCGCGTTAATGATGGTTTCAAGATGGTTAATAACAAGAAGAAGGGAAAGCAAGGTGGGTCTACTATTCCGGGTCAAGGTGGGTTTACTAAACCTGTTGTGGGTAAGCAGTTTCAATATCAACCCAAAAAGACTCCTACTGATCCTAAGAAAGTGGAAGGCACTAAGAAGAATGCTTCTGATGTGGCTAGTTCGAGTGGAACAAAGATCTCTTCATCTAACCAGTTTGATGCTCTTAATATGGAATATACTGATGCGTTTGGTATTCCTTCTAATGACACCAACGAGGATGTGGATTCTGGTCGTACAATGGAAGTTAATGAAGATAAGTCTACTAAGACATGTACTGCATCACAAGAACCCCTTGTGAGTGATTTGAAAGAGATGGAGTCGGGTGTGGCTCTTAATACTAGTGATTCTTGTAATCCGCCCGCCTCTTCTACTAAGAGAGGTAATCCTTTTTCTAAAGTGGGAGAGATCGTGGTTTCTGATTCTGATGATGAGGTGGTTGCTAACCCATTTGATGAGTTTGCTAATCTATTCGGTGGTGGTGGCCAAGAGTTTGAAGGTGAGTATGATGACTATGACTACGATGACTATGCGAAGCAGGTTTATGATCTTCCTGGGAATTTGGATGTCTTTAATGCCATGTATGGCACCAAGCTTCAAGGTCCTAGGAAGTAATTTTCTTTCGTTATGTCCTATGTTATCATTTGAGTAGTGGTTTGTTTTCTTGTTTAGAAAAATAGGAAGTATCCTGTTATGTAAGCTTTATGCCTATGTAACGGGCTGAGATATGAGATTTCACTCATATTCATTGTACTTAAACGCTTTTTTTGGTTAATATATTTACCAGGGTGCAGGATTACTCCCCTTTACCCAAAAAAAAAAAACTAATTCTACTAAAGATATGAGTATCAGCACGCGTCACAATGTCTTGAGTCACAGAGAACTTACGGATTATTATTATTATTAGTATCGTAACATCACTTTATTAAAAACTCAAAAGAGTAAAAAAAAAATAGTTGGTAGTCGAGAGACTATCTAGGTCCTCATTTTTTAGTTATAGCAAAACTACTCAGATTAATGATGTGAACAGCAGTTCGTACCCCAATATCTTGAGCCATAGACAACTTTCGTATTCGCTTCAACAAGGCAACCACATTATTATCTAATTCCCCTAATAAAGAGAATAAAATGGCTGGAAATTATATCCAATAGGCGCATACTTAGCATCATACCTGACACGTTTTCGTTGTGCCACATCTATTATCGCATGACCAAGCAAGAAATCAGCTATCCCAGTTTGCGTCAAATTCAAAGACCCAGTCAAATCCACACACACATCAAGCCCTCCATCACATAAGTAGAGTAACATGTCTGCTGGATGTAGGTGTTTGTTACACCCACCACCCAGCCTAATATTAACTTCATTACCAACTGAAATTCCCAAACAGAAAGCAGATGTCGACAAGGGTAGCATGTGCAACATTATTTCGATATTTAATACCAATAATACCGATAGACGATAAAACATTGTCTCCATAAACATCCCTTGCAAGACCCTGGAACAATCTGAGCACAACTTCGAAACAAAAAACAAGGGGAACATGATGCGTGCCAAACAGTCAAGCTAAATCACTCAAGCCTGCCACTTGTGAATGGCGGACCGTAATCAGCTTAAAACTGCTCAAGCACGAATGCAATGAAGATCAGGGGAGTATAGTGTTTCCCCGGGTCGTTATGTCCCAGCGAGCTATGCAATGGATTATCAAACGTAAAGTGATCGAGAGATTTGAACGGGAAAAGGATTTAAATGATACTATAACTACAGAAGAAGCCAACAAATTACAAGGGCTTAAATGAAAATTAGAGGAAATTAAAAAGATAAAATCTATTAAATAAACGCTATCACTATAATTAAAATGATGTTTTTGTTTTTATGTTTTTGTAATACTGAAATTAAAAACTACGCGACGAACAAATAAAAACGTGAAACTTACACAATATAAACCCTAAAAATATGAAAAATACATTTTTACAATCCTAATGATAAAAGAAAATTTATAGAAAAAGAAAATTATTTTTATAACTAATTATCTAATTATTATTAATTAAAAACTATTTTTAACTATTAAATAATTACCTAAAATACAAGAAAATGGGAAATAAAGCTAGAAAAATAAAATTAAGACTTAGAAAAATCTAAAATATCAAAAGGGAATTTTCAAAACTATTTTTATATTTTTCTGGTTATTTTTCTATTTTCTACTAATTTAAAACTATTTTAATCTAATTTAAATGGTGAAAAATACAAAATAAAAAGGGAAAAATAAGGAAAAATCTTTTTTATGCTTTTTATATTTTTCTTAAACTGAGAAAATTGAAAAATTATTTTTTTGAACTTTTTCTTAATTAATTGCAATTAAAGCTAATTAAAAGTGATTAAAAACTATTTTTAATTAAGAAAAATAGTAAATAATGACCAAAAATTATGAAATCTTCAGGAAAATTCTAAAATTAATATCTAAATCTATGAAAAATGAGAAATCAACAGCTTATGTGTGAAAAATAAAAGTTGCAGTGTAACTGCTACTAGAATAAGCTACCAAATATAAGCAAACAAGCTAATTAAGCTACCAAACAGTTACTTAAGCTAGTGTATGCTAAAATAAGCTAAAAGCAACTAATGAAACCTAATCCTAACAAGCTCTAAGCTCAGATTAATGAATTAAGCAAACTGCTTACCTAATCAGAAAAGCTAATGACCCCTTAGGTTTGAGCTTGTGCACAAGCTTAACCAATAAGCCAAACCAAAATCAAGCAGTGCAGTCCTAAAAACCACCTGGCAAGCTACAAATGTGCCAAGTAACAGATTCTAATTCACTGATTTGAGAACAATGCAACAGCTGCAAGTTTCCTGTTTCACACTCAATTTATACTGAGTGTGAACAGGGGAAAAGTGCTTATTTGAGCAGCTAGTTTGAAGCTTAAAATGACTAGATCAGTTTAAACAAAAAGTTGTTTTCAAAATAAGACCAGTTGAACTTGTAAATTCCAAAGTTTCAAACACTGAAACTCAGATTTGAATCAAAGATCTACTCACAAAGTTTGGTGAAAAACCATTTTGACAGATTTTGACTATTGAAGAACAGAATTTGTAACTTTGACTAAACTCAAATTTGATCCAAAACAATGAACTGATTTCAATGATATTAGACTACTGATGATTACTAAGTGCTAGATCTACTAGTTTTAAACTAATTAGCAAATTGTTACCTACTGATTTTAACAGATGCAGATTCTAGATCAGTTACAAATTGATTTTGACTTTATGAGTATTAATACTATAACAAGGACCTAGAATCTCTATCAAATACCTACATTAACATATATCAACTACTCATAACTGTTTAACTAATCTCTAACACAGATTTATAAGCTATTCCAAACACTATTTTATCTACTGATTTTGCAAACAACAACTGAACTAATTAATGAAACAACAAGGAACAATGACCAAATTGAGTTAAGATTACTTAATGAACACTAATTGAGAAAGTTTTAACAGATTAGGACCACAAACACAGTATATGCAAAAACTTTTGAAGATCACTTACTAAAGTCCCCAGCCACTATGGCTTGCTACTGCACACAAATGACTACTAGCCTAATCTAACCAACCCAAATGCTTCCAAATCAACCATTTCCAGCTCTGAACCAACCATTCCCATTTCTGCATCAGTTTTGCTCCAAATTTGACTTTCTTTGACCAATGTCCAAAGTTGCATGAAATGTAAATGTAAGCTTATACAAAGCTTTAACAAGCTTATTAGAGCTTGTTTGAGCTTAAAACTAAACTGCTAACAGATTTGACATAGGATTTTGAGAATGAGAAATTCAACAGTGACATAAAATATGGAAATTGAACTTAGACTTGAATTGATACTTAAATTAAGTTGCAATACATTTGAACAAAATACTTTGATACACTGAAACTGAAAACAACAACTAAGGGACTATTTTAAGCTAAAGAAATACAAAACGACATCTATTTTTGAAAAATAATCTAACTAACTTTTTCCTTGCCTCTTCTGCTTCCTTTTATACTCAAACTTGTTTCTCTCACTTCTCTGAGCACTTCCCAGCAATATCCTCAGCCATTGGATGGCTAAAATTAATCCTGGCCGTTTAAGTGGTTTTGGCGCCAAAATGGGTTAACAACTGGGGGGTTGATATTGGACAGGGCAGGGGCGCATTTAATGCACTTGAAGGGTAGGTGAGGAGGGGGGAGACAAAATGTGGAGTAGGGTGGCTGAAGGTGGAGGGGACATGGTGGTCGGGGAAGACAGGTTTAGGGGGCGGGGTATTATTTTAAACATTGGGTATTTGGGTTGGTCGGGTTGGATATTGGACCGGGTAATATGTTTTTGGGCCAAGGGTTGTGTTGGGCTTGGTATAATAACAAGGTCCGTTTGGTTTGTGAAAGTAATAGCATAAGGACCAAAAATGTAAAGTTTAAAATTCCAGGGTCCAAACTGTAAATTATGAAGAGCAATCCAAGGGTTTGTTTTGACAATCTCCAAAAATCCAAGGACCATTATTGCCAATTGTGAAATTCCAAGGATTAATTTTGATCATTTTTGGATTTTCAGGGACTAAACATGTAATTTCTCAAATATTTTGGAACTTTTCACCAAAGGACTAAATATGACAACATATGATTTCAAAGGGACCTCTGGTGACTTTTCTTTTAAAATAAATGCTTAGGGACTGATTTTGTCATTTTCTGAAAGTTGGGGGACTGAAACTGCCAATTATGCAAACTTTGCTCGTTTTTCATCTGATTTTGAACATTTTGCATCTGAAACATATAAAATGCACTTTTGGAATATTTTCAGTGTTTTGATACATTTCTGAGCATTTTTAAACGTTTTGCAGTTCAGATTTGACTACAAATGATTAGTATTTACACACTCATCAATCCCCCACACTAAACTATTGCTAGTCCCTAGCAATCTTTTGAGAAAAACTTAATGGATTTGAAACTCTTTACCAAAAGCCATTACTTCTGGAGTAGCCAAATGTTTCAGTTCAAGTAAGAACCATGGTACACCGATAACCATGTGATTTTGAGCAAATCACCAGCTTTCAACGGATTTGATTTTGTCTTTACCAGAAGCCGTTTGCTCTGGACTAGCCAACTCTTAGATAAATTATCAATATTATCTTTGGTGAGCTGATTACCAATTATGGATTTTCCACTGCCTTTACCACAAGCCATAAACTTGCGGGCTAGCCAACTCTTCACTTTTTAGGATATGGTGAGTTGAATACCATACAATTTTGGGCAAATTGCAAGCCGTAAACGGATTTGAGATATCTTTACCAAGAGCCGTTTGCTCCTGGATTAGCCAATCCTTTTGTCTAATAGACATGGCGGACTGATAACCAATTGAGTAAGTGTAAAACACTTACTCCAAAAAAATATTTGGCCAAAAACGGGGGAATTGGTATTATTATATGATAAAATTCGTGAGAATTCCCCCCACACTTAGAAATGAATATTGCCCTCAATATTCAAAGTACCGGCGGTTATGCCGAAACAAAGAACGTAAAAGGGAAATATTACGGCCATTATTTAGAAAGATTTTTTTTTTTTTTTTTTTTTTTTTTTTTTTTTTTTTTTTTTATGGAAAACTTATATACAACAGCGGGGGGCAACTCCCCCACACTAGGGTGGTACACACGGGTGAAAACCCATGTTATGCTACTGTTTTTGATTACCGAGTCGCTAGCTTGACTCGACCCCGAATTCATTGGTTCATGGGGAAGTAGAGTGGAAGAACAATCTCCATCGGACTTTCATTCAAAATGTTTGGATAAACATTGAAGTACGTGAAAGTTCCACACCGATGAGATATACATAGAACCGGCTCAAAAATGATACATGGAAATGCCGGGATCAAAGATAATGTCTTCATTCCCGAAGGAGTGAAGAAAAGGAGAAGTGACAGAATATATGAAGAAAAGAAAGAAAATCATGATAGAAATCATGACTGACTCTTCATCCTCAATAGGAGAATTCATAGTTTCATGAATCTCCTCAGTTAAGCTTGCTTGATCAAGACATATTATGGGAGTGTCTAGATCAAAGTAGAAATTATCATACTCCGGCGGAGATATGATATGAGTGAGTTCATCTGAGAACTCCATGAAGGTGAATGAATCATATTCAGAATTGATATGAGTGGGTTCACTAGCGAACTCCTCAAAAGTAAATGATTCATGATCGAGGAGAGAATTATGAGAATGAGAAGTGGTACTGCCACTAATCTTCTCTCCCATATTATCAAAACAGAAGGTTTTCATTTCCGGAATAGAATCATCGGAAAGAATGTCACTATCCTTAATGGGGATAGGAGATGAAATAGGTTTCTCTTTGAAAGCCTCGATTTTAGAAATGAGAAGACTGACATTCAATAATGTTGCTCGAAGAGCTTCATCTTTGATTTCAGTGTTAGTAACTTCATCATTCTCTTCTTCTAAGCTAACAAGCTCAGAAGGTGAATCTTCCACATAAATGATGTCTCCACAAGATAACGAATCATCATCATCAGAATCGGAGAACATCTCAACATGATCATTTTGGAAGACAAGAGGAGGAGGGATATCACACACATGATCAAGAATTCCCTGTGACTCTCTTGGGATTGGGACAAGGTTCTCAACACTAGACTTTATGAATTCGTCCGATTCCTTTTCAGGAACAGTGTCGAGATGCTCGTCCCCTATAATAAGAGAGTGAGTGTGAATCTCGGGTGTGATAGCAGTTGATTGAGATGGAATCTCAACTGCTGGGATATCAACTGACTGAGGGAGTTGAGAAGTATTATCTGTAAAAGGATAAAAACTCTCCTCGTCATCGTCATATAGAGCTGCCTTGAGAAATTTGGAACGCCTTAAAGCTGCTTGCTCTAGGATTAATAATTCTTCCCTAGATTTGCGAGCTTCTCGTTCTTCGGCCAGCAATTCTCCCATGGTCTTTTCACCACTCACTTGATTCTTAAAGTTACTAATCATATCATCAAGTATTTTCATTGTGGTTTCAAAATCTTGGGAGATTTCTTGAGATAACGGCTCAGGTGGAGTTTGAACCGTATAGTGCTGTGGAGGTTGGAAATTGTCAAACATGTGAGAGTCATGATTGTTACAAGGAATTGGGTTCCCTATTTGACAATCAGAGCTGATATGGGGACCTCCACAGTACTCACAACAGTAAAACTGTTGAGTTTGGAATGGTGAATCATATAGATTTTGGTTATAACCAAAGTTCTGAGCATCACTGGAAAACTGTTCATAGACAAACGTGTTTCCAGATTGACACTCAAATCCTTGGTGAGGACCTCCACAAAATTCACAGCAGATATGTTGATTATATGAAGATAGGTCGGGTTGTGGTGGGTAATTAGAAAAGTTTGAGGGGTCGTTAAATGAGTTCGGACTAGGATCATAATCAAATGAATTCCTCGAACCACAAAACAAACAACTCCCGTTATGAATATCATTACCACATTGTACACATGTACACCAACGACAGGGTGAACCAAAAAGAGGCTCACCACAACCGACACAAGGAATAAACGATTGCATTTGAGAGTTATGAAGAGGAATCGGTTTATTCAAAGAATCAACAAAACCAACATGGTAATCCGAATGACTATCAAGTCTCGAAGAACATTCAGAAAAATCAGGAGGTGGGACAAGTGGTGTGCTCTGAGAGCTAGCAATTTCCACCACTTCCGTTATGGTCTCCGGTTCTTGAACGGGTTCATCGAGTTGTGGCGGATGGTCGGAAAAACTTGGAGAATCATCGAGAGAGTTATCAGATAATTCGCACCAATAACAATATTTGCTTGCACCCATCCTTCCACATCGCTTGCATAAACAATCCGAATTCTGACAACAGAGCTGATCCTCTTCCATACTGCTTTTGCAGTGGAAACAACGAGGATAATCGATCGTCGCCATGAGAATTAAACATGAAGAGGGTTAAAGAAATAGAATTAAACGGTTTTGAGATTAAAGAAGAGTAGAATCAAACGGTACGAGGGGGTAAGAGAAATAGAATCATACGGATAAGAGGAATGAGAAGAGTATTTTTGTATTTTTGAAAAACATCTTGCAAAAACAAAGAATGAAAATCTTTTTGGGTTTTTGATTTTTAAAAGAAAATATAAACACATACAGATGGATGGTACGAACAAAGAGTGAATATCCAAATCACTAATCTGGTAGACGGAAGATAATCAGCACAGCTCCCCGGCAGCGGCGCCAAAAATTTGATGCGTGCCAAACAGTCAAGCTAAATCACTCAAGCCTGCCACTTGTGAATGGCGGACCGTAATCAGCTTAAAACTGCTCAAGCACGAATGCAATGAAGATCAGGGGAGTATAGTGTTTCCCCGGGTCGTTATGTCCCAGCGAGCTATGCAATGGATTATCAAACGTAAAGTGATCGAGAGATTTGAACGGGAAAAGGATTTGAATGATACTATAACTACAGAAGAAGCCAACAAATTACAAGGGCTTAAATGCAAATTAGAGGAAATTAAAAAGATAAAATCTATTAAATGAACGCTATCACTATAATTAAAATGATGTTTTTGTTTTTATGTTTTTGTAATACTGAAATTAAAAACTACGCGACGAACAAATAAAAACGTGAAACTTACACAATATAAACCCTAAAAATATGAAAAATACATTTTTACAATCCTAATGATAAAAGAAAATTTATAGAAAAAGAAAATTATTTTTATAACTAATTATCTAATTATTATTAATTAAAAACTATTTTTAACTATTAAATAATTACCTAAAATACAAGAAAATGGGAAATAAAGCTAGAAAAATAAAATTAAGACTTAGAAAAATCTAAAATATCAAAAGGGAATTTTCAAAACTATTTTTATATTTTTCTGGTTATTTTTCTATTTTCTACTAATTTAAAACTATTTTAATCTAATTTAAATGGTGAAAAATACAAAATAAAAAGGGAAAAATAAGGAAAAATCTTTTTTATGCTTTTTATATTTTTCTTAAACTGAGAAAATTGAAAAATTATTTTTTTGAACTTTTTCTTAATTAATTGCAATTAAAGCTAATTAAAAGTGATTAAAAACTATTTTTAATTAAGAAAAATAGTAAATAATGACCAAAAATTATGAAATCTTCAGGAAAATTCTAAAATTAATATCTAAATCTATGAAAAATGAGAAATCAACAGCTTATGTGTGAAAAATAAAAGTTGCAGTGTAACTGCTACTAGAATAAGCTACCAAATATAAGCAAACAAGCTAATTAAGCTACCAAACAGTTACTTAAGCTAGTGTATGCTAAAATAAGCTAAAAGCAACTAATGAAACCTAATCCTAACAAGCTCTAAGCTCAGATTAATGAATTAAGCAAACTGCTTACCTAATCAGAAAAGCTAATGACCCCTTAGGTTTGAGCTTGTGCACAAGCTTAACCAATAAGCCAAACCAAAATCAAGCAGTGCAGTCCTAAAAACCACCTGGCAAGCTACAAATGTGCCAAGTAACAGATTCTAATTCACTGATTTGAGAACAATGCAACAGCTGCAAGTTTCCTGTTTCACACTCAATTTATACTGAGTGTGAACAGGGGAAAAGTGCTTATTTGAGCAGCTAGTTTGAAGCTTAAAATGACTAGATCAGTTTAAACAAAAAGTTGTTTTCAAAATAAGACCAGTTGAACTTGTAAATTCCAAAGTTTCAAACACTGAAACTCAGATTTGAATCAAAGATCTACTCACAAAGTTTGGTGAAAAACCATTTTGACAGATTTTGACTATTGAAGAACAGAATTTGTAACTTTGACTAAACTCAAATTTGATCCAAAACAATGAACTGATTTCAATGATATTAGACTACTGATGATTACTAAGTGCTAGATCTACTAGTTTTAAACTAATTAGCAAATTGTTACCTACTGATTTTAACAGATGCAGATTCTAGATCAGTTACAAATTGATTTTGACTTTATGAGTATTAATACTATAACAAGGACCTAGAATCTCTATCAAATACCTACATTAACATATATCAACTACTCATAACTGTTTAACTAATCTCTAACACAGATTTATAAGCTATTCCAAACACTATTTTATCTACTGATTTTGCAAACAACAACTGAACTAATTAATGAAACAACAAGGAACAATGACCAAATTGAGTTAAGATTACTTAATGAACACTAATTGAGCAAGTTTTAACAGATTAGGACCACAAACACAGTATATGCAAAAACTTTTGAAGATCACTTACTAAAGTCCCCAGCCACTATGGCTTGCTACTGCACACAAATGACTACTAGCCTAATCTAACCAACCCAAATGCTTCCAAATCAACCATTTCCAGCTCTGAACCAACCATTCCCATTTCTGCATCAGTTTTGCTCCAAATTTGACTTTCTTTGACCAATGTCCAAAGTTGCATGAAATGTAAATGTAAGCTTATACAAAGCTTTAACAAGCTTATTAGAGCTTGTTTGAGCTTAAAACTAAACTGCTAACAGATTTGACATAGGATTTTGAGAATGAGAAATTCAACAGTGACATAAAATATGGAAATTGAACTTAGACTTGAATTGATACTTAAATTAAGTTGCAATACATTTGAACAAAATACTTTGATACACTGAAACTGAAAACAACAACTAAGGGACTATTTTAAGCTAAAGAAATACAAAACGACATCTATTTTTGAAAAATAATCTAACTAACTTTTTCCTTGCCTCTTCTGCTTCCTTTTATACTCAAACTTGTTTCTCTCACTTCTCTGAGCACTTCCTAGCAATATCCTCAGCCATTGGATGGCTAAAATTAATCCTGGCCATTTAAGTGGTTTTGGCGCCAAAATGGGTTAACAACTGGGGGGTTGATATTGGACAGGGCAGGGGCGCATTTAATGCACTTGAAGGGTAGGTGAGGAGGGGGGAGACAAAATGTGGAGTAGGGTGGCTGAAGGTGGAGGGGACATGGTGGTCGGGGAAGACAGGTTTAGGGGGGCGGGGTATTATTTTAAACATTGGGTATTTGGGTTGGTCGGGTTGGATATTGGACCGGGTAATATGTTTTTGGGCCGAGGGTTGTGTTGGGCTTGGTATAATAACAAGGTCCGTTTGGTTTGTGAAAGTAATAGCATAAGGACCAAAAATGTAAAGTTTAAAATTCCAGGGACCAAACTGTAAATTATGAAGAGCAATCCAAGGGTTTGTTTTGACAATCTCCAAAAATCCAAGGACCATTATTGCCAATTGTGAAATTCCAAGGATTAATTTTGATCATTTTTGGATTTTCAGGGACTAAACATGTAATTTCTCAAATATTTTGGAACTTTTCACCAAAGGACTAAATATGACAACATATGATTTCAAAGGGACCTCTGGTGACTTTTCTTTTAAAATAAATGCTTAGGGACTGATTTTGTCATTTTCTGAAAGTTGGGGGACTGAAACTGCCAATTATGCAAACTTTGCTCGTTTTTCATCTGATTTTGAACATTTTGCATCTGAAACATATAAAATGCACTTTTGGAATATTTTCAGTGTTTTGATGCATTTCTGAGCATTTTTAAACGTTTTGCAGTTCAGATTTGACTAAAAATGATGAGTATTTACACACTCATCAGAACACCTAAACCGTAACATAACACACAACTATAAGTTGTACCCTTTATAGTGTGGCACAAGCTAGAATTCGAAAACGCCCTAAGCAAGTCAGAAGTGTGATCCTCCATTTGAGATTTCGAAAAAAACCATCTACCGAGAAGATAATGAAAAAGTGGACTCTGTAGTTTTAGTAACCCATGTGAAATATATATCTCCCAGTTTCTTCATGTGTTTGGGGGCAACGATCTCACTTGGATTACTCAAAAGATCAGTCTCGATAGTCACTTTAAACACACACAAAACATCATCAAATCTAGGCTCAGAATCTACAA
Source organism: Chrysanthemum seticuspe (assembly GCA_019973895.1). Taxonomy (NCBI): domain Eukaryota; kingdom Viridiplantae; phylum Streptophyta; class Magnoliopsida; order Asterales; family Asteraceae; genus Chrysanthemum; species Chrysanthemum seticuspe. The sequence continues at coordinate 124,688,409 of BPTQ01000009.1, forward strand.
TACCAGAATACTTAGCAGCTTAATCTGCAAGCCAGCAGACTGCAATCGAGACGCAAGAAAGACATAACTCAAAATATCACCTACATAGTAGACACGATGCCTTCTAAATGCAAAAGGTAGGGTAGCAAGTCTCCATTTCCAGTCGCCAAACCTTGGGCCAGAAGCTGTGAAAGTACGCTCTGGAGAAGAATAAAGAGCCACATCAAAACAAAGTTGGGCCGAATCAAATATATGGGGAGGACATGTGAGCATAACAACGTATAGTTTTGAAATACCAGTATTAGCACGAAGAAGCAACAACTCACATTCAGAATCATTAATTTTAGAAACTGTATCCATAAGGACAATGGGTCTGGCCACTTTCTTCATCACAAGCTCACTATGAAATCTTAATTCACACTAGCAAGCCCACAAAGTAATTTAACACCATGCAAGGGCCGAGCAATATTAGGAAAGAAAACACATGCAAGCCTGCTTCGAGGGTATTCCTTGGCAAAAAAATCTTAGTTTTATTAATATTGAGATGCAAGCCACAAAGATGACCATCCTTTATAATTAATTCTAAAACCTTCCCCACAAACATGGTATCTCCAAAAATAGTGCCAGTAAAAGAGTCTTGAATCATACATACAAAAGGATGTAACAGTAAGGCAAAAAATAGATGGCCAAGGAGATAACCTTGCTGCACCCTTTGGAATGACCATAAGGTTTGTTCCCTATATTACAATCTAGCTGGGTTGGAGTAATTAAGATCTAACCAATGCGAGATAGCAGGATAGTGTACACGAACTTCCTGTAAAATAACCTTTCGATCAAGGAAATTGAAGGTTGTTTTAAAATCCACTAACAACATCGAAAGACCAGCATCACCTCTACAGTCCTTAATCAAACAACTCATGGCATGAAGTATGGCCTCACCTCCTCCCAACACCTATGGAATGCTAGTCTAACACTAACACAATCAATCTTCTTAACGTCCTTGAATCTACGCAAGACTAAAGCAAAACCCGAAAACCCTTATGGGGTTGTTTGTGTTGGTCGACCACCTAGAAAAAGGAGGAGTATGCTAATGATTTAGGATTAAGGGTATTGTATTTATACTAATCACAACCTCTTAGAATCATCTAACATGGTAAGAAAGTTTCTTTCTCTTTCCTACTTTTTTTCTCTTTGGCCGAAAATCCCACATCATATATATGATTCCATATATTGATTTTGTAGTTGATTTTTTAAAACATTATTAACAAATAACTAATAAGTATTTAAACATTATTTATTAATACACTATATAGTAAATACACTAGTTACTTTACTTTAAAAATCATTTTGATGTTAATATAATATAATATAGTATATAAGGATCCAGTAAGAATAATAGTTAAACTGAAAAGGGTGAGAAGTAATTCTAGCCACACATTTTAAATTGGGAGGGAAAATTTGAGTGAAGATGCATCCACTTTTGTAGGTGCATCTAGATTGTGTGGTTGTGATTTCTTCTCATCCTTCTCATTTTAAATATTTTTCTCATTTGATCCTAACTATATATATATATATATATATATATATATATATATATATATATGTATATATATATATATATATATATGAACATTATAAACTTAGTGTCTAAGTGTATTTGTGTGACCTCAAAGGCTCACATATATTTAGCCATATAATTACGTAATGTGCCTTGAGCATATTCCAACAGCTCCCACTTTCGAACATCACACTTACCTTATAATTTGCAATCAAAGGTTAGCGTCTATCAACATGTCAATGCCCTTAAAACATGTGATGTTTAGTTTCTTTAAACTTTCTTGGGTAATGATTTATAATTATTTTTTCCTATTGTTCAGATACTTAGTTAAATATAAGACATAGATTTAAAGCATTCTTATTTATTTAGCAATTTTGTTTCTTGCCAACTAGATTACCAAATTAATTCAAGATTCATCTTAATTACATTTCGACATGGCTATGTACACATCTTGTTCAAATCCTCAAGTGGCCCAGAAGTATCTAACTCTATGATTTGTGGAGGAACAAATTTCATCCTGACAACATGTGTTAGTCATGTGTTTCGCATTATTCTCAATAATAATTTTTATAGTAGCGTTATTCAGGTCAATGTTTAATCATATCAAAGAATAATGTTCCACACATACATAACATGCGAGTGTATCAAGTCTAAGAAATCTATTAACATAAACATTTAGGAGTTTCACCAACTGCAACAATCCATGTAGTGAATTATCGTAGGTTGGGTCAATCCAATATTTATCTTCATAAATACATGTGAATCTGATTAGTCTAACTATTAGATATTTATAGCCATTAATATATACAACACTATCACATATTATTAATGTGATGTTATTCTCATATCATCAAGAGACAATGAATAATTTTAGAACAAATAATTATTCATGTATATAAACAAGAAAATATAGAAACAATTAATATAAAATAAATATAATCGTAGAATCAAGTACTTCAATTTAAATACATAAGATTAAGGGAGGTGATTTGCACACTCTTATAAGTGATTGGGACACTCAAATTTTGAGTGCTTGGACATTGTACCCTTACAGGATAAACGTAACTAAAAATAATTTTTGAGGGTATAAATGTCCAAACACTCAAAAGTTGAGTGTCCCAATCATTTATGGGAGCATGCAAATTACCTCCATAAGATTAATGATCACATAATTTTTTAAATACTAAAACAATAAATTACATAATAATACTAGCAGTTCGAAGCCCAATACGCCTTGCATGTTCCATATGTTTGGTTACCGACATTGGCTTTGTAAACGGATCAAATAGATTATTATCTGATGCGGATAATTATAAACACAAGAAGTTTTACAATCCTCCTAGGCAGTGTACCTAACCGTTGTAGTGTAGTATAAGTAAGACATGGATGATTGATCGTTCTCTAGGGGAATAATGTTGCGAAGGCTCGAAGTGTATGGTGAATCAAGTCTAAATGTTGAAGAATGATTATTTTTGTTCTTTTTATATTTTTTAGAAAGCAAAGTAAAAATCTTGGGGTTTGAAGAGTTTGGTTTTATAACTACTAATAAACTAATTAAAACTAAATATGTAGAAAAGTAAATTGGTGAACTTGTATGATAAGTAAATGTGTTTACTTAGAATCCTACTACTCCCTAGTTATATCCTATTGATTAGTTGAATTGTCACGTCTTTGTTTTAATTAGCGTGTTGTATTCCTTAATATGAGTCGTAGGGAGGTGCCAAATGCCTTAACTCTATAAATGTATAGGACTCGTTAAGAACTTTAATGTTAGCGACCGCAATTCCTAAAGTAAAGAATATATAGGACTCGTTAAGACTCTTAATGTTAGCAACCGCAATTTATGCAATAAATACAATGAACAGACCATTTATTGCACTATAGTGGAACGTTTAGTTGGGCGTTCAAGCATGTATCCTAAGATCTGGCTAGTTTTCTAACTCCTAACGCAATAACAACTAATTAAATAAGAGACGAAAATCAATAATCAACCACTAGGTTTCATTCAATACTAAGCAAACACTAATAGATCTAGCCTATCATGTTAAAGAGAAGAGAAGATAAACAATTAATCACACAACACACAGACATATTACAATAATTAAAGGATGAATTACTTATCTTCAATTAAAACATGAAGTTTTGAGGGCTAAGAGCCCTTATAAAATCTAGAAAATTCGTGCACCAAAAGGTCTCTCCAAAGTCTTACCAATATGTGTCAAACATAATGAAAATCTTACGAAAAATATATATAGTATTACAACTGTGACAACGTCACATTACGAGTGTGACGCCGTCAGATCACCGTCATTAGGGTTTCATGAACTGCACTGACTTAGTTGTGATGACGTCACCTTAAGGGTTGTAACGTCGTAGCTTTTCTCTTTTCTGGTCATGACACCGTCAGCTCTGGACCGTCAACATCCTCTAAAGCGTCACTTGTAAAATTTATAACTGGATCATCTTTGTAATTCTTCAAGTGACGGCGTCACGTTGTATCTGTGACGTCGTCCCACTTCCTTTTCAGGGACATTTTCGTGACTTGGTCGTTTTCTTCGTTTTCTTGTCCAAATGAGCCAAAAACATTTCAATTTCCAACATTTTCTTCCCAAGTACCTAAAACTCAAATAGAAACGATTCAGGGCAATAAATGATCAAATATGTACGAGTTTAGAGGTTAACTGGCCCCTAAAAAATGCATGTTTTAACACCTCATTATGAACTTTAAGAATACTAACTTCGTCTCTTTCAACTACTTTACGAATGTAATTAAACTTGCAATGAATGTGTTTGACACTGCTTTGAGCTCCAGGTTCATTTGATATAATAATAGCTCCAGAATTTTCGCAAAACATTTCCATCGATCTTTCAATACAAGGAGCTATGCCAAGCCTAGAGATGAATTTCCTTATCCAAATAGCTTTCATTGCAGTTTCTAAAGAAGCTATGTATTCAGCTTCTGTAGAAGACATTGCGATTTTACTTTGCTTAGCACTTTTCCACCCAACTGCGCCTCCATTCAGTATGAAAACGTAGCCTGATTATGACTTAGTGTCATCTCTATCTGTTTCGAATCCTACATTTGTGTAGCATTTAACACTTAGCTCTTCGTCAGAATCACCGTAACAAGAAACATATCTTTAGTATTTCTAAGATACTTTAATATGTTTTTCACAGCTGTCCAGTGACTTTCACCTCGATTCTGTTATTATCTACTTGTCAAATTATGTGCGAATAACATACCAGGTCTAGTGCATCTTATAACATACATGATAAATTCTACAACCGAAGCATAAGGGATTTCAATCATTCGCCTTACCTCTTCAGGTGTTGTAGGTCACTAAGACTTTCTTAATTCTAAATTAAGTAGCATTGGAAGACTTCTTCATTTGAAACTTTCCATCATAAATCGTTTTAGGATTTTATCAATATATGCACTTTGACTTAGACCTATTAAGCGCATTGATTTATGTTCATAGATCTTGATTCCAAGGATATACGCTGCATATCCTAAATCTTTCATAGAAAATCATTTTTCTAACAAGAATTTTACATCTTATAGTTTTGGAATGTCTTTTCCCATGAATAATATGTCATTGGCATATAAGATTAGGATGATAAGATCGCTTCCATTAGCTTTTATATACCCACATGGTTGGTTTAATCAATAAATGGATCTTTGAATCTTGCATACTTTCTTAGGATTTTTAGGATCGAATAATCCTTCAAGTTATACCATATAGACATCTTTGATAGGGGCGGATCTAAACACATTTAGGTGGTGCCCAGGAACCACCTTGGAAAATATTTTCATGTACAAGCGATGTGACAAAAAATTTGGAACCTACGTCAGAAATATGTCAGGAACCACGTTAGATATTAAAATGGTGAAACATGATGACTAAAACAGTCAAAATGAGCAAAAAACAATGGAGAAAATGGATCTTGTTATGAGAAATTCTTGAAAGGTTGTTAATGGAGTCTTAAACTTGAGTGGTGTATCATGAGAGAGATAGATGAAGTAAAAGCAAGAATAAAAAGGGGAGTACTTAAAGTCACAGAAAAAAAAATGTAAGATAGGTCACGTGGGTTAGAGATATATATTTATGGAAAACTGAAATCACGATTCACGAATAGTTCTCCATTTCTCATATTTTCTTTTAATCTTTTGGAGCTACAACTATTTATTGTCTTTTTAAGGATGCTATTTTTGAAAAATAAATCTCCATCATTGTAATTTGAAACCTTAAAGTGAGAGATTTAAAATATTTTGCTCTAAGTTACAATCCATTGTTAGTTTGAGAGAAAGTTAAAAGATACAAAGTATATAGTTTTCATGTTTTACTTGCACCAAATATCTAAATGTGAACCAAATATCTATGTTTTACTTGCACCAAATATAGAGATTGAGGGAGGTTTTGCATAGGGTTCAAGTCTCACAAGAGACAAAAAATCCAGGTTTTCCTCCTAGTACGAAGCCGTGAGTTCTAGGGGTTTCCCTTCGCGGGTATCTCCTAGTGGTTCGGGTCTAGGGGCCTACCTGTTTGGATGGTTTAACTCAGGGGTCGGAGTTTCAAGTGTAGTACCGTTCTAAAAAAGAAAAAAGAAAAAAAAGAAACGTGTATTAACATGGATCAAATGTTTCTATGAATGTTAAAATATAAAGCTTCTACACATTCATTTTGATGTTCTGCAAGTATATGCTTTTGTTAAATTATATCGACCCAACCCGAAACGACTTGTTAGTTGTTTACCCGTTTATACTTTTGCTTTCACTATTCCAGGAACCACCTTAGATTGATGGTTGGCTCCGCCACTGATCTTCGTGTAAGAAACCATTTAAGAGGGCAATTTTGAAATCCATTTGTCATATCACATTTGTAATATGCAGGCATGATAAGTAATATCCTGATAGTTTTAACGTTGATTACAGGTGAAAATGTTTCATCATAATCAATTCCATATGTTTGAATATATCACTTTGTCACTAGTCGAGCTTTAAAGGTGTGTAAATTTCTATCCATGTTGGTCTTCTTTTTCAAGATCCACTAGCACCCTACAGTTTTCCTGTTTGGTAGAAGATCAACCAAACGCTAGACTTGATGATCTATCATCGATTTCATCTCAGCATTCATAGCTTCTAATTCAGGATCCGACAATGCGTTTCTATAGTTAGAAGGTTCATTAAGATCCCCTAAACCATATTCTTCCTCAAACTCTACAAGAAAACCATATCATTCATGAGCTTGAGGGATACTTGTGGATCTACGAATGAGAGGTGCAACACTTTGTGTCTCAACAATTACTTGTTCAATCTCTGTGTGTTAATTGCTAGTTTCTTCAAGAGACTGTGTGACGCCATCCAGAAAGTGTGACGGGTTGTAATGGATGTTAATGTTGCTTGTTGGATTGGGCTAACAAGATACTGGTGGGCAGATCTTGTACTAATCCAAGTAGTTTGATTGAATTTCCTGCACAAGAAGAGTAAACTGTTAGCCTTACCGTGGGGACGGACCCGACGATTAGACTCCGGCGTGAGAGTAAGTACACATTCTTGTCATATAAAGTAAGAGTATGTGTGTGTAATTATGAGAGAGAAAGTTGTACCTTGTATGGGGATTAGAGCCCCTTTTATAGGCGAGGCTTATCGCTAGGGTTTCCTAGTTACTCGCATATAGTAGTTAGTTGCCGGAGCCGGACCCTCATCGGACAAGGTTCCGTGTTAATCGCGGATGCGGACACAGGATACCTTCAGCGGCCGGAGGTTCGGTCTGTTAAGCATCCTGCGTGTGTCTTTTAGCCTAGACTATAGCCAATTTCGTTATTGGGCTTACTGTTGGTCCAGTGTTCGTAGCTATTCTCGTTGTTGGGCCTTGACTCGGTTTGTGTATAGTACGTATTAGGCCCAGTGGGCCTATTATACGTGTTATACGTCATCAATCTTGTTCTTGAATATCTTCAAAGTCTATTATGCTCTCACTGTCGCTTGTAAGAGAGGTTCATTCTCAAAAAACTCATCATATCGAGCAACAAATACTTTGTTCTCAGGTGGGTAGTAGAAGTATTATCCTATTATTTCCTTTGGGTATACTACAAAGATACACTTGATTGATCTCGATTCTAGTTTTTTAGGTGTATTAAGTTTCACGTAAGCCTTACAACCTCACACTTTTAAGTAAGACAAATTAAAAACTTTCTCATGTCATAGTTCATATGGTGTCTTGTTAACCTTCTTAGTTGGAACCATATTGAGAATGCGTGCAACAAACTCTAGAGCATAACCCTATTTATCTAAGGCTGTACAAAGATATATTTTTCAAAAACTACACTAATAGTAATTAAAAACTACAAAATTTGTAATAGGACTTAATAGATCATTGTTATATCTTGCAATTTATCTTTGTAAGACAAATTAAAAACTTTCTCATGTCATAGTTCATATGGTGTCTTGTTAACCTTCTTAGTTGAAACCATATTGAGAATGCGTGCAACAAACTCTAGAGCATAACCCTATTTATCTACGACTGTACAAAGATATATTTTTCAAAAACTACACTAATAGTAATTAAAAACTACAAAATTTGTAATAGGACTTAATAGAGCATTGTTATATCTTGCAATTTATCCTCGACCCTTATTTAATAAGACATGTGTAAATTGATATTTTTCTCCTTTCCTTTTCCCTAGTCACTATTCCCCAACCTCTAAAAGGGGAGGGGGGAGGGGGTAGGGAGAGTTTATACGAGCAATGAAAGAAGGAGACCTATAATGAAAACCCGTATGATGAGGATGGTTTTGATGACTGTGGCTTGACTGAAGCCCAAATGGAGTTTGCAAATAATTTTGACATTAGTCTCCGTGGTCAGATTAGATAGGGTTTTTATTAAATCTATTTAGTTTGGCATGTTATTCTTATGTTAGTTTAAGTGTTAAGCATAGTAAGAGCGTTTGTTTTGCCTTTTTGGGGTGAGATGTGAGACTCACCTACATCTATTGTACTTATTTGTTTTTTGACGTAATAATATTTACCAGAGGTATTGAATCTCTTTAACCAAAAAGGAAAAAAAAACTTAAACATAAATATTCCCGCAGTTCTATATTAGTAGTCTGTGTATACTGTCTCTAAATGTCCACAACTATAAAAGATAAAGCAATTTGACCGAGTTTGTCATATTAATTGTGAATAGTGCCTTCAATAATTAGTTAAAGGTAAAATTATAATTTTGTAAAACGTAAAATATAAAAATAAAAATAAGTAGTGATTATGTTTTTGTTAAAATCGTTTGCTTTTTTGGATGATATATGAATTACTTTACCGAAATATTTAGTATTATCAAACTTATTACTTGTCAACTTCTCTCAAATGCTACGTTTACTTTCATGAGTTGTTAATTAACTAATCTCCTAAAAATGGTTGTTAACTAATTTTATCCTTCCCGTAGTACCCCTGAAGTTGACCACAAAAACCAAGATTGAACATTAGTTGAATGAGCAAATTCAACGACCAAGCAGGGTCATTTTAGTAATCAATGTAATACAAGTTTAAGATGGTCGGACAAGCAAGCCATAAAGTACACTCTCTCTTTTTCTCTCTTATTCTCTCTCCTCTTTATCTCCAGGTCTTCGCTGGTTTTTGAGAGAGAAATGAGATGTGCTAAAAATAGCTTATAACTTTGTCTTTTACATATTTAGCATTCAATTCATGCACTTGAATTTGTTTCAAACCCCACTTTTCTCACTCTAAGGACTTATCTTTACATGTATAGATGTGAGAGATATTTAATTTTACATACATATGAGTTTTGATAGATGTGAAAACCACAAAAATCTTCATCAAAACCATCCTTCACCGCCAACACAAAACCATCAAGAAGACACCAAAACAAGTCCCTTTTTCATGGCTACCACTAACAAAGCATATGCAAACACATCATCAAACAGTTTTTTAGACCCACAACAGCATCATCATCACAGCCATCAGCAACTACAATTTGTCCAACATCAAGATCATCATCACCATGACGGCAATCAAATATCCTTCGCTATGATCAATAATCAGTCTATGCCGTCATCGTCTACAAATCATACAACAAGCAACAACAACATCATGTGAGTCTTTAAAAACCCTATTTTCTTTTCATTTCTTTATCTTATTAGCATCCAAAAGACTATACTTTTTGTGTTTCTTTTATATATTTTCTAACACCAGTGGATTTATTGACAAAGGGAGGAACTAACTAGCTAGAAGCTAGTAATTATGTTGCTTTTATACTTGTTATATCTTATTAAACTTGGCATGTTTTATTCAGGAGAAACGATGGCGGGCCGTATGATTTGGCTGATTTAGATCAAGCACTTTTTCTCTATGGTGAAGGCCAAACTGCTAACGGTGTTGATTCATCTACACTGTCTACTATTCAAGATCATCAAAGACGTGAGAACCTTTATAACATATAAAACCAAAAAAAGTTCATCTACTTATATATTCCTATTTTTCTCTCTCTAAAAGTTTCTTTTTGATCATGAGAAAAGCATGTTCTTCAGGGAATATGATCTAATGGTACTTGCTTTGACCAGATCCTTAGCTTGAAGAACAAAAAGATCTTCATAACCTTTGTAAACATAAAAACAATTTTTCTTTACATAATATTCTTTTCTCAATCCTTTTTTCGTCTTTCTGTTTAGATGGTTGCTTGTTTCAATTTTTTGGACCACAAACATGCAGAAAAACAATCATTCGAATTACAAATCTTATATCCGTACATGATAATTAATTCTGCAATTTACCACAGATCTTATGCTTTTAATTCTCTTTTTTTTTTCTTTGTATTTAAAAGATTGTACAAAAACAAAACAAAAAAACAAAATTTTTTTTTTATTTATTTATTTTTTTTTTTAAAGATGGTTTACTTGTGTATTTTGTATCACTATTACAGTAATTTAATTTAAGACAATATTTATTTATTTACCAGTGATACAAATGTTCGTTCGAAAAAAAAGATATAACTTTGTTTTTAATCTGCAGAGGGTTCGACATCATCCGGGATGAGACCTCCAACGCTAAACATATTCCCATCTCAACCGATGCATGTAGTAGACCCTTCGACATCGACTACTAAGGTATACATTATTTTCGATATCCGACATACTAATTATTTAAATTGAAATTAAGTAAAGTATTTGTTATTTGATGTATATTATTTAACAACTGTTTGATCAACTTTTCATTAATTTGTAATTGTGTGTTTGGTAGGCAACTACTGGATTAGTTTCTCCATCAAGCAGTGGTTCAAGGAGACCATCTGAGCCGTCTATGGACAACATCGCCAACCCCCAAAAGGATTCTTCTAATCCAACTGCTCCTCAATCTTCTAAAGCTATCAAGGTACATATATTAAATAATTTATTTCTTAATGATATATTAAAATAATAAACAACTCTTGTACATAACTTAGATATGGATATATCAATGAAGTTATATATTTGTTTTTTGTTTGGTTATGTTTTCTCGATTTACTGTTATTTAATTTTTTGATTTTGTTTCTGGTGTAGCGTGAAGGAAGTAAAAAAGGGCCGACGACTAGTCCAGATCAGGGTCGTCCAAAAACACCAGATCCTAAGGTTCGATTTTTTTAATCGTAAAGCGCAAATGATTTCGTCACGGAAATGTTAGGAAAACGAATTGTTTATCATGTTTGATCATATTAAGCAGACATTGAGGAGGCTTGCCCAGAATAGAGAGGCAGCCCGAAAAAGCAGGCTGAGAAAAAAGGTAAGAAATTAATGAAAAAGAGAATACTTTTTCTAAGTTTCATAAATTTTGTTTGTTTATGATAAGTTTCATGATTTTCTGTGCATCTTTGCATGTTTGTTCTTTTTACAGGCTTATGTTCAGCAGCTAGAATCAAGCAGAATTAAGCTTACCCAATTGGAACAAGAGTTGCAAAGAGCTAGAACTCAGGTGTTCATTAGTTGGTTTAGTAAAAAACATTATTTATTTGAAGTTTAGAAAATTTATTTGCTGATCTTGTATTGTTGTTTGTATGCTAGGGGGTTTTCCTTGGTGGTAGTGGTAGTGGTGTTCTTGGAGCTGATCAAGGTGTTCCTCTCGGCATGAGTAACATAAGCTCCGGTACTCTAACAATTTTAATGAAGTGATGAATTAAAATGACATATTTGATCATTCAAGATGATTTATCTAAGTGTATTGTTGACTAGCTTGTTTTTATTTTATAAATATTACTTTAGATGCTGCAGTCTTTGACATGGAGTATGCAAGGTGGCTCGAGGACTACCATCGTCAAATGTGTGAGCTTCAAGCAGCAGTTCAAGAACACTTGCCAGAAAACGAGCTTCGAATTTATGTTGACAATTGTATAGCACGTATCGATGATGTGATGAATCTGAAGAGCATTGTTGCTAAATCTGATGTTTTTCACATCATTTCGGGTACCTGGAAGACTCCGGCTGAGCGATGCTTCATGTGGATTGGAGGGTTTCGACCATCTGAGCTTATCAAGGTCTACAAATATTTTCCTATATGCATACACATATATATTTGCATCCATACATAACTATTAATACGTAGACGTATGCATAGAAACATAAATGATCAACTACATATAATATACTAAAATGGGATTAAAATGTGGCACAAAATCCTCAAAATGCCACAAGAATAGTCAAAAGTATGAAACTATTGCAGCGAAGCTTTCTAAAACAGGACATTTGATCCCCAAGAAGTGCAAATCACACTATTTGTTACGTTCGTTTGTTTCTTTCACAAAGACACATTGACTTTTAAATATAAAGATGCTAGTATTTTTTTTTTTTTTTTTTTTTTTTACAGAAAATTGATCCTCGTATTAGTTATTAAAATTTGAGTTGAAAAAAATTTTAGCTGCGTTTTTGCATTTCACTATGTATAACTTTTAGTGCATAACACATAAAATAAATTTAGCAATTTTTTAGACTTGTAATTTGAAGAAAAAAAAAAGCACCCGCGCAAAGGATTCACAATCATTCACTAATCACTACTATTTTTACTAAATGTTTATTTTTAAACTTAATATAATTTAAAATTAAGTAATGTAGTCAACTACTAGTTATAATACCAGTGCACGAACGGGGTTAGGACAAAAAAAAAATTATTTTCAATTAATACTGAATATTGTGTCTTCAAGAGTAATCGCATATAATTATATAGTTATAAGTTTCGTGCACGCACGAAGTTAACACATAAATCAAATTTATTTTAACATTTTAGTTCAGTATATGCACATACAATAATTTGCCCATAAAAATTGTGATATAAGTACAACTAATACTTATCCACGAGTTTTTCATTATGCATTAAAATCTATTAGAATTTGATAAAATATTTGTAAAAGTTTATGCTGTGTAACTCAAGATTTAATTTTATTTAGCTGATAAAGAAGTTGATGTTTTTATTTAAATTTGACTACTGATATTATGTTGTACACATGATGCAACTTTAATAGCACATAATGAGCGTTGATAAAGTTAAAGTATACTCCTTAAAGTTTTTCAAAAATGTTTTTCTAGATATCCTTATATAAATAAATAAGAATTACATGAGTCATTGTTATAAGTACAATCGCGTATATTTATTTTTATATTAAAGTAACCCATGATTACAATTTGATAATTATATTAAAATTTTCAGTAAATTTAGCCGTATTTAAAATGTAAACTCGTGTCCACATAGGTTAAACTTTTAAAAATAAAATAAATGAGTCTTTATTGAACATATATAGTAAAAAAATTGATACTTATAATCTTATGCAAATTTATATATTGTTATTTTAAAACATCATATACATTGTATTTTTTAAGATATAAAGTATAAATTGTATAAAGGATAAGGGGGTATTTGTTTATAATCCAAAGTTAATAAAAAACATGGAGGTTTATAATATTACACTTAACTCTATATAATTTTTAAAAATTCAACCACTAAAGTTTTATTAATTACCTCTTATTTTTTTTAAGTTTTTGTTTTCACAAATTTGACACCTATATTTTCATGTGTTTTTTTTATCAATCAAATTTCTCCACCAAATTTATTAAAGTTTGACCAAAATCAATTTAATTTTAACTTTTATTATCAATCACATCAGACGATTTTGCTTACGTGACAAAATTGAGCTCTCCTATTAGCCCAATTATTTTTTCAATAAGAATGAATTGACAAAATCACTCCGAAATGATGTAATTCCTTTATTATATAAAAGATTGAAAAAATTACAAGTTTGGTCCCTATGGTATACCCTAAATAACAACTTTAGTCCCTAAGTCGTTTTTATTACACCAGCAGTATCTAATTTTGAAACTATGCACGCTTTTGGTCCCTATTTTGGATGGGCGTTAGTTAAGTCCGTTAAGTATTTTGCGCTGTTAATCCTTCATTAATAATTTTTGCACCGTTAGTCCTTATTTTTTGGATGGGCGTCAGTTAACTCCACGTGTCACCACATGAGTGGTGCCACGTGTCATCAGGTCGGATCAATGAACGAGTTGGGTTGCCACGTGGACCAATGAGGTGGTGCCACGTGACATTGGTAATATAATCCACAATTTAATGATAATAAAATCTACTACTAAGTTAATATTTCAAATTATTTTTAATCCTTAAAATGTTCAAATTCTTTGTTTTTAACACATAGACTTTTTTTTTATCACAATAACTGCAAATTAAATCCGTAAGTTTTGCATCAAAGGTTTAATCACAATCACGATTTCACAAGTTTAATTATTTGTCGCAATACATTGTAGCTTTGCGCGGGTATTCGACTATTAGAAAAAATATCAAACCACACCAGCAAAAACTATTTGATTATATAGTCGGTAGAAATATTGTTTGCTTACCTAATGTTGAACATACTCCCGATAATTTAGCCAACACATGATAATTTAACTTTTTGATATGAATCATACATGAATCGAATGTTTCATTCATTTTTGGACAGCAAAAGTATATTTGAATTACTAAAAATCAAACTAAAATTAATTATAACCAATAAAAATGACTGCAGTCACTCCAAAAAATTCGACACCTTCTAAATTTTGGTGTAAGAGGATACACTATTTTAAAACTTTTCATAACTTTAAAAGTTTGACAAAACAACTTATGAACCTTTTAACTTTATGAAGATATGTCTATTATTATAAATAAACATTAAGCAGCTTTATAAACTATTTCACAATAACATGTACATTAATTTATGTACATGCTGAGAATTATAAACTTTTTCATGTGCTACATAGATATTAAATAGAGGTCCACTATATGAAACACAATATAAATCGTTTCTTGAGTTTTAAATTTATTCTCATAACTCCCATGTGGGATGACCTACAAATCGAAATGGCTTTTATTAGTTATCAATTGTAGATAGGAGCAATGCTTTATTTGGGTTAGTAAATCTTATTTTCGTGAGATTCTTCTTTTCATGGTTTTTTTTCAAGACTAAAAATATTATCACACACCTATTATATCATGTTGAACCTATTTATACATGACATATGTGTAAGTTAACACTACTGCAGCGTTTGGCACCTTTGGAGAAGAACAAATTTGTCGCCAAATATCTAGGTGGAACCTATAATAATATCTAGGTCGAAGGTCACTCACATATTGTTACACCAGACGCTTTTGATATATGTACATTTTTGAAAATTTAATGCTCTACTTTCATTAAGTTGTGTGCTAAGTGTAACATCATTCAATTAACATGGTGTGCTCTTATTAAGTTACAAAAAGGAATCGCTCCGAAATTATTTGAATACAGACAAAAAGTATAGACAGAAAATGATGAAAAACTAACTATAGTTAACGTGCAATAGCTATACCAAGAGTGGAAAGGGTGGTAATAAATTGTAAGAGGAGGAGATATGATGAGATACTAGAGGAAGTATATGAAGCAGTTATTTTGCATGTCCTGCAAGCTGTTGTTTGGTTGTACGTATACTCTAGCTGTGTGTATGTATGTGTGTGAAAAGGAAGGTGACACAGAGTGAATAATTACATTGATGACATAAGGGGTTTTTTTTCTTTCCATTGTAGGATGAGTTAGGCATTATTCCAAACTGTGCTAAAAAGCCCCTGTCTGTCACTACAACTTCTGCACTCTTCCTTATGTGGGTTTTGTGTCTATCTCTCTATCTTAATATATTTCCAAAAAAAATCTTTAGGAAGAGAAAATTGTATATTTACTAATGTATGTTACTTCTCGTACTTGTACCTTTTGGTTGAATCCAAATAAAACACTAGGATTTGGTCATTTGATTCCTGTTGAGAATAAAAAGTACTAATCAATTATAATATTGTGTAGTGTACAAATGATGCTAAAATCTGTTCTTCAATTATGCCTTCCTCCAATTGTGATGTTAATGATAGACTGCCAATTGTTAAATTATATTGATTTCAATATTTAGGAGTTTGTTAAAACTGAAGTGTTCTATTTATTTGAAAATTTTATGACGACAAGCAGTTGGAGATGTTCATACAGGCGCTTGAGTGCACGGAGTGGTTGTTTATTACCAGCATGTGAGTTTACCGCGCGTTCAAAAATAAGTTTGAGATAAGAACTTGGGGAAGAAGCTTTCGAAACAAATAGGAATTGTATTATTTTGATTACTAGTTCCTTTTTCTCCTCATGTTAAGTTGTCTTCATATCTTATGTTAATTAAAACATAAAAAAGAATATATGGTAAAAAAGTTACTCTATAGCTACTTTTTCTATGTTGCATAGACTGTTACCATGGTAACTAGAATTTACATACACCAAATGTTTCGGTGATTGGTCATCAAGGAACCAAAACTATGAGTTTGCTTGTAATTTAATATATTTAATTTACTCTAATAAAAACATTAGTGATTCTTATTTGAGTTGTTGGAATATGTTTTTCAGATAGTTCTTGGTCAAATTGAGCCATTAACGGAGCAACAACTCATGGCGATATGTGAAGTGCAACAAGCAACACAAGAGGCAGAAGAAGCACTCTCGCAAGGACTTGATGCACTCAATCAATCTCTATCCGACACCATTGCTTCTGATGCTTTAAGCTCCCCTACAAACATGGCTAACTACATGGGTCAAATGGCTGCAGCCATGAACAAGCTCTCGGCTCTTGAAAGTTTCGTTCTACAGGTACATTTTTTTTATAATCAAGATAGCATAATCCTAAACATGATATATTATACAACATAATTATACAACTAGCTCAAAGTGAAAATAGTACTAGTATGTGTTACATGTGTATGCATCTAGGTAATATGCATAGTGGGTCCATATGATGGAGAATATATTACAAGCAGTCTTTAGTTAGGGAACCTACTCCAACAGATTATTAACCTGCTCCCCCTCCAGTCCATCAATTATTTGTGACTTGAAAGTGTACATAAACTGAAAATCTAATTTACAGTTGGCACATGTATTGATTCATTTGGTAGACATCTAACGTATTGACTTGATTATAAAATCCATCAATAATCATAGATTGATTATATATTTGTAACATTAAATGTATCTTTAGCACTGGTTCTTAAAGGGTGTGTGCCGTCCATGTGATTTTTTAATACAACAAACTTATTTGTTTCATGTTCTTATTAATCTAAATAAATGTCTGAGGGCACCCCTTAGATAAACCTTTTATTAAAATGTTTCTTTAGGGTACTGGCAACCATGCCGAAGCAATTTTTTCATGCCTAATCACCCACCAATTATATCCTTCCATCTCACCCATACCAATCTCATACCTAACAATAGATTTTTAGTGGCAACCATGCCTAAGCCATACCTCAACTATTTTTTTTTATAATGTCCAACGGCTACAAACTTTAATGCCCAACATTCACTTTTGTTTCCATGTAGAATCGGGGTCTTTTGCCGATTCTACAATTGCTCGAACCATGCCGCTCCATGCCAATTTGCAGGCAATACCATGTAGAATCGGTTTGATCCATGCCGAAGGCATACCGACTTGGGTTGCCACCACCCTTATAGCCTAAGTTTGCTAGATTTTTATATGTAAAAAAGGTACTTGGGTTTTTCGTTCTTTCAGTAATATCAGGTTTTTCTAATACATTTGCTGTCATTGACTCGTTGTTGATTATATGACCATGCTAAAATTAGATTAGTCATTATTGGAACATCTGGGTTAATGGGCATTACCACAGCTCACTACTAATACCGCGTCATCATAGATACAAGAGATGAAAAGTAGAATAAAATCATGATAAAAGACATGCATGAATTTTAGATAAAGAATAAATTGTTTGACCTAGTTTTAGAAAAGGGACATGGTAATCGGTGTCTTTACAGGAGGGTGGACCCAAGAAAACATCCCCATCATTAGATCCTAAAACCCATATTCTCATGATGTCATTTTTCCTAGTATCATTTAATTTTAACCAAGAAGTTTAAACTATCCCCACACTAAACCCTAGAACAAAAATGTACAACTACTACAATAACATCAAAACTAACTTCCATATATATATATATATATATATATATATATATATATATCTGCCAAAAAAAACTAACTTCTATGTACATATGAGTATCACTATTGTTTTGTATTACTTATGAGGCTCTTCTCAAATAATTGGTTGTTATTTCAAATCTCCTCTATAACACAATTGTTTGACATATTTATGTATAAAGAACAGTTTGGATCATTGAAACATCCATATTATAAAAGAAAAATGAAGCCCTAAACACATTTTCATGCTTGCGAAGAAAAGAAAAAAAACTCAATAGTTTTCCTTTTTTTTTTATCCAGTCGGCATGGCTGAATAAACTGATTTGAGTTATGTTGAAAGTATAACTTAATGTTTATTTATTATCAGGCTAATATAATTTAAATTATTTATTTGCAATAGGATAATGTAGTTTGATACAATTTGCAAGAAAAATAACATTTAGAAGAAACGTAAACGTAACAAACTAATTAAATATAGGTTAATCATTTTTGTGAAGCATGCATGTGTTTTAACTCTACATTTTTAATATATGATGGGGTTATTTTGCATTGCTGGGTATGAGTATTGTTTTGGGTAGTTTTGCATTGTTCAGTATGAGTATTGTCTATACCATCCCTGTTATGTTGCACTCGTTACTTTGTATGTTACTGTACATAAGTAGTTAACCTAGCTATCACAATACTACAAGCAACCTATTGCTAAATGTAAAAAAAAGCGTCTAATTATTTGAATTTAAACTCCTATATTATTTAATTTTAATAAAAGAGCTAATGGCACCGTAATTTATCATAATTATCAGTCGCACCTTTTGTATGTATCGAACAATTTTGTTTGTTAATCTATATACTAAACTTGATTTTATTGTATTTTTTTGTACTTTGCCCTCATTTTTTTGCTACTATATGTATCATAATTGTCATAAAGTACACAAAAAATAAAATAGAATCAAGTTTCGTACATAAAATAACAAAAAAATTGTTCGATACTTATAAAAGGTGCAAGTGACAAGTATGATATATTATGGTGTTTTTAACCCTTAATAAAAAGGACTAATGGCACCAAAATATACCATAGTTGTCACTTGTTCCTTCTATACTTATCGAACAATTTGTTTTGCAATTATGTGTATTAAACTCGATTTTGTGGGCTTTTTGATGTATTAAATGACCATTTTACCCCTGCCCAAGTGGGGCAAAATGGCCATTTAATACATCAAAAAACCCGCCAAAAAAAAGACCCTTCCCTTACTTTTAAAAAATTGTGTTTTTCATACATTTAAAAGAAAATCATGACTACTATGATATATTTTAATTTCATTAGCCTAATAAAAAGACCCTTCCCTTCTTTCAAAATCTTATTGTCATGTCATACCTCTTTCAGCTATATATCAGGTTTTATGTGATTCTTAATATATTCAAAGTTTAATTAAAAGTCAAGGCATGTGTGTATAATTGTAGAAAGCTATGTGTAACCCTATTGACACTTTAATTGTTCTATTCAACTATGAATATGATCACTATTATTCTACAACTTTTTATCTTATACTTCTATAAGTCAAGAGGAATTGGTATTATCTGCATTATCAATCCTTAAATCTTCTTGTTTTCATTAGACGATATAATTTTATTACCAAGGTGGCAAAAACATATATTTTTGTGTCTATGTGATCGATTTTCCTAAGCACTAATATCCTTGGAATTCTTAAACGAATTTGATTTTCTTAACATACTTGATGGCACGAAGAAATGGGTCATCCTCACATGTTAGTAGTTGAAAACTTGAATTAGTCTTAATATTTAAGGTTTGTTTAACTTCAATTATTATATGCCTTTAAATAAGACAAAATCAATGTTACATTGTTACTTAAATATATTTTTTTTATTTATTTTTTATTTATTTATTTATTTTTTTATCAATGGTACCGTTTATTTATTGATAGATTTGTGTTTAAATTTAGAGGAGAAAAAGTTACTATCAAGCGCCCAAATAACTGAATTCTCAATCTGACTGCAGACTTGCACTAAACTGTCTCATTAGTTACTTTGAATGCAGTAATTAATTCTGTGCATCATGTTGTCGACATTTTCTCTTATTTGCATAAACAATTGTACCAAGTGTTTATTGAGATAATTTATTAGGATTCGAATGGTTAGAAACATTCATAATTCATTTTAGGAAAAAAGCTATAAATTCATAACGTACTTTAAAAAAAAACTCATTATGCTCTATCTACTTCACTTATTGTCATAATACATAACCGTTTTCATTTTATTCGGTTATTTTCTGTCCGTTTTTATCCGTTTTCGTAAATCGTCTATTTTTATCCGTTTTCATTTTAATATGTCCGGATAAAAACAGATAAAAACGGATAAAAACCGTTTTTATTATCTACATCAAAACGGTTTTTATCCGTTTTTATCCAGACATATTAAAATGAAAACGGATAAAAATAGACGATTTACGAAAACGGATAAAACCGGACAGAAAATAACCAAATAAAATGAAAACGGTTATGTATTATGACAATAAGAGAAGTAGATAGAGCATAATGAGTTTTTTTTGTAAAGTGCGTTATGAATTTATAATTTTTTTCCTTCATTTTACTATATAATCTATAATTACGTATGACTATTAATGTAAAGTTGAACTAATATGCATTCTTTTTCAATCCATCCACCTAAGAGTAGAAAAACTCACCCTAGTCCATGTACTATTTTCATCTTAAATCATACACATACACAGATGATACAAAATAAAAAAATAAAATCATATGTGTGTGGTTTTGGCATTATAGGTGTTTCAGTATTTTAGCTGATCATTTGACAAGCCAACCACTCACTAATTGATCACAATGTATCTCTTTTAAAATTATATTTAACATTGAAAGCTAACACCTACTTACAGGCTGATAATTTGCGACGCCAGACTATTCATCACGTTATTCAGCTCCTGACAACCCGTCAAGCAGCGAGGAGTTTACTTGCAGTTGCTGAGCATTTTCATCGCCTTCGATCTCTCAGCTCACTCTGGGTGGCTCGCCCTCGACAAGATTAGTACAAAAAGGACTGTCAGTCGTCCGTTAAGCTGGTTTTAATTAGTTTTTGTTTCTTTTTTCTTTTTTCTTTTTTCCCCTTTTAAAGTACTTCAATGACCTTTTTTTTTGTTCACATTGCATCCTTTATCTAGAGAGATGTATAGATAGACAAAAGTCCTATAACTAGATTTTAACAATATGGAAGTATATGATAAGTTGTAGACCGCTCTCTCTGCTGCCATTTAAATTTAGTCTCTTCCATCCGGTGCAATGGGACGTGATATTTTGCTTCGTTATTGTGCTTTATAGAACTTGTAGAATCTTAACCTAACCAACCTTGTATTTCAGTAATACAACATGAAGTGATACTTCTTACACAAGTAATGAGCATTAGCAATATATGTCTAGCCCATTCTATTTTTTTCTTTCAAACAACTTAAATATATATATTTGGTAGAAGCTTGGGAACTAGCAATATTACATTGGAAAAAAACAAAAATCTTATAATATAATATAAGTGGGTGGGTTTGAAAACAAAGATGGTAGCAAAACTTTGGAAGTCGTCTATTTACAATTAGTCGACATGCTGTGTGAACTAATTTTCATATTTTTAAACCACATAGTAAATTACTAGTATATGCACCATTTTTTCAACGGTTAACAAACTCTCAATTTTGTTGGGGTATTAGCTCCTAGAACAGAGTTAGATAATCAATTCAGCAGAAACAAACAACAGGTCAGCAGAAACAAATACCACTAGGTGGTTACCGGATATCACTTGGAATCGTGTGATCACTTTCCAAAGTAAACTATTCGACCTTAATGCCTGGGTTACACGAATATCTACTTGGGATAAGACCAAATGCAGTTATAGAATTATGCACAATTCAATAACCCTTGCGCTTATAAGTGTTAATCGTTTTCTGTATGTTTTTCATGCATAAACATATCTCCTATTTATAGGAAATACTCTTAGCTATTCCAATGGAATTATGAGTATTAATCGGCCCATTAATAGCCTCATAATTATCCCCATTATAGCCGTTAGTGGTTACATGACCAATTAAACGTGGTCATTAAGCAGTTGAAACTTCCACTTGAATAGGTCAAAGCCGTTACAAGCAGTACTTTCATCAGTACTTTCACAACGCTATTAGTGGATACACTGCTTCAGTGGAAACCACAAGCTTCAGTGGAAAACAAAAGCTTCAGTGGAAACACTGCTTATCAGTGGAAACACTGCTTATCAGTGGAAACCACAAGCAGTACTTTCCACAAGCACTACCAATACAAACCACTACAAAAGTCAGGGTGTTCATGGACCTTATGGGTGTACACTCCGTACCTTCTAACCCATTACAAGGTGTGAACTAATCCCACAAGTGCACTAAATTTTCCAACAATCCTCCCCAAATTTAGTTCACTTCCTTTGCATGAAAATAAACATCAAGCAAAACATGTGCATAAACGAAAATGTCCTGAGGATTGAATTTTCATCTTAGTAAATTACACGTTCAAATATTCGAGAATCAGGGTGTTCTAATAATTGAACCCTTCAACCCGTTTGAATACCTGAAGATAAAATACACACAAGTTTTCAAACACTTAAAAGCTCGTGACACTATACAAGCCATGTGTCCATATCCAAATTCATAAATGTTGTAAAAGCTAAAAGTCCAAAGCTTCCTGAAGCGGCAAAACTTTAACATTTACATAGGTGGTTCCTCTTTATTCATGCTCCTGCCAAGCACTTTTTCAAAGAAAATTAACCATTGAGAAGTAAAGACTTCATCCTCCTTTCAGCAGGTTCTGAGCACAATCTTGGGATGTAAATAAAACATGTGCTCCAGTCCACTGAATGTTCAGCTTTCCACATTGAACTCAGCTCCCAAGTTTCCTTAAGAGGGAGTTGGGTGTCCTAGCATTCAGTGACTAAGTTGGACTTAAACCCATCCCTTTAGCAGACTTTATAACCAAGTCTCTAGCCAGACCCTTCGTCAAGTGATCAGCTAAGTTCTGTTGAGATCTAACAAACTCTATAGATACCACCCCATTCATGATAAGCTCACGAATCATGCTATGTCTGACACCCAATTGTCTAGACTTACCATTGTACATCTGGCTATAAGCCTTAGCCAATGTAGCTGCACTATCACAACGGATAGAAATAGGTGCTATAGGTTTAGGCCACAATGGAATCTCAAGAAGCAAGTTTTTCAACCATTCATCTTCTTTACCAGCAGCTGCTAAAGCCACAAATTCAGATTCCATTGTTGAACTGGTGATGCAAGTTTGCTTCTTGGAAGCCCAAGAAATTGCACCTCCACCAAGTAGGAATACCCAGCCACTGGTAGACGAATTGTCTTCAGTGTTACTGATCCAACTTGCATCAGTGTAACCTTCCAACACTGATGGGTAACCAGTATATGAGAGACTATAATCCATAGTTCTCTTCAAATACTTCAGTACCCTCTGAACTGCTTGCCAGTGATGAGCACTAGGATTACTAGTATACCTGCTCAATTTTCCCACTGCAAAACCAATATCAGGTCCTGTACAAGTCATGGCATACATTAAGCAGCCAATTACCCTAGAATACTCAAGTTGAGATACAGCCTTGCCATTATTAGGCATCAGCTTCTCACAAGTATCCATAGGTGTACTCACAGGAATACAATCAAAGTAATTGAATTTCCTCAACACCTTCTCAATATAATGAGACTGAGAAATAGAAATTCTTTTACTTTCATGTTTAATCCTTATGCCAAGGATAACATCAGCCTCCCCCATGTCTTTCATGGAGAACCTTGATGACAAAAATTCCTTTGTCAGGTCAACCTGATTTTGGTCAGTGCCAAAGATCAACATGTCATCAACATATAGACAAATGATGACTCCTTTACCAGATTCATCAAATTTGCTATATACACATTTGTCAGCTTGGTTAAGAACATAACCACTAGACAAAACCACTTCATCAAATTTTTGATGCCATTGCTTAGGTGCCTGCTTAAGTCCATAAAGAGACTTAATCAGTTTACACACCTTGTTTTCATTGCCAGGCATGATGAAGCCCTGAGGTTGGTTCATGTAAACCTCCTCATCCAATTCACCATTCAAGAAAGCTGTCTTCACATCTATCTGATGAATAACCAGATTGTGAATACATATCACAGCAATCAGTAGTCTTATGGTACTTATACGAGACACAGGGGCATAAGTATCAAAATAGTCTATCCCTGACTAGGTGGTTACCGGATAAGTATCAAAATAGTTAATTTTGTTGGGGTATTAGCTCCCAGAACAGGGTTAGATAATCAATTCAGTAGAAACAAACAACAGGTCAGCAGAAACAAATACCACTAGGTGGTTACCGGATATCACTTGGAATCGTGTGATCACTTTCCAAAGTAAACTATTCGACCCTAATGCCTGGGTTACACGAATATCTACTTGGGATAAGACCAAATGCAGTTATAGAATTAGGCACAATTCAATAACCCTTGCGCTTATAAGTGTTAATCGTTTTCTGTATGTTTTTCATGCATAAACATATCTCCTATTTATAGGAAATACTCTTAGCTATTCCAATGGAATTATGAGTATTAATCAGCCCATTAATAGCCTCATAATTATCCCCATTATAGCCGTTAGTGGTTACATGACCAATTAAACGTGGTCATTAAGCAGTTGAAACTGCCACTTGAATAGGTCAAAGCCGTTACAAGCAATACTTTCATCAGTACTTTTATAGCGCTATCAGTGGATACACTGCTTCAGTGAAAACCACAAGCTTCAGTGGAAAACACAAGCTTCAGTGGAAACACTGCTTATCAGTGGAAACCACAAGCAGTACTTTCCACAAGCACTACCAATATAAACCACTACAAGAGTCAGGGTGTTCATGGACCTTATGTGTGTACACTCCATACCTCCTAACCCATTACAAGGTGTGAACTAATCCCACAAGTGCACTAAATTTTCCAACAAATTTAAAACTAACATTAAGATGCACATTAGATAGAAAACAGAAAACACCGAACCTGAAACAACAAACACTTATAAATAGAGATAATGACTTGAAAATATATCTAACTTGTCAAATCTTGATGTTTCGTGTAATTATTTTTTTGCTATTAAACACCAACCATTGAATAAAATTTAACCTTTTCTTTTTGGATAAAGGGCTTTTTCGGCAAATGTACTACTTCAAAAAACGTTTAAGTACAAAGAATATGGATTAAGTCCCAAATCTCAGCCCGTTACATATGCGGTAAAGCTTACATAACAAGACACTTCCGATCCTTTAAACAAGAAAATAAACCACTACTCACTAGATTACATTTGACACCTACCAAACACACAATTATTTCCTACCACGACTTCTAAGCTTGACATCATACATGTTACAAAAAGCATCCAATTGCCTTGGTAAATCGTAAACCTGATCCGTATAGTAATCATAATAATCTTCAAGCTCATGACCACCACCAGTTGATGCGATAAAATTAGCCATAGGGTCATCACTGTCAGAAACCACCACCTCCCTTACCTTAGAGAAAGGGTTACCCGCCTTAGTAGAAGAAATATACGGAGAAGAAGAAGAACTAGGCTTAGTAGCCACCACCTGCTCCTTCTGACCGTTTCCACTCCCACCCTTAGAAGGACTAGCCACAACAGTCACACCAGATGCTAAAAAATTAGCCATATCATTATCACCATGCAACCACATATTCACTAACATGATCACCCGGATAATCAACCTTTTTTAGAGGATGACCATCATCATCTACAAGATTAGCTTTCCCATCAATAATTAGCTTTTCAAGCTTCTCAATTTTCTCAACAATAGGAGTATTTTTTGGGTAAAAGGTCAAAGGCCCAGTAAATATATTACTCCAAAAAATGTTTAAGTACAAAGGATATGGGTGAATCCCATATCTCAGCCCGTTACATAGGCGAAAAGCTTACATAACAAGATACTTCCTATTCTCTATATAAGAAAATAAACCACTACTCAAAATATAACATTAGAATCCTATGGAGCTAACATTACTTCCTACCAAGGCCTTGGAGCTTGATACCATACGTGTCATAATAGGCATCCAAATTTCCCGGAAGATCGTAAACCTGGTCCGCATAGTTATCATAATCATAGTCATCTTCGCGATCATGACCACCACCAAATAGGTTACTCGACTCATCAAAGGTGTTCACAACCTCCTCATCATCACTATCAGAATCCATAATCTCTCCCACCTTAGTGAATGGGTTAACCCTCTTAGTAACAGAAGTAGCCGGTAAATCCTTATTATAACCCTGATAATCAACCTTTTTAACAGGATTACCATTATCATCAACAAAAGTAGCTTTCTCATCGATAAGAAGCCTTTCAAACTCCCCAATTTTCTCAAAAATAGGGGTAGGACCAACCACGTTAGCTTTCATTGAATCACTTACAAACGGGTCTTGTGATACATTACCTGTCTCGAGAGACCCAACCTCCTTTGCTTCCATTGTATTACCAGAAACCTCTACATCAGTAGGATTGCCACAGTCATCAGAATCGATCGTATTTAGTGCAACAAAAGGATTAGATGTAGCAATCTTCGTCCCA
The DNA here is from genome assembly GCA_019973895.1 of Chrysanthemum seticuspe. Taxonomy (NCBI): domain Eukaryota; kingdom Viridiplantae; phylum Streptophyta; class Magnoliopsida; order Asterales; family Asteraceae; genus Chrysanthemum; species Chrysanthemum seticuspe. Next base: position 124,715,107 of record BPTQ01000009.1, read on the forward strand.
CTCATACTAGCCACACCAGTGTCTTGCTTCTTCGCACTATCCACCTTCTTGGGTTCAGGAGGAGGCGCTTTAGGTTGATACTTAAATTTAGGACCTACTTTAGTAAAACCTCCCTTACCTAGAACACTTGGACCACCATTCCTACCCTTATTTTTGTTAGTGACAGTTTGATATCCATCATTAACAGTCTGTTTAGGCTGAGTAGGAAGTGGAACACATTTAGGACATCAATCAACGTATGACCAAACAATTTACACGTATCACACCGAGGTGGTTTCCATTCGTATTCCACCCGAATCTTTTCAATAGTGGATCCTGTCCCATTAAGTATTGGTATCTCAACAGTGATGCTCTCCCTAAGGACCTGATCTGACTTAACTTCAATCAAGCACCTAGCAAAACTACTTTGACCCCATGATTCCAAGCACATTTAACTAGTATAAGAATCTAACATTTTTGGTGTACCAATCAATGTAGCTAGGAGGCTAAGACCATCATTAGAAAACATAGCAAGGGGCACGGTATGGAATTTAATCCATATAAGAATATTAGTCAAATCCTCTTTGAGCATATTAGTATTCAAAGTCCATGTTTTAAGAATAATTGGCACATTCCTAATCATCCACGGTCTGTTTTCAAGCACATCATACGAGTGAAAAACTTAAAGAAAAGGAACCCTTTCGCATTAATCATAACCTTTTGAATACCATACTTGCCCCATGTATTACGAACATAATAATCAACAACCGGAAAAGCAATACGTTTACCAAGGAAATAACCATAGAGGGTATTCTCAAATTTAGAGTTTACCTCCTCAACGACTTTCACAGGAATGGAGAGATCCACCCCATTAGACTTTTTACTACACTCCAACCTACGAAAGTTAGATTTGCGCTTCGTGAATCAATTGACGTAGCACCACGTAGCACCATTAACATTAGCAGACTTCGTACCACTTGTAGCACCAACATACGACATAGGTAATGTATTAACCTCAACAGTTGGCGATGAAACATGTACCCTTCCAGCTTTTGATGCTACACTAATACCATCTCCACTTGGAAGGTTAGCACCTATATTAGTGTTATCAACATCATGAACAATATGGGAAACGGATGGAATATTAGTACCCATATTGCTAAGCAACGGATAATCATGCACGCTTAAGTTAACACCAACCGGTTCATCCATAGAATTCAATGTACTCACCATTCCAGTAGGACCAACTTCCCAAAATACATCATCAGTAACAACGCTTTCAGGACCAGCATTGTCACAACCATCATCCTTACCTGATTGCATGACACTTGTAGCAAGTTTTGATTGAGACGAAGACATACCAGGGATAGAATCCGATATCAAACCAGCTCCCAACACAGGAATATCATGGACATCCTAAGGATTAGTGTCTCATACAGCAGCAGTACCAAGTTCAGTATGTTTAGGATGTGACGAAATCTTACTACCAGCTTCGAGGTCTTTGAAACGTTGCATACGAGCTTGCAAAGCCTCCACATCCACTTGACCATCATCTATATTATCCATACAAACAGAACACGAGAAAACAAAAACAAGAAAACCCTAAAAGTGAGGAAGCAATACGAACAGGAAAACAAGAAGAATCACACGTCCAATCTTCAGTACGAGGGCCTAAACAAAGCTTAGGCAATCGTTAAATGAACATAATATAAATTCTAACCGACTTCCACAATGGCTACCAGATTGAAGAATTAAAATTAATCTATGCGATACCCTAAAAAAAAAAAAGATAAAGAACAACGCTAAAAACTCAAGCGATCACATCACCTGGATTAATCAGACAAAACACGAATGTATATGCCTTAATTAGAACATATTAGAGCAATAAAATAAGAGTTTAGAGCATATTGGAGAACGTTTTTTGGTTTGTAGGGGAATCGCACATGTCGCCTTAGGGAAATCGCTTTTAGGGTTTGTGACTTCTTGATTTTTTTCTCAACAATAGGAATAAGACAAGGATCAGTATCATCCATATCAAGAGCATCAAAAGGGTTTGATATAGCAATATTCATCTCACTTGCACTTGCCTCATTTGCGTTTTTTTCCTTAGTAGCATCCGGCTTCTTCGACACAACAACATACACCTGCTTAGGTTTAGAAGGGCTAAATTTAGCCCCTTTACCCACATCAATACCACGAAACGGCTTTTTATGAGGCACTTGAACCCTAACCTTCTTTCCTTTAGCCTTACGGTTTGTAACCTCAGTGAAATCGTCATCAGTCTTATCCAATGTAGTAGAAGCTTTAGCTGCCCCATTATTGTCACTAGGAACCGCCTCCTTTTCATGTATTGTGTTACCTGTTTGACCTCCTAGCCCTATCTGAAGCCGGTTTTTTGCCAAGTCATTTTTTTTCATTTGATGTCAGCCCAATTTATAACCCCACAACCCTACACTTATCTTTTCCACTATATCTTCATCCTGTTTTCACACAAACCCTAAAAAATGAAATTTTGCTCATCTAGTTCTAGATCAATTCGTAGGACCAACAAGAAATCATCAACCGTACAAAATGTGACTGTCCTTTTTTTGGTAAAGGTTTTCATTGGTAAATGTATTACTCCAAAAATGTTTAAGTACAATGGATATGGGTGACTCCCATATCTTAACCCGTTACATTGGCGATGAAACTAACCTTAAAAAAGCAAACTACTTCTATAACGAAGATGATTATGACTAGATTACAATTGACTCAACATAACATAAAAAATAATCTGTTAATACAAATAAATCGTAAAAACGTTTATTAATATTTAGCGATCTCGTTGTGTTTTGTTGATAACAAATATAATATTAGCATAAGTAAAATTATAAGGGTACATGTTATTTTTGTAAAGCATCTACATATATAGTCATTTAATATAAATTGTTGTAACAATTCATTTATTGTAATAGTTTATTAGGATGGGTAAAAACCATAACCCATGACCCATACCGATGGAGCATATCAATAACCCATGAAGTTAACCCATAACCCATTGACTAGATGCATTGCATCTCCTAGATACATTGTATCTAGTTGGATACCCATGGTCCAAATTCTAGGACCCATGACCAATGATCCATGACCCATAACCCATAACCCATGGATAAAGAGGAGCATCTCACGGATCCCTCCGTTTACACTAGAAGGATCCCTCAGGCAAGGGATCCGTGGGATCCTTGCAACAATAGCAAGAAATTGCCTATAAACAAAGAGCCATTTCTTCATTGTAACTCACCCCTCTTCTTACAAACTCTGTCATATATTCTTACATTCTTCTAACCTAAGATCTCTTGATCTAGATAGTAGTTCTTTTTTCTTTTGTTGTGATTCTCATATAGGTCCTTCTCTAAGGCGAGATCACGAGAATTCTACAAGTCATCCAAGCAAGGGGTCCTTGATTGATTTGTTCCTCCGCAAGATTTCTGCAGCAAAGATCTTGTATTTCATATTTCACATATTTGTTGTGTTATAGTAGTGTTGGCTTGGTCCTCCGTGTTAAAGACTCGGTATTTAGTTTTGTACCAGAAAAAGTGTAAGCGACGTTGTGAAGGCTTCTTCCCCGAGTTGAAGGAGTTTGTTGACATAGTGCTTGAACTCTCGAGTAGGTGACTCGGGGAGTGGAGTAGGGCAAGGAAGGTGTTCTTGTAGCTGAACCACTATAAATCAGTTGTGTCATTTCTATCCTTTACTTTACTTGTTTTCTTTACTTGCATTACTTATAGATCTATACCTTCTCTCCATCCATACAATTTCACATAACATCGAATCTAAAGTTTTTGAAAATAAGTTAAAATCGGCAAAACTATTCAACCCCCCCTTATAGTTTTCCAAAATTGGCATCAAGAGCTAAGTTTACAAAAGTTTTAAAGAAAATAGTATTTTAAAAACTTTTCGATCACTATGGGTTCTGAAAATTATAAAGAAGGGCAATCAAGCAATGACCTCCACTACTTGAAACGAATGGTTTTATTTATTGGAAAAATAGATTCGAAACGTATGTGAAGTCAAAAGATATTGATCTTTGGTACATCATTGTTGAAGGCAATTTTGAAGCCACTACAAAAGATGAAACTGGAAATTTAGTAAACACACCTCATGATCAACTCACTGATGATCATAAGAAAAAGCTTTCCAAAAATAATGAAGCTAAAATGGTTTTATTCAATGCTTTACCCAAAAATGAATTTGAAAGAATTTCCATGCTTAAAACCTCTAAAGAAATTTGGAATTCTTTAGTTGTAACTCATCAAGAAAATCAACAAGTTAAAAACAATAAAATAGATTTGTTTGTTCAACAATATGAACAATTTTCAATCTCAGATGAGGATACTATAGATCATTCTTTTGCTAACTTTAATACTATAATTACATCATTACAAGCACCTGATGAGTGTTTCTCTAGTCGTAATCATGTTAGGAGATATCTAAGGGCACTTCCATCCAAGTGGAGATCTAAGGTGACGGAAATCGAAGAATCAAAAGACATGTCAATCCTCACCCTCGATGAACTCATAGGCAATCTAAAGGTCTATGAGCTTGTCCTCGCTAAAGACTCCAAAGCCTCAAAAGAGAAGAAGGAGAAGCACAAATCTCTTGCCTTAAAAGCCAAGAAGGTCTCAAGTGATGAAGAAAACTCTTCTTCGGATAGTGATGACGAAGAGTATGCCATGAAGGTAAGGGATTTCAAGAAGTTCTTTAGAAGAAAGGGAAGATATGTCAAGCAACCATATGACGACAAGAAGGGGTTCCGGAAAGGCAAAGACGACAAGAAAACAGGGGATGGACGTGCTTGTTTTAAATGTGGGGACCCCTAATCACTTCATTAGTGAGTGTCCCAAACGTGATGAACAAAAAGCGTTCGTGAGTGGTTCGTGGGGAATGAGCGGGGAGGAGGACGAAGAAATTTGTCTCATGGCAAATGATTCAAACGAGTTATGTCCCAAATCTCTCTATTATAGTAGCTCATCATTAGATGATGATTCATTGCATCGTGAATATGATAAACTTTGCAAAATTAGTTTAAAAGTAATTAACAAAAACAAGATTTTGAAAAACCAAAATGAACGTTTAGAAAAGGAAGTCTTTGAGTTAAAAGCTAAATTAAAACGTTTAGAAAAGGGGAAGATAGCAAGTGAGGAATGTGAGCTTTGTGTTCAACTTCAAACACTAGTTGATAATCTAGATTCCAAGATTGCTAGAATGAGTACTAATACTCTTGATATGATATTAGATAATGTTAAAACAGGAAACAACCAAAAAGGTTTAGGTATTCAGCAACTTGATGCTTCAACTAGTGAAAACTGTAACATATTGGATTTCATAAACACACAAATAAGCTCAACAATGGATCGAATAGTATAGAGTTTAGAGAGAGAAAGTGGGATCCTTACTAGAGAGAGAAAGTGAAAGAAAACATAGAAGGTTAGATTAAGAATGAGAAATGTTCAACCCTCTACCTTGGGAGGTAGAGGGTATTTATAGTTACATAATAAACGTCCTCCTTCGGACTGTGGATCAGGCATATAGTGGGTAAAGACCCGTCCGTCCTCCACGGTGTTGCTCTAAACTAAATAACTAACTAGTAAAACAGTAAATAACGATATGTCTACGAGCTAACTTATGCTAGATTATATTTGGGGTGACCGACTCTTCAGTATGGAATTTCTAATTCCTAACAATCTCCCCCTAAGGGAGGTCACCCCATGTTTTACATTTCGAATCCTAGCATTCTCTTTAATCTTCAGTCTTGAGCTCGTAGACATTAATTCTTCAACATCTGCATCTTTGTGCTTTAGTAGTGATTCTTCAAAGTCCGCATTGATTTGTACTTTTAGTGGAGGCCTTTAACTGATCCACATCTTTGATGATCTTCGACCTTTCTTTGAGATCACCAGCCACAGTAAATCTCTGGATCACCCTTTATTGTGTTGCCATCATGTGTTGTTGTGACTTTTGGACTGACATGCTCACACTATTAGGATCATGACATCTTTCCATCAGAGTAGCGGAAGCTTTACTGGTTCATGATATTTGCAGCAGCGTAGCAGAAGCATAGTATAAAAATATCAGAACCAGGTTATGTAGATATGCACCAGTCATGATTTCTTCAATTAAGTGTGGATGCTGTGAGCATGCGGCTTTGGATTGACTCCTCAATTCTGATCAGCTGCAATCGTCGGGGTGTACCTGCATACGACAGTTAGCAATAAAGCGCACGAAAGTGTCTTTGATCACTTTCGTTGAATTGAAGTACACGGCCCACGGTTCCCCGTTGATCAGTACAAGTACTGCCTATGATCAGGTATAATTCTGAAGAATCTCCTTGACAGGGGTTCGCAGCTGTTATAGCTGTTCTCAAACCGGAACGTCTCAAAGAAGACAACACGGAGTGAGTGAACCAGCAAATTGAGATTTACTGATTGATGAAAAATGATTTGAAAACAATCGCGTATTGCTTAAAAGAAAGAGTTTTGCAATACGACGAAGGTTTAGAAGAAGAAATCAATTTTCAATCATAAATACCCTTTTATTTTGAAAACATAATACACAGTCGATGTGCTAGAGAAAAGAGTTTTTGAGCACAACGACCGATTTTTTAAAGGTATCCGTCAATCCATTCCTGGACCAAGGTTGATTCAAGATTGAATCTCCCCATCGTTTCTATCCAGTTGTCACAAGCTTGATCTTACGAGAAGATCTCACATGTCACCCACCAAGAGCTTGTTAGATGTTGGCTCTAGAAGGATTTCCATCTTCATTGTGAATATGTATGCATATCACTCGAATGTTCTGGCAATACCACAAGGATAATGCATAGGACTCTTAATATTTTCTTACTTTCCACATTGTGTGAAACAACAAGTCTTCATTAATTTTGTGTCCTAATGAGATATTGTGGATGATCTCTTGGCTCTAGACTCAATTGTGCATATTTGGTTCCTGTGCCGGAGACTAGGGAGAGGGTCTCCTTCTTCAATATCAACAATCTCTAAGAGAAAGTCGATAGATTATGTCGGTTCCCCGTGAGAATGAAACAAGCCCTTTTAAGAGGAACTTGAGTAGCTTGGGAAGTTTAGTGCAGTGCATCACTGGGTCCATGATGTCTTGTCTTCAATACCAGTGTTACCTTAGTAAACACCAGTAGCATATGTATTGAACCCGGTTACTGCCCTAAGGTTGAATTATTAGAGGGCTATTTCTTTTCACCCTTTTCATATTCATTTCTTTTTCATTCTTCAACCCCTTCAGTGGTTACCGAGACTTCATAACTAGAACCTTGTTGGGTTTATTCCAGTACTAGCTCTGTCTCAGTCCGCACTCTTCCCATTTCTCATTTTTCTCCTTTTTTCATCATACCTAAGGACTCTACACTATCTAGTGGATTGTCCCTGGGTAGATCCGTCCGGTTCTGGCGAATCATAGGAACGAATACCTAACCTAACCCTCCTTATAACACCATGCATAAAGTAAATTGGTCGGTCTTTTGGTATTGTTCTTTCCTTCATGAAACCAATCGAAAAATCATTTGGAAAAACAATCAAGGTACTTGTGATACGAGATCAAAGCATTTTGTACCTTAATAGTTTTGATCATTTTAGAAATGCTCCCCCTCAACATGTGCATATGATTTAAAATTGTTTGGCACATGGAGGCAAGAGTTCTTTGAAATAATTTCTTGATCACAATTTCCTTAGAAAAAGCCATTTGAATTTCTTTGGTAAAATTCTCCCCCTCAATATGTGCATAGGATATTTGAAATCATTTTATCACATAAAGGCAAGAGTTCTTTTGAAGCACATCCACGATCACACAAGCCATTAAGAAACCATTTAAAACTCAATCAAGGTACTTTATGTTAAAACATAAAAGCATTTGTACCTCGATAGTTTCTTTTCTTTTAAAATGCTCCCCCTCAATATATGCTTCGAGATTCGAAAGCGTTTAGCACATATGAGAGAGCAGCCTGCACAACTGAATCAAAACGATCAACTTTTATCAAATTTCATTATTAAATCACAAATTCTCCCCCGATCAAAAATATCAAACCCTTTGAGATTTTGGATCCGAAGTGATTTAATAAGGTTTATAAAACATGGGAGAAAATGTGCCTGATTTAAAAACTCATCTAGTTTTTTTGGATAAATGCTCCCCCTCAACATGTGCATTATGTATATTAAAATCGTTTGGCACATGGAGGCAGGAGTGCCTTTGAAGGACTAAAACCAATTCCATTAAAACAGATTTGAGATTTAAATCACGATCTCTCACCCGATCAAAGATTTCAAACCATTTGAGATTAGTGATCCCAAAAGATTTAAATAATTTAGAAAATTTTGGGGAAAGACGTGGCAAGATTTGATTGTGAAAAATGACAGATAAGGACCATATTTAGACATTAAAGATTGTTAGTGTCAGGTATGATTGTTTTAAGAGACCTTTAAGTAAAATAAAACAATTTCACAATCAAACAAAAACAGAAAAAATTTCATTTTGACAGATCTTTGAGTTTTAAAGAAAATCATACCATGACATAACATTAAATCTTTAGATCACCACATAATTTCGTACAAGCGGACTTGTGATGAAATATTGTTTGAAAATATTTTATTTTAAATCACTCTCCCCCTCAATCGATGACCGAAGTCGATAATTGAGTGACTTAGGTTTTGATAAAAAGAAGTCCGGTGATTTTCAAAATTTAGTCCAATCTATTTTCAAAACAATATTTTTCCATTTTCAAAAACAATATTATTCAAAGTTTTAGAAAAATGGTATCATCACTATTATCCCTGCACAAAGATACGTTAGGTGGATGAGAAGCTTCCGTTTTTGTTGCTGTAGGGTTTGGAAGAAAAACCATCTGCTGATGCAGTGAGACTTCTTTTTACGTTGCATTTTGAATGCCAACTGAGGTCAAATTAAGCTCCGTTTCTTCAATCACTTAGAAGAAAACCATATGCTGATGCAATGAGACCTCTTACGTTTCATTTATGCCAGCTCTCCATAGAAGTCCAATTAAGCTTCGTTTCTTCATTTGTCAACCCAAGATATAGTTACCCTTTCCTTTCGGCATCCAATCATCTTCAATTGTGGGATCCGGATCAGGAACATTCTTTTATACCAATATATCTGCATACGTTAGTGAACACACATACAAATATATGGTGGTCAACATCACCCAAACAACAATCGACTAATAAAAGTCAATGCAACAAATCAATCAGATCATATAAATGTATAGGAATAATGTGTTCATCAAACTCTAATCATCTAATCCTAGCAATCATATCCTAGGCACCTAGTCCTTCAACATAGGTTAACATCATTTTTAATTAAGCATGTAGGATAATTAAGAAAGTCTCGTTCGATGATATAGATTTGAAAACATTCTCCCCCTCAATCAATGACTCATTTCCTAAAAGGTTTAAAAGCGCTGAAGTCATTGATTGAGTTAACAATTTTTAAAACAACTCTGAAACTGATTGTCTTTAAAGCAACTCATTTACCACCATTTTGTTAAACCAACAAATATTTTTCTGAAGAATTTTAGATGGAAAAATATTTGTGTAGGAACAGCAGTCCTTCGACATCCTTTCCTCAAATTTGTTTTTAAGATAAGTGCACGAATTTTGTGAAAATCGTTTAAGCGTAGCACTTTCCTTTCTTGAAAAACGGGTTGCTATCTGAAATAATTGCAAACCATGGTTTAAGTACAGGTTACAGTCTGAAGTAATTGCAAGCCATTTTTTATTATTTTTTTAAGACATGATTAGAAAAGAATATTTATACCTTATGTTCGAACTTCATCTAAAGTCCCGTGCCATTATTGAATGACATTTCTAAGACCGTAGATGTTATCGATACCAGAAGACATGTCTTGAGAAAACAATATTTTTGGACTTTTTCAAAATTTTCTGATTTTTATGGGTTTTTGTTGATTTTATATTTTTGTATTTTGTTTTTGAAAAATATATACACAGATAGAGTAGATGATATAATTTAAGAGGATGATGATACGAGTACCGAGATAAGGATATCGAGCAGCACGTCGTAGAAGATAGAATTCGTCATCTCCTAAACTTCCACTACCAAAGCTTTTGAGACTCTTGAATGGACGTCATAAATTGAGCCTGCAGAAAGTGAGACTTTGGTAGCTTCCCCTCATACCGTCAATCTTCGAATAAAGACCATTTTCCCAAGAAGAAGAATGAGAAGAGAAACAGTCTCATTGAATGAAGCTCAGCACCCCGAAGAACATGAGAACACCGAGGTAACAAGTTAAGACATTGATCGTCTTAGCGGTTATCAAATCCGGAATAACTGATGAAGACCGATCACATGAACCTGTTGTGCGTCCCCGATGTACACATTACTATTCTAGATTGACCAGTTGTCTTATGCAGGGGAACAATACATCAACATTTTCATTTTACCAAATGCATTCCAGTTGATGAGTGTGTAAATACTCATCATTTTTGGTTAAATCTGAACTGCAAAACGTTTAAAAATGCTCAGAAATGCATCAAAATACTGAAAATATCTCAAAATTGCATTTTATGTGTTTCAGATGCAAAATGTTTAAAATCAGATGAAAAATGAGCAAAGTTTGCATAATTGGCAGTTTCAGTCCCCCAAGTTTCTAAAATTGTCAAAAATAGTCCCTGAGTCAAAATTTCAAAAGAAAAATCACGAAAGGCTCTTTTAAAATCATAAGTTGTCAAAATTAGTCCTTTGGTGAAAAATGTCAAAAGTTTGAGAAAATTACAAGTTTGGTCCTCCAAGTTTAAAAATTGGCAAAAATGGTCCCTGGAAAATTTGAAAATGGCAACTTCGGTCCTTGTACTTTTGGAACTTGTCAATTTCAGCCCCTGAAACATCTTTGATGAATTGGCAGTTCTAGTCCTTGTATTTTCAGAAATGGCAAATTAAGTCCTTGATAATTAAAAACCTTTTGCACATTAGACCCTTGTCACAAATACTTTGGACCCCTGCTATGTTATCCATTTGAACCTGCCTTTGGACCCCCCTTTTTAATATCCCAGTCAAATCCCCTTTGACTCATCCCTTCTCTCCTTCACGAGATACCATTTCTCCATCATCACAAACCTGCAACACCCCTGCTAACACTCCACCTCCTTCATCATTCCTACCCCCCCTCCAAACACATAACTCCAAGAGTGCATTTAATACACCTTTGTACCAAACACTCAACCCAGCTGGCTTAAACCACTTTTGGCGCCAAAAACCTTTAAACGGCCAAGATCAATTTGAGCAATCCAATGGCCCATATTAGTGCTGGGATATGTCCAGAGAGATGAGAGAGGAAGTTTGGAGCATATATAAAGGAAGAGGAAGCAACAAGAAAGGGTAGTTAGTTATTTTCTTAAAAATGTATGTCGTTTTGTAATTTTTAAGTCTAAATTAGATCTTCAGTTGTTAAATTCAGTCTAAGTGTATCAAGTTACTGTGTTTAAGTGTATTGGAACTTATATCAAGTATCAATTTTAGTTCATGTTCAATTTCCATGTTTCATGTCCACTGTTGAATTCTCATTCTCAAACACCAATGTCAAATTTCTTAGTAACTTGTTTTTAAGCTTAAACATGCTCATTCAAGCTTGTTAAAGCTTTCTCTAAGCTCACATATCAGTTTTAAACTATTTTGGATATTGGTCAACAAAAGTCAAACTTGGAGCAAAAATTGATGCAGGAATGTAATGGGTGGTGCAGACATGTTCTTGGGGTTGATTTGGAAGCAGTGGGTTGGATAATATAGGTTAGTGTTCTTGGGTTCACTGTTTGCAAGCCATTGTGGCTATGGATATTTGTAAGTCAGTTTCAAATAATGTAGCATAATCTGTTGTTGTAGCCATAGCTAGTTCCAATCTGTTTATTAAGTAGTGTTTATGTTATTTAGACTTAGTTTGATGATTAAAATGAGCTGGGTTAGTCTCTAGTTCAGTTTTACTTTGCAAATTAATGTTTAAAGGGGTGTTTGGTTTATAGCATAATCTGAATTAAAGATGTGTTCATGAGTTAAAACCTTTTGGTTCATGATTGTTTAGTCTATTTGTGTTCATTTGAGTCATTATTTTGTGCCTGCTAGTTCAAAAAGTCAAACCTCAACAAAATCTGTCTCACTGCTCCACTGTTGTGAGTTTTGGATTTGCTGATCCTTGTTTTGTGTTTAGAAGTCATTAACATAGCTTGCATTAGTGTCATTACATCATATTACATCCATAACAGTCTAAAAATTGCTCTCAACTTTCATTTTGGTCAAAGTTCTTAACTGCCTTTAAAAGTCAAAACATAAAAAAATGGATTTGAGCTAGATTAGGAGGATTTTTCATGAGCTTATCTCTGGGTCTTATCAAGTGAGACTTGGCATTTTAGAAACTTCATCTGGTCTTTTTACTTATCAGCATTTTTGTGGAATTTTGCAATTTTGTTAAAGGTCTCAAAACTGCTTCTCTTTTAGGTTATAAGTCCCCTGCTCACAGATAATCAGCTTATGCTGAGTTTTCTCATTTTGTGCAAGGTTGCACAGGGCTCATAAGAGCTGGTCATAGTCTGATTTTTGGTTTGATATGTCTCACCCAGGTCTGCTTTAGGTTCCAATTTGTGTTTTTCATTTTCAGCTTAATTTAAAGCTTGTGCTTAAGCTCAAAGTTGGTACCCAAAACTGTTGTTGCATTTGAAATTCAAATAAGCCAATTCTGTGTAATAAGCTATTCAGTGGTTAAAAACAGTTAATAATTGTTGCATTTGGTCATTTTTAGTAGTTTATAACTTCTGTTTCTGTTTGGTGCCTGTTTTTGCTCATTAGCTTATTTAAAGTGCTTATTCTAAAGCACTTGGTATAGCAGTCCCATTTTCTTGTATACAAGCTCTTGTTTTTCCATTTTTCCTAGCTTCCTTATATAATTTTAGAGTTTTCCTGAATTTTTCAGATTTTTCTAAGTTGATTTGCTATTTTTCTTAATTTAAATTATTTTTTAAGCATTTTTAATGAGCTTTTAATACAAAAAAATTCAGAAAAGGTTCAAAAAAAATAATTTTTCATTTTTCTTAGGTTTAGATAAATATAAAAAGTAAAAAAGGTAATTTTCCAGATTTTTCATAGTTTATTTTGTAATTTTTAGTAATTTAATTAGTTTTTAATAGTTTAAAATTCATAAAAAATACAAAAATAATCAGAAAAATATAAAAATAGTTTTGAAAATTCTATTTTGATATTTTAGACTTTTTCAATTCATAATTTTATTTTTCTAGCTTTATTTCCTCTTTTCTTGTATTTTAGGTAATTATTAAATAGTTAAAATTAGTTTTTAATTAATAATAATTAGATAATTAGTTATAAAAATAATTTTCTTTTTCTATAAATTTTCTTTTATCATTAGGATTGTAAAAATATCATTTTCATATTTTTAGGGTTAATATTGTGTAAGTTTCACATTTTTATTTGTACGTCGCGTAGCTTTTAATTTCAGTTTTATAAAAACATAAAAACAAAAACATCATTTTAAATATAGTGATAGCGTTTATTTAATATTTTTTATCTTTTTAATTTCCTTTAATTTGCATTTAAGCAGTTGTAATTTGTTGGCTTTTCCTGTAGTTATAATATCATTCAAATCCCTTTTTCCGTTCAAATCTCTCGATCACTTTACGTTTGATAATCCATTGCATAGCTCGCTGGGACATAACGACCCGGGGATACACTATACTCCTCAGATCTTCATTGCATTCGTGCTTAGGCAGTTTTAAGCTTATTACGGTCTGCCGTTCACAAGTGGCAGGCTTGAGTGATTTAGCTTGACTGTTTGGCACGCATCAAATTTTTGGCGCCGCTGCCGGGGAGCTGTGCTGATCTATCTTCCGTTTAGCAGATTAGTTGTTTGAATACTCACTCTTTGTTTATATCATCCATCTCCATCTATATATATATATATATATATATATCCATATTCTCTTATAAAAAAAATCCAAAAACCCAAAAACATCCAAAAACGTATAAAACATAAAAATATTTTTCTTTTGTTTCTATATATGTATCAAATATAAAAAAATACAAAAAGATTTGTCGTTTTCTTTAATAAATAACAACTTAAAAGATTACCACCGCAAACCAAGGCAGTGCACTACCTAACTGGGGGTGCGACCATAATAAGTTCCCGAACTAAAGATTTAAAACTTGCCTTTGTGTCCTTGTGATTGGTGTACCTTTTTCAAAGAAGCCATTCATCTTGTGATTATTGGTTAAGTTCACTGTTGTTTTGCCTCGATTTTGTGTTAATTGATTTTGTTGTGATATCTACTTGTCAGAAGCAGAAAACCCATAAAAATTCTTCTCATCCGATTTTTATAAAACGTCTTCATAATTCTCATTCTCATCTGAAAGATTTTCATAATTCCCATTTCTCTCCTTAACTCCGAGTTTCCTTAGAGTTAACTCTAGTGTATGCGCACTCGCTCTTCTAGATCTGTGAGCCCATTTCGTGAGCTTGTCAAGATTCCAAGAAGGCGTGTCCGTAGACTTTCTGCTCCATCAGTCGGATATGAGATCCGGACTGCTCACACTACTTCCGTTATCATGGCGGAAGAACGCCCTATGTGTGAGCTTCTCCAGGCACCCATCGACGGGTATGGAGATGCTATCGTTGTACCAGCCATTGTGGCTGAAAACTTTGAACTCAAGACCGGGTTACTGAATCTTGTAACCTCAAATCAGTTCTACGGTTTTGAGAGGGATGATCCTCATGCTCATATTCGATGGTTTAACAAGATTGCATCTACCATCAAGTATAAGAATGTCCCTACTGATGCTGTTAAGCTTCTTCTGTTCCCATTTTCTCTTGAGGGGCAAGCCCGGATTTGGCTTGAAAAACAACCCCCTCAGTCTATTGAGACATGGGAAGATCTGGTGAAGAAATTTGTGAATGAATTCTATCCACCTTCCAAAACCACGAGTCTAAAAAATGAAATCATCAAGTTCACTCAGAAGTTTGATGAACCCTTCAGTGAATCGTGGGATCGTTTCAAGGAATTGCTTCGCAAATGTCCTCACCACGGTTTCTCCGAGTTGATGCAACTCGACACTTTCTACAATGGAGTGAGTCAATCTGATCAAGATTCTCTCAATTCCTCCGTGGGAGGAAATTTCCTAAGCAAAACTGTCAAAGAAGCTTTAGCGATAATCGAAAACAAGTCTAAAGTCCGCACTGCACGAAGCAAGCCGGTTGTTTCCCAAGTCAGTGTTGGTCCTTCTTCTTCTTCATCGCCCGTGAGTCAATCTAGCACCGATGCTAAGATTGATAAACTCACGGAAGCTATCCAAGCTTTGGTTCTCTCCAACCAAAAGAAAGTCTCTTTTCCATAAACTTCACCTCCTGCTGAAGTTAAGAAAGTGGAAGTCTGTGTTACCTGTGGTGGCCCCCATGCTTATTATAACTGTATGGCCACCGACGGTAACCCTTTTGAAGCCAATGCTGTGGGCGGGATGTCTAATCAGGGAGGCAATCAATATCGTGCTCCTATAGACCCGAACCACCGTCCTAACCACTACCCTGGACCTCCCGGTTTCAATCAAAACCGTAATCAGAATCAAAACAGACCAAACCAAGGTTTTCAAAACCAAGGTAATTTCAGTCCAAACAACTGTTTTCAAAATCGAAATCAAAATTTCCAACACCAAGGAAATTTCAATAGAAACCCAGGTCAGGGAAATTTCAACCCAGGGTATTTTCATGGCAATAACCAGGGAAATTTTCAAAATCAAGGCCCTAATCCTAATAATAGAGGCCAGAATTTTCCTGTGCAAACTCAAGCCATTGTTCCAACTGGACCATCATCTGATGAGTTGTTGAAACAATTCATGAAATCCCAAGAGGAAATGAATCAGTTGTTGGTTAGCCAGATTTCTGACATCAAGAAGTCTTTAAATGATCGACCCTCGGGCTCAGGTACTCTACCTAGCAACACGATCGCTAATCCGAGGGGCGATGCAAAGGCGATCACAACCAGAAGTGGTGCTTCTTATGCTGGACCCGCTGTTCCTACCACCTCTTCTTCCTCTCTCCCGAAGGTAGTGGAAAGCGAACCTGAGGCAACAAAGGACAAGGAACTTCCTACTAATAACGGAAGTACTAGCACTGTCCATCCTCAGGTTGTCCCCAAACCCAATACCAAACCTAGAGTTGTTTTTGAACCTCCAGTTGGTGACCCTAAATCCAAAACTTCTATTCCTTATCCCTCACGTTTACATGAGCAAAAGCTCCGCGAGAAAGCTAGTCATCAAATGGAAAAATTCTTTCAAATTTTCCAAGAGCTACATTTTGACATAAGCTTCGCGGATGCCATCATGTTGATGCCCAAGTTTGCATCTACTCTTAAGCACATGTTGAGCAACAAGGAAAAGCTGTTTGAAATGGCTAAAACTCCTTTGAACGAGAATTGCTCGGCAGTCTTGTTAAAGAAGCTTCCCGAGAAGCTAGGAGATCCCGGAAAATTTCTTCTTCCTTGTGTTTTTCCTGGGATGATTGAATGCTTTGCCCTTGCCGATCTTGGTGCAAGCATCAATCTAATGCCGTATTCAGTATGGAAGAAACTTTCTCTTCCGGAACTTATTCCTACCTGCATGACTCTTGAGCTTGCAGATCGTTCTATCTCGCGTCCTCTTGGCATTGCCGAGGATGTATTCATGAAAGTAGGAAAGTTCCATTTCCCAGCTGACTTTGTGGTTGTTGATTTCGATGCTGATCCTCGGGTTCCCCTCATTGTTGGACGAGGATTCCTGAGGACGGGCCGTGCTCTTATTGATGTATTTGAGCAAGAAATCACTCTACGTGTGGGTAATGAAGCTGTTACCTTTAACCTCGATCAGACTTCGAGGTACTCCTCAAATTATGACACTGAATCAATTAATCGAGTTGATTTAATTGATATTGCTTCAGAGGAGTACTCTTAAGAGTTTCTTGGTTATCTTCATAATTCTGTGAGTGGGAATTCCAATTCCACCACATCTTCTCAACCTATCATTGCCGACTCTTCCCCCTCTCTCACTCCGTTTGAGGGAGGTGACTTCCTTCTGGAAGAGATCGATGCATTTCTTGCTACTGATGAATCAATTCCGCCTGGAATTGATGGTGTTTATGATTCGGAGGGAGATATTCTTTATCTTGAGCAATTGCTTAATGAAGATCCATTACCTTCACTCCCTCCGAAAGAAATCACGATTGAGGAAATCAAATCAGTACAAACTTCTACTGATGAATTTCCCGAGGTTGAACTTAAGGACCTACCTCCTCATCTCGAGTATGCATTCCTGGAGGGTGATGATAAATTACCCGTCATAATTGCTAAAGACTTGACTGAGGAGGAGAAAACTGCTCTCATAAAGGTCTTGAAGTCACACAAGCAAGCAATTGCTTGGAAACTCTCCGATATTAAGGGTATCAACCCTGAGTTTTGTACTCAAAAAATCTTAATGGAGGATGACTTCAAACCAGCAGTCCAACATCAGAGAAGGGTGAATCCTAAGATTCACGAGGTTATCAAACAAGAGGTTCTCAAACTTCTTGATGCCGGTTTGATTTACCCGATCTCTGATAGTCCTTGGGTTAGCCCAATTCATTGCGTTCCAAAAAAGGGTGGCATTACTGTTGTCACGAATGAAGAAAACGAGTTAATTCCAACTCGATTGGTTACGGGATGGCGTGTGTGCATTGACTATCGCAAGTTAAACGAAGCCACCCGTAAAGACCATTTTCCTCTACCCTTCATGGACCAGATGCTTGAGAGATTAGCAGGGAACGAATACTATTGTTTCCTTGATGGTTTCTCGGGTTATTTTCAGATCCCCATTGATCCGTTGGATCAAGAAAAGACCACATTCACCTGCCCATACGGGACGTTTGCCTACAGACGTATGCCTTTTGGCTTATGTAATGCTCCTGGCACGTTCCAGCGATGTATGATGGCAATTTTCCACGACATGATCGGGGAAACTATGGAGGTGTTTATGGATGACTTCTCGGTCATTGGGGACTCGTTTCATACATGTCTCTCCCATTTAGACAAAATGTTAAAAAGGTGTGAAGACACCAATCTCTGTCTAAATTGGGAGAAGAGCCACTTTATGGTCAAAGAAGGCATAGTCCTTGGCCATAAGATTTCCAAGAATGGGATTGAGGTGGATAGAGCAAAAGTTGATGTTATTGCTAAACTACCTCATCCTACTACCGTCAAAGGTATTAGGAGTTTTCTAGGTCATGCCGGGTTTTATCGTAGATTCATCCAAGATTTCTCTAAAATCGCTCGGCCTATGACCCATCTTCTCGAAAAAGATGCTCCTTTTATCTTTTCTCCTGAGTGCATCGAAGCTTTTGAAACATTGAAGAAAAAGCTTACAGAAGCACCCATTCTAGTTGCCCCCGACTGGGATTTACCCTTTGAGCTCATGTGCGATGCAAGTGATTTTGCTATCGGTGCAGTCTTGGGGCAACGCAAAACTAAGCATTTTCAGCCGATCCACTACGCAAGCAAAACTATGACTGAAGCTCAAACCCATTACACCACTACAGAAAAAGAATTATTAGCTGTGGTGTATGCGTTTGAGAAGTTTCGGCCATACCTCATCTTGACCAAATGCGTGGTGTATACGGATCACTCGGCTCTCAAATATCTCTTTGCAAAACAAGATGCAAAGCCGAGATTGCTCCGTTGGGTTCTCCTCCTACAAGAATTTGATATCATTATTCGTGATAAAAAAGGAGCTGAGAACCTGGCTGCTGATCATCTGTCCCGATTAGAGAACCCTCACCAAAATGTGTTCGAGAAAAAGGAAATAAACGAAACATTTCCTCTCGAAACACTCAATATGGTTTCTTTTCGTGGAGACTCTTCTACCCCATGGTTTGCTGACTTTGCAAATTACCATGCGGGTAACTTTGTGGTGAAAGGGATGTCGTCCCAACAGAAAAATAAATTCTTTAAAGATGTATAACATTATTTCTGGGACGACCCCTACTTGTTTAAAATTTGTGCGGATCAAGTCATCCGGCGATGTGTGTACGGTCAGGAAGCCATTGACATTCTCAAGGCTTGCCATTCTGGGCCTACTGGGGGACATCATAGCCCCAACTACACCGCCAAGAAGGTGTTTGATTCCGGATTCTATTGGCCCACAATCTACAAGGATGCCCATGAATTTGTCAAAACCTGTGACGCTTGTCAACGTCACGGGAATATCTCACAAAGAAATGAAATGCCGCAAAACGCCATTCAAGTGTGTGAGATTTTTGACATATGGGGCATTGACTTTATGGGGCCATTTCCTTCTTCCCGTGGTAACAAATACATACTCGTGGCCGTTGACTACTTGTCAAAATGGGTTGAAGCTAAGGCTTTGCCCACCAACGATGCCCGAGTTGTGGTGAAATTCTTGAAATCTCTATTTGATAGGTTTGGAACTCCACGAGCCATAATCAGTGATCGTGGTACGCATTTTTGCAATGACCAATTTGATAGAGTCATGCAAAAGTATGGTGTAACTCACCGTCTATCTACTGTGTACCACCCCCAAACAAGTGGGCAAGTGGAAGTTTCTAACCGGGGGATAAAAAGAATTCTTGAGAGGACGGTTGGTGAAAACCGTGCCTCTTGGTCGGATAAGTTAGATGACGCACTCTAGGCCTTCCGTACAACTTACAAAACACCTATCGGGTGCACTCCATACAAGCTGGTGTACGGGAAGGCATGTCATCTGCCGGTTGAGCTCGAGCACAAGGCATACTGGGCCTTGAGGCATGCTAATTTCGATATTCAGACAGCTGGTGATCATCGGAAAGTTCAAATGAATGAATTAAGTGAACTCCGTGATCAAGCTTACGAGAACTCTTTGATCTATAAACAAAAGACAAAGAAGATTCATGACTCAAAAATCAAGAATCTCGTTTTCAACATTGGTGATCGAGTCCTTCTTTTCAATTCAAGATTGAAGATTTTCTCGGGAAAGCTCAAGTCCCGTTGGTCTGGTCCATTTACCATTGCTAAGGTTTATCCTTATGGTACCATTGAGTTATCTCAACCCGATGGTCCTAATTTTAAAGTGATTGGTCATCGAGTGAAGCATTACTTTGGAGAGGAAATTCCATCCATGGTTGTCCCGGACTTACAAACTTTCCCCATGAACCAATGAATGCGGGGATCGAGTCAAGCTAGCGACTCGGGAATCAAAAACAGTAGCATGCCATATGGGTTTTCACCCATATTTCAGAGCTGTCTTAAGTTTGTTACGGTTAGCCATTCACAAGTGGCTAGCTTGTGTGACAAAACTTGACAGTTTAGCTTCTTCTTTCTACTTTCTACCACCCTAGTGTGGGGGGGGGGGGTTGCCCCACATGTTGTGTATATAAGTCTTCTAAAAAAAAAAAAATCATCTTTCTAAATAATGGTCGTAGTATTTCCCTTTTACGTTCTTTGTTTCGGCATAACCGCCGGTACTTTGAATATTGAGGGCAATATTCATTTCTAGTGTGGGGGGGAATTCTCACGAATTTTATCATGTAAATATACCGCCTAATTCCCCCGTTTTTGGCCAAATATTTTTTTGGAGTAAGTGTTTTACACTTACTCAATTGGTTATCAGTCCGCCTTGTCTAATAAACAAAAGGATTGGCTAATCTAGGAGCAAACGGCTCTTGGTAAAGATATCTCAAATCCGTTGACGGCTTGCAATTTGCCCAAAATTGTATGGTATTCAGCTCACCATATCCTAAAAAGTGAAGAGTTGGCTAGCCCGCAAGTTTATGGCTTGTGGTAAAGGCAGTGGAAAAACCATAATTGGTAATCAGCTCACCAAAGATAATATTGATAATTTATCTAAGAGTTGGCTAGTCCAGAAGCAAACGGCTTCTGGTAAAGACAAAATCAAATCCGTTGGAAGCTGGTAGTTTGCTCAAAATCACATGGTTATCGGTGTACCATGGTTCTTACTTGAACTAAAACATTTGGCTACTCCAGAAGTAATGGCTTTTGGTAAAGAGATTCAAATCCATTAAGTTTTTCTCAAAAGATTGCTAGGGACTAGCAATAGTTTAGTGTGGGGGATTGATGAGTGTGTAAATACTCATCATTTTTGGTTAAATCTGAACTGCAAAACGTTTAAAAATGCTCAGAAATGCATCAAAATACTGAAAATATCTCAAAATTGCATTTTATGTGTTTCAGATGCATAATGTTTAAAATCAGATGAAAAATGAGCAAAGTTTGCATAATTGGCAGTTTCAGTCCCCCAAGTTTCTAAAATTGTCAAAAATAGTCCCTGAGTCAAAATTTCAAAAGAAAAATCACCAAAGGCTCTTTTAAAATCAGAAGTTGTCAAAATTAGTCCTTTGGTGAAAAATGTCAAAAGTTTGAGAAAATTACAAGTTTGGTCCTCCAAGTTTAAAAATTGGCAAAAATGGTCCCAGGAAAATTTGAAAATGGCAACTTTGGTCCTTGTACTTTTGGAACTTGTCAATTTCAGCCCCTGAAACATCTTTGATGAATTGGCAGTTCTAGTCCTTGTATTTTCAGAAATGGCAAATTAAGTCCTTGATAATTAAAAACCTTTTGCACCTTAGACCCTTGTCACAAATACTTTGGACCCCTGCCATGTTATCCATTTGACCCTGCCTTTGGACCCCCCTTTTTAATATCCCAGTCAAATCCCCTTTGACTCATCCCTTCCCTCCTTCACGAGATACCATTTCTCCATCATCACAAACCTGCAACACCCCTGCTAACACTCCACCTCCTTCATCATTCCTACCCCCCCTCCAAACACATAACTCCAAGAGTGCATTTAATACACCTTTGTACCAAACACTCAACCCAGCTGGCTTAAACCACTTTTGGCGCCAAAAACCTTTAAACGGCCAAGATCAATTTGAGCAATCCAATGGCCCATATTAGTGCTGGGATATGTCCAGAGAGATGAGAGAGGAAGTTTGGAGCATATATAAAGGAAGAGGAAGCAACAAGAAAGGGTAGTTAGTTATTTTCTTAAAAATGTATGTCGTTTTGTAATTTTTAAGTCTAAATTAGATCTTCAGTTGTTAAATTCAGTCTAAGTGTATCAAGTTACTGTGTTTAAGTGTATTGGAACTTATATCAAGTATCAATTTTAGTTCATGTTCAATTTCCATGTTTCATGTCCACTGTTGAATTCTCATTCTCAAACACCAATGTCAAATTTCTTAGTAACTTGTTTTTAAGCTTAAACATGCTCATTCAAGCTTGTTAAAGCTTTCTCTAAGCTCACATTTCAGTTTTAAACTATTTGGATATTGGTCAACAAAAGTCAAACTTGGAGCAAAAATTGATGCAGGAATGTAATGGGTGGTGCAGACATGTTCTTGGGGTTGATTTGGAAGCAGTGGGTTGGATAATATAGGTTAGTGTTCTTGGGTTCACTGTTTGTAAGCCATTGTGGCTATGGATATTTGTAAGTCAGTTTCAAATAATGTAGCATAATCTGTTGTTGTAGCCATAGCTAGTTCCAATATGTTTATTAAGTAGTGTTTATGTTATTTAGACTTAGTTTGATGATTAAAATGAGCTGGGTTAGTCTCTAGTTCAGTTTTACTTTGCAAATTAATGTTTAAAGGGGTGTTTGGTTTATAGCATAATCTGAATTAAAGATGTGTTCATGAGTTAAAACCTTTTGGTTCATGATTGTTTAGTCTATTTGTGTTCATTTGAGTCATTATTTTGTGCCTGCTAGTTCAAAAAGTCAAACCTCAACAAAATTTGTCTCACTGCTCCACTGTTGTGAGTTTTGGATTTACAGATCCTTGTTTTGTGTTTAGAAGTCATTAACATAGCTTGCATTAGTGTCATTACATCATATTACATCCATAACAGTCTAAAAATTGCTCTCAACTTTCATTTTGGTCAAAGTTCTTAACTGCCTTTAAAAGTCAAAACATAAAAAAATGGATTTGAGCTAGATTAGGAGGATTTTTCATGAGCTTATCTCTGGGTCTTATCAAGTGAGACTTGGCATTTTAGAAACTTCATCTGGTCTTTTTACTTATCAGCATTTTTGTGGAATTTTGCAATTTTGTTAAAGGTCTCAAAACTGCTTCTCTTTTAGGTCATAAGTCCCCTGTTCACAGATAATCAGCTTATGCTGAGTTTTCTCATTTTGTGCAAGGTTGCACAGGGCTCATAAGAGCTGGTCATAGTCTGATTTTTGGTTTGATTTGTCTCACCCAGGTCTGCTTTAGGTTCCAATTTGTGTTTTTCATTTTCAGCTTAATTTAAAGCTTGTGCTTAAGCTCAAAGTTGGTACCCAAAACTGTTGTTGCATTTGAAATTCAAATAAGCCAATTCTGTGTAATAAGCTATTCAGTGGTTAAAAACAGTTAAGAATTATTGCATTTGGTCATTTTTAGTAGTTTATAACTTCTGTTTCTGTTTGGTGCCTGTTTTTGCTCATTAGCTTATTTAAAGTGCTTATTCTAAAGCACTTGGTATAGCAGTCCCATTTTCTTGTATACAAGCTCTTGTTTTTCCATTTTCCTAGCTTCCTTATATAATTTTAGAGTTTTCCTGAAATTTTCAGATTTTTCTAAGTTGATTTGCTATTTTTCTTAATTTAAATTAGTTTTTAAGCATTTTTAATGAGCTTTTAATACAAAAAAATTCAGAAAAGGTTCAAAAAAAATATTTTTTGAACGAAAAGGTTCAAAAAAAATAATTTTTCATTTTTCTTAGGTTTAGATAAATATAAAAAGTAAAAAAGGTAATTTTCCAGATTTTTCATAGTTTATTTTGTAATTTTTAGTAATTTAATTAGTTTTTAATAGTTTAAAATTCATAAAAAATACAAAAATAATCAGAAAAATATAAAAATAGTTTTGAAAATTCTATTTTGATATTTTAGACTTTTTCAATTCATAATTTTTTTTTTCTAGCTTTATTTCCTCTTTTCTTGTATTTTAGGTAATTATTAAATAGTTAAAATTAGTTTTTAATTAATAATAATTAGATAATTAGTTATAAAAATAATTTTCTTTTTCTATAAATTTTATTTTATCATTAGGATTGTAAAAATATAATTTTCATATTTTTAGGGTTAATATTGTGTAAGTTTCACATTTTTATTTGTACGTCGCGTAGCTTTTAATTTCAGTTTTATAAAAACATAAAAACAAAAACATCATTTTAAATATAGTGATAGCGTTTATTTAATATTTTTTATCTTTTTAATTTCCTTTAATTTGCATTTAAGCAGTTGTAATTTGTTGGCTTTTCCTGTAGTTATAATATCATTCAAATCCCTTTTTCCGTTCAAATCTCTCGATCACTTTACGTTTGATAATCCATTGCATAGCTCGCTGGGACATAACGACCCGGGGATACACTATACTCCTCAGATCTTCATTGCATTCGTGCTTAGGCAGTTTTAAGCTTATTACGGTCTGCCATTCACAAGTGGCAGGCTTGAGTGATTTAGCTTGACTGTTTGGCACGCATCACCAGTTATCTTCCATATAACCAATCAGCCCATAATGTACACAAGTACCCAACCAGAGTAGAGCCAACAATATCACACTAACTGGTTGAATCACTGATCTCCTATGCCGATGTCAACTCTAGAATGACTGATTAAGCTCGATCATGTGAATATGTTGTCCGACCCTGATGTACACATATATCTCCCCTGATCGTTGCGATCTCATCAGAATCATCATTACATTATGTACATGAAGCACTAACCGGAAGCACTTTATCATAAATCATATAGAAGATGTCGATATGCAATATCATCTCACGAACCAAATATTCTTCTCACATTTCTTCTAACTGAACGCTGAAGTAACACATACCAAAAGTCTCCAGAGACCATTTCCTCAAATTAGTTGGAATAATACACCAAAGGCTACGAGTTAAACACTGAGTTTCTGTACGGTTATGACCATTGTCTTTCCGGGATAACTTCAATCAGGTAGAAGTGTTAAGTTCATCATGTGTACTCGTTGTGCTTTTAGATATATGTCTCCTTCCCCCTTGCTGGTTTTGATACCTCAGATTTAGCAAAACATAATATACCAAAAAACTCAAAATTTTGTGAGAAGAACTCAAATAGCCTAAATGAATCCTGTGAGGATCAACTGCAACGGAAACTCTCTCTGACTATCTTTATCAACCCATATGTAGATAATTTGAAGTGACCACTGATGAAGAATACCCGATATACCAAACTTGAAACTGAAGTCAAATTCCCACATTTGTATCTTAAGCTTGCACTTAATAATGGAAGAACGGTGTCAAGAATTTATGCTTCAAGCAAATTCCTAAGTACTCACTACTCAAGCAAAGTATGAGACATTAACACCTCTTGCGATTATCCACACCGACATATGCGTGTGACACTGAGTAAAACAAAGTAACTCCTAATAGTGATTGTTAACCAGGTCTTCAACCATCCACCTCGACTGCTGGTAACTAGATAACCCAAGACTTCAACTCAAATTCTTAAGCCCGAGCAAGTTATCAAATAAGAACACGCCTTTGTGAATGTCAACTTCAACCTCAAATAAGTGATAAAAGAGTAACTTCGAAGTAATCAACTTGTGTCAAATGTCCAACACTTGAATAAACATACAATCTGATGAACATTGACCCAATGAATGAACCGGAGCAAATGATTCCTGAACATCAATGCATTCTTCCTCAAGGTATACATGTAGAAGCTGATCTGGAAGATTTACTAAAAATGTCTTCTAGCGGATGAGGAAGTCATTTTTCCTTAATGTTCATGTGGCTGATTTATAGCGTGCACAATGAGAGGAACAATAATCCGTGAAGATTTGGCAAAGGAATACCAAAGAGCGGATCATTATTCATGAACAATAATCCGTGAAGATTTGGCAAAGGAATACCAAAGAGCGGATCATTATTCAGTAGTGCAACTACAATATCATGATAGTCATTATCAACGCCTTGTGAAGTAACTGGAGATAAGGTTTCTTGAGAGTTCTGAGAAGTACTTCTTAGATGGTGAAATAGTTGAGTCAGTAGAAATCGGAGCATGATCTTCAGAATCTGGATGATCAACATTCGTTAGAGGTTGGAAGTACTCATCAAACATATCTTTGAAAAACAATGAATCCTAATTATCCTTAGTAATTGAAGCATTAGGCGTATGAGGAGTGTCATAAAAAATCAAGCAATGAATCATTGCTAAAGAATATGAACAAGTCTAATTGGGGATTAAATTTTGGCTTTTCAATCTCCCCCAATTAGTGCTCTCCCATAAACTGACGAAGATTTTCAAGTGTTCTTCTCAGCCCGGATTAAGAAGAAGTCTTTAGATCATCAAATGCAATTCGTCTTTAGTCTTCTAATCATGTAGCATAAAATGTAGATTAGACTGTAGACTCGACCTTCTTCAAGATTGTCCGAATGGGGAAATAGACAGTTAACATCTTCTTCAGACCAAAGGCATTCCCGTTAACTTGTAAATAGCAAATCCCCTTAATTAAAATCCCTCCCAATCAAACAAGAACAGAAAGATGTTCATCAAAGAAATCAGCCCAGCAACTAGAAGCACTTTGTCATTTAATCATATCAGCCCGTGTGAAGATGCCAACCAACGGCTCTTAGTAGAAACTACATGTGAAGATGATCCGATAAGAAGAATCTCGGTTCTTACATGAGTTAGGAGCCGTTTGACCATATATTCTCAAATATCAGTCAACCATGCAAAAAATTCACACTTCTTCTCCCCCTCAAAAATTGCATATGGAGATGCCATTCTTGATTAAACAAGTGATTATCATTCAAATGTATTCTATTCACACTTCTCCCCCGCAAAATTAGCACATGATGTCACCATCGTCCTTATAGTAGAGCAAGTTGAATAAGAAAACAATCAATGGTAGCCCGGTTCACTTGATGACTGAAGCACATGGAAAAAGTATGAAGCATGTTGATGAGAATGGTCATAATAAGAAGATTTCTCTTCTTCAGAAGATAAAGCGCACTGACACGTACACTTTTCTTTTCTTTAGAGAACGAGGCTTGAACTGATATGTTCAAACATCATTGCCGATTGAATATCAATGTTGAATAACTTGAACCCGTGAGTTATGAAATATCAATCCTTTTGTTATCCATACTTTAAGCCAGTCCATGTATTGAAGGATTGAAGTATCTGCAACTGAGTAAGGACTACCTGCACTAATATTATAAACTTGATTGCATATATTTTGGTTAGTGACATCAGTATCCAAACCCTTTGGGGTTTCACGGTCAACATTGAGATTGCCATCGGTAAACATCTTTTCGGTAGGAATCCACTTAAGTCCAACATTCTTAAACATTCTACCACACGGTATCCACTTATGGCAAGGTCTAGGATTGTTAAGCTTCTTATGCACAGTGTAAGACTTATCAATATTCCTAGACTCCAAAGATTTAGCAGTTGGTATCCATCTAGGTGAAGATTTAGGTATGTTTTGCTTCTTATGCACTGAGGATGACTTACTGAAAGCCCTATACTTAACAGGTAGAACCTTTGCATGAGCATTTACTTTATTCAGGGATTTTGTGAAACAATTATCATGATTTACATTAAAGATACATTTTAGACACTTCGAGCAAACAACTTGTTTGGATTCAGAAATAGATCTAGGTTTCTTAGAGTGATCTGCTATAGGAATAGCTTTAATCAAAACGCAACTACTCTTAGATCCAAGCCAATCCCTAGTCTTAAGTTTAGTGTTCCTAGGTAATGGTTTAGAACTACTAGCATTGCCTTGAAATCTTGAAGAATTCATCACCCTAGGTCTTGCACCTAAAATTCCGTCTTTTCGAATCTATGCCTTCTTTCTAGCTATTTCTAGATAAGAGTTCTTATACAAGTCATTCATAGCATTTTTCCTAGGCAAGTAAGGTGAAGTGACTGGTTTTGTCAAAACATGTTTCGCATCAACTTGGGAGGCAAACCGTGTTTTTGAAAATTTTGGTCGTTTAGTTCTAAACGCATTCGGTTGTCTAATTACTGGTTTCCCCAAGATTGATGGTTTTGCAAACTTAGTGTTCACACTATTCCCTGTTGTTTTTTGAGCTCATTTTTTAAGGCAACGATTGCGAAACTCTTTTCCTGAAGTTGAGCTTTGAGATCATCAATTTTGGCTATCAAAGAGTTTGTTTGTTCCAAAGACTTAGTTCTAGTATCATTGACAGAGTCACTTGGGTCTATGTGATGCTTTCTCAAAGACTCATTTTCCTTAAGTAATTTAGCCACATAAATTGACAGTTCATTATTTCTTGTTATAATAGCATCAATGTCTTGTGTAGTCTTGACGAAATTACTTTTCTCATGCATACCAGAAATATGTTTCTTCAAATTGTTGATAGTCGAGTTTTTGTCCTGAAGCTGAGCTTTTAAGTTATTTATTTCAAAAAAATCACGAAATTCAGGGAATTCAGGATTGTTGCAAGGTTTCACAGTTTGAAAACTTTCTTCTTTTCTTTGGATTGCAATTTCAAGTGAAATGCAATGTTTTTCAAGTTTTGAGAATTTATTTGAAAGTTCATCAAAAGTTATCTTATCAACCCTATCATTAGTTTTGAAACACTTTATCTCAGACTCAGCTTCAGTTACAGATGATGTATCAAGAACATGTTCTGTGATGTGATTAGTTTGCATAAGAGTATTTTTAGATGCATTATGTTGAACAGTTAAGGGTACCTCATCACTTGACACATGTTCATTTATCGGTCTGTCATCTGCATCCTCATCATCTGTAGCAAGAATCACTAAAGTACTGGCTGATTCAAGCGTATCTGTCTCTGAGCCTCTGTATTCAGTGTCAACCGATCCAGCATCTGGTGCTTTACAGGTCTCAACACCACAGTCTCGTGATTGTACATGACATTCATTCACCTTTCTGATTGCCGCATCCACTTTTTTTGTGACAGGAGTTACTGAGCAGCTGGTTACATCATTCTTTGCTGTCTTTGACATTCTGCATTTAGCAACACCTGATCTTTCAATTGATGCATTACTTGCTTCATCACAACTATCTCTTAACTACACCCAACAGTCATCCACATGTTCATCATTCTGTGTAACTTCCTCAATATACTTCTCCACATTATCCATGAGTTGGATTAATGTCTCTCTGAACACATTAGCTTCCATCCCAGTGTGATTCTTAAAGCACATTTCAGTCACCAGATAATCATAATCTGAAGTGTATTCCCTTTTGATGAATGACTGAAGTTGTTTGTTGATCACATGAAATGCAGCTTTAGAACTGGATTCTTGAACCTGTTTCCTATTAAGTTGTTGTTCTAATTGTTCCAAGTTCAAGAACAATGTGCCAGTGATCGATGATAATTCTTGACGGAAGAGTGTAATACATGATCATACAATTCCTATTGTGTATTTGTCATCAATTCTAAGTAACATGAGGTGTGAATGAAGTTGTCGATAAGGTTCAATGCAACTTTCCTTACCCATTGCAATAGCATTTTGTAACCTTGACTGGTGCATTTCTCTCTCTTTGGATTCTACACACGGAGATCTCACATCCTCATTGATTGATTCCATCATCTTTAACCGTTCAGTATAGTTATTATTCTCATGGTTATCCACAGCATCATACAGTTAGAGTACTTCTGAAATCACTGAATCAGGAGTGTAAGACATGATGTTGTTGTGTACACGGGATTTTACAAGTCTATGATTTAAACCGAGAAATAGAATCTTTCGCGGGATTTTACTAAAATCAATACCAAACCGTAAGAGAGTGAGAAGTAGAATGTAGTAAAGGAACTAGAAGATAATAAGGAAGTGAAGATAAATTGGTGTTATGGTAGAGTTTGTGATATTCCCTAATTCTTTATATATACCCTCTGTTCCGCGGATCGAACTCAGGGTATGAAAACAAGGGATTTTTGTAGACGAGAGAAACTTGTTGAAGAAGTATGCTTAAGCGTAGAAACCAGCCTTAGGCGTAAACAACAAACCTTATGCGTAGATGAAGGCTTACGCGTAGACAGCAGACTTACGCGTTACTTACAAACTTACGAGTAGACACTAGCTTAGGCATAGACAGAGTTTACGCGTAGACTAGAGCTTACGCGTAGAGTTTTAGGGTAAAAGGCTTAAGTTTATGCGTAAACCAAGGCTTAGGCGTAAGAACCTTATGCGTAAACTTCCCTTAGGCGTAAGACAGGCTTATGCGTAAGAAAAAGCTTATGCGTAAGAATTTCTACGCGTAAGTTTTATGTTTATGCGTAAAATTAGGGTTTTACCCACAAAAATCTTTTACACTTCACAGTGCAAGAGATATCCAAAGTCGAAGTGTTTTTCAGGCTTATCCAAGTAAGAAGAACACTGAGTAACCACCAGAAATGAAGATCTTGTGAAAAATACCTTACGCGTAGGATTAGGGTTTAGATATGTGTAGAAAGTACAAAATTTGCCAAACACGATTTTTCGAACAAAACCGTTTAGAAAACTAGATTAAGATGATGAAACAATCTTAAAAACACCAAAGCACCAAGACTTGACGATCAAAACCACGATTCTCTCTTATGCGTAGATTCGTACAGACGTATCCAAACACTCTTAAAAACCAAGAAAAACTTGTAAAGTTTGAACCTTTTTGCCAGAAACTGAAAGTTTAACACTCAATAAACCTTAACCCATGAGAATCTTGGATTAAAAAGTGTAAAATTTAAAGCTTTAAGGATTCAAAAACTCGTATACGAGACACCCTTTTTACGCGTAAAACAAAACTAAACCTTAACCCAAAACAATAACTATCAAACCAAGACACATGAGAGATGGATGATCAAACCTTGGCTCTTGATACCATTTGTAACATATTGGATTTCATAAACACAGAAATAATCTCAACAATGGATCGAATAGTATAGAGTTTAGAGAGAGAAAGTGGGATCCTTACTAGAGAGAGAAAGTAAAAGAAAACATAGAAGGTTAGATTAAGAATGAGAAAGGTCCAAACCTCTACCTTGGGAGGTAGAGGGTATTTATAGTTACATAATAAACGTCCTCCTTCGGACTGTGGATCAGGCATACAGTGGGTAAAGACTCGTCCGTCCTCCACGGTGTTGCTCTAAACTAAATAACTAACTAGTAAAACAGTAAATAACGATATGTCTACGAGCTAACTTATGCTAGATTATATTTGGGGTGACCGACTCTTCAGTATGGAATTTCTAATTCCTAACAAAAACAAAGAAACACAATTCGTCAAAGCAATAGAAAAACAATTCACAGTAGTCACGGATCCCACGAATCCCACAAAAAGGGAACCGGCTAGTGTAAAACTAGGGATCTGTGGGTCTGCTGAAGCAAACAGTAATAATAATATAGCCTCTTCATCTAGAACCAATTTTGTTATTGTTAATAAGAAGAAACCAACCCATGTTACTATTAAACAACCACCTCCAAGACAAAATCAAAGTTTTATAAGAAACAAAGATCCATCGTTTTCAAAACCAAACACATTTATAAGGAGACCTAATAATGTTTATCCGATAAGTAATCATCAAATGGGATGAAATCCTAATATGCATACTCACCTTTTCCATATATTTCTAACATGAATGAAATGTATAACACTGATGGACCCATGAACAAATGGGGACCAAACTTTTGAGTTATTTGTTTTCTTAGGTGTGCTTAAAGGTCGACCTAGATCCGGATGAATGGATCAAGGATAGCGGGTGCACGAGGCACATGACTGGTAATAAAGATTTATTTTCCATATATGAATCCTTCAATGGAGGAAATGTGGTATTTGGAAATAGCAAAAGCAAAATCATCGGTAAAGGTACGATTTCTAACAAATCTCTAACCATTAACGATGTGTGTCACGTAAAATTTAACCTTCTAAGTATAGGAAAAATATGTGGTAAGAAATGTAACGTGCTTTTTAATGAAACCGGTAGTAAGATATTGAAAAACGGTAAGGAATTAGGAAACATGGAGTCTATGTCATTAAAATCGGTAATGAACCTAAAGACAAACTTTGTCTTACTTATTGGGATGATACTTCGACCTTATGGCATCGAAGATTAGGTCATGCCAATATGCGACTTCTTCAATCGCTATCATCCAAAGATCTAGTAAGAGATCTACCAAAATTAAAATATGAACATCACTTTTGTGATGCTTGTAACGTAGGAAAACAAGTTCATGCTAGTCACAAAACTAAAAATATGGTCTCTACAACTAAGTGTCTAGAATTACTTCACATGGATTTATTTGGTCCATCTGCTATCCAAAGTTATGGAGGCAACTCCTACACTTTCGTTATAGTGGGTGATTACTCTAGGTACACATGGACTAAATTTTTAAAGAATAAAACTGAAACGTTCTATTACTTTGAAATATTAAGTAAGAAAATCCAAAGATAATTAGGAAGCCCTATAGTGTCTATTAGAACAGATCATGGTAGGTAATTCGATAATGAAGTGCAATTTGGAGCCTTTTGTAACGCTAATGGTATTACTCACAACTTTTCGGCTCCTCTCACTCCACAATCGAATGGGGTAGTTGAAAGGAATAATAGAACCCTACAAGAAATGAGTCACACCATGTTAAATGAGCAATACATACCTCAAACGTTTTGGTGCAATGTCGTTGATACATCAAAGTACATACTTAACCGAGTCTTAATTAGACCATTTTTAGGTAAAACTCCATACGAGTTACTTCGAGGCAAAAAGCCTACGTTAGAACATTTTAGAGTCTTTGGTAGCAAATATTTTCTACTTAACACTAAAGATTAGCTAACTAAATTTGATCCTAAATCAACCGAAGGTATCTTCTTAGGTTACTCTCATAATAGCAAAGCTTATGTCATATTAAATAAAGAAACAATGAAGGTTGAAAAATCATTAAACGTAAAATTTGATGAGAGTCCACCTAAACCTACCCTACCTCTTGTCGATGATGAGATAGTCGAAAGTGAAGCCATAGAAATAAAGAAAAATACAAACAAAGAAGATGAACCACTAAACAATGAAATCATCAATATTAAAGAGTCTAAAGATCATCCCGTAGATAAGGTCATAGGAAAGTTAAATGAAAGAACCTTAAGGTCTCAAGTCCAAAACCAAAGTAGTTTATTTTGTTTTGTCTCAACCATAGAACCTAAGAATACACAAGAAGCCATAAAAGATGAAAGATGGGTAATGGCTATGCAAGAAGAGTTAAATCAATTTGTTTCTAATGATGTTCGGACACTTGTCCATCCACATAGTAATCAAACCATAATAGGAACCAAATGGGTATATAAAAACAAGTTAGATGCAAACGGTATAGTGTCTAGAAACAAAGCTAGACTCGTTGCCCAAGGGTATAATCAACAAGAAGGAATAGACTTTGATAAGACCTATGCCCCCGTGGCTAGATTAGATTCTATAAGAATACTTCTTGCTTATGCTTGTGCTAATGATCTTAAGCTTTTTCAAATGGATGTCAAAAGTGCTTTTCTAAATGGCTTTATTAATGAAGAAGTATATGTAGCTCAACCTATGGGCTTTATTTATTTAGATAAACCTAAACATGTGTATAAATTAAAGAAAGCTCTTTACGGTCTTAAACAAGCCCCAAAAGCTTGGTATGATAGACTCAAGTCATTTTTTATCAAAAACAACTACACTATGGGGTTAGTTGATAATACACTTTTCACTAAGAAAAAGGAATCACATATAATTATTGTTCAGATATACGTAGATGATATTATATTCGGATCTACTTGTCAAGACATGTGTGATGATTTCTCTAAAATCATGCATGACGAGTTTGAGATGAGTATGATGGGAGAGCTAAGTTTCTTTCTTGGTCTACAAATCAAACAAGTAGAAGATGGTATCTTCTTTAATCAATCTAAATACATAAAAGAGATGTTAAAGAAATTTGGTCTAGAAGAGTCAAAACTCATAAGAACACCAATGTCATCCGACACTAACCTTACAAAAGATGAAGACGGTGAATCCGTTGATAACACATAATAATGTGGCATGATTGGTAGTCTTCTCTATCTTAATGCTAGTCAGCCGGACATCATGTTTAGTGTTTTTCTATGTGCTAGGTTTCATGAAGACCCTAAAACATCACATCTAGAAGCGGTCAAAAGAATATTTAGATACATTAAGGGTACAACTCAATTAGGATTATGGTATCTTAAGGGTACGGGGGTAGAAAATATTATATATGCAGATTCTGACCATGCAGGTGATTACGTTGACCGGAAGAGTACAAGTGGTGTGTGTACTTTTATGGGATGTTGTTTAACATCTTGGTTCTCGAAGAAGCAAACGGCATTGGCCATATCAGCAACTGTAGCAGAATATGTCTCCGCCGGAAAAGCATGCCAACAAGCACTATGGATGAAACAAGCGTTAGTTGACTAAGACATTCATCTAAGTGACATAGCCATTCAATGTGACAATAAAGGTGCCATCAACTTAAGCAAGAATATGGTGTTGCACTCTCGCACCAAGAATATAGAGATCCGTCATCACTTCTTAAGAGACAATGTTAAAAAGGGGAACATCTCCATTGAGAAGGTAGCATCCGAAGACAACATATTGAAGGGGGAACAATTCAACTTGCTTCGTCTTGGTCTTGGTCTCATGGAAAAATCGTCGTAATTAGTTTCTAAAACTCTACAAGGTATGTAAATGCTAGCCTTCTCTTTTTCTGAGTCTAGGATCTCTATTTCACACACAACTCACAAACGATACAGGAATTTTCAAAACCCAAGGTAAACTTTATTTACAAAACATGTAATTTCATACTTATTTATCTTAACTAAAAGATAAACGTTTTTCTTCAAACAAGAAACTTTCTCAAAAGGCTTTCTAAAAGGATACTTCTTCCCGTATCATTTTCATAAAATCTATTTCTCACATCTAGGACAAATTTTTTTTCTCATTATTAATACAAAGTAAAAACCCGTTTTCATTGCATCTCATGTCTTTTGAATGCTAAAGGCAACACATAACTAATATGTGTTTTCGAGTACATTCATTTAAGCAACAATGAATTAGGAGAACTCGGGTTATCTCTCATAATAGTATGCTTTTTCACTTCTAGTGTATCTGTCATTTTCTTTTTAGGAGTCGAGATAACCGCAACTTTAAATGGTTTGCATATAGGCACACACTAGGCACAAATTTTTCTAAAAGGAAAAATTTAAGCTGCCTGAGTCACGAGTACCACGGATCTCAGCATTAACACTGGATGGTGCCCTCAAGGGAAGGATCCGTGGGATCCATGAGACAGAAGCTGGAATTCTCTTCTTTTTTTTCTCACTTTGGCTAAAAACCTCTATATTTTCATCATTTTTTTAAATGAGTATGTTACTTAATGCTTGTGTTCTCATGATCACATGCCTTAAATTCATATCTAATCATTATATTTTAGTCCACATTTTGGGTCAAGCATTCATTACAATGCATTATTTTCGCTATACATAAGGTTCCCAAAATGCTTGCATCTTCATCACTCTTAACCTAAAAAACAACCATCATCATGTCATCTAAAAGATCTTTCAACATTGATGAATCACCTAGTGCAAACAATCCTCTTCAAGAAATCCAAAACTTTATCCTACCACCTTCCGTAGTGCCACAAAAAATCTAGAAAAACCGCACGGATTAGCATCCGACCTTGTTTTTTAGCCAAAACATTGTCAAATAGTTCATCACCAACTACTCATTCACCACCAAATGGTTTCATAGTAGAACCTTCCCCATCTTTAACAAGCACACCACCATCATCACCTATCAAGTCTCCACCAAAAGTCACTCTATTAGAACTCCTTAAGACTCCAAAAATATCCCAACAAATCAACCCAAAAGAATTAGTGCTTTTAACACCGCCCACATCTCCAAACATAATTTACAAAGACCTTGCAACTTCACCACCTTTAGCTCCCATTGTCTTACAAGAACATCAAGGTTCTTTTCCACCACCACTTCCAAATATTCCGGACTTTGATCCATATCTTCCAACTTTTCCACCACATCTTTCGCATCCCACAAATCAAACTAACCTAGAAACCTTCCACACACATTACCCACATTATTTACATTGTGAACATTGCCAATCCACTAGGGAACTTGCATTAGAAATTAGGGAAGAGATGCGATTCATACTTAACCACATCCTTGATCGCATCAACATCATCACTCACCAAAACCTCCATCAATAACCTTATTCAAGCATGGAAGGAATAATATTACTATTTTCTCTAGTTTTCTCTTTTGAGTCATTTTTAAGAACATACCTTGTTCTTAGTATTATATGTTTGTATGTGGCATATATACCACTACATTTTGTTATTTTATTACAAGGCTTTGTTTACATACCTTGGTTCTCCATCTTATTTCTCATCAAACACAAGATTATATTGCATGTCACTACTAACTTTTTCTTTGTAGGTTTTTATACCTTCTCACTTGGCGCCCTATTCTAGGGGGAGCTACCGTCAAGGGGGAGTTAGAGATACGTGGACTATATTATTTTTCCACACCTTATTTCTTCATTAGGGTCACTTTTTGTTTCGACAAAAAGGGGAAGAAGAAGTAAAACTTATATTTTCAAAACATACATCTAATCTTAAGTTTTACTCATCATAAGATTATGTTTTGTCATCAATAAAAAGGGGGAGATTGTTAATACAAATAAATCGTAAAAACGTTTATTAATATTTAGAGATCTCGTTGTGTTTTGTTGATAACAAATATAATGTTAGCATAAGTAAAATTATAAGGATACATGTTATTTTTGTAAAGCATCTACATATATAGTCATTTAATATAAATTGTTGTAACAATTTATTTATTTTAATAGTTTATTAAGATGCGTAAAAACCATAACCCATGACCCATACCCATGGAGCATATCCATAACCCATGGAGTTAACCCATAACCCATTGACTAGATGCATTGCATCTCCTAGATACATTGTATCTAGTTGGATATCCATGGTCCAAAGTCTAGGACCCATGACCCATGATCCATAACCCATAACCCATGGATAAATAGGAGCGTCTCACGGATCCCTCCGTTTAAACTAGACGGATCCCTCACGCAAGGGATCCGTGCAACAGTAGCAAGAAATTGCCTATAAATAGAGAGCCTTTTCTTAATTGTAACTCACCCCTCTTCTTACAAACTCTCTCATATACTCTTACATTCTTCTAACCTAAGATTTCTTGATCAAGATAATAGTTCTTCTTTTTTTTGTTGTGATTCTCATATAGGTCCTTCTCTAAGGCGAGATCACGAGCATTCTACAAGTCATCCAAGCAAGGGGTTTAGCTTTGTACCGGAAAAGTGTAAGCGACGTTGTGAAGGCTTCTTCGCCGAGTTGAAGGATTTTCTTGACATAGTGCTTGAACTCTCGAGTAGGTGACTCGGGGAGTGGAGTAGGGCAAGCAAGGTGTCCTTGTA
Organism: Chrysanthemum seticuspe; assembly: GCA_019973895.1. NCBI lineage: Eukaryota > Viridiplantae > Streptophyta > Magnoliopsida > Asterales > Asteraceae > Chrysanthemum > Chrysanthemum seticuspe. The sequence goes on from BPTQ01000009.1 coordinate 124,752,634, forward strand.
GCCGAACCACTATAAATCGGTTGTGTCATTTCTATCCTTTACTTTACTTGTTTTCTTTACTTGCATTACTTATAGATCTATACCTTCTCTCCATCCACACGATTTCACATAACATTGAATCTAATGTTTTTGAAACTAAGTTAAAATCAGCACAAGTATTCAACCCCCCTTCTAGTTTTCCATATAATCTACTTCTTCTTTCAACCGTGAACCTTGATATCCCAAGTGTCACATAAAGCTTTTTGATTTTAAGAGATACCATGATCATCGTATAGATCATCATCATAAGGATCATAATCCATGATATGTGCTAAAACACATATCATTTCTTTATCAAATCAGACCCAAAATAACCAAGAAAGAGCCGTTAATGCTTAATATTTGAGTGTTTCTTGAGTTTTTGTATGTGCAGGTAAGGATATGACAAAACAGACAAAAGAAAGCCAAATCGAGCACGAGAGAAAGAAGAGTGCAAAGCCGAGGACGGGGAAGGAATTTGCAAGTTTTGGATCATATTTTCTCAAGATGTCAAAAGTTACACTTTTGGTCCTTGGAAAATCAGTTTGTACACGTGTGGTTCCTAAGATGTTAAATGGATTCATTTCAAGTCCAAAATACAATTATACTACACCTTAAGTCCATTCAACTACATAAGCCCAAATCCATTATTCTTTAAAAAACCCCAAAGCCCAACCAATACCGGTCCACTACCCAAACCCATGACCCGGTGTCCCCATGTATACCACTTATCCACCAGTCAACGAGATACCAAAATCAGTCAAACAATATACTGTAATAAAAATCCCCCAAAATCTCTTACACACCCAAAACACCCAAACACCATTGATTTACTGTTTATCCTCCAAAAATCACCACTTACCCAGTTACACTCCCAAAGTTACCCCACTTAAATAGCTTCTAGAAAGGTCTGACACGCTGTCAGAGTGTGGTGCAAAGGATTGCCAGCGTGGAGTAATCAAAGCATTTCATTGGATGCAACACCTCATTCACTTGATCCTACGGCTGTGAGATGGATTGATGACAAAATGAAAAGATCAAAGGCCAAGGAAAGAGCATCCAGAACCTTCACAAGCTCAAGGCTCTGCTATTTAAACCCCTTTTCAGTCACAAAGGAATATCATCCAACTGTTCATGTTTTAGAATAGTTTTGATCATTTTTATTCTGTCAATTTAATTGTTTTCAGTAGTAAAATCATTTGTAATTTCAGTTTTTAATTGTATTCTCATTTCCATTTTAATGCAATTGATTTTTCAGTCTAAATTCCTCAAAATTTGAATTCAGTTAGTAAAGTGTTAAAAGCTTTTAAATTCTGTTCTTGGAAGCTCACATAAGCTTTTGAAAGCTTATGTGAGCCTTTGGTAGTAATACATAAGCTTATTTCATCATTTTAGCAAAAAGTCAAATAAAAGTCAAAGCTGCAGATTAAGGGTTGAATTGTTTTTACTGCTGACATGGTGATGGATATGGGTTGATATTGATCTAATTTGGGTTGAAATCAGTTTCAGTAGTGGTTATTATACTGTTTGGCAAACCATCGTGGTTGGACCTTTTGTAAGTGTTAAGTTCTATACTCTGATCTGTATTGGTGAAGTAGATTTGCTTGTTTCATTTAGCTTGTGTTCTCATATTATTAGTTTGTTAAATTGATTGTTAAGCTTGATTCTAGTAGTTTTCTATTTCTGTCAACATCTGTATATTTTACTGTTTCATTTGCATTATCTGTATCATTAGAGTTAGACAGTATTAGTATTGTGAAATTGTAGTTATTGCATCATTTAGGTATAATTTTGATGTTAGAATCTGATTTGATAATAATCATGGCTTAGATTCAAGTTGTGAGTGTAGAGATCTACATATCTGTCCATTAAAGGGCTTGGGTTGGTGATTGGTAACAAGGTGATTTTGGATACAAGCACTTGGGTTGGTGATTGGTAACAAGGTGATTTTAGTTTATTTTTGGAATTTTTATAAGCTAGTTAGATCAGTGCTTAAAGTAGATGCATAAGGGTCGTTTGGCATAAGCTTGTTAAAACCTGTTTTATAGCCATAATGATTCTAGCTTGTGTTTTTTTAGGTCCAAGTCAGTTGCAGTAGGTTAATTACAGATAGTTTAAGGTAAATTTAGCTTATGGTAGCTTTGTGTAGCTTATTGAGGCTTATTGCTTATTTTTCATGTGCTTATTTCACTAGTTTTGTGCCCAAATCATTGTTCTTGTTCTCGAAATTGGTTTCTATTAATTTTCCCTTGTTCTCAGTATTATTTTATATTTGACTGGAAGTTTTCATATTTTTCACTGTTCATTTACTATTTTTCTGCATTTTATGTCATTTTCTAGCATTTTTAATTAGCATTTAATCCAGATAATTCAGAAAATGCTCAGAAAAATACAATTTCAATTTTATTAGTTTTAGAATATTCAAAAAGTCATAAAAAAAAAATTTCCGGAATTTTATTAGTTAAAATAGATTTTCTAGCATTTTAATTAAGTTTTAACTAGTATTAAATTCATAATAAATTGGGAAAAAGTCAAAAAAATGTGATTCCAGTTTCTAAAATTCTTTTTAGTTATTTAAGATTTTTGAAAAATAGTTTTGTAATTTCCTAGCTTATTTTCCTAATTTTTAGTACTTTAAGTCTATTTTAAATGTCTTAAATTAGTTTTTAATTACAAATAAATCAAGAAAAATCCAAAAAAATTAGTTTTAAATTTTATATAATTTTCAAATATCATTCTTAGCTGTAGAAAAATAGAAGTTCATTTTTACGAGTTTTAAATTAGCGTAGTTGCATTTAATTAGCGTTTCTTTAATTACGTTTTATGCGTTTTTAGTTTAAATTTTCGTAATTAGTTGTTTTCCCTTATTTAAATCATAGATTTAGTTGTTATAATTGCTTTCCTTTATATTTCCTTGCAATGTAGATTAGAAAACCCAAAATTCCTTATTTCCCATTCGAATCCCGAATCGCGACGTGAGTTGATAAACTCCATTCATCCCTCGTTGGGAAAACGACCCGGGAAATACATTCCTTTGTATTTCTTTGGAAAAAATATCTTGTGTACGAAAACAACAAATCAGTCCACATCAACTATTTTCTTCCATTGTTCATACAAGGCTATTGGTCACAAATCCACTTCTACTTCCCAATGCTAGAAACTTTCAAGTTTCATTATCAACTTTCTCCACCTCATCCTCGCTATCATCACCAGTGTCCACATCCTCTTGTACCTTGCTTGTTACAGTTTCCTTACTAATTGGTTTATTCTCCTCAAAGACAGTGTTAAATTCATTAAATAGTAAATCATATTTATTTGACGTATTAACCACATTCTTGGAACACAAAACATTTTCCTTTCCACCTTTAGATATGTTATCATTACTGATAGCATATCAATATTAGTTGCCTAAGCACACTAATTACACGCTCGAATTAAGCCCATTACCAAGGCCCACTTGGTAGCAGCCCGAATTAAATCCCAGGCCATGCAGGGCCTGGTAAAACCTATCAGATCAGACTAAGCATGCAGTACTCCTGCTACCCACCTGTCACTAGTGGTTAAGATGTACCATCTGATATTGTACAATGGGGACGCACGACAAGCACCATCCCGTACGACTAAGGAAAGCTGACCACATGTCCTATATGTATGCTCTCTAGATGATCAACACATGGCCTCCTCATGACCATTGATCATCCCTCTAGGGTTTATCTCTAAACCCTAATCTCCTCTCTATAAATAGAAGTCAACACAAACCACTTCACAAGTTTTAGACACTTGGGCAAATATTGCCTCACAATAGTAACGTATGGTCTTTGTTTAAGTATTACCTGAGCTTCTTAATCTTCATCAATCCCATCGGGTCCTTACCATTCAACATAGGAAACCAAACAACAAAATCATTCCCATCACATCTCTAAACCAATTTACATACCATACGCAAACATGGCGCTATCTGTAGGTACATGATACGAAATAGCCGCAAATTTCTCAAACATTTTCACCTATTTTCACTTATTTCTCACTCAAAAATCCAGAAATTATTTCCTTACGCAATTTTCTTAATCAAACATGTCTTGTGAACAACCCCTTCATATTCCGGACCTAATCAACTACCACCGCTGACCTATTTGAGTGGAAAACTCTCCTCACACAGAGAAGAGTCAGAAAACACCCAAAAAAGATTCTCACCAGTCATTCAGAAACCACAAAAATGACCTTTGAGGGGGCGTATGCAGCAGTTAACCATGTCAAACTGCACTCATAACTTCCCAAAAGGAGCCTACATGGTCTCGCGAGAAACATATTATTCTCAGGCCATCTCTAAAACCACGAAAGTCTCAAGCGCTAAAAGTTCAGGGAGCCACAGAGGGCGTAAAGGAAAAGAACCGCCAAACATTCATGATGAGGTGTGAAAACATGCATTTTCTAGGGGTCATTTAACCTCTAAAATCATACATTTTTTTATCATTTATTTCCCTGAATCATTTCTATTTGAGTTTTAGGTACTTGGGAAGCAAATGTTGGAAATTCAAGTGTTTTTGGCTCATGTTGACAAGAAAATGAAGAAAATGACCAAGTGATAAGGTTTTAAAAGGTACCATTTTGAGGGATCGTTTTAGTCCTTATTTGATCACTTTTGTATCTGTTATTGCTTAATATCGTTCCTTTTCACTTTTTAGGTCTCTTGAAGGCAAAATGCTGGAATGGCACTTATTTGGACGAAAAGGCGCGAATATATGAAGAAAATGGCTAAAGTCAAAATCGAGACACTCACAGCTGCTGAAATTAGAAGGCGACGGCGTCAGGTGCTGATGGCGACGCCGTCCCAAAATTGTTGTGACGGTCCAGAACCCAAAACTCGTATTTTCAAGCGACGACGTCCAGTTGTAAAAGAGTAGGCCGTCGCTACTCAGACGGCCTAGATGCAATCCAGACGACGTCAGAAGCTGAAGAGGACGGCGTCACGGACATAAGGTGACGCCGTCGCAAGGTTAACGTGGCCAAGACGAAACCCTAATGACGGCGACACGACAGCGTCACAAAACATAAGGTGACGCCGTCGCATATGTAATCTTATATATAGAATCCGAATTTTTCAGTCTTTTGGTGGAGAGTCTTTTGGAGTGAAAACCTAAAACCGAACCTAAGGTGTCTTGTACAGTATTTTAGGGTTTTAAACCCTATCTTACATCAAGATAAGTCTTTACTTCATTAATTCAATTATGTCTTTGATTATTTGTGTGTATGCTTGCATGTTTTCCATGTCCGGCTAATTTATTTGTGTGTTTGCTTAGGAAGTATGAAACTTAACTATTGAATATTGATTGGTTGTTTCTTATCTTAGTTGATTAATGATCTAGTAATGCGATAGGTCATTCGTTGTGTACTTAATGCTTGATTCATCTTTGTGAACCTTAGAATATAATTACCTGAGTAGTTGTAGGCTAAACCATCCAAAGAGCGCCTTAGAGTAGGAGTTTATCATCCCAAGTGGGTTTGTAGATGAGACCCTTTGGTAAGTTCAAAGAGTTAGGGAGAAACGCATACCCTACAACTTTAGACACACAACGCAACTAAGAATAAGACGTGACAACTCAACCATCAATAGGAGATAATTAAGGAGTAGTACAACCTAAGTAAACACATCTTTAAACTATCATACGAGCACACATTAATTAGACATAGACTCCCACAACCTTAGTTTAGATAATTAGATAATAGTAGAGTAATCGGTAGAAATACCAACCCCCCAAATCCAATACCCGAGATTCGTACCTTTCCATTTTATAAAATATAAAAATACAAAAAATAATCTTCCTCAACCTTAACCTTAGCGTTGTAACTTCTTACTAGCATTCCTATTCCCCTAGAGAACGATATCAATACCCATGGCTTACCCTAATTACTACACTACAACGATTAGGTTCACTGCCTAGGGTGTTATAAAACTTGCTCGAAGAAAAGGAAGTTTCCTTGACCCCGAACGACGCGTGTAGCGTTATCAAGTTTTTGGCGCCGCTGCCGGGGAATAGAATAGCTAGTTAGTAGTCCACCTCGTTTAGGTTTCTTTGCTTGATTCCTATCAAGTAAATTTTTTTCTCATTTTTTAGCTTTCTCTTAGTCTATCCCCCTTCTTCGTGACTTTTGTTCGTGACCCCATCACTTTTCATCATGGAAGGTGATAACCACCCACCATTCATCAACCCACCACCAATTGACCCACCAAGAGCCCGTACTCTTGGTGAGTATTCGAGACCAAGCCACTTAGGCTATAGGAACACCATTGAGCTTCCCGACCAAGCCCAAACTACGGCCCTGCGATCCGACACCATCCGGTTGGTGCAAAACGGATGTGCATTCCATGGACTTCGTTCTGAAGATCCAAATCAGCATATGAGGGATTTCCTCAAAATCGTCGATTCCATCGACCTTGATGCTACTACTCGGGAGACCACGCGCCTGCGTCTCTTCCAATTCTCTCTACGGGACCAAGCTAGTAATTTGCTTGAGCGACTTCCCGCCGGCTCCATCTCAAGTTGGGATGATCTTACCTCTCGCTTCCTTGCTCAATTTTTCCCACCGGGGAGAACCACTAAGCTTAGGAATGACATCTTGATGTTCCAACAACGTCAAGGTGAATCTCTCTACGAAGCATGGACCCGATTCAAGGACTTACTTCATAAAGTCCCTCATCACGGCATTGATCTTTGGCTCCAAGTCCAAATCTTTTATGATCATGTCAACTTCCCCACTAAGCGATCCATTGACCAAGCGGCCGGTGGAAAACTTAGTGATCTCACCGCAGAAGAATCGTGGGAAATAATAGAGGACCTCGCCCTCTATGACAACGAAAGTTGGGATGACCCCCGTGAGCTGCCCAAAACCGTTAAGGCAATCTCCTTGCCTCCTCCCGACCGTAGGATGATCGAACTTGAAGATCAAGTTAGATTCCTCATGAGTTCCTACAAAAATCCTAAGTCCTCATGACAAGTGAATCAAATCACTCTACCTTGTGAGTTATGCAGTGGTCCCCATGACACTCGTGATTGCACAAGGCTCTCCGAACAAGCTTTTGCGGACTACGCCTCCATACGTACCGACGGAGCGGGAGAGAAGTTGTACACTTTCAAACCCGAACAAAACACTTTAGGAAACTCATACAACCCCTCATGGAGAAATCACCCTAACCTTAAGTGGAACCAAAACTCAAGCACACCCCAAAGCTCATCTAGTTCGCCTACTAGGTTCAATTCTTCTAATACCGGGAACCCCACTAATCTTGAGGCAATTGCATCTAGATTTTTGTCATCCCAAGAAACTCGATTGAATAAGCTTGAAGCCGATTTCAAGCAAAAACAAAGCGAGATGACAACCAAGCTTGATGCCCTCTTAAAAGCCTTCAATGAGCGGGAAGTTGGAGCACTCCCAAGTGATACCATAAAGAACCCAAAAGTGAATTCGATTGCATCGACTTCATGTTCTAGTTCACCATGGGAGAGTGCACATCCATGCCCCTCTCACCCAACGGTTCACTCGGTAAATGCTATCAAAAAGGGTTCCAAGCCATCCAAGAGATACCAAGGCCCGACACCTTTGGTAAAGCCTACTCTTGAGAAACCCGTCAGCCAAGAATCCAAACCTAGTTTAGAGGAGGAGTACAAGGAACTCCATCAAGAAAAACCGATTCTTGAAGTCTTAGCTCATGCACCTTACTATAATGCTTTAAAAGAAAAATATGAGTTAGAACTTAGGCTTGGAAAACATGGGTCCGCCTTTGTGCGAAACAACTTACCTAAGAAGTTAGACGATCCCGGGCTATTTACCCTTCCGTGTAGACTTGGAACTTCCAAACCACTCGATGCTCTAGCCGATTTAGGATCATGCATCAATCTTGTTCCGTTGTCCCTCCATAGAAGCCTTAACTTAGGTAAAATTGAACCAACGGAAACCATCTTAGGTCTAGCGGACGGTAGTATAGCACGTCCGGTAGGAATAATAAAGGATATGGTAGTACATGTAGGAGAGTTGACTCTTTTGGCCGACTTCCATGTGCTAGACATGAATAAGGACCCGACATGCCCATTACTAGTTGGAAGAGGATTTTTAGCTACCGCTAGTGCCATCATCGATTGTAAGATGTCCAAAATAGTGGTAGGGGAGGGGAGTGCTAGATCCGTTTACGATGTTAAAAAGCATACGTACTACAAGGATGAGGAAGTCCCACAAGAGATAGGGTTGGATAGAGAGCCTTCTAGATATGGACCTTGGATTGATAAGAACATCATAGGCCCCCAAAGACCTTTTTACTTAGATAAAGCCTTCGCTAGTGCATCAACTTTCTAAGAAAAAGAAATGGCTAGGGATATAGAAGTGAACCCGTTCGAGGACGCCTTAGTATTTAGGAAGATGACCGAGTTCCTAGGAAGCTTGCCCGTTAAACTTGTCATGAATAAGTGGAAAGTTGAGAAATCTGAACAGAAGTGGGATTGGAATAGACCGCCTAGTGATGGTAATGGAGAGTGGCACATTAGGATACAAATCTATGATCCCGATGGTGAGATGTTTGAAAAGGCATATTTAACCGAACGTACTACTAGGAACTTGAATGATAAGTTTGATCCTTACGACATTGTTGAGGATAGACTTACGTATATCGGTACGTAGGAGCACAACTATGAGTCTAGCTACAACACTCTTGAATAAAGAAAAGCGCTTCGTAGGAGGCAACCCATGCTTAATTGTTTGCTTGTTAGTGTCATATATCTTTTATTAATTGTTTATCCTCATGTTTAAATTTGTAAAAATGCTTTATTTTGTTTTTAACCTCGTCTTAATTGCATATAAAGGTATTTTACATAAAGGATAAGTGTAGGGAGGATTACACACGTTTTCAAAAGAAACGTAAACATGAGAATAACAATTAACTAAAAGATATTTATGTTTGTTTGTTCGAGTCAAATTCTTGTATCGAGTCATAATGGATGTTTTGCAGAAATTTTTTCCAGATTCTTAAGATGTAAATTTTCCAGAATTTTTTCCAGAAAATCGCGTTTTTGTCAGGATAACCTGACGGCGTCTGGATTGCAACTTGACGGCGTCAGGAAGGAGTAAAAACATCAGATTACTTTTTTCTCGTTTTCTGAGCTACTTAATAATTTTTGGAATTTTCCAGGTCTTAATTTTCTTAGAAATTCTGTAAACATCCATTCCACAAGCATTATATCCTAGTTTAAATCGAGTCTTATATATATTATTACCGCCGATTTTACGTGAAGGTTTCGTTTGTTTTCTTCAAGTGTGCAGGTTTAGTTTGTCAAGAAGAAGTTACATAAGATTGGAAGGAGCTTTTCACGCAATAATTCTTCTTGAAAAGGATTTAACCATCACTTTACACGGATCCTACCAAGCTAATCAGGGGAGTATTAGTCTCTTTCGTTTTTAATTACCTTCTTTTATCATAACTTTGATACTTTCGGGGAACATTGGGGACAATGTTCAGTTTAAGTGTAGGGAGGGAAAATAAAACGGGAACTTCGAAACTATGCTTATCCTTGACTATTTGCTTTGTCCAATTGTGATTGTGTAATAAACCATGAGAAAATGTCGGTTAGGGTAATTTTGGCTCCAAATTTAAATTTTTTTATGACATATAGGAGTGGGCCATTAGTCTTAACAAAAGCGTCTCATGGATAGGAAGTTGCATGACTAGCACAAAAACCCTTTACCACCCAAATTCCACCAAAATGTGAGGATCGCCCTTAGATTAGTAGGAATTAAAGCATTCATCTTCAATGCTTAGAGTGTGAACCGGTAGTATATTAGATTCTAGAACTTGTTTTGTGATGCATTCCGAGATCGCAAGTGAGGCTACACTTGTGTAGTTAGGAATAACTAAATGATAAGAGGCATTAGGATAACCCTTGTTTAATACCCGTAATATAATTACTTCTTCCATATCGGTTGAGTAATTCCCCTACACCCTTTGCGTTGTACTCATCTTTAGTACACGATACCCCTAGTTAACCCCTCAGAGCCTATCCTTTTCGCGGTTCTCATGATATTTCGGTTTTTCCGGAATATCAATGAAGAGCATTGTTTACACCCCACCCCCAAATATACACCCAAATCGCCTTAGCCTACCCCTTATGCACTCACTTTTAGTGCAAATTTTTGTTATCACCCCAAACCGTTAGTTCAATTATCTAGTTGCTTGCATAAGTTGCTAAGTCGAGTCATATCCTTTGTATACAGTTTTGGGACGATTGGGATTCATGGGAAAAGTTAAAGTTTATGAAATGACGGGAAGGGAACGTAAAAAATTCAAATTCCCTTTGTTTGTGTAATAATGTACCCCAAGTGTTTTGATCTTTTCAATTCGGGTCAAATTAGTGTTAGAGTAATAAAAACTCAAGTGTAGGGATGTGCCTATAAATCCCTATTATTTTATTTTTAAAAGGTAAAATAAAATAAATAAAATGAAAAGTTATTTACAAACAAAAGCACAAGAGTGGAACTGTTAGGACAACCCCTAGACAATCCACAACTTGCCTAAGAAAGAACAAAGGGACAACTACACATGAACAAAAACCAGAATACAGAAATATAATAACCATCTAATGACCAAACAAATAACAATCCAGGAATTACCAAACAATAATAACCCAAGCAATCTTGTAATCCACCAGTCATAACAGAAACATGGACTAGAACTATGGCCAATACCATACTCTGAATAAATGGAAAACAGTACAAAGGGACCAACCAATGTACCACCAAACATCACCATATTAGTAAAAGCACATAGCTAGCAAGCTAGTAAGACTGATGGAAAAAGAAATGCCAACAACAGCATACTTCTGAATATAGTCCCATATTCTTCCTTGAATAAAGATCTTGAACTCCATAGCATCATTCCAAAAAGAGATATTCAAGACCCAGAGCAGACACCAGATACGTGTTCACCCATAAACTCTGTCTCATTAAAAAACCTTGCCAACCAAAACCCTGTGGGAAAAACATTGGACAAGGAAAAAGAGTACAGAATCTGAAAACATTAGTATCATCAGAGTTAATACATAATCCATCCACCATGATCCAGTAATGAACCAAGAAATGACTCCAAAGAAGAACCTATAGCTGCACAAGACCATGGAACTTACAAGAGAACATAGAAGAAATACCATCCAAATCCAGAGCAATCATCCATATACTGGTGCTAAAATGAAGGTGAAGCTTACAAAACATTACACGCAACAAAGCTTCCCAACACATAGGAGACTGATCCGTGCACCACATAGTGGGAAACCACAAAGATACATGGGTAGAACTATCACTTTTATGAGTTTTAACACTGTTACTAGTCAAAACATACCACTCTTTCAGGCACTTGCTGAGACCAGAACATTGAAAAACCCACAAAAGGAAAGCACCCACATACATGTTAGCCCTCCACTGAACACCAAACCTCCAATTGATCAGCCAGAAAAAGGATAAAATACCACCACAACAATTATGATTGAACTTGCAAATCCAATGACCAAAAGAACTAATACTCAAAACATCCCATATAACCAAGAAAATAAATTGATAAGCCAGTGCAGACAAGCTCATAATTTGAACCAAACTCACCCAACCAAAACCAATGTCTGTAGTGCATAGCAAACCAAAAACAGACCTAACACCCATAACAAAGGACCAGCGCAGGTTATTTGCTAAAGACACAATGATACATTTCCTTAGAACTTCTGGCCCTTCAACTACACCAAGAAACTTAAAAGAAAACATATCATAGTTCTCGCTTTCACCTGTAGTGCATAGCCCCCTGTAGTACATCCAAGAAAACCATACCATAACAATGTTGTAACTCCAATAGCCAACAAACCATAACTGAATACCAGTGCAGAATTTCAACGACCTCTGAAGAGCATAGCCCAAATTCCAACAGCCCCATAAAACCAAGAGGATATAGCAGTAAAACAACAAAAAAGACCAGAACTGATAATTATGGAAGTCTATCATCAAAATTAGTCAAGTCCTTATCATTGTCACCCCATCTCAATCCCAATCTAGGTAATTGCCAAATCCTAGCAGCCTTTTCCACATCCCTAGACCACTTAACATTAAGGCTAACAAGTTTGAGCCTAATAATACTAACAATATGGCTAAACACCACATCAACAGTCCTAAATTTCTTATCAAACAACCTAACATTCCTTTCCTGCCAAATAAAGTACACAGAAGCACCCAACACCAATCTCTGAATAACGCTCCAAATAGAGTTACTAGGCTTCCTAATACAAATCCCGGAGACAACCTCAGCCCAAGTATTAGAGATATCATCAAGCTTAGCCATAATTTTAATCCTATCCCAAAGGCACTTAGAAAAATCACAACTGAAGAACAAATGGCCATGAGAGTCCGGACAAGTATTGCAAAGAGGGCATAAGTTGTTAGTAATATGAAACCAACGAGAAAGTCTATCATGAGTTTTCAATCTGCCCATTAAAGCCAGCCAAAGAATAAACGCATGCCTGGGAATACATTGCGTATACCAGACATGCCTATGCCACATAACACAAGGCATATCAGATCTCAAACTGTTACAAGCCTCTTTAACACTAAAATCCACAACTTTGTTGTCTTTGTTAAACCAAACGGCTTTATCATTAAACTCATTAAGAACAGGAACAGGAACATCAATAACATCTTCAAACCTATCCATCCAAACCCTAGGCCATATCCATTTGTTATTATCAATCCAATCCACAATTTTATCATTCACATTGAGACCATGAGAAACAAGCACATTATGAGTAATCAGATTACATAAGGGACCCTTCGAGTGCCATTTATCAAACCAAATAAAACATCCCTTTCCATTACCAATCTTAAACCCAACAAAATTACGAATTTTAGATCTAAGCTTCATAATGTTCCTCCAACACCAAGAAGTACTATTCAAAACAGTAATATTCCAAATACACCTACCCTTAAGCCTATAAGTGTTAACCCATTTAACCCAAAGGGAATCTTTCTTACTGATAATGTTCCATAAATGCTTAATCATAAGAGCCTCATTCATCAACTTCATGCTTCTTAAACCTAAACCACCCTGACATTTAGGCATACACACAACCTTCCAAGCCACACTAGATAATCTCTTACTACCCACATCAAAACCCCACAGAAAACTCTTTAGAAGCTTATCAATAGTATTGCAGATGTGAATGGGGAGAATAAACATAGATGCCCAATATACATTCAACGAGGACAGGACAGAAGATATTAATTGTAATCTACCAGCATAGGAGAGAAATCTATTCTTCCAATCAAAAATCCTTTTCTTAACATTATCAATTAAGACTCTACAATCAGTATTACGGAGTTTCTTAGTCATCATGGGAACTCCAAGATATCTAATTGGTAAAGCTCCTTCCTTAAAAGGCAAAGCAAGCAAAATTTGCTCTTTAATCTCAACAGGAATATTGCAAAAGAAAGCCGTACTTTTTTCCATACTAGGATAGAGGCCTGAACACATACTAAATTCATCTAACCCCCTCCTAAGGATACATGCAGAAATAAGATCACCATGGCATAAAAGAAGAAGATCATCCGCAAAACAAAGGTGAGTCAAACCAAGCTCTTTACAACCAGAGTGATACTAAAACCTTTTATCAACACTAATTTGTCTCTTAATCATCAAATTCAGCACTTCCATAACCAACGTAAAAAGATATGGTGATATAGGATCACCCTGTCTAAGACCTCTCTTACTCTTAAAAAACCCATGAACCTCACCATTAACATTTAAAGAGAAAGAGGCAGTAGTAAGACATGTCATGATCCAATTAACCATAGTGCTATGAATGCCAAATTGGATAAGGACAGTCCTAAGGAAATTCCAACTAACCGTGTCATAAGCTTTCTTAATGTCAACTTTAAAAGCACACTTTCTAGCTACATTCTTCCGATCATAACCCGCCATTAACTCTTGAGTTATCAAAATATTATCACTAATAAGTCTGCCAGGAATGAAAGCACACTGATTAAAATCCACAAGCCCATCTAAACCTTCCTTAAGCCTATTAGTCAAGACCTTACTAATGCATTTATACACCACATTACAACACGCTATGGGTCTATAATCAGAAAGTTTAAGAGGTGTTTTAAGCTTGGGAATAAGAGAAATGAGGTTAGCATTGAACTCACCAAGTAATTTCCCAGAAGTAAAGAATTCTCTGACAGCTCTGCAAATATCAGGTCCAATCACACTCCACGCTTTCTTGAAAAACTTTGACGTGAAACCATCAGGACCAACAACTTTATCATCTTTAATATCAAACATGGCAATCTTGATCTCTTCATCCAGGACAGGTCTGATCATATTACTAGAAATAGCAGCATCCAATTTCTTGATAAAAAGACCATCACAATCTTCAATAGGAATGACCTCCTCTTCAGTACCCAGAAACTTCTCAAAGTGCTTAACAAACTGAGGTGCAATTTCATCCCCATAGAAAACATTACCAACATCATCAGATACCATATCAATTCTACTCTTACTAACTCTGCCATTAAAAACCTTATGGAAGTAAGCAGAGTTTTGATCCCCTTCTCTTAACCATTCAATCTTAGTTTTTTGTTTAAGAAGTCTTTCTTCATCCAAAACAGCATCACTATAGGCCTTAGAATAAATCATTTCCTCCTCTCTTAAAAATGAATTGTACGGATCTTTGTCTAAACTCTGTTGCACTTTCATAAGTTCAGATTTGAGAATTTTAACTTTTTCAAACACATTACCATTTTTCTTGTTCAGATTCCTCATATGCTTTTTCATATTCTTTAATCTTTTAGCCAAAATAAACATAGCAAAACCTTGTACTCCAATACTCCAATTCTTCTTAACTGTTGGCAGAAACTCTTCCTTTTCAGCCAGAAAATTCATAAATCTAAAAGATTTCGGCTTAAGACCAAAGACCTCAGGGAAAACTAACACAGCCGGACAGTGATCAGAAGAAAGGTAAGGAAGAAACTTAGCAAAGCTCCTATCATAGCTCTGTATAAACATACCATTACCCATAACTCTATCAAGCTTTTTCAGAATGCCACGCTCTGGATCCTTCCTTTTTTCAACCCATGTGTAAAACATACCATAACTAGTAATGTCTTCAATCCCCAGATTCTGCACACACTCATTAAACTCCACACTTCCTCTATCAGCAGTGACAAAACAATTAGAGCACTCATCAAAACTCAACGACACATTAAAATCCCCAAGTAATACCCAAGCAGACTCACCAACCAATCTATTATGATCCATCAAATTACTCCATAACTTCTTCCTACATTCCTTAGTATTCGCAGCATAAATATACGAGATGAACATCTTATTCAAATTATGAGCAAAAGTGACCTCAAAATGCATAACTTGATCAATTTGAGAAATCAAATTAGCCTTAACAACAAAAGGATCCCATCCAACAGCAATTCTGCATCCTTTCTTACTATCAACATAATTCGAAACCCAAGGCCAGTTTCCAAAGAGATCATTGCACACCGAATCAACAGACTTAACTCTTAATTGGGTCTCAATAACAGCAAACATGCTAATTCTCTCATTACTAACTAAATTTTTTATTTCATTCTGCTTAAGGGAAGAATTCATTCCCTTAATGTTCCACGATGCAAACTTAACACTCATTGGAAATTAGAAGGGTTTGCAGCTATACCTCCATCCATATTAGCCATGGCCACATCATGAATGTTAGAAATATCATCTTGGGCCATGAAATCAGCAGTTGGATTAGAACAACCTTCTACTTCTTCACCATGACCATTAATTCTATCGCTCTCCTTTTCTTCACAAATTTTCTCATAATGCTCTAACATTTCATCAGTCCAATTTTCTCTAATAGTATCATTTAACGCCTGTTTGGAAATGACAAATAGCTCAACAGTCAACATATCTTGTTCCCATTTAAGCTTATTAACCATATCCAAAGCAGACTTATACGCCTCAGAGTAGAAAGCATTATAAGTACTTTGCACCCTTTTACCAGCACATTCATCCACAATCCTTTTTTCCGCAACCCGTCTAGAATTTTCATGAAGACCCTTATTCACCATAACAATCTCTTTTTGGAGCTTATCAATCTTCAATTTTATAATCTCATCAACACTAAGAACTTGCTCAGTACGTTTACTATATGCAGGACACTTTTTCCACCTTTCCATGTAATATTCAACCATTCCATCAGTCCAACCCTGAAGAACTTCATCTAAAATCGGAACACCCAAATCACAGGCAGCATCCACACGAGATTTAATATCCCTCCACATCTCATTATCATCATTATCACCCTCCTTGGCTAGAGTATCAAACCTATTCATAATACTGACCTTCTTACCACCACCATCCTTACTAACATTAGCACTAGCAACCTTCGTTTTCACAGCAACATTCTTCTTGCCATCAGACTTGTTATTCAAATTTCCATTACTCTGTTCAGCAACTTCATTGACCACCACACTATCATCCACTTTAGCAATCTTACCATCATCTTTAGTAGGCATCTTATTCACCTTTTGATTCCTCACCTCCCTATTACTAGTGTTCAAATTACCATTGTTATAATATCCCCCTCTACCTCTATCATTCATCCCACCTCTAAAATTATTTCCACCATTCATTCCTTGCCTATTATTGCCCATGTTTCCTCTACCATTCCTCCTGTTAACTACATTCTGCCACTCTCCATCTTCCTTACCTTTATCTGCACCCTGAACATTACTTTTAGCACCCTCATTCACTTTATTACCATTACCATCAGCCTTATGATCTTTCTTACCACATCCACTCCCATGATGACCAAAAATCTTACAGTGTTCACACAAAGGAGGAATCCAGGCATAAGTAACACCCAATTTCAAAGACTTCCCAAGACTCTTGTACCATATTTCAACTGAATCAATCAGACCCTCACTAGCATCAATCTCAACCAAAACTCTAGCAAACGAAGCTCTCCCGTACGGTTTCTCACAGATAGATGTAGTCATCCTATCCATAATGATAGGTACACCTACTCTACTTGCAATCCTACTTATACCCTCAACATTCCAAGCTTCCAAAGGGATGTCATGAATTTTTATCCATACCGGCACTTTCTGCACTTCAGGCTTAGACATACACAATCCTGGTTCCCATCTTTTAACAAATAAAGGCTTATTATCCACCAACCATGGACCATTCTCAATTACATGTTCCATACCATCATTTGACTTAAAATTAAAAAAATACATGCCATTTTGATTCATGATCACTTCCTCCAACTGAAATAATCTCCACATTCTCTTCAAATGATTCACAATGTCTCTATAACCCATTTGGAAACCAACAAAAAACCCAACAATAGTATTATTCCACCTCTTGCACCCATCACCAAGCACCGGGTCCATTTCAGCCACTTTTCGACCCTCACTATTAATAGTAGCTGGAACAAACCTAAGTTTATTATTATTCCCATTACCTCCAAAACTCCTAGAAACAGCACTAGCAAAAGACACAGATGACACTAAACCAGCCTCCTTATCTCCATTCTTTTCTTTACTCTTACTACTTTCACCAGTTTCAAATACACTAGAACCAACATTACCCTTAGCTAGACTACTAGAATCACCTCCCATATTGCCCTGCACCCCACTACCCAACTTATTAGATTCCCGTGGTAATTTCAATAAGTCATCAACACTAAAATTGCTAACCAAACCACCACCCTTATTGGCCTCATTCCCAACCTTATCAAATACAGCCTTCAACACTCCAGGCACCCTAACATCTCCAAAACTAACCTTCTTAGATACATTAGCCTTACTATTATTAACCATAGGATTCAAAATTGGGTTTTCACTTACAGGAACAGGAATATCAGGCAAATTACCATTAATATTACCAGTAGCAGTAGCAGATTCCACATGAGCATTCCCAGAAGACACCTTACCATCTGAAACATTACCCATATCAGAACCAACTCCCACAGAAACATTACCCACACCATTATCAAACTCCATACCCTCCACAGTACTACCATCACCATTAATAACACCTTCAGCAGCTCCCAAATC
Organism: Chrysanthemum seticuspe; assembly: GCA_019973895.1. Classification (NCBI taxonomy): domain Eukaryota; kingdom Viridiplantae; phylum Streptophyta; class Magnoliopsida; order Asterales; family Asteraceae; genus Chrysanthemum; species Chrysanthemum seticuspe. The sequence goes on from BPTQ01000009.1 coordinate 124,770,778, forward strand.
ACTTTTAGCTTCACCAGTACCATTACCACTCTCCCAAAATTGCAAATCCTCCATATCAGATGCCGTATCACTACCCTTAGAATTAGACCTTGTCAAAACCTTATTATAAGTGCCCTTAGATGTTTTCCCTATCATATTGTGATGTTTCATTGTGGATTTATTACCTGGGTTCATAGAACGTGTGGTTTTTTTAGGTTTAAGGAAATCATCCTTAATAACAGGAGGTGGAATCGAATTAGGTTGAGAACTAGGTAACGGATCAGGATCTAACTCCCCCATGATGGAATTAGATGAGAAACATACCCAGTACAAAGGATTGAGTGAGGTGAAAGATTGAAATAAAAAAAAGGCGGATAAAAGATGAACAGTGAGTGAAAACGGTCTAAAACGGAATTATAAAATGAATTGAATAAAATGATCTAACCAATGAAAATGAATAAAAATTATACCATCATGTGTGTTGATGAACAGTGAACAAGATGATGTAATTCATGTTAAATTTCAATGGATAGATTTTGATGTTACCGTAGAGGATGGTAGAGTAAAAGTGTATGAAAAAAAAAAAAAAAAAAAAAAATCGGAAAAAAAAAATATAGAAAAAGAGAAAAAGAAAAAAAATAGAGTGAAAAAAAAAAAAAAAACATACGGGCTACCATCCTACATCTATCTTTTAAATTTATGTTTGTTTATTTCCGTTACCTAGAGTTTTAGAGTGTCGAGTCTTGGCTTAGCAACGCCATTCTTCATATGCATTTAACATAGAGATTTTTGACTTGCCACCACTAAATAGCCTATCCCACCAAACCCTTGTTTCCCTACCGTAAGCCTAACATTACAACCCTTTAAAAGACCTCTTTGATAGTCTTTCCTAGGTGCTTACGCCAAAGCGATGAAGGTTTGATCTATTCTCAAGCCTATGGTAATCTATGTACTAGGACCGGTTAATGAGTGTTTATCTTCCATTTCCTATTTGTTATATTTCATATATACACCCGAGAGAGATGTGAGTATCCAAACACCCCATGTGAGGTGCTAGTATGTAATTTCCGTGCTTGTTATGACTTTTGCGGGGCTTATATGTGTTGTGGACCGTTTTGAATTAATGCTTCATGACCCCTAACTTATAAATTAATTGGCTAAAAGCACATTTGCTTGAGGACAAGCAAATAACAAGTGTAGGGATATTTGATAAGGTTTTAAAAGGTACCATTTTGAGGGGTCGTTTTAGTCCTTATTTGATCACTTTTGTATCCGTTATTGCTTAATATCGTTCCTTTTCACTTTTTAGGTCTCTTGAAGGCAAAATGCTGGAATGGCACTTATTTGGACGAAAAGGCGCGAATATATGAAGAAAATGGCTAAAGTCAAAATCGAGACACTCACAGCTGCTGAAATTAGAAGGCGACGGCGTCAGGTGCTAATGGCGACGCCGTCCCAAAATTGTTGTGACGGTCCAGAACCCAAAACTCGTATTTTCAAGCGACGACGTCCAGTTGTAAAAGAGTAGGCCGTCGCTACTCAGACGGCCTAGATGCAATCCAGACGACGTCAGAAGCTGAAGAGGACGGCGTCACGGACATAAGGTGACGCCGTCGCAAGGTTAACGTGGCCAAGATGAAACCCTAATGACGGCGACACGACGGCGTCACAAAACATAAGGTGACACCGTCGCATATGTAATCTTATATATAGAATCCGAATTTTTCAGTCTTTTGGTGGAGAGTCTTTTGGAGTGAAAACCTAAAACCGAACCTAAGGTGTCTTGTACAGTATTTTAGGGTTTTAAACCCTATCTTACATCAAGATAAGTCTTTACTTCATTAATTCAATTATGCTTTGATTATTTGTGTGTATGCTTGCATGTTTTCCATGTCCGGCTAATTTATTTGTGTGTATGCTTAGGAAGTATGAAACTTAACTATTGAATATTGATTGGTTGTTTCTTATCTTAGTTGATTAATGATCTAGTAATGCGATAGGTCATTCGTTGTGTACTTAATGCTTGATTCATCTTTGTGAACCTTAGAATATAATTACCTGAGTAGTTGTAGGCTAAACCATCCAAAGAGCGCCTTAGAGTAGGAGTTTATCATCCCTAGTGGGTTTGTAGACGAGACCCTTTGGTAAGTTCAAAGAGTTAGGGAGAAACGCATACCCTACAACTTTAGACACACAACGCAACTAAGAATAAGACGTGACAACTCAACCATCAATAGGAGATAATTAAGGAGTAGTACAACCTAAGTAAACACATCTTTAAACTATCATACGAGCACACATTAATTAGACATAGACTCCCACAACCTTAGTTTAGATAATTAGATAATAGTAGAGTAATCGGTAGAAATACCAACCCCCCAAATCCAATACCCGAGATTCGTACCTTTCCATTTTATAAAATATAAAAATACAAAAAATAATCTTCCTCAACCTTAACCTTAGCGTTGTAACTTCTTACTAGCATTCCTATTCCCCTAGAGAACGATATCAATACCCGTGGCTTACCCTAATTACTACACTATAACGATTAGGTTCACTGCCTAGGGTGTTATAAAACTTGCTCGAAGGAAAGGAAGTTTCCTTGACCCCGAACGACGCGTGTAGCGTTATCACCAAGTCAAGAAAACGTCCTGAAAAGGTGCTGGGAAGGCGTCACAGATACTGCGTAACGCCGTCACTTGATCCAATTATAAATTTTACAAGTGACGCTTCAGAGGATGGTGATGGTCTAGAGCTGACGGCGTCATGACAAGAAAAATCGAAGAGTGATGACGTCACAACCCATAAGGTGACGCAGTCACAACTAAGTCGGTGCAGTTCATGAAACTCTAATGACGGCGAGTTGACGATGTCACACTTGTAAAGTGACGCCATCACAGTTGTAATACTGTATATATTTTTTGTAGGATTTTTATTGTATGTGACACACATTTGTAAGACTTTGTAGAGATCTTTTTTGGTGCACGATTTTCACAGGGTTTTTAAGGGTTTTTAGCCCCCTAAACTCTATGTTTTAATTGAAGGTAAGTTATTCATCTTTTAATCATTACAATATGTTTGTGTGTTGTATGATTAATTGTTTATCTTCTCTTCTCTTTAACATGTTAGGCTTGATCTATTAGTGTTTGCTTAGTATTGAATGAAACCTAGTTATTGATTATTGATTGTCGTATCTTGTTTAATTAGTTGTTATCACATTAGGAGTTGGAACACTAGCTAGATCTTAGATTAGGTATATCACTAGCTTGAATGTTTGACTAAACGCTCCACTATAGTGCAATAGTTGGTTTGTTCATTGTATTTATTACGTGAATTGCGGTCGGTGACATTAAGAGTCTTAACAATTCCTATACATTCTCAATCGTGGGTAGAATTGTGGTCGCTAGCATGAAGGTTCTTAACGAGTCCTATACATTCATAGAGTTAGGGCATTTGACACCTTCCTGCGATTGATATTAAGGAATACAATGCGCTAATTAAAACAAGGACGCGACAATTTGACTAATCAATAGGATATAATAGGGAGTAGTAAGATTCTAAGTAAACACATTTACTTATCATATGAGTTAACCAATTTACTTTTTTGCATATTTAGTTTTAATTAGTTAATTAGTAGTTATAAAATAAAACTCTCCAAACCCTGAGATTTTTACTTTGCTTTCTAAAATAATATAAAAAATACAAAAAAATCATCCCTCAACCTTTAGACTTAATTCGTCCTACACTTCGAGCCTTCACAACACTATTCTCCTAGATAATGATTACCCCCCGTGTCTTACCTATACTACACTACAACAGTTAGGTACACTGCCTAGGATGATTGTAGAACTTTTTGTGTTTACAATTCATATGCATCAATTCAACTCGGGCCACACTACGCTCACTTATTGGGAGAAACTCAGGTAAACACATATCATCCTACTTATCCTTTTCTGCATTACTTTACATATAGAAATCGGGCCAAGGCATTACCAAGAAACCACCCTGGGTATAGCACTAAGGAAGACACCTTGACATTCCCTTCTATCCCATCCCTTGGAAGTAACATGCACCCTACCCTATGCTTAGAGAAAATTTTGAATACATACCTAGTCAGATATTGAGCTAGGGCACTCATAGAGGGGTAGGATAATGCATTTACATAGTCTACCCAAGCCTGGAAATCCTAAAACAAAAACACTCATGAATGATCCAACTATTCGACCAAAAAAACTTTCCCATTCTGATAGAAAATCCAGGTGATGTGTATTTCAATGTAGGCATTTTTATATTCAAGTTTTAAATTTTTAATTGCCGGATTTATACCTTAAAGATACACTTTCATGGGTAGTGTACCTGATCAGATGTAGCCAGTGGGGTAAGTATGAGGTCGATCTTAGGAATAGTACGCATAGGTTTAGTCTAGTGAGTTTTACAAGTTTAAAAGGGGGTTTTTGATTTATTTGATTAATTATACTAATAAAACATAAAAATTAAATTAAAATAATTTATACTAAAGTTGTGATCAATTAAGAGAAGGAAGGGCTAGCCATTTTAATCCTATTCCATTCTAGTCACCCATTTATTAGTGCAATAATCTAATTGTAAAATACTGGTGAAATCAGGATATGTGGGAGTATCTCCTTGGTCCAGACAATACAACCACACTCCTATCAAACTTAGACTAGGCCACTTAGTCTATGCATCTAGCCATTATACGTGTAATCTCCTAGGCCATTTGGTCTATGCACCTATCGAACTACAAGCATGCATAAAGTCTTGTCAACTAATCTATGTGATTTATATATGGTACCCACTTGTTCCATGCGATACCTACCCTTCCTCACTTGGTCCATGCGAGAAGAGCACTATGCTAACTTAAGTGTTGTCATAATATACATCTAAAACCCACTTGGTCCATTTGATACTAGACGTAAACTAGTCAAGCATATAAACGAGTACGTTTTGAACAATAAACACATAAACTAAGCAATACTATATGTTAGATCTAAACAGACAGAAATAACTATCATAGAATATTCATAAACATGGCTAACACCCAAGGATGTTAGCCCATAATGTATGAAAAAGCACAAAGAGATAATTCAAACGCTACACAAATGGAAATCATAATGAAATCGTTGTAAATTGAATGATTAAACCTAATGGGATAATATGAGACCTTCTCTCCTTGTTATCCTCTTGGGACTGATCTTGGGGCCTTGGAATGGTGAAATTTAGCTGTGGTTGAGAGTGATGAGTGAAAGATATTGAAAACTCCTGTTTAGGGCTTGTATTTATAGATTTATGTCAGGGCATGATTACGGCGTAATCCATAAGGAATACGGCGTAATTCAGATATCCTGATTGCTGATGAAGAAAGCATATTCTGTGTATCTTCTAAAATACGGCATAATCTTTAGATGAGTTATGTCGTAACCTTAAAATCATCGATATACTTGGATGGGGGATAAGATCTTCATTACAGTGTATGACCAGAGTTTCATACGCCGTAATCCTTTAATGGATGACTTAGGCTTTGACAGTAGAGCTTCCAACTACGACGCATTGCCAGAGTAAAATACGCTGTATTCTTCAATTTTCACCAAGACTTAGTGAATTCTTTCAGGTATCAGTACGGCGTATGGCCATGCCATATGCTCTTTTACAGATTGCATACAAAATCATCAAAAACAGCTCCAAATCATGTATTTTTCCGTATCTTTTGTAATATTGCTCAATAATCACTGAAATTAAAAAACTTAGGCAATTAAGTAACAATTCAGATATAAACATGCAGTATATAAGTAATAATCATGTGATAAATATTAAACAATTTAGGACTTATCACATATCCTCCCACTTAACTTCTACTTGTTCTTAAGTAGACTCTAGATTAAGTAACTTGAAAAACATCAAAAACCCTAGTTAAGGAATTAAGCATCAAAGTAATTAACTCAACCAATAGTGCATAATCATAACACCTCACGAAATAGGAAATAAAATTCGCTCATCTCTCGTAACTAATCTAGGGTGTTTATTAATCTTTCCCAATAATAAGACATCAAAAAGGTCAACAAAGTCATGATACTTGATATTGTGCGATTCCTCAATCTAAGCAAATCAAAGGTTAGATGAAGAATGAATTAGGGTAGGATAAGGCATGGGAAACATTTATAATTGGTGTAAATACAAAAATAAACAAAACAAATAGATTAAATCCGACACAACCAATTACTACTAGCTACTACCTTACCACAATCCCGATCGAGACATCAACTTACCCTATAACACGGAAAACACACGCTTTAATAACACGCGAATAAGACTAAAAAATACATCAATCAACATCATTAACAATCCAAATTAGCTATCCCGAATTACCAACTCCCATAGGATCCCAAAAATATACAACAATATTGGCAAAGTTACGGCCACTTTACACTAACAATAAGTGGTATATACTACGTACCACTTATAACTAAATACTAAAATTCACATTATTTTTTGTTGCATTCTTTAAACAGATAGAACTAAACTGCATAATCAAACTAATGGTACATTACTTTACCATTTCACCAATAATACTTCATCATATGATACTCGTGAACATATAGAAATCCGAATGAATTAAAACTAGTGAAAGTAGTAGTACAAGGGTATGACCCAAATTACATACTTTCACATTCCCATTGCATAGTGCAATTTTCCCGACCAATGCCTTTCTAGAAAAGAATTGAATGAAATTCTCACACGACAAATGAAATACACGAGATACACGTAGCAACTAGCAACCAAACAGTGGGCTTAAATCTACAGGGTAGGTTAAGGTTTAAAGTTATAACAAAACAAAACATTTAATGGTGGCACAAAGGGGAAAAAAAGGCTCAACTAGTTATACTATGGGTATCTTACTCTATAGATGAGAGTAACAAAGGGTTTAAATATGTGGTCAACTAACCGGTGTAGTTAGCTGATAAACAAACATATGCAAACGACATGGGCCATTTAGGTGAATCCTAATAATTTTGCCTTTTAAGTTGATTAAAGCCGATAACACCAAATTTCCTCAATGTAATGCTCATTTTGGTGGTTTCGAATAGATATACCAAGCCAAGTTATAAAGTCCACATCAATCCACCGGCACACACATATTTTTGTGGAATTTGGGGTAAAATAAAGGAAATGAAAAGGTTTAAATCCTCACAAATAGTATGAAAGGGTATTTTTTGCGGGTTATGCTACTAATGATCTACGAAAAACATGTAAATTTTTTAAAATTTTAACCATTTTAGTCAATTTTCATAGAATAGGACAAGTAAAGTTCTAATTCTAGCTACCTCCCCCCACTTGAACTATACAACTCCCACATTGTACAAAAAAGTCACTAAAGTTTGCGGGAAATTTGTCCCAAGTCACTATAGTTTAAAAGTTGTCATTCAGGTTACTCAAGTTAACGGGTTTATTATATGGGTTACTCAACGTTTAAAAAAGTGACATTCTTGTTACTACGAGGGTGGGCAACCGGATGATTTACCGGTTCTCTTGTCCACGTCATCACTATAGTTTGAGATGTTACAAGCAAGTTACTATAGTTCACGGGGTTTATTAAATAGGTTACTGAACTTTTAAAAAAAGTTACTATCCGTTTTTATACATTTATGTATGTTTTATCTGTTTTCGTATTTTTTACGTTTTTCTCCATTTTCGTACGTTTTTATACGTATTTATACATTGTGTACGTTTTATTTTTTGTCGTTTTTTTTTAAAGTTTTTTTCCATTTTCGTACGTTTTTGTATATTTCTGTATGTTTTTTTACGTTTTTATACGTTTGTGTATGCATTTCTCTTGTCGTACTTTTTTTTACGTTTTCGTACATTTTTGTATATATGTTTGTCCATTTTCGTACGTTTTTGTATGTATTTATCCGTTTTTATCTATGTGTGTGTACGTTTTTCTCTATACCTTTTTACGTTTTCATACATTACTGTATGGTTTTGTTCATTTTCGTTCATTTTCATACATTTGTATGTTTTATATGGTTTTATGTTCTATACGTTTTATCTTCTTTAAAACGTTTGTATGTTTTATACGTTTTTACGTATAAAATGTAAGAAAACGTATAACAACATCAAAAAACGTATAATAACATCCAAAAATGTATAATAACGTATGAAAACATATCAAAACAAAAAATTACTTCCAAAAAAGTCTAATAACGTCCAATTATGTAAATAAAAAATAAAAATAAAAAATACAAATGTGTGCAAAATTGTAAAAAAACGTGCAAAAACAGACAAAAATGTAAAAGAATGTAAACATATAATAACGTCCAAAAAGTTGTTGTAAAAAAGCGTATAAAAATATACACAATTTTAGCAACTTATTTGTACATTAACTTAAATGTAAACGTATAGTAACTTAAATTAACATTTTGACAAACTTTAGTAACTTATTTGTATATTAACTCATTTTTTTTTTAATATAAATGAAATCTAAAATATTTGCCACGTAGTATTATTACCGGTAATTATAGGTTACCAAAACAAGAGTACCAAATATAACCGGTTGATATGTGTCTAAATACACATATATTTGTATTGTATAAACCCACAAAAACAACCAAAAACACACAAATGACTCACAAAATGTTATAAATATCAATGAAATGTGTTTTTATGTGATTCAGGTACAAAAGATTGAAAAACAAGTGAAAAATGCGCAAAGTTCACACAATTGTCGTTTTCAGTCCCTGAAGTTACACAAATTGTCAAAACTAGTCCCTAAATGTTTTAAATGATGAAAAGTCAACTTAAGTCCTTGGGAAACCAAAAATATTCACAAATGATCCCTGGATGAAAGTTTACACAAAATGGCAACTTTTACCCTTCAAGTTACAAAATTGGCAAAAATGGTCCCTGGGTATTCAAAAATGGAAATTTTACAAAATATACCCTTGTACTATTCATGAATTTACAATTTGGAACTATTTTTGATAACTTTGAGGAAATTACAATTTAACCCCCTAAACTTTGGAAAATTACATAAATGGTCCTCGGGGTATTTTTAAATTGTAAAAAATGAAAAATAAATCCTTTGGTTTATCTAACATAACAATATTGGTCCTTGTGAATACTTTTGAAATATTTCAGGTTTGATCCCTCAATAATGCAGAATTTACAAAGTTGGTCCTTGGGCCTTATTTTAGACTAAACCAAACGGATCCTTATTAATCCCTAAATCCAAATCCAATAACAAAACACAAACAGCCCATCCCTTGGCCCAAACCTCAACCCGACCCATCCCCCTTAATAATCCAGGGTCAAACATAAGTCAAACACCACCCTTTCCCTCCACCTCACCCTTCTCCTTCCCCAAACCACTGAGTCACAATACCAGAACCCAGCCCACAGTTTTCTCCTCCAACTGACCCCCTATCTTCCTACCCACTCTTCCACCACCTCCTTACACCATCACATCCCCATTAAATGCAATTCACACAATTTTTCCCTCCAAATCTTATCACTGCCTCTGTTTTCTTGCTAAATCACCCCAACTTGGTCTAAACTTCACCAAACGTATCCCCTACACCTCCACAATGTAACAAGAATCCTTAATTGCTCTAGAACTGCCTCAGTACCACGTGGCTCGTTTTGGCGCCAATTTGGATTTAAACGGTTGGGATGAGTTAGACTCAATCAATGGCTGTGATTCGAAGTGGGAAAAGATCTTTGAGCTAGTGGGATGAGAAATGGTGATAAATACAGAAGAAAGAGGAAGGAAGAAGTATCACAATGTAGACATAGTTTGTGATCACTTTAGTTTAATTAAACTAGTTGTAATCTTAGTGTAATCTTTAAATTTCTGTTCTAAGTTGTTCATTACCTTTGCTAAAGTGTAATAACATACTTGGTTTACTCAGTTTTAATCTATCTTTCAGTTTTCAAAGTAATTTCAATTTGTCCCATTTATTTCAAGTCATTTACTTTCCTGTTGATGAATGTTAATTAGAGGACTCCAACAAACACTATGCAGTTCTCAGTAAGCTGTATAAGCTTGTGGATTCAGTTAATCAGCAATAATCATAAAAATAGAAAATCACTAAAAAATAGGAGAAAATGGAAATTAAAATGGAGAAGACTGGTTCTTGAAGGAAGCTACAGGATGATTCAAGTTCTTGGAGTACTATGGGTTGTAGAGTCTCATGGGAGACTGTAGGAAAGTAATTAGTCCCTTGTTCTTTGGAATTAAGCATGATTCACTTGTAAGTCCATTCTTAACCCTCCTTGTCATTTTACTGTTTCATTGTTCTTATAGCTTAGATCTTGTTCATTTATGTTCCTTTGGTGTCAGATAATGATAATCTAGTGGAATATTGGCAGGTTGTTAATTAGATATCATAGTTGTTATTTGTTTCATTTAGACAGTCAATTTTAGCTTAGTAGTAATTCATAGGCAATTGTTGTTTAAATCTGTGTTCTTGTGTTCATTTAACCTTTTATCATCATTAACAAGTGTTAGGATTCAATTTCATGCTTTAAATTAGTGTTGAGTAACACTAATCAATAAATAGTCCTTGCTAAGGGGTGTTTGGATCAAGCTGCCATACTGGTTATAGGCCTGTTATTGCTACTAGTATTTGTTGCTTCATGTTAGTTTAGGTTACTTGAACTCATTTCTGTCATAATACATAGGTCTCATTAGTTAAAAGTCAAAATTAGTTTGTAATTCTACCTAGACTATAATCTGTTAAGTTAATTAGTTCCATAATCATCATATTAGCTTAAGATTAGATAATCTAGCTTATTCTCATCTTAGTCTAGCTTATTATAACAATATCAGTCATATAATTTAGATTCAAGTTCATTTTAGTCAACTTAGTTGTTAATTAAAATAGTCAAAATTGCAGCCTAACTGTTTTTTTGAATGAAACTTAGAATGTAATTGTGAATTAGATAATTAATCATAGGACATGAGCTTGTAGGAATATTTAGTCTTGTTGCTAATCTGTATGATACTATTTTTATCAATTTTTAAGCTAGTGGTTTAGAGTGCTTATTTGGTGCTTATATTTAGGTGATTCTTCACAAGCCTCCCCTGAACACAGATTAATAAGCTAACTTATGAAGCTTGCATAAGCTTCATTAGTGCTTGTTACTCTGTGTGATTTGGTTGTTTGTGATGCCCATGTGGCTAGTTACTTGAATCAAGTACTTATTTGCCCCTAACTGCTTATATGGACTGCTTATTTTACTTAAACTTATGCTACCAAATCAAACAAACCACTGGTCACCCAGTGTAACAAGTAACAATCATAAGCCAATCAAAAGCTCATTACTGAGCTTGTCCTTGTGATCTTTGGTCTTTTTAAGAAGCTAAGCAGCTCCTTAATAAAGTTCAAGCTTCATATTTCACTCACAAGCCCTTTAACTAGGGCTGCATCAAGCTTGAAGCTTGTCCCATTTTTGAAGAGTGTCCTGTTCATCAGCATATCTTACACACTCACACCTACTTCATAAGCTTGCATTAAGCTACTTAGTGGGTCCCACTTTCAGTGAATTGGCTTTTTGAGAAGCCAATCCACCACACTTCATGACCCAGATCTTTATTTCCATTATCAAACTTATTTAATAAGCTTGATCTTAGCTTTTTGTTTTGTCCACTTTCCTGAGTATGCTGAGTGATATGCATACTCAGTGAAATGGTGCCATTTTCATAAGCTCCTCAAAAGCTCAGCTGTGGGCCTCACAGCTTGAGCTTGAGCTTTTTGGAAAGCCAACCAGCATGCCTTGCTACTCCAATTCTTTATATGGCTTATTCAGCTTATTTGATAAGATGAATCTGTCCATCAAATAAGTTGCAGGGGTGTTTGGAATTTTAGGTGTGCTGGAATTGCTTATTTGCTTTTGTGAGCTTATTAGCTTATTCCAGTGCACCACACTTGTAAATACTTGTCCATAAACCTATTTTCATCTATCTTTTCCTTTGTTTTCCTTTGTTAAGCTTTTTCAAGCTGTTTCATAGCTTGTGACTCAACTGTGAGCTTTATAAGCTTAACTGAGGTGGTCATAAGCTGTGAAACAGCTTATTCTTTGTTTATATACTTTCATTTTCTTCAAATATGTATAATAATAGTATGTAGTTAATTCAGAAAACAGAAAAGCCAAAAACAAGCTTTTGCTATAAGTCCTAGCTTCTATGTGGACAGTTTTGGCTTAAAAGCCAACTGTTGATGAAATAAGCTCCCACAGAGCTTATTTCCAAGTTTTGAAAAAGTTGGTTTTATTAAAGTTGCTTATTTTTAGTTGTTATAAAGTTTTGCAAAAAGAAAATCCAAAAATAAAAATAAAAGTGCAAAAAGAGTGGAGGCAGGCTCGAACCTGAGACCTCCACCCCTTAGAAGGATGATAGTGAGAGTACCTGTAACCATAAGCGCCCTTGGGTCTTTCTTGTTATGAAATGCAAAATCAAATACAAAAGGGTGTTTGGCAGTTATGGTTATAAGCTCTTTTGAGCTTATTTCCAGCTTATTTTCCACAGTACCACCACATTTTCTTATTTTTCTTAAATATGTAATAGTTTAAAGTAGTTTTTGTGAAAGTTTTAGATTTTTCCATATAGCTTAAGTATTTTTAAACATTTAATTAGTGTTTTATAGTATTTAAATCATAATAAAAAATATAAAAGTCAAAAAAATATAAATCTTTTTTGTAAAATTTTCTTTTATCAAATAGTATGTAAGAAAATTAGTTTTACACTCTTAGGCCTTTTATTTTATAAAAATTACGTTTTTGCTTGCGCAGTCGCGTAATTTTTGTAAATATCGCGCGTTTTCATTTTAGATTACTTTTTAAGTAATTTGAGTTTATGTTTTAGTTAAGATAGGTTATTTAAGTGATTTTATTTTATAAAATCATAAACGTTCATCGATCTGTAAAAATAGTGATAGCGTTTATTTAATAGATTTTAACTTTTATTTTCTTTAATTTGCATTTAAGTCGCTTTAATTTGTAAATCTTTTCTTTAGGTAATTATCCATCGTAAACCTTACTGATCACTATCCTTAGTGATCATTCTATCATCTGAAGTTGTTTTAAACACCAATTCATCCTCCGTGGGACTTAACGACCTAGGAATCCACTGTATTCCTCTGATCTTAATTGCATTTGCGTCTGAGCTGTTTTAAGTCTGTTTGACTTGACTGTTTGGACGCAATCACCGGTCACAATAAGTTGAGTAACCTGAATGACAACTTTTAAACTATAGTGACTTAGGACAAATTTCTCGCAAACTTTAGTGACTTTTTTGTACAATAACCCTAAAATTAAAGAGGGTAGAATTAGAAACAGAAAACTCCCCTGAGATTGTTAGGATTGCTTCTGTATGGTAAGAATGCGAGAAACTTTTTTACTTCTTGTGCGTAAGCTGGCCTGTATTCTAGCATGGCTATGGAGTACGCAGACTGTCAACAAATATACACACCATCACCTAGCATATCGATCAGACCTGTAAACATAAATAACAAAAGTAGAAAAATACTTTTATAATAATTAGAGCGTTAGAAATTTTTTTAAGAAGGTCATGTCCAGATCTGCAGATCATTACGACGTAATCTATTAATTGGGTATGCCGTAATGGTCAAGTTGGGATAAAAACTATATTGGTGATGTAATACAGACTGTTGTTCATACGTCGTATCCCTGAGATTGGATACGTCGTATTGAACAGTCTATTTGGAAAACAAAGTACGGATCAGGGTTTGAATACGTCGTATCCCAAAACCGGAATATGCCGTAGTCAAAGATCTGACAGATATTTTATAAAATAAAAATGCAGAAATAAACAAAAGTACGAAATCTGAGAGAGGAATACGCCGTATCTACTCGACAAAAAAAATCCTAAAAAGAAAAGAAAAACATTCAGGGTTGTCTCCCGGTAAGCACTTTTGGTTATTTCTGAGTCATTAAAGTTCGAATCTCTTCCGCTCTACGTTGCTCTTGGCACCAATGCTTCATCAGCCTTTAAATTAATCATTTCTAGGAATAACTTTGCAACATTCTCTTTTGTCCTTGATATTCCCTTCCATTTGGTGCTCTTCACGACCACATACTGCTCTCCAGTTCTCAATGAAAATATATTGACTTCACGTTTCTCTACTATAATGACTGGAGGATTTTGTAGGTCATTCCCAACAAATCGCACCTTCTTTGTTTGTATACCTCTTCATCGGGATCCATATAATACGCTTCATACTTATGTTCAAAGTATTCTTCCAGATAGTCAAAGTCTTCTTCAGTTCCCATCTCTCCATTCTGATACAACTCACTCCATAGGAACCAAATTCTGGCTTTAGTTCTTCCATTAATGTATTCGTTTGCTTCGTAGAGTGTTTGAACCATTATTCAAATGTGGTGTTATAAGGATTAAAGGCTTGAGCATGAATTTCCACTAAATCCTATTGCTTGTTATCATCCATTGGTTCTTCCTCACTCTCTATATCCAAATTTTCCCAATACCAGGTTTCTTGCAACTTCTTTTTGTACTCTTCATCGATAACGTAGTCTTCTCCATAAATTTTATTCAACCATGCCTTGAATTTTTCATCTTCATTTTCTATCCTGACATACTGTAACACCCCCAAATTTGGTTTAGCGGAAGCATACGTGTTACGGGGAATGTTACGAAATCGGAGATCATAACACAAGTAATAAAGAACAGAATACATACTCCGTTTGATTTCATAAAATAGTTTTAAAACATTATCTTACAACATTGTTTAGATAAATGGGCACATCCCATAAGTTCAGTGGTTCCAATTTAAAAACATCGTTATGTGTAAAAACTCTTCTTTAGATATTACTACGACCATTTACCGCCTCTTGCCTTGCATCCATGATCACAAATTAAGCACCTGAGAAAATATGCTAAAAAGGTCAGCTAAAAGCTGGTGAGTTCATAGGTTTAGATTAAAACAATAAGTTTGAACCATAATCAAAGTCATATAATCATTACAACGAATATAATGATATATGGATGAATGTCTATTATGTTAGCTCTAAGTTCATGCAACCGATACTACGACAGTTTCTGTATGCTAAATGATATCATACAATATATAGGCCCAATGCGAGTGTTTTGTCCCTCAACACTCGATTCCGACATGGTATACGTTTCGCCTTGGCCTAAGAATGGCCAACCGAACGGAGTAGTCACCCTCAATAGGTCTATTTATATCATTCGCGCTTCCCAGTGGGAACTGACGGTTCATGAAAAAAGGGGCATTTCTAGGAACATAAGGGCTTAGGCTACACCACGTAATAGTAATCATGCAATAGTTTAGGTCCATAAAAAGGTTTTGCATATTTTCTCACCCCAAAATGTATAAAATAATTTATCAAGTAAAAGAGGGGCTATGAAAACTCACTTTAGCAAATGTGCAATCCAAAAGTGGGATTTAGTGAATGTTGTGACGCGGCACCGACACGCGACCTAGATAAGGAGGCAATGTTTTAGTTCATTGTTTTAAGTATCATTACTTAAAATGGTTCACTTGTTTTTATAATTGTATTAAAACTAAACTTTAGTTTGTAAAAATTATTAAAATGGTTTTACTAGTAAGTATACGAAGTATATATACTTTTCATGTTGACACTATAATGGTGTTATCGACATTAGAGTTGTTTCAAAATAATCACGATGTTCTATTAGTAAGTATATAAATGTATATACACTTATTTAAGTTGACACTTAATAGTATTGTCAAAAGGAATATTATTTTATTTATTTTCTAATTGTATTTAGAAAATACTTGAGTTAAATTTGAAGACTTTCAAATTTAATAAATGATAAAATGATGTAGTGATCTTCATTTGTTTAGCAAGAAATGGGTTCTTAATATTTATAATTTCGTCTAGTAAATTACTTGACATAGATATGTTTATCCGAGTTCATTTGACGTTCAACTTTGATGTAACCTTTATTCATGTAGATTACATTTTCATCGCTTGTTTTCGTGTAGTAATACTCTTGCACTTGTCTAATTGTATTAAGACTTTTATATATATTTGACATTAAGAAGATATGTAACGAGATGAAGGGAAGGAATAGACGGGGACGGGTTTCGTTATTTGTCATCCGATAAATGCTTCGGGTATTATTTTGATTCAATCATACTTATAGTACGAGTGGGCTGCGGCCCAATGGCTTAAGTATAGGTTTGGATTTAGGTCCATTGATCAATCAAAATCCTTTGTATAGAAATTGAGATATGGGCTGTGGCCCATAGCCACACGTATTAGCAGCCTTGCTGCCATGATATAAGGAGAAAAGTTTGTTTTGCCAATATTGAAATGTTTTGACGTAAAAGTTCAACACAACTAGACCAAAGCATGTTCTGATTTGTAAAACCGAGACTTCTCGACCAGGGGATAAATGACCTCGTCACTGTGGTACTACCAAAGTGAGTTTGTCGACTCACTTATACATTCTTGAAAATACTATCATTTTTACATGACTCCTAAACACAAAATCGTTGCTAACAAGAGTTTAAAAGGTGATATTTCCTTTTACGAGGGGTTTGTCGACGGACAACTCGCAGCATACACATCATTTGGTGTGAGTACCACAGCTCACAGTCGAGTCGGTTTACAACTCGACATTAAACCAATATGACATTTTATAACCGAAGATTAAGAATTCAAGTTGATATAAGGTACCAAAATTCATACACCGCTTTGAGTACTACTCAAAAACATCACGACCAACCTAAATTTCCAGATTCGATACTATTAGACATTAGTAGATTTTACAAAACTTATCTTTTCTAATCTCCTATTCTTGACAGAAAAATCAAACCAACAAAATGCAAACGACATACTTAGGTTCCAGGGTGACATAAATTGTGTATCAAAACAAAAGGATTATAACATCAAGAGTACCTAGTTACACAGTCAAATTACCAATTTTTATAAAACTTAACTTTCATTTTCTTTGGTTCATACTCTCGACAAAACAAAACAAAAGGAACCCAACAACAAAATCAAGTTTACATGAGAATATATTATTTACTGAAATCACAAGATTAATTAACAACAATAACTCTTACTTATGTACTCGAATCACAACAAGACACCACGGAATAACATGTTATTGTCAAACTTTATATTACAACAAATTTACAAGGAAGAGAAAGATAATGAACCTTATCAAGAGTGAGATGAAAAATGTTGAGGATGAAAGCTAACTCGAGAATCCCACACAAATTGAACCTCCAATCGAACCTGAGCGAAACCCAAACAACTTCACAACACCTTTAAGAACACTATTCTTTGTGGTGGGTTTGAGATTTGATTTGTGTGTGACCTCAGTCCCTCGAGTAGCATAAGAAAGAATTAAGAAGGAAAGTCTTTGCCATGACTTTTGGTGTGGGAATAAGGAGTATCCATTCCTGGGAAACATCCCTCTCTATCTCAGTTTTATAACCAATCTTGAGACTCCATCTTTGAACTCTCTTCCTAGGCTGAATGAGGCGGCGATGGTGTTGGGGAAGACAAAAACAAACACCAAAGTGTCAAGGTTGAAGAAACATGATGAAAGAGCTTCTCCCAGGCTCCATTTTTAGCCATTCTCTCTTTTGGGTGCTTTGACCTAAACGCAAGGTAGGGTAGCAGGAAAAAGTAGAGTTTTATTTGGGAAGGTGGGTTTTGTTGGTATTCTTTTTGTGAGAGGAAGAGATAAACGTGTGAGGAGGTGGGAGAGACAAAACATAAAACGATAAAAGGGAAGAGAGAGGGGGAGGGCGGATTATCCAAGGAAAAATAAAAAGATAAGGTTTATTTTCACTTATTTTTCTAAAAGTAATTTTTGTAAGTTTTTTTTTATAATGTGAGTAAAATGGTTAGGTAGTATAAGTGTTTTAAATTGTATTGTAAATTTTTGATGTCTTGCGGGTATGATACTGTAATTGAAGCGTTAAAGTTTGAAAATTTTATAACGTAATATTTTATAGATACGCTTTCGGAAATATTATTATTTTCGTAATATTTTCCATTACGGTATTTATCATTTGTTTTCTTTGCCCTTATCATAGTGTCGGTACGCGTGCATTGTCCGTTACTGGGGAAAACGAGATAACCTCTCGTCTTACAATTTAATCATAAGATAAATAATGAAATGTTCATGTAATGTAATGAATGCAAAAGTAATGCAATAGTCTATTGTATGCGAGTTATCTACTCAAATGATCAGGCAAAGCTTATGCATGCTTAATGACTTATGCTTAGTAATAATAAATTACCATTTATTATTTAATTATGAGTGAAAATTTACCGTGTGTCACACATACTCAAACGGATTATAAACAAGTTCATTAGTTTGCTCAATATGGTAGCAAGTCTCATTAGCGGGCCATTCTCCCCATGAATTTTTTCTTTCACTCTTAGTCTCATGATCGTACACCCATGGCTTTCCATCACAATGCATTTGCTCCCATTCATAAATCTATTCTTTATAAGTTTTTTGAACAACGATCTCGTGAGAGAACAATTTTCATTGATAGAGCACAATTTCATAAATTCATCAAATGCTTTCCCCATAGGCGTCTCATAAGTCAACACATCAGGATCGATTGTCACGATGTCAACTTTCCTGAATCCATTCTCTTGCGAAACAATTTTCATATTTAATATGAAACAAAGAACATTTCATCGGTACAAACAATCAAAGAAAGAAATAGAAAATGAAAAACAATATTTTTGTGTTACTCTTCACCTAAACGCCGTAAACAGAAAATTGTTTACGCCGTAATCAATATTAACTAGTACGCGGTATCCCAACTACTTAGAATACATATACTAAATTAAAACCGTTACGCCATGTCAAAGTAAATTAATACGCCGCCAAGATAATTAATAACGATTTTTGAAATTTTTTTATGTTTTTTATTTTTTTTATTTTTTTTATTTTTTATTTTTTTTAGAAAATTGTAATGAAAATTAAATTAACAGTTTAATTAACTGAAATGAAAAACTAAAAAAAAATGAAAATTAAACTAAGACACCTAATCTATTTCAGTAATGATTATGTCGTATGCTAGAAAGCAATACACCGTAACGGAGAATAAAGAAATACCGTAAACCAAACCTGGAACAGAAGACAATTAACAAACAAAGAAAGCAAATAAAATAAATAACAACTAAACTAATCAAACAAAAATACAAAACGCACTAAATTAACCAAAAATTAAACTATTCCCTGACATCGATGCCAATTCCTTAATATAACTGAAATGATAATTCGATGTATGAATATATAAGGGTGCATGTCTTAACCTGCTTCATAGGCAGTTATGTTTTCTAATTTAAGCCCACAGCAAGTCTAACTATAGATTGAACAGAGATGGGATATTCTTGGGATTGGTATTTGATTCTGTGAGTTAAACATTCACAGACATCAAGATGCAGAAACAATTTTTATATAATCAAACAAATTACCTACTGACTTACCATGATGCATTGTTTATCATAGAGATGGCTGTTTGACTGTGTCAATAAGGTTGTAACTCACATATATATTTGAACATGAGTCAAATGAGGAGGCTCAATAGTCTGCCTTTTGGGATATTGTGCTATAAATGTAGCATTGATTGATAATTGAAAATGGAAAAAGTAGCATAGCCATTCATTAGGTAATAAGAGAAAATACACCATTGGTTATTAGATGAATAACACTTAAGGATTCTAGAGCCTAACAACGGCTGACATTCATCTTCCTTTTTTATTTTTTACTCCATATTTGTAGATACTTTTAATCTTCATGTTTCATGGCCTGCTCCAGTCATCCTCCATTTGATTTTCTGAGACCATTTGCACCACATACTTTTATAGGAAACTGTTTACATTGGATCTTAAATGGCCATATATTAATGTTTAACATGAAAGTAAATCTTGATATTAAAACTATGTCTCCCATATTTGGACCACTGATGATTTCTGCTTCAGTTACATATCTTCCTAGCCTCTTGAAAATAATATGGGTTCCCATATATAGGCCTCCATTTGGATTCACATTTCTTATGAGTACGACTCGTACATTTATTTTCAACCTTAGAACATGAGCTGGCGTATAGGGTCTATCGATAGTATGTGACATAGTGTTGAATTGTTTTGGAATGTAAGCATCAATCTAATAATTATATTATGAAATAGAAGTGTTTTTAAATTGAAGCATTTATTAATAAGCAACTGAATAGACATGAACATGTATTCAATTGCTATAACGTAAATATCTTTGGGTTTCTTTGTTCCATTATTGTGGCATAATTGATATCTCTCCAAATTCAGAATTTAGTTGGTATACAATATACAAAAAAATGTAGTAATTTGAGCAGTTGAATTTTTAGTTGTTAGGTTTATATTTCAGTAATAACATAGAATTTTGGAAGGAGGACTTGACTATCTTGGCAAGAAAGGGACAATGTTGGATTTCTATACTTGTGTGCCTTATTAGTTCTCTCTTCATACAACATCATAGTGTCACATTTATGGCATTGTGACGTTCGCGGGACAATATTATGGTAAGAGACATGTACTACTTGTTCACAAAGAAATAATAAAAATAAACCAATCGGTAAACATAGTTATGTTGATGCCTTCCTTTTGAAGTAGTGCTGGCAAACTTTCTGAATCAGACAATGTTATTGCATTTTGGTTGGGTAGGTGGTAAGCCAGCTTCATAATGGATGGATAGGAATAATGAATATCAAATGAAAATAGTCGCCAAACTGCTTCACATAGGGCTAAGTAGCGACAACTCAAGAAGTTCTTGATTTCACCAATTCAGGAATGCATGTTCTATTCAAAGATACACCAATTCAGGATCAATTCAACTATAATGACCCATCTTATTACAACTTTACTATCTGATTATTAATGAAAACCTTCACTTCATAGGTCTTTGTTTTCCGTTGCGGCTACAAAGCTCTTATTCGTTTGATGTTTATTTTGCATCCGATGCCGGATCAGTATACCTGACAAATCAGTGAAACCATTTCAGTAAACTAAATACTTGTTGTAATTTGGTAGATGTGTTTGTATAAGAATCCTTTGGGTACGTTAGTCTTCCTAGCTTTCCACTTATTTTTATCAATATACTTTTGGGTTATACATATGAGAATAAATAGCAAAAACGTCATACAATACATATTTTGAACCCGCGTCAAGTCATCATGAATAATCAATCAATATTGGGGTAAAAAGTGTCTATTACCTAATGTTCACTTTTATTAACTCTTCGTGCAGATGATGAAACTGATATTAACGTGTTCAATTCAAAGATACACCAATTCATGATCAATTCAACTATATTGACCCATCTTATTACAATTTTACTATTGATTATTAATGAAAACCTTCACTTCATAGGTACTTATTTTCCGTTTCTGCTACAAAGCTCTTATTCGTTTGATGTTTATTTTGCAGCCGATGCCGGATCAGTATCACTGAAAAATCAGTGGGAAAAATCATCAGCTAAGATGTAACACAATATCAAAGAATTGGGTAAATTTAATATAAGTTCCTACTTCTTTTTAACCCTTCTCCTAGAAGATCTCCCTTTGATGTCTTCAGTTTGCTCATCTGTGGGGTGTTCTGGCAAGTCAATAAAGAGCCTACATCCGTAAAAAGTGTATTAATTACAGCAGCAACATAGCGGTTAAGTAATTCATATTTTACATTGTCAAATATATCATTTCTTGATATTCTTCCTAATAGCTGCTCCATCTTTGATATGTTTTTTATCTCCTCTTTATCCGACTCTGAATCTTCAATAACATACCTAACACACAAAAACACTACTTGTCATGATAGGTTATACTTTAATTGGAAAAAAAAATTATGCCATACAAACCTTCGTGTCTTCTTCTGCTCATCTATTTCAGTTTCTGAATTCTCAAGCTCACCCCTTTAATAGCCAACAATTAATGAGATTTGTTTGGTTAAATTATAAACGTTCGTTAATGTTAATAGATACACCATTGACTAACCTCTCGTGTGGTTTTTCTTCAGCTGGCTTTGGTGGAGTAAAGAGAGATGGATCATCAGATAATTTCTTCAAATGGCGCTTTTCCATAGAATAAGTTTCAGCCACATTTATGCCCTCTATTTTAGTTTCTGTCATATCGGGTAGAGCCCTTAAATTATACAGACAAAAATGAGAGGTTAAGTAGCTTACGGTAAAACATTTGTGCACATGAACAGTATGTTAGGTGCCTTACTCTTTTTGGTTGTTTTCAGAAACCGATGTCGGAGTAGGAGCTTCCATCGGAGAACTCTGTTCCACTATGGTGGAGGTTGCACTTTCAGTTGTTTCCGGGACCTTGCAAATCTTAGAACATGTGAAGCTCTCATAGCTCCCATGTTCGTAGTAAGTATGAGTCTTTATCTCAATTGTGTGTGAAGTACCCACAACATTGGCAATGGCAAGCGGAAGCATAGACTGATCAATTGAATCCTGCAAATAGAGGTATGGGTTAGACTACATAATTGAGTTTATACGGGTGAATAATAATGTACCTCATCATCTGTTCCAAAAAGTGAACTCGCTGGATGCTTAACCAATTCGGTGGTCGTCTCATCAAAGAGGACAACAACCGTCTGTGCCGTATCGTTTGATATACCAAGCTCTGACCTGTATCTGTGCAGCCGGTATTACACATAAAAGGTCAGAATTAATTCATTTCATCTATTATCACAGAATCGTTTTTAGAAACATAAAACTTGCACAACCTTATAACCGGGTAATCGTTTTTATACACTAAGTATGAGACTGAAAGATATGTACATCATTTCTCCTATTCCTATCCCACATAAGCACATTCTCACGTATCCCTGGCTTTAGTACAGAGTGATCAACATGTTTGGTTTCCTTCCTTGGATTCATACCACTGCATGTACAATTAATAATAATTGATACCATGTGACAAATTATTAAACGTGCATGGAAAATGTTACTGACTTACTGTGCATACCTAACACCTCCTTTGAATTCTCTTAGGGATGGTACGTCATCGTCCTCGAGTATCTATGTGGACGAACTAATTGACAAATAGAGCTTATCTGAAAGGTAAATACAAATACCAATTCAATTCTGGTATGGGTTAAACATTATGAAAACATTAGGTGGGATGGACAATTACCATTGTAGTGTTTTGCATTGACCGCAGTCAGGATAACGACACATAATCCTGTATGTTTCACCTTTTTCTCAACCAACACATCGCAAAGCCCCCTATAGGGTCACCTTAATTGACTTTCCACTGGTCACGGAACACGATGCAAAACATGTGGTTATGCATATTTGATTAGTTGTACCAACCATACAAAAATAAATATACCTTTGATTGGCAATATAGAAATCTAGATTTCTAGTTTCTGATAAGTTAACCTGCCAACGTTGCTGATGTAACCTACAACATCTGTACAGTGTACCATGGTAAGAATAATATGTATAATATGAATATCAAAACTAAATATTCTAGGAAAATTTATTGACTAATTAGAAATTTATTGTTGGTTGCTTCAATGCTCTCAAAAGGAACCAATTGAAATGGATGTCTGACAAAACCATCAGACTTGGTAACAGATTTCCTTACTGTCGTTGAACCATCAAATTCAACCATGTACTCAGCATCTTTGATTACCCTGTACTCTTCCTTATTTTGTATAACGGTAAAATATTTTATGGAGTAAATCATGCCATTGTGTAACTTGGATACAAAATTATGCGAAACCGCAACTTTTGAGGTGCAATATAATGCATAATATTACCCAGCAAAAAGAAAAAGGTATTTAGTGAATCATATTTGACAATCATATTTCAGCATAACAATTTTAATAATTTTAAGGAAAACAAAGGCGGCAACTACCTTCCTATCAGAGACAATGACATCCCATTTTCTGCACAACGTGACTACAATAGTGTCGGATACACCAACTTGCAGTTCATCAAGGAAAAGCTCCTTCTTGGCCTCAATTGGAATGTCTGACCTAATGGCCTTACCTGTACATGCCTGGCTAAACCAGTGTGCCATTTTTTTAATAACCAATTCGATTGTAAAGAAGAGCAAATGCAGATGGGGATGTCTGCAACCTGGGCAATGATCACAATATTTATACATCTGCGACCCTTCATGGGAGTTTGATGTAATTATCTATGATTAATGTGGACTTCTAAAATTCCCAAACATGTGTTGTAATTGCACAATAATGCACATATTTAATGACCCGATTAACTGAAAACCTTTACAAATTACCCATTGATGATTGCATTGAGTTCGGGTTTGTTTAGGCATGAAGAGAAGTTCCCCAATACTACCTACATTAATCATTATGACTTTGCATTCAATTTTGACACTGAATCTTTTAGTAGATAAGATATATTCCACACTCTTTTGTGAACATTAAACTATTTTATCCACATTTTCAGATGTTGAAATATTAATCACGCAATATTTGTCCACACATTAAGGAAGTGTGAATCTTAGATATTGGAACATTTAAAGATGTGTATTTTTTAGCAAAAAAATGTGTAGAATTTTTTTTTGGTATATCTGGGTTTCCGACTCGATATTGCGAGCCGACTAATCCCAGGGCGACTACTCTTTTGGATAGTCCGGAGTCGGCGCATGTGAACCTCCATAGCCAATGGTGGATTAATTTTCTCCCCAGGGTTCGAACCCAAGACCTCTAGGCATTTTCGTCCTAAGAGGCTATGCCCTTACGACTGGGTCACTCCCATTGGTAATATCTTTTTTTTAATACCTGGTTTCCGACTAAATGTGTAGAATTTGCTATATGTTGTAGTGATACTTATAGCCTAAAACTTTTGAATATATACAGTTGATTAATTACAATTTTTTTTTTTTTTTAATTTGATCATCAATCTAGATCATATGATATCTTCTAATTCAATGAGTAAAAAAATTATAGCACATGGCAATTCAATAATTATAGCGGCATTTTCGCTGCATATCTTATAAAATACTTAATTCATCAGAACCTAGAACGAGGTTTAGTTTCAATATATATCTAGTTGGAGTGGAGCACATCATATTGTTGAATGTGTACAATGGCTGATGCTGATTTACAAGCCAGCTTCACCCTCTTTTTCATAAGCGTGGTCTCCACCATCTTGATTTGGACGTTCTTGAAATCTACTCGTGCCAAGTCTCATCTTCCACCTAGCCCCTATCCCCTTCCCATCATCGGTCATCTCCACCTCCTTAATCCGACCGCTCATCAAGCTTTTCACAAAATTTCTTTTCGGTATGGGCCAGTTTTTCGTATCTTTATGGGTTGTGTACCTTGTGTTGTTGCTAGTTCACCAGTAATGGCTTGAGAGTTCCTTAAAACCTTTGAAAGTTCTTATTTAGATCGACCCCATAACTCAGCCTTAGCTTACTTAACTTATGGATCAAAAGACTTCGCCTTTGTCCCTTTTGGGTCATATTGGAAGTTCATGAAGAAGATAGTTATGTTGAGGCTCCTAAATGGAACAACACTTGACTTGCTCTTATCGGTTAGGCAAGACGAGATAAAACATTTAATGAAGTCATTATCGGAAAAGGCTAATGCGGGGGAGGCAGTTGATCTTAGTGTGGAGATGATGAAGCTGACTAATAATGTGATTTCAAGAATGCTTATGAGCAAAAGATGTTCGGACAAGGAGAGTGAGGCAACTGATATGAGGAACTTGGTTACCGAGATAAATAAGACTACAGGTATGTTTAACCTCTCAGACTACGATCTTTAAAAATCTATACTTGCAAGGTTTCGGGAAAAGGTTGAAGGATATTCGAAATAGATATGATGCATTGATAGAGAGGATCATCAAAGAGCATGAAGTGGCAAGAAAACAGGAGACAGGGGAAGTGAAGGAGTTGCTAAGTATTTTACTCGAAATTGCAGACAATAAAAGCATAGAAATAAAGTTGTCAAGAGAGAACATCAAAGCCATCATCTTGGTAACAATGAAACAACTCACTCTCTTTGTATATTACATTTTTAATGCGCAAATAATAACTAGTTGATTTTGTCATTTCAGAATATGTTTTCTGCAGGAACAGACACGTCAGCACTTACCACTGAATGGGCTTTAGCAGAGCTAATCAACCATCCAAATAGCCTGAGAAAAGCAATAGAAGAAATCGATCAAGTTGTTGGTAAGAACAGACTCTTACAAGAATCAGATTTACCGAACCTTCCATATCTCCAAGCAATAGTGCAGGAAACCTTGCGTCTCCGCCCAGCCACCCCATTGATTCCAAGACGGTCAACAAACGACTGCACAGTGGCTGGTTACTATATTCCTGCAAAAACTAATATTTATGTGAATGTATGGGATCTTGGGAGGGACCCAAACTATTGGGATAACCCACTTGACTATCAACCTGAAAGACTCATAGAGAGCCAGCTGGATGTGCGTGGACAACACTTTCACATGCTACCATTTGGTAATGGAAGGAGGATTTGTCCCGGGACTTCATTAGCATTGCAGGTGGTACAAGAAACTCTTGGTGCTATGATTCAGTGCTTCGAGTGGAAAGCTGGGAAAGATGGAAATCTACCACGTGTTGATATGGAAGAGGGACTTAGCTTCACACTTTCAAGAGCTAACCCTTTGGTCTGTGTTCCTGTGATTCGACTAGATCCTATCTTATTGTCGATTTAGCATGAAATTTGTTGATGTTGAAGTTTTCTTTGTTTTCGGCACATACTTGCAGGTATTGAATTTTTTAAATATTCGCTAAATAATCATGAAGTTGATGTTATTGTTAACGGTATGTGGTATTTATTTTACTTGAGTTAGGGTATGTTTGTTTTAAAAAAAATATTACTAGCCCTCTTACTCTTTACCAGTAAGAGGTGGGCAGACGTTTTACTTGTTTGTTTTTTCATCACCAATCAGACATAGTAAGAGCTAATATGTCTAACTCGGTAAGAGGTGACAAAAAGATCTTACTACCTCTTATTAAAATATCTTCAACTCATTCATCTTCAAAACCCTTCAACCCATTAATCTTCAAATTATGGAAAGCTAGGTTTTAAATTATTTGATATTAGTTAAGTTACTTAATTGTTGTTTCATAGCGTTAAACTTAAGTTTTATTTTAAGAAGATTTATGTAATAGTTGTTATTATGTTAAATTTTGGATATGTATTAAGATAATTTATTTAATGATTTATAATTGTATTAAATCTCTGATAAAAATGTTTTATTGCAAGTTTACACTATCTACTTATTAATCGTATTTGCAATAGTTTAATATATACTTAAAAAAGGAAAAATTAAAACCATTCAGACAATTATAAAAAAACAAACAACACTTTTTCATTCAGATTCAGACATTATAACCACATCTTACTAGTAAGATGTGGTAGTCAGATTCAGATGCGAAACATCTTAATCAAACAAACACACCCTTAGTCGTACTGTAATATCTAAAGAAAAATGAAGTGAGTGGTTGACTATTTATTGTTTGTTTCAATATGATCTCTGTATATTAAATGCGTTCTTCTTCAAGTATCGCTAATCACATGTAGGTTATTGTTGAGGAAAAAATCTGTACCTCGACCTGGGTCACATGTAGGTTCTTTCGGACTAGAAGCGAAGTCCTATGAGCACTTACACAAAGGGTAAACACACGTTTGCTAGCCTCTCTTTGAGTTTGATCTCAAGACCAAGCTCCAACGTGAGAATAAGTATTGGCTATAGGCCAAAAGGTATACTACTGAATGGGAGTAAATGCTTGAAAGAGATTAGACATGCATTGAATGTGTTTAGAGTATTTATACTTCCGTAAAAGCAATGTACCTGTCAGATTGGGAAGGAACGAGTCGGGCTACACCTAGCCTAGGTGCTAGGTGTCAGGTCACGTGGGGACAATATCCCACAATATCCGGGATAGGCGGCGCATGCGCTGTTTGTCGCATGGACCGCTAGATAAAAGGATCCAATGGATAAAAGAGTGGTCCTTTATATTCCTTTCATTCGACACATGTTCCTTCGGAGATGTTAAGGCTCGTTCGATCCGGCACGTGTCGTCCGTACACATACAACAACATTCCCCCCAGTTTTGTATTATTAGTTGAAGACTAATGATGCAATACCTAGAAATTTGCTTTTCAAAAACATAAATTATATTATTTTCAGGCTTGACCCGATGACCTTGAATGGCTCACTATCTAAAATGACCGATGGGCTTTTGAAATGACATATAAGTTAAAAAGACATTGCGAGTTGCCTTGGTTTACGAGATTCTGCCACGTGCTACTTTCCTGGAGAATGAACGATCGGGATCAGTCCACGCCGCTCGACTGCAGAACGACGCGCGTTTCGTTTTACCAATGTTTCCTATAGGGTCATACTATTGCAACCCCCCCTACCCCCTAGCTGTCACCTTGTCCCCCCTTTGTCCCCCCGTTTTTTCCAGTACAACACAGTTTTTTGTCAGTTTCTGTTCCGTATTTCTGACAGTTTTAAGCGTTTGGCTTATTAAACTTTATATTTACAGTTCCGTATTTTCAGGTTTATAGCTTTTTGATATAAACAAAATTATAAAAATAAAAAAAAAAATAAAAAAAAATAAAAAAAAACAAAAAAAAGGGGGGGGGGGTCTTAATAACCAAATAGGGGGGGTGGTAATAACTCAACCCTTCCTATATACATATAAGCCTTTTCTCACTTTTACGTTTACTTTTCTTTTTACTCTGTTGCCAAACGATCAACTTGCTTCGAATATCTTTCTAAGGTGCATTTTTTCCCGTCTTGTTTTATTTATTAAGATCCCAGCCTTTGGCATCTTTTATAAATTTCTATAAGTGAACCAGGGGATATGAAACCACCGAGGGTGACGGATTTTGTTGTCCCCAAGCTTGACATGCACACGTTCAGATCCCTTATGATACATGAGGAACTAGATAAGGTAGTTGCTACATACGATAATTCATTAGACCTTAACCCTCGTCTTGCGCCTGCCGGCATGACAATGGACAAACTTCCTCAAAATGCTATTGGTGTATACCGCAAGCAGATTGAATAGGGTTGCGTTAGGATCCCCTTCTCTGCTTTTCTCCTTGCAGTGTTGAAACACTTCAAAGTACATATTTTACAATTAGTGTCGATAGGTTTAAACCGGACGACGTTGTATGAGACCCTTTGTCATAGCCTTAATGTTAAACTATGCATCCCTTTGTTTTGAGTATTTTATAAATTATGCAAGCAAGGCCATTGGTTTTTTGAAAGTCTGACTAGCAAACGTGCAAAAACATTTTTTAAAGAGACCACTACCATCCTAAAGCATTGGAAAGATATATTTTTCCTTATTGCCAGGAGAACAATACCGGAATCCATGGCTTGGAAACATAAGGACTCGAGTATTACGGATGATTTTTCAGAGGTTGCCATACGGAAAGCGACGTTGAAACACTTAGCACCAAAATCATCTTCCTTCGAAAACCTACCACAAGCCTTCTGTTTATGACTGGTTTATCAATGGTATTCTGGAACCCCGAGTATCAGCCAGTCCTTAGGGATGCCGAAGGGCATGGTAATGCCTATTATTTTGTGATGCCAGTTGTAGACTTAGCTTTTAGTGTTGTGCTATCATTTTGCGTCTCGTATCTTGCAATGGTTAATATGTACGAGTACTTAGAGCTTCCCACTTGGGAAGGAAGAAGAGTAAGCAAGGGTGACCCGGTACCGGAGGGTCATAGACAGGTGAATCAGACAACTGCTCCATTGGCGCCGGGTGTCCTAGTGCCGGCAAAGAATGCTGCGATGCTTGTTGTTGAGAGGGCTGACCCTAAGATTATTGCTACCAGAGAGAAAAAGAGCAGCAAGTGAGGGAAAAGCTTTGTTAAAGAAAAAGTGAGTATTAGGAGGGCCAAAGAGGGGAACTTTGTCAGGCCGAAGAGGAAAAAAAGGGCTAAGGTTCAGGAGGAAGTTATGTCCTCCTAAGAGCAGACCTTGGGTGCCACTCCTCTTAATCTAGCAATACTTTCATTCGAGAGACCTATTGAATATTGTGATTGTTTGTCTTTCATTGATAACCAAATATAGAATATATAAGATACAAGGATTTTTCTAGAGAATGGGCTTAAGCCATAATACATAAATAATACAAATGGGCTTATACATAACTAAAGACTAATACTCCCCCGCAGTTGGAGCGGGAGGAGGCCGGACGCTCAATCTGGAGCGAAATTCTTTAAACAAACTAGAAGGTAGTCCCTTGGTGAAGATATCAACGTATTGAAAGTGGGAGGGTACATGTAATACACGTACCTGTTCAGTGGTAACCATATCACGAACAAAATGGATGTCAATTTCAATAAGCTTGGTCCTCTGATGTTGAACCGGGTTGGCGGACATGTAAATGGCACTGACATTATCAAAATACTCAAGAGTTGCAGAGGATAAGGGAGAGTGTAACTCACGTAGAAGATTACGTAGCCAAGCAGTCTCTGCCACAACGTTTGCAACACCCCGGTATTCAGCTTCGGTACTAGAACGGGAGAGGGTGTGTTGGCGCTTGGACGACCAAGATAGTAAGTTATCACCCAGAAAAACACAATAACCTGATGTGGACCGTCATGCAGAGGGACACCCTGCCCAATCTGCATTCGTATAACCGACAAGGGAGGTGGTAGCGGAAGAATATAAATGAAGACCAAAATCCAAAGTTCCCTGAACGTATCTTAAGAGCGGCTAAGTGTGGCTCACGAGGATCATGCATGTATAGACAAATATGATGGACTGCATAAGATAAATCTGGGCGTGTGAACTTGAGATACTGTAAACCACCTCCTAGGTTGCGATATAAAGTGGGATCCTGGACTGGAACCCCTTAAGGACCCAGTTTTGACTCTGTGTCAACTGGAGTTCGAGAGGGGTTACAGTTAGTCATGTGAGCACGCTCAAGGAGCTGAAGAGCATACTTCCGCTGAGATAAGAACAAGCATGTGGGATGTCGAGTAGCAGATATTCCAAGGAAATAGATGAGTGCCCCGAGGTCTGTCATGTCGAACTCACTATGTAGAGAGGTGATAATTCGCTGAAGTAAGGCTGTAGAAGTTGTTGGAAGAATAATTTCATGCAGATATAAAAGTAAATAGGTAACCTCAGATCCCTGTCGAAGTATAAATAAAGATGAGTCACACCGGCTATGATAGAATCCGACCCGAGTAGTATAACCTGCAAAATGCTGAAACCAAGCACGGGGTGCCTGCTTTAGGCCATATAAATATCTCTGCAAAAGACAAACATGAGGAGGAAATCGAGAATCCACAAATCCCAGAGGCTGATGCATGTATACAGTCTCAGATAAATCACAGTTAAGAAAAGCATTCTTAATGTCCAACTGGTGAATAGGCCACTTGCGAGACACCGCAAGACTGAGAACAGTGCGGATGGTCGTTGGTTTGACAACCGGACTGAATGTCTCATCACAATCAATACCAAGCTGTTGACTGCTCCCATTAGCAACCAAACGGTCCTTATAACGACTTAAAGTCCCGTCAGCATGAAACTTATGTTTAAATAACCACATAGATCGAACCATATTAACTCCAAAAGGCCTTGGTACAAGAATCCAAGTACCATTTTTAACTAACGCATTATATTCATCGTACATAGCATTACACCAGTGAGGGTCTTTAAGAGCAAGAGACAGAGATTTAGGAACAGGAGAAATGGAAGAAGTATGTAAAGATAAATGATCAACGGGTTTGACAATGCCCGATTGAGACTGAGTGATCATGCAGTGAGAACGATTGGATTTGGTATTGGTTGGTTGTGTTTGATTCAAAGGTTTGTAGTGTTTGGTGGTTGTGTGGGTTAAGGAGGAGGAGAGGTCGGGATATCTGTATTTGTTGGATCGATATACTTTAATCAAACTAACTTAACTAGCTTGTTAAATTTTAACAACCTCGGATAAATCCTAAGTTATTAACAAAGAAACACTGAGCAATCTTTATCAAGTATGCGGAATTTACTTAACAAAGCTAAGAAGAATAACTTTTATTATTAACTCTAAATCTGCTTATTATGCAGATACTCTAAACAACTCTAAGATTATCGAACTTCTCTCTAAAACACTAAATAACTTGTGAATTCGTAAACTCTAAAACTCATAAACTCGTACCTCTAATGCCAATCTAGGAGTCCTTTTATAGGCTCAAGGATATCCTAGTCGGTTTACAATTTGTATCCTTGTACGAAAAGTAATCTAAACATAGAATATTCTAGAGTTACAATACTTTCCATAAACGAATATAACAGTTCTTTTGTTCTTTCAGTACTTTGACTTCATAGTGCAATACTTTGACTTTGTCTTTATCAGTACTTTGACTCTTTGACTTTTTCCAGTACTTTGCAGCTTACAGTACTTTCATATCTTCAGTACTTTCATATCTTTAGCACTTTCATATCCTAACAATCCTCCCCTAACTTGAATTCTACTTGCTTGACTTCAAGTTCCTTTGTGAATATATCTTTAACAGCTTCATCTTTAAGAACAGATTGTTTCTTAATCTTTGGATTGTATCTCTGTAGTATATGTGCTTGTCAAAGTATCTCTTAGAATTGTTCTTTCTCAGCAGCATCCAGCAAGCTCCATCTTTTCAGCAACACAACAACATATGACAATTTGTACATTAATTCAGTTTAAGTTGCATACTATTCTCATCACTTCCAGGTGTGTTAACTCCTGTGAGAAGTGAATCATTGAAAATTTAATGGATTTAGATCTCTTTACCAAAGCCATTATCTCTGGAGTAGCCAAATGTTTTGGTGTGTAAGACCATGGTACATCGATAACCATATGATTTTTAGCAAATCATCAGCTATCAACAGATTTGTTTTGTCTTTACCAAAAGCTGTACCCTTCTGGACTAGTTAGTTCTTCTATCTAATGGTGAACTAATTACCAATAATGGTTTTTCCACAGCCTTTACCACAAGCCATTTTCTTGTGCGCTAGCCAACTCTTCACATTAACTGATATGGTGAGTTGAATACCATACAACTTATTAGCAAGTTGTCAACTAAAAACGGATTTGAAATATCTTTACCAGAGCCGTTTGCTCATGGATTAGCCAATCCTTTTGTAACCATGGTGGATTGATGACCTATTGATGTTGCCATTTCAAAATCCATTTATTTTACTTAACCTTTGTTTCAAAATATTTGTTACTTAGCAAAAGGTTTCATTCAGAAATCACTTAACTGGTTTAAAAAGCTGCAAGCAGTACTTTGATGAAAGTACTGTTTGATCAGTAGTACTTTGAATATAGTACTGATTTATCAAAAATAATTTATTCATATAAGATTCATACCAGTTATTCATCATCTTCAGCAATGGCAGTCCAGTTGATAAATAGATTGATAACCATGCAAGCAGTTTCATTATCCTCTTCTACTTCCATTCCATGCTCTAGCATTCTTCTCATGAGCTCAACTGTGAGAGGATATCCTCTGTTTACAAACATGTGTATCATTGTTCCATTTTTCCAGCTCTAAAATATGAACTCCAGACTCTTCAAAGAATCTCCAGCAAACAATTTCCCAATTCTCTTGATTCTTCCAAATATTATTAGTGCTCTCTTCTTCAGTTTCCCATGCAGTTATGAGATCACCATGTAAAACTAAACCAATCCCTTCTAATGGATTATGTTCAAAGTAAGCTTTCACCACATGATATAAATAGAATAGATCTACTCTATCTATAATGTGCAATAAATCCCATAGCCTATTAAAAACTTTGAAGCTTTCATCTTCTTTATGAAAAATCATATAATCTCCATCTTTGGATTTCACAACTTCAAAAGCACTAATCTATGATCTGTTCATCTTCATATCAGCATCTTCTTTTGAATATTCAAAATCTACCACTCTGAGATAATTCCTTAGTTCATCCTTAGTCTCAGATCTTAGTTCAACTTTTTCTTTCTTTGAGAACTGAACATCTTTAACTTCAGTTTTCCTTTTTCTTTTCAAACTATTCTTCCTTTCTTCTTCAGTCTTGTTACCTTCTTCTCTAAAATCTTTGATGCCTGCAACATTCTTCTTATAAGCCTCTGTTTCAGCATCATATAGTCTTTTCATATCAACATAATTCAGCTTCTGCAATCCTTTATATCCTTGACCTTTCAAATAAGCCATCATAGCATTCCTTTCTTTTGCTAAATTAGGTCTTCTTTTCATATATCTAACAGGAGTAGGTGACTGTAATGGTTTAGCAGCTTCAGCATCTAATTCATCTTGTAACTTCTTAGCTGCTTCTCTACTTTGAGCTTCTTGAGCTACTCTATCTTTAGCATTTAACTCTTCTTGAAGCTTTCTAGCTTCAGCTTCATTCCTAGCAACTTCAATTTCTCTAAGTTCTGCCAAAGTTAACTTCTGTTTCTTAGTTTCAACCAGAACACCCTTTCCTTTATCCTTAGGATCAATTGCAGGTTGAGAAGTTCTTTGTTGTTCTTCTTCTTGTACTTTTCGAATAGTAACACCACCTCTTGGTTGTGATAAATCTTCTAAAATTGTAGCAATGAACTCATCATCACTTGCAGAATGAATAGGTTTGAGAATAGCCTCCTCTTCTTGTATAACTGCTGTAGAAGGACCAGCTTCTTCTTTAAAATCTAATACTCTTGGAGTTATTACCTCTTGTCTGAAGGTACTTTGAAAAGCAGTACTTTGTTGTTCAGTACCTTGATCAGCAGTACTTTGAACTTGAACTTGTTCCTCAGTATCTTGAATGATCTTTTCTTTAGACTTTTTAGAACTTTCAGGTTCATTCTCTTTAACCGAATCTTCTTTCAAGTTCCGTTATTCTAAATTCCTCCCCAAGTTGACAGAAGATGGTTTAGAAACCTGTTTGGCTTTTGGTGTCTTCTTAAATTTCCTTCTGCGCTTGTTTTCTTTCTTAAGCCATAAGTTATAACGTTTAATAAAAGGTGCAACAAAATTCTTTAACCGTCGATACTTGAGTTTCAACCGTCTAATTTCTGTAGCCTGATCTTCAAATGATTTCTTCAACCTTTTCAATTCCCTTGTTAAAGCATAATTATTAAGAATTGATTGGTCAAGCTCCAATGTTGGTTCATCTCCTCCAGATGACAAAGATTCTGAATGTGGAGAAACCTGTGGAGATGGTGGAACGGCAACATGTTCATGATCAGTACTTTGTGAAGCAGTACTGTATGAAGCAGCAATTGCAGATGCAGTATGTTGAGAAGCAGTACTTGCAGATGCAGTACTTGCAGGTGCAAAACCGCCACTAGCTTCATCTTCACCAGCTTCAGCTCGAACAGATTCAACAATTTCCATCATAGAAGGAGTTAATGGAGTATCTTGTCCTCTGAATAAGTCACTCCTTCATGCCATAAAGGTAAAAATCTTTGATTGTTGGACAATAACAGGCAATAAGTCAGTAGGTTTTGGTACATCAGCAAGTTGCTTGTTCAAGAAAACCTGTATAAACCGTGGGTACATTAGCCATTTAGATCCATGTGAAATATGTGAGAGCATTCCATCCAGTATTAGCCGTGAGAAGTTAAAAACCCGATTTGTAGCTAATCCAACAATAGCAGATGCTATATTTGACCCAAACTGCTCCCAAGAAGTACTCTTAGCACTTATGCAATGGAGCAACACATGAACCAAAAATTTCCAATGTGGACAAAATAAGGGTTTCTTGAATGTTTGTTCTGTTAAGGACCCTTCATAACCAAGATCCCTAAATGTATCCCAAATCAGTTGCTTGTCGAAACGAATAGCCCCTTCATCATCACCAAATAATAAATCATCTCTAATAGAGGCTTCGGTAATCTTCACAGTTCTTCCAGCAACGGTTGAGCGAACGTAATATTCATCATTCTCCATATTATCCCTAGCATTAGCCCAAAATTCTTGAATCTAAGGTGCAATGATATCTGGCTCAACTAAAAAAGCATAACTGATTGGCGACCCAGTAAGATAATCATTCATATCATGAAAAACCACATTCGCATCAGTCTTGTCCAAATTAGCCACCGTATTATGCTTTGGAACAGTAGGACGATTCGCCCTTGATGATTTTTTAAACACAATAAGAATTGTAATCGAATAATATAGAAGTGATGAGAAAGATTCTAAAGTATAAATAGAAAAGGGAAAATCAGAGAGTAGTTATTTATAGGTGAGATTTGAAAAATCACAGCCCATAATAACAAAGTTACCGTTTAGAATTAATTACCCCTCAATATAACCGTTGGAACATTACTTTAATAAGACAAATAGTACTTTCCACGTAGGTAGTACTTTCCCAAGCAGTACTTTCCAAGTAGTACTTTAAGAAAAACAGTACTTTGCCAAATTCTTCTCTAAAAACCAAGTATACATAAATATCCTCCCCTCAAGCAATGCACAGGACTATACTAACACTGAATAGTCCTCCCCTTAAATGCAACTCAGTAGTTAATCATGCCAATGCTCACCACCAAGTGATTGAATCTTGAAACATCAAAGCCTTTGGTGAGTAAATCAGCTACATTATCATCTGTGTGAACCTTAACCACATTAATGAGCCTGTGCTCATAGCAATCTCTGATAAAGTGATGCCTGATCTGTATGTGCTTGGTCTTGGAATGATAAACAGGATTCTTCACAATACAAATGGTACTCTCATTATCAATGTTGATAGGAGTATTTTTGAAATTGAACCCATAGTCCAAGAGTTGATTCTGCATCCACAAAACTTGTCCACAACAGCTTGCAGCAGCTACATATTCAGTTTCAGTAGAGGATGTTGCTGCAATTGTTTGTTTCTTACATTGCCAGGACACTAACCTTCTTCCAAGATATTGGCATCCTCCAGTGGTTGATCTTCTATCATAATTATCACCTGCATAATCACTATCTGAAAAAGCTTCTAAGTAAAAAGGTGACTCCTTTGGATACCACAACCCCAACTTTGGTTGTTGTTTCAGATAACAGAAGATTCTCTTTACTGCATTCATGTGAGAAATCTTGGGTGAGACTTGATATCTTGGACATAAACAAACTGCAAACATGATATCAGGCCTTGATGCAGTAAGATACATAAGAGAGCCAATCATTGATCTGTATAACTTGACTTCAACAGGTTGTCCATCTTCATCTTTGCCCAATGAATTGATAGATTTAATAGGTGTAGTTACAGTCTTTATATCATCAAAATTGAACTTCTTAAGTATGTCAGTAACATACTTGTCTTGACTGATAAAAATACCTTCCTTTGACTGCTTAACCTAAAGTCCCAAAAAGAAAGTCAATTCTCCCATTGAACTCATTTGAAATTCTTTCTGCATCAGCTGCTCAAACTCCTTAACCATGGACTGTTTGGTAGCTCCAAAGATGATATCATCAACATAAACTG
The DNA here is from genome assembly GCA_019973895.1 of Chrysanthemum seticuspe. NCBI lineage: Eukaryota > Viridiplantae > Streptophyta > Magnoliopsida > Asterales > Asteraceae > Chrysanthemum > Chrysanthemum seticuspe. The sequence continues at coordinate 124,808,204 of BPTQ01000009.1, forward strand.
TAACATGATATCTTTCTTGTCTCTCTTGATAAACAAAGTCTTGTCTATAGCTCCCCTTCTGTATCCATGGTGCAATAAGAATGTAGAAAGTCTCTCATACCAAGCTCTAGGTGCCTGATGAAGGCCATAAAGAGCCTTAACCACCTTGTAAACTTTGTTAGGATGTTTAGGATCTTCAAAACCAGGAGGTTTTTTGACATAAACTTCCTCTGTAATCTTGCCATATAAAAAGGCACTCTTGACATCCATCTGATAAACTTGAAATCCCATATAAGAAGCAAAAGCAAGATATATTCTAATAGCTTCTATTCTTGCTACAGGAGCAAACACTTCATCATAATCTACTCCTTCTTCTTGTATGTAGCCTTGTGCAACTAACCTTGCTTTATTCTTGATAACATTACCTCTTTCATCTCTTTTGACTCTGAAAACCCATCTGGTTCCAATAACTCTCTTCCCATCTGGAGGATCACATAAAACCCAAACTTCTTGAAGTTTAAATTGAAGAAGTTCTTCCTGCATAGCTTCAACCCAGCTTTCTTCAGTTAAGGCTTGAGCAATATTCTTGGGTTCTTCTTGAGAGATAAAACAAGTAAATAAGCAGGTTTGATGGTCCTTATGATTCAGTCTATTCTGTTTGTAAACAAAGCTAAGTAAAACATTATGGGGTTTAGAAAAACTCTTAGCTTTGTGTCTAGTCATTACTCCAGAAGTAGAAGGACCAATGATTTGATCAGTAGGATGATTCTTATGAATCCTTAAGATTGGAGACTGTGGACCGCCATATACAACCTCCAAGTTAGTTAAATCAACATCTTCATTGGAATCTGAGAAAATACCTTCATCTGCAAACTCATCATCAGTTTCCTCTAATTCAGGCATGGTAGGATCATCCAAATCATCTAAAGTACAGTCAACTGTTGCAGCAGTACTTTGTTCGAAAGTACTGTCCAAAGTACTGTGATAGTACTCTGCAGTCTTGTTCTTCTTCTTTGCCTCTTCATAAGCTCTCCTTTGTTCATCAGTGTAAGAATTTGCTAATACATCTTGAAGAAGCATCTGATTAAGTTCCTCTTGAATAGATTGATCCTCAGCAGATAATGAGGATTGAAGAACCGTACTTTGCTTTGGAACATCAGTACTTTGTTTTGGAACATCAGTACTTTGTTTTGGACTAACAGGATCTTCATCACGGACAACATTCGGTCTAATATGAACTCCATGAACAACATATTGTAAATCTTCTCCATGATGCACAGGTTGATTTTCTTCTCTAACAGGTACATAATTCATTGAAGGAGTTAAAACCTCAAGATCAAACATCCAATCAGGACCTTTACCTTTCTCATTGTCTTGATCTTCTAAAAACTCAACATGAAGACAATCTTGAATCTTCTTAGTAACTCTGTTGTATACTCTAAAGCCTTTACTGTTAGTGCAATAACCCAATAAGTATCCTTCTTCTGACTTGCCATCAAACTTCCCCAGATTATCAATGGTGTTTAAAATAGTAAGAGGGCATCCAAAAGGCTTCATAAAACAAATGTTGGGTTTATTTCCCATCAGCAATTCATAGGGTGTCTTAATCTGTGGTTTGGTGACTGAGACTCTGTTAAGTACATAGCAAGCAGTACTTACAGCTTCTGCCCAGAATTGAATAGGTAGATGGGAATCTGCTAGCATTGTTCTTGCTGCTTCAATCAAAGTCCTATTCGTTCTCTCTGCAACACCATTTTGTTGTGGTGTTCTTGCAATACTAAACTCCCTCTTTATGCCTTTGTTTGCACAAAATTCATCCATAAGCTTGTTCTTGAATTCAGTTCCATTATCACATCTAATACCTCTAACCTTGAGTCTCAATTGGTTTTCAAGAGCTATTATGAGAGTCTGAATAGCATCAAAAGTATCATCCTTAAAACCCAAAAGGAAAACCCAACTGAATCTACTGCAATCATCTGTAACAACCAAACAGTATTTTTTCTTGTTTAAACTTGCCACAGAGACAGGTCCAAACAAATCCATATGTAACAGCTCCAATGGTTCTTTAATAGTCCTCTCCTCAAGCTTCTTGCAGGAAGCTTTGTGTTGTTTACCCTTCTTGCATGCCAAGCATGATTGATCATTCTTGTAAGTCTTTGAAGGTAAACCTCTAACTAGATTGCCTTTGACCAGTTTGTTGATATTCTTGAAATTAACATGGCCCAATCTTCTATGCCATTAATGTGCCTCTTCAGATGTTGCTTTAGCCACCAAACATGTGGCTCTTCCATAAGAATGTAGACTCTTCATGTCTAAACTATACACATCATTTGTTCTTGGTACTCTAAGTACTACCAAGTCATTATCAATAGGCTTAAAGTCAGAGGAAAGGATGAGACATTCTGTGTCAGTGAATAACACAGGATGCTTTTTATCACAGATTTGAGAAACAGATAATAGATTGAATTTAAGCTCCTTCACATATCTAACATTTTCAAAATATATAAGCCCTACTTTGATAGTTCCTTTGCCAGTAATCTTTCCTTCATTTGGATCATTCCCAAATGCAACTCTTCCTCTACTAATATTTCTAAAATCAGACAGGATCTCTTTGTCTCCTGTCATACTTCCAGAGCAACCACTATCCACAATTAGATGATCTTTAAGCTCCTCTTCTGGGTTGCCCTGCACACAAAGAAAAGAGTTAGTGATTTTTAGGAACCCAAGCCATTACTAACTTGTGTTCCCCTTGTGGAATTACAAACTCAAATTCTTTGAGTATGTAATTCCCACTATCTTTCAAATGATGATCCAGAATTATCTTTTGATCTTTAGCATGTGGATTTTCAAAACTTTTTGATTTTTCAACATAAATCACTTTTACAAGATTATTAGCTTTTTCTTGTATCACAAAAACATCAGATTCACTTTTTGTTGAAAGTACTGTTTGTCCCTCAGCAGTACTTTCTCTCTTAACCCATTCTGGTTTAATACATGGTTCTTGTGATCTAGATCCCCTATGTGAATTGTAATACCTTCTAGGTTGATAAAGAGATCTCCTAGGATTCCTATTCCAAATAGTGTGATCAGTACCTTGTTTTGGCTGAGCAGTACTTTGGAAAGTACTGTGAGATACTGAAGGTTTTGAAAAAGGTCTTCTCTGATGTGGGTATCTATGCTCTGGTGTGAAGTTTCTGTGATTAACCCTATTAGAATTATTCCAAACTGGTTTGTGCTCTCTAGGTTTGTGGTTTGCAGATATGTTCTTTGGAAATTTGCTAAGGTATTCTGAGTGATGTTCACAATCCTTGATTAAATGAGTAGGACTAAAACACAGTTTTTGACCCATACTTCCAAAGTGATTTCTTCTATGTCTATGCCCAAAATTATTTTGCCTTCTTGGTGAATGATGAAACCTGTTTTGACCAATGTTATCCCAAAAAGGTTTAGCAATACTGTTTTGAAAAGGTTTTGCTGAAGGTACTGCTTGTGGAGCAGTACTTTGGTTTGAAGGTACTGCTTGATTTTGAACATTATTTTCAACAGCTTCTTTGGGTTTTTCAGACCTAGATTTAGCTACAAGCTTCTTCCTAAACTCTAGACTATCTACTCCAAAACGAGAAACATCAGGCCTAGGGGTTTGATGAATGCCAGTGGGATGGGGAACAACATGATAACTATTATCTTTCTTATACTCAGGAGGTGGTTCACTTATTGAGCCCTCATTACTAGATGTATCTACATAGTTAATGAGTTCATCATCACTAGTGGTTATGTCCTCAAAATCACCTACATCCTGATCACTAGTTTGGTTTTTGATCCGCGCAAAACAGTCAAGCTAAATTACTCAAGCCCGCCACTTGTGAATGGCGGACCGTAACCAGCTTAAAACTGCCTAAGCACGAAATCAATGAAGATCTGAGGAGTATAGTGTTTCCCCAGGTCGTTAAGTCCCAACGAGCTGTGCGAGAATAGTCAAACGTAAAGTGATCGAGAGATTTGAACGGGAAAGGAGATTGTGGTTGATCTATACCTAAAGAGAAAGCCCATAAACTACAGGGGCTTAAATGCAAATTAAAGAAAGTTAAAAAGATAAAATCTATTAAATAAACGCTATCACTATATTTAAAATGATGAACGTTTAAAACTTAAAACTAAAAACTTACGTTTAAATAAAAATTACGTAAACGCACAAAATAAAAAGTGAAATCTAAGAAATAAAAGTCCTAAAAATATGAAAAATACATTTTTACAACCCTAATGATAAAAGAAAATATTTGGAAAAAGAAAATTATTTTTATGACTATTTAATTAATTATTATTAATTAAAAACTATTTTTAACTAATTAATAATAACCTAAAATGAAAGAAAATAGGAAATAAAGCTTGAAAAATAAAATTAAGACTTAGAAAAGTCTAAAATAACAAACTAGAATTTTCAAAACTATTTTTGTATTTTTCTGATTATTTTTCTATTTTTTATGAATTTTAAACTATTTAAAACTAATTAAATTATTTAAAAATACAATTTTAACTAAGAAAAATATGGAAAAATACTTTTTTGGCTTTTTATATTTATCTAAACCTAAGAAAATTGAAAAATTATTTTTTTGAAGCTTTTCTTAATTTTTTGTATTAAAAGCTAATTAAAAATGATTAAAAACTAATTTAAATTGAGAAAAATAGCAAAACTACTTAGAAAAATCTGAAAATTTCAAGAAAACTCTAAAATTATAAAAGGAATCTAGGAAAATTGGAAAAACAAGTGCTTATGTGGATGAATATGCAACTGATGTGGAAATGCTTATTGAAATAAGCACTAGATTAAGCAAATGCACTCCAAAGGCTACCAAACTGATACACAAGTTATGATAAGCTAAAATACCCAAAATACAACAACAAACAACAAGCTTAACACTCTGAATCACAAGCTAGATCAGATTGATGACATGAGCTTATGGCAGAAAAACAGTTTGAGGGGGGTACTTGCAGGGGGAAAATAAGCAATCAATTAAGCTAGAAACTAGAAACAATAACTTGGAACTTGTACAAGACCTGGGTGGCTATCAATAAACCCAAGGACAGACCTTGAGGAGCTCTAATGAGCCCTGTGCAGACATGCACAAACCTGAGAAAAACTCAGCATAAGCTGAGTTTTGCACAGGGCACTTAGGCCTTATTTGACAAGCTCTATTGAGCTTGTAGAAAAAATTACAAAAATCCTCTAAAATACACATAAGAAAATAGACCAAGAGTACTTTTCAAAACCACAAATTACATTGAAATTGGCCCAGAACTGAGCTCATGAAAAATCAACCTATGTTGGCCAAAACTGACATTTTGCCATTTTGACTTTCTTAATAAAACTGAAAAGTTGACTTTTCTGAGTTTTGATCTTGATGTGTGAACTGAAAATGGACTTAATAGATGAAATAAGCCTAATGCTAGCTATATCTAAGACATTTAAACACAAAATAGGAATTTGATTTGTTAAAAACTCCAACAGTGGAGCTGCTAAGGGCAGATTCAAGAAAAATTGACTTTTGGCAAATGTTGGTACAAAATTATGACTAATATGAGTTCATTTGACCTTAATAAACCTAGAAATACAAGTCCAAACCACTGACCACACCTAAATGTCAGTTAAAGCAGCAATTCCAAACACCCCTTATTACAACTGTTATGAACTAAAAAAGAAGCTAACTAGTGATCAAACTTGAACCAATGATCAAACTGAGCTATCATGACCATATTAAAACTATATAAACAATTTTAAACAGTTGGTGATCACAGATACACAGTTAAGCAAATTATGCAAATTGGATTGAAACTTGAAAATTGAAATACTCACTTACTTGTTTCCAACTATTTTCAGGCTAAGACCAAACCCAAACCTATTCTATTCTAAGCTAGTTTAACCCCATATCAACCTCTGCATCACCAAATCCAATTCATTTGCATTTTGAGCTCATGGTTGACTTTTGTTGACTATAATAGAGAATTGTTGGAAACTGATTCCAAGGCTAATCAGAAACTATAACAAGCTTAAATGAACTTGTTTAAGTGAGACAAGAAGCTATTGGAGGCTTCAATATAGGACCATGAATTTGAAAATTCCAACAGTAAACACAATAATGAGAATTTTAACTAAACCTTGAATTTGATCCTCAAAAGTACAAGACAGTGTTGTTTTAACTTAAAAGAGATACAATTAAACTGAAATTACAACACTTTGCATTAAACTAAGACATTTATAAAAAAAAATCGACATTAAGAAAATTTAAAAAGCTAACTACCCTTGTTTTCTTCTTCTCTCTTCCTTTTTATACTTCAAGCAGCTTCCACGTGTCCTTATGACTGTTTCCCACCACCCTATTGAGCCAATGAGAGAGCAGAGGCCATATTGGCCTTTATATGCATTTTGGCGGGAAAATTGTAACTTGACTTCTAGCCCTGAATTTGCAGGTAGGGGGGGGGGGTGGAGTGTAGGTATGATGAGTGTGGAGTGAGGGGATAAGGTGAGGTTGATGGGAGATGTGGCAGGGGAGTAGCAGGCAAGTGGGGAAGAAGAAAACCACAATGGAGGGAAACCTCTGTTGTTTGACTTGGTTTTGACCAGGGGGTTCAAAAGAGAGAAAGGGTCACAGGTTGGCAGGGGGTCACAAAGGGATAAGTGGCAGGGGTCAATATTGTTTTGACAAGGGTTTGTTTGGTTTATAAATAAGGACTTGTTTGTAATTCTTCCAAACTTGAGGGGCCATTCCTGTAATTATCCAAACTTGACACAAGGACTAAAACTGACAAACTTCAATAGTACAAGGACCAGTTTTGACATTTTCAAATTTTCCAGGGACCAAACTTGACAATTTCAAAAGTTCAGGGACCTTTTCTGCCATTTGACAAAAGATTTATTCAAGGACCATTTTTGACAAGTTAAAATATTTCAGGGACCTTGAATAACATTTTTCTTTATTTTGTTTTACCAGGGACTGTTTTTGACAACTTTTGAAACTTGGGGGACTAAAACTGCCAATTATGCAAATTTGATACGTTTTTCACCAGATTTTGATATTTTTGCATTTAAAACACATAAAACACTTATTTGTGATATTTTTATCATTTTGATGCATTTCTGAGTGTTTTCAGATGTTTTTGCAGTTTAATTGATACAAAAATGATGAGTATTTAGACACTCATCAGTTTTCATCTATGTTACTAAAATCCATTCCAAAGCCTAATCCAGTTTTAATATAAGCTCTTCTCTGTTTTTGAACATATGTAACATGTGACAGACCAGACTCTCCCCAAGCAGCAAACTTAGCTAACAAATCATCTCTTTCCTTAGTCAATTTCTCAATTTCAGCAATTTTACAGTTTAATTTCCATTTACTTAGTTTTAATTTGTAATCCTGTTGTTCATATTTTTCAGACCAAGCTACTTCATTAGTTTCATGTGCTAAAATTTTGGCTTCCATAGATTCTAGGGTTATTTGATAACCAGCTACCTCAGACCTAGCCCTAACACAATTATCTCTTTCAATCACATAAATGTTAAGTAATTTTTGATAAAAATCATAACAGTTTGAGCATACCTCAGAGATAGGAGACTGAGTTGGTGAAGTAGCCACCATTGCAAGAAGAACAAGATCATCTTCACTTTCTTTGCTCCAATCAAATCCTCCAAAGCCATCATCAGATTCCAAAGCAGCATGTTCAGGTTCTTCATCAAAAGCAGTGCTCCAATCCAATGCTTCCACTTTGTCTTCAACTACATCTTCCACTACTACCATGCAGTAAGTCACTGGTTCATCATCAAACTCTTCACTCCAGTCAACTTCTGATAACTTCTCTTGAGCAACCAAAGCCTTTGTTTCAGTAATTGGAATTTCTTTGAGCTCAAGTTTTGGCTTCTCAGATGTCCTGTTTGCTTGATACTTAGCAAACCTGCACTCCCTTGCAAAGTGACCAGTCTTTTGACAATTGAAGCATTCAATTTTGTATTTGTCAAAAGTTATTCCCTGTTTTGGTTTGAAATCAATGCTTTTGCCTGTCTTCTTCATGTACTTTTTGATCCTTGCAGTGATCATAGCAACTTGCCACCTGATATCAATTTCTTCAAGTGCATCTTCTTCAATCTGTGCTAGATCTTCTTCATAAGTGACAGGTAAACTGGCTTGTTGTGCAAAGAAGGAGCACACAACTTCATATGAGTGCATAGTGGTAGGTGGTGGGGCCTGTTGAACATATGAAAGGGGGGGATAAACAGCAGTACTTTGAGAAACAGTACTTTGAGGAGAAGCGGCACTTTTAATGGAAGTACTGCCCCTATTTTCAGATGATAGAAAAGCAATACTGTGAGACTTGGAATTTGTTTGACCACTCATCTCATGCTCATACACCTTCAGTTGATGATAGAGATCATCAAAGTCCATGACATCCAAACCTTGTTGTCCTCTGATCATTGTAGCAATCACATGCCATGTAGATGGCAAACTCCTTAGAAACTTTAGATTAGCATCCTCAACTGACACTTCTGCCTTGTATAACTCCAACATGTTGAGGAGATTTTGAAACCTGTCATATGCAGCATCAAGACTTTCTCTTTCACCAACTATGAAAGTTTCAAACTGTTGCTTCAGCAAATTTCTGTGCATCTTCTTAGAGGCTTCATTCCCTCCAAATCTGGTCTTGAGAGCAGCCCAGAGATGCTTAGCATCTTTAGCATCATGAAATTTGAGAAGATGACCATCTGGAATGGCAGATAAGAGAATGTTTAGTGCCTTTTCTTGATTCCATAGGGTTGCTGCTGGTAAGACTGCCTTTGGTGCTTTGGGTTGTCCAGGAATATCAATGGGTTCTGGAACTACCTCATTCCCATTCACAATTACATTCCATAGAGCATGGTCTGTAATGGCAATATACTGCCTCATCTTCATGCACCAGAGATCATATTCTCCCTTCTTGATTGTTGGAATTCTGAGTGAGGTGATTGAGGGTGGTGGAACAGCTTCAGTCGACATCTTGAATATTGTTGAAGTAGGGTTTCTTCCTAGTCATAGTTTCCACACAAGCTCTGATACCACTTGTTGGATTGATATACTTTAATCAAACTAACTTAACTAGCTTGTTAAAGTTTACCAACCTCGGATAAATCCTAAGTTATTAACAAAGAAACACTGAGCAATCTTTATCAAGTATGCGGAATTTACTTAACAAAGCTAAGAAGAATAGCTTTTATTATTAACTCTAAATCTGCTTATTATGCAGATACTCTAAACAACTCTAAGATTATCGAACTTCTCTCTAAAACACTAAATGTAAAGCCCCTTTTATCACGTATACCTTATCACACAACAAGAACACGTATAACAAACACCCACGTTATACACAAACTGATGTTATGCGAAGAGAGAAGCAAGAAAGATTAAGAACTTGGTGACTTGAATATGAATTCGTATGTATGTTTAGAGAGATAAAGGAAAGAAGATGAAAACAATAAGATGTTATATTGCTTCAAAGGAAAACACACAAGAAAGATTAAGATGAGAGATGGTGTCTTGATGTATAGATTGTATGTATGTTTAGAGAGATAGAGAGAAGAAAGAAAACAATAAGATGTTATATTGCTTCAAAGGAAAACACACACACACACACACAAGCACACCCCTCAAATAACATACTTGAGGGGTATTTATAGTACAAGACAAAGGATGCCCTAAGGCTTGGCCATGGGCCGTATATGGGCTTGGACATGGATTGGGTTACATGAACTTATACAATGCTAGCTTAACTAAACTAATAACCAATTAGCTTAGCCCAATCCACGAGCCCGTTGACTATTCTATCACGATATCTAACACGCGTTACAAAGTTCCTAAATGTGAATGACCATCACTTCTAATAAAAACTATTAAGGCTAACAATCTCCCCCTAAGGGGTGGTCATTCAAAAGATGCTCCACTTGATAAGATCTTTAATTTCCTTGAGCTTGAACTTTGCGTGTAGATATAGAATAGTCTTGTTTCATTGTTCCTTCATGCGTTGTGATCAGTTAATGGTATTGTCTGCCGTTGTCAACTTCATTGGTTAGGTGTCTCCACTTCTATTTGTCTTTAGGTTAACAATGATGTGGTTCTCGAGTCTTTAAACTTTTTCGATTCTTTGACATTGACGAAGAATCATCTTTAACTTTGTGTAGCCTTTGATTATTATGAGAACTTTCATGTGTTTTTGGTATGAGCATGTGGAGAATCTGCACGATCAATCCGCTCCGGAGCTTCCATAAGAAGAAAACATAAAACAGGTTAGTAATAAGCGGATTCCGGCACTTACAAGTTTGAATTTCGAGGGTGTTAACAGCATAGTGTGAAAACACGTCTCTAATTCTCACATAGGCCGTTCCTGAACTGGAGTCCCACAAGTGAGATAACGCGATATACCGAAGTACACCTACAGTTCAGATGAGTTTCTGAGGTACACCGAAGCATCACCCCACGACTGTAGACCATTTGAGACACACTAAGCGTAATCCACGGGGAGTTACCGAAGTGACCTGCTGTCAGGGCTACTTGATGTTGACCCTGGCAGGAGTTTCCATTCAATCACTGAAGATCACAGATGTGAAACTTCTCATAAATCATCTTTAATTCTTCAACCTGATCTTTCTCCTTTCTCACATTACTCCTTTTTCCAATCATTCCTAAGGACTTCTAATACTAACTATTTGTGATGTCCTTGGGTAGATCCCTCCGGCTCTAGCGGATCATAGGACGAATATTCCTATCCTTAGTCACCTTATAACTCCATGATTGTCCTATTGTTGCCATAAAACCATTTTTCTTGAAAATCTCTCAGAGTGTTTATGATAGAAAACATGTTTGAAACACTCCGTGAGTTTTGCATTTTCAGAAACACTCCCCCTTCACATGTGCTTATAAGTTTTGACAGAAATCTGCACATAGAGGGTAGAGTTCGCACTTTTTGAATTGATCGACTTTAAATGAACAAGACCGATTCGAGACACGTTTACATCACTAGAGAACTAGCTTGAAATTATTACCCGTCCTGGTCAAGTCCATAGAAAGTTTCTCGAAATGGTACATGATTCCTCGTCAATTCATTGGTTTCAGCTGAGTCGAGCTCATTTTGAGATTCAAACAACGATCATTAAACTTTTTGATCACATTTTAATCACGTTTCTCCCCCTCAAAAATAGCATATTCGTGATATTTTTGAAACACAGTGATTAAAAGATATGTTTCGAAAAGCTTTTGGAGAGAAACTGATTTAGCGTGAATTTTGGAACAATTTTGATTTAATACTCCCCCTTAAAGAAAGCATATTTTCATACAAAAAATTTAGAATCAATTAAGGGTTTAGAGGGAATTATCTTGGTACCAAATGTGAGAGATTTTGAAAAATCTTTTTGAAAAATTTTGAATCAATGGTACGCAAGATGAAAATTTTAAAAAATCTATTGAAGATATTGAAGAAGAATTATCTTCATTTGGTTTAGGATAAGTGCTCGATATTTATGAAAATCGATTTTGCGTAGCACTTTCCTTTCTTTAAAGATCGGGTTACAGTCTGAAGTAACTGTAAGCCATTGTTTTTAGGAAAAGTGCTTGAAAAATATTTAAAACCTTTGTTTGGTTTAGCACTTTCCTTTCTTTGAAGCGCGGGTCCTGAACTGATGATCCAGAAGCCATTATTTTGAAGTCCGGGTTTCGTACTGAAGTATACGAAAGCCACCATTTTGAAGAAATTTTTAAGAAATGACATGTTTTAGAAAACATTTAAAGAACTCTCGTTCAAGCATCTGTACATGTCCGTATCATTGTTGAATGACATTTCTAGAAAGGTACAGAATATCGATTATACGAGAGACATGTCGTGAGAAGAATATTTTTGAATTTTTTGATTTTCTATTGTTTTGTATTTTAGAAAATTTTATATTTTTATATTTTGCTTTTGTTGGTTTTTCAAAATTTGTATTTTGTTTTTGCAAAAGATATTTACAAAGAAGATTTGAAGAAAGAGAAATTAAGTTGGGACAAGTAAAAGTGGAGTTAAGAGTGGAACTAGAAAAGGATTTCCACATGCGAAATAGGCATAAAGTTCTTCTTTACCACACGGGGTATATGAACCTTCAAAACTTTTACAAGTACCTGCATCCACAGAAGAAGAATTTTCACAAATAATAGTGTTAGAAGTACATGATTCCTCACGGTGAGGGTGATCACTATCAACGGTTGTAGTGGATCTGACTTCCTTATCCGAATGATTGTCACTATTATCTGTGTTGGTGCAAGTATCAAAAATCTTTCCTGTGGGAATCCATCTAAGACCTATTTTGTTGAAACTTTGCCCGTGGGAATCCACCTAAGGTAAGATCTAGGAGTTGTTTTCTTATCAGATACATCGGAAGACTCATTTTTAGAAAAACTACGTCCTGAAGATATCGTCCTATTAGGTGTCTGTTTGTTTGTCTTTTTATCAACGGGCTTGTTTCCATTTGGTTTCTTAGTGGATTGTGCCTTGGCACGAGAATTATCTTTCTTGAGATATTGTGAGACACATGCATCATGATTAGCTGAAAAGACACATTTTTTACATGTAGTACAGACAAATTCAATATTCTTGTTTAAAACAGTAGCTTTAACTCTGTCACTACAATCTTTTGGAAATTGATTCTTGTTCAAAAAAAACTTAGAATTCCTAGTGTTGTTTTCTAAGGGCATAGCATTTTCTTTTGCGCAACTACTCTTAGATGCAAGCCAATCCCTAGTCTTTTGTAGAGTGTTCCTAGGTAATGGTTTACTACTACTAGCAGTGCCTTGAAATCTTGTAGAATTCATCACCCTAGATGTTGCACCTAAAATTCCGTCTTTTCGAGTCTGTGCCTTTTTCCTAGCTTCTTCTAGATAGTGATTCTTGACCACGTTGTTAGAACCGACAGATTCTTTAACTGGATTTTTGGTCACATTCCGTGTACTATTCCTAGAAATGCCAGGTGTAAACATTTTTTCTTTATCAAAAACAGGTTTTTCAAAACCTTTGATAATTCTCATTTTAATAGGCAAAGACTGTGGAGTGACTGTTTTTGAAAAATCATTTTTCTCATTGACTTTTGGAGGAAACAGAGAAATAGACATTTTTGGTTTGAAAACCGGTTTGGGAACATTTGTCTTCTCCTCAGTCAATGGTTTTGTAATCTTAGTATCCACAGTCTTTCCTTTTTGACTTCCCAGCTGAGCTCTCAAAAGATCATTTTGCTCTTTCATGTCCTTGTAGGCACGCTCATACGACAGTTTGTCATACTTGCATTCCTCGGTTTTTCGATCAAGTTGTTTAAAATAGGACAAGTTTTCTTTTTCAAGTTTTTCAAGAGCTTTTTCATATTTTGAAACAATTGCGGAGGTCTCAGACTGGAGTCTTTCATGATCTTCAACAGAATATGTTTGTAAAATAATGGACATGATATCAGTAGTTATAACATCTTCCAAGAGAGAATCATTTAAATTTTCCAAAACTTTGATGTGTTCAACAATTTCATTAGCTTGCTTTACCAGGGATTTATGGTCCTTGACAAAGTCAACTGTTTCTTTTAAAAATGCTTGTTCAAAATGAATGACCCTTGCACTGATGGCATTCAGCTGAGGGGCAATTTGGGTTACAAAAAACTCTTTTGTTTCGTCATCATGACGAGTAAACCAGATGTTAGTTGTAATATTGGTTTTAGATTTGACAGTCTCTTGAAGTATCCCAATTCTAGTTTTCACATTTTCTAAAATACTTCGCGCATCACTTGTGTTAAAAGGATTGTTTGAAGACATTTGTTCAATGTTCGAAAGAGATGTGGAAACAACAACTGGTTTTGAAACTGATTTTGAAACTGGTGTTGACACTTTGTTTGAAACACTTGGTGTGGTGGAAAACGTTGATTGTTATTTATGAGAAACAAACGAAATACCATTAATTTTGTTCCATTTGTTATAATCAATTGGTTTGATTTCCGGATGTTTTTCTTTCATTCTTGATCTACTCTCCTCAGATAGTTCCAACGTTTCAAGAGAATCATGAACAATTATGGGTTCATGCAAAGGTTTTCCATTGTTCAACACATTCCGTTCTTTCTGAGCTTTCTTGAGGAAACAAGGAGGTGTGTTGCCAAGATCCATTTTTTGAGTTGTATGAAAATACGGATTTACTTGATTAATCAGCATATTAGTTGATTTGGCTGAATGACCCGTTGTAACAAGCAAGTTTTCCAACTTTTTAATCATCTCATTTTTATCAAGAATTTCATCAAGAAGAGAATCTTCTCGTTTTGAAAAATCAGCAATCAACTGCTTCTTCTCTTTTTCAAGATCAGAATAAGTTGCTTGTTGTTTAGAAAGTTGGATTTTAAGATCAGAAATTTCCTTGTTTAAAGATTTTATTTTCAAGTTCAAATTAACATCAAGTGTGTCATACTTGAGTTGCAATTGTTGTTCTCTTAAAACAGAATTTCGATAACCAATTTCTAATTCAGATACTTTGTTTGTATGAAATTCAAAGGCTCTTGCATTCTCTTTGTAACTCTCAAGCTCAGCGGTCAATTTTTTATTCGCGGCCTTAACCTCGCGATTGGCCTTACTAACTTTCTCAATTTCAATGCCACTGTTATTGATTAATGATTCAAAATAAGCACGTGTTTCCTCATCAGTCTCAGTATTTTGTGCCACATAGCCTCCACTAGGATCCACATCTGGAGTTTCAAAGTTAGTATTGCTACAACTCGGATTGTCTAGGTATGTATCATAAGTAGGTGCTGGCGTCACAGAATGCTGTTCGTCATGAGTAAACACATCACATATGACATTGTTATGGCATGGATCAATGATTGGTACCTTAGATACTGTATTGGATTCATAGACAGGAGGTGCGTCAGAGTCAGTGTCGTACTTAGTCTCCTGAAGATTTGCCATGAAGACGCAATTTGCGTTGATTTCCTCTCGGTCTTCCAAATCATCCATAATAGCCATAAATTCATGTTCCTCAGCATTCAACTGCATTCCTGATTCTGCCTTTTGTGCTAACAGCATAGCTTTCTGAAGATACGCAAAATCCTTCTTTTTCGGCTTGGTAGGACAATTCCTTGCCATGTGACCCACTCCTTGACAGTTGTAACACGTAACCTGATTACCCTGATTCATATTTCCATAATTCCCAACTACTGGAGCTGCAACATTCCCATTTTGATTACCCACTGCTCTATTCCCAACATTCTGTCCCATCTGATTTCCAACATTCAGACCCAACTGATTACCCTGATACGGAACCGCCTGATTACCCATGCGACTGCTAAATGCTTTATCCAATAAAGAAAATACCTTTAGCAAAGCATTTTCTTGTTCAGTTTCAGGATCAGTGATTCCTTGTTCCTGGTATTGGGGATACTGTTGTTGTTGAATGACTTGTTGTTCTGGTAGATAGAATTGTTGTTGAGGGATAACAGCTTGTGGTTGTGGAATGTATTGCTGCTAGTTGTTGTTAGTGGAAGATGATGAAGCTTGTTGTTGTCTATTCACTGGAGTTTGAGTCTTTGCAATTAGTGCCAATGGATCATGATTCTTTGCCAATCTTTCTTTCCTTACTTCATTCGCTTCAGATTGGTTTTGTTTTAGAAAATCGTTTAGTTGATCAAAGTTCACCTGATGTAAGTCTTTTGTTTGGTTGACAATAGTGACATATCGTCCCCATTCTTCTGGAAGATTGTTCAGGAACTTGATATTTTGCACGATAGTTCTGGGTGTCAACTTGTTTCTGATAAGCTCATTCATCAAAGCACAAAACCTTCCATAGTAGGATTCAATGGATTCTCCTGGAGTTGAAGTGAACTTTTCCCATTCAGTTAGCAGCTTGTTCTCCATGTCTTGTTGACCAATTTCTGTTCCATGACAAAGCCGTCTAACACGTTCCCACATATCAAAAGCAGTTTCACAACTGTCTACAGCAGCAAAGATGTCTACTGGTAAACCCAGTTGGACAATATGAATTGCCATGTCATCTGCATCGACTTGCTTCTGATCCTCTTCAGTGTATTCTGATTCATTTTGAAGACGAGAGGATGGTGGGATGGGAGGTGTTGCATCATCATTTCCAGGGACTTGGACTTGTCGAGGTTTGAAGGGTCCATCCTGAATGGATTTGATCATCAATTTTCCATTAGGTTTTGTCTTGATGTAACGAAGCATACGACTTGTCCATTGAAGATAACCACCTTTTGCCAACATAGGAGGACGGTTTTCGGCACCGGCTGCATGAATGTCTTGTTGAGTTGCCATTGATGAAGGTATGTTATGATAAAGTTGATGTAGGATCGATTCCACGATAAAGGAGTTGTGGTTGATGAAGATTAAGCTTGGTTGAGGTGTTTCTGAAAGTCGTACTCGTAACCTTGGTTCTTAGGCGTAAAAAAAATTTTCTCCCAAAATTTGAAATTCACTATAAAAATCAATTCTAAGGTCGTATGAAAAATTTGAATTATGACAATTTTGACGCCAAATTTGACCCGAAAAATTTGAATTTGGGTCCAAAAATTTGAATTTTTGACCAAAATTTTCACAGTTAAACCAAAATTTGAATTTCGCGTAAAAATTAAACGTTTAGTCTCCTCAAAAATTTAAATTTTACTCAAGTTTTCCCGCCAAAAATTTGATTTTTTTTTTGTTAAACCTTTATGCGTAGAAAGAGCTTAGGCGTAGACAACAGAAGTTACGAGTAGGATATGGTTACGAGTAGGATGGCTTAGGCGTAGGATATGCTTATGCATAAGTTTAAAGTTAGGCGTAGAAAAACTTATGCGTAAGATTTAGTTATGCGTAAGACAAGCTTAGGCGTAAGAAAATACTTAAGCGTAAAGTGTTCTACGCGTAAGTCTAAGCTTATGCGTAAGATTAGGGTTTTGCCCAAAAATCTTTTACACTATCACAGTGTAATGGATATCCAAAGTCGAAGTGATCCACAAACTTATCCAAGTGAGGGAAGCACTGAGTAATCGTTATAGCTCGAAGAATCTGCACCAAAAGCTTATGCGTAGAAAGTTATGCATAGACAAAGGACGTTGACTTTTCTTACGCGTAGAACTAGGGTTTTGACCTACGCGTAAAAAATTTCCAGAGATTCAAACGATTTATCTTGCACAGATAGCCTTAAAAACACTCGAATAACACAAAAATGTTGACCTTTTTCACTCAAAGTGATTAGATAGCTTACGAGTAGAAATGACCAATGAACCAAATACGAGCTTAAAATTGAAGAAAAACACGTAAAGCTTCGAACTTTTTGCAAAAAACTGAAACTTTAGCACCAAATAAACCTTAAACCACAAGAATCTTGAATTTTTAAGTGCAAAAATTAAAGCTTTAAGCGTGACAACTTTGATAACGAAGCTACGCGTAACACTACAAAAGAAAGTTCAACCAAAACACTCCTAAACCATTGTTAGGCGATTGATACCAATTGTAAAACCCCTTCTATCACGTATACCTTATCACACAACAAGAACACGTATAACAAACACCCACGTTATACACAAACTGATGTTATGCGAAGAGAGAAGCAAGAAAGATTAAGAACTTGGTGACTTGAATATGAATTCGTATGTATGTTTAGAGAGATAAAGGAAAGAAGATGAAAACAATAAGATGTTATATTGCTTCAAAGGAAAACACACAAAAAACACACACTCAAGCACACCTCTCAAATGAGACTTTGAGGGGTTTATATAGTATAAGTAGAAGATGCCCTAAGGCTTGGCCATGGGCCGTATATGGGCTTGGACATGGATTGGGTTACATGAACTTATACAATGCTAGCTTAACTAAACTAATAACCAATTAGCTTAGCCCAATCCACGAGCCCGTTGACTATTCTATCACGATATCTAACACGCGTTACAAAGTTCCTAAATGTGAATGACCATCACTTCTAATAAAAACTATTAAGGCTAACACTAAATAACTTGTGAATTCGTAAACTCTAAAACTCATAAACTCGTACCTCTAATGCCAATCTAGGATTCCTTTTATAGGCTCAAGGATATCCTAGTCGGTTTACAATTTGTATCCTTGTAGGACAAGTAATCTAAACATAGAATATTCTAGAGTTACAATACTTTCCATAAACGAATATAACAGTTCTTTTGTTCTTTCAGTACTTTGACTTCATAGTGCAGTACTTTGACTTTGTCTTTAGCAGTACTTTGACTCTTTGACTTTTTCCAGTACTTTGCAGCTTACAGTACTTTCATATCTTCAGTACTTTCATATCTTCAGCACTTTCATATCCCAACAGTATTACCATGGTGGTGGGCAGAATGGGTCGGGCTGTTTATTTGGTCAGGAGATATAGTGGGTGGCGAGGAGGTGGAGGGATCAGATTAAAAGGTATGTTGTGTTGATGTGTTGTTATGAGCAGGGTGTGATGGTTCGTGAGATGGAGGGGATGTGGGTGTATCGTGAGTGTGTATCATGTGATTGAGAAGTGAAGGAGGGACGGGATCTAAAAAGGTATATGAGGGTGGAGATGTGGGTGTCATGGATGATTAAGGGAATTGTGTTTCATCAAAGGTGACGTGTCTAGATATAAGGATTTTGTTAGTTTCGAGGTCTAGGCACCGGAAACCGCGGTGATAAGCGGGAAATCTGAGGAATATGCACGGGGTAGCGCGTGGGGAAAGTTTATGAGTTGTGTGAAGGTGAGGGTAGCATAGGCATCCAAAGATGCGTAAACGGGAGTAGTCGGGTTCTTTTTAAAAGAGTTTTGTAAAGGGTATTTCGTTGTTTATAGGGGTTGAGGGGAGAAGGTTAAGTAGGTAACCGGCCATGTGAAGTGCCTCGACCCAAAAGGAAGGAGGTAAGTGGGCTTGAAAAAAAAGAGTACGAATGATGTTGTTAATGGTTCGTCTCATCCGTTCAGCTTTGCCATTTTGTTGGGAGGTTTTAGGGCAGGAAAATCGAAGTTGTATACCGTGGTTGGAAAAAAGTGTGTGGAGACGGTTGTTATCGAACTCACCGCCATGATAACATTGGAAGCTCTTAATTTCGCATTTAAATTGATTATGAACATACTTACGAAAATGCAAAAAATTATCGAACATGTCAGATTTAGAGCTTAAAGGATATATCCATAGATAATGAGAGAAATGGTCAAGAAATAAAACGTAATATTTAAAACCACTAGAGCTCACAATTGGAGAAGTCCATAAATCAGAATGAATGATATCAAAACATTGTTCAACTTTAGAATCCGAACTATGAAAAAGAAGCTTCACATGTTTGCCAAGTTGACAAGCGTGACAAACATGTGGAGTCTTTGCTTTATTACATGAAATAAAATTACGGGAAACAAGAGACTGAAGCACTTCGTCACAGGGATGACCGAGACTTTGATGCCACGTGGAGGAGCTGGTGAAGAGAAGAGCAGTAGGGATAATCGAAGGCTTGGTAACTGGATAGAGATCGCCTGAGCTATCACATCAAAAGAGGATATGACGAGTCAATAAATCCTTCACAGAAAAACCAAAAGCGTAAAATTCAATGGTACAATTATTATCTCTAGTAAATTGATGAACAAAAATTATATTTTTAATTATGTTGGGGGTGACAAGAAAATTATGAAGGTGAAGGGGACGGTGAGAGGAAGGAATAATGCTATGTCCAGTGTTGGTGACGGTAATAGAATTACCGTCACCAACATGTACGGATGAAAATAAACGTTTATTAAAAATGGTACTTAAATTACGAGCACTGGAATTTAAATGGGAGGAAGCACCTGTATCCATATTCCAAGTTGGGTCTTGCAATGTCATCATGCTAAATGTGCTCGGGACAGATGTAGGTTGGGTCGGATACAGAGTCGGTACAGGCCTGAGAATGCTGTTAGCTGGCTGGTTATATTGGGTGTTTGAGTATGGTTGATGTTGTTGGACCGGGTATGCAAACTGGGCTGGGGTGTTGGTGTTAATGGGCTGCTGATGGTTA
The DNA here is from genome assembly GCA_019973895.1 of Chrysanthemum seticuspe. NCBI lineage: Eukaryota > Viridiplantae > Streptophyta > Magnoliopsida > Asterales > Asteraceae > Chrysanthemum > Chrysanthemum seticuspe. Next base: position 124,828,210 of record BPTQ01000009.1, read on the forward strand.
AATAAAGGGGTAGTGAAGGCTAGCTGTTTGGTTGCTGTTGGGTTAACTGAAGATGAGCTGGTCGTGGGGTATGGGTAGGGTGTTGGGCTGGCGGGTGGTGTAAAGTCCAGGTGGAGCCCAGTGTTGGTACTGATTGGAATTAGACAAATAAAGGCCACGAGCAAACTGCCTCCCAATAGGTAACGTTCCACCAGTGTTGTTTTTGCCATTTAATCGCGACCGGTTATGATGATCATGAATGAACTTGCACCGGTCGCCAAATTTACACATTCCCTTATTAAAGTGGTTACACATTTGAGGTGAATTAGAAGATTTGTTGGAATGAGAATTGTTGTTACCTTTGGTATCCAATGTGTTTATGGCAATAAGCACGGTGGGTGATGAGGAGCTGCTATCAAAGGTAGAGTTGGTGCCTACACGCTCGCGTAGTGTAGACTCCTCGAGAAGCAACATGTTGCGCGCCGTTTCAAAATTAGGAAGCGGCTCACGGTGTCTAATGAATTTAACAATGGTACTAAAACGAGGATCAAGACCATTCACCGCATATATACCAAATTCATCTCACTAACCATAGAGCCAAGGTTTTTAAGCCTATCCGCCATGGATTTGATTTTAGTGCAATATTCATTGATCGACATATTACCAATCTTGATAGAACGTAGTTCGTTATCAAGAGTAATCGCCCTAGCATCCTTATTATCATGAAACAAACCTTGTAGATGATCCCACAAGGCTTTAGCATTACCCGGGGTGGAGACTACTTGTTCTTGAAGAGAGTCACATAAAGAACCAAGGATCCACATCTTGATGAGATCATCAAGTTTACACCACTCCGGGTTGGGAGCACTAGAAGAGCCTTCTTTTTCGATATGAGGTTTAAGACCAAGGCTTCCAAGATCTATTTTGAAGAAGGAACTCCAGGAGGGGTAATTATGTTTTTCTACGTCTAGTTTAATGGGGACTTTGTTTGTGATACTAAAAGGAATTAGTTTATTAGCGGTTGTAGTTGTGGAGGGGGATTTGGAGGAGAGTTTTTTGTATTAGTCATGGTGCGCTTATGTTATTTTTGTTTGTTAGGGTTTTAGGGGTACAGTAGAAGCACAAGGGTAGGGGAAAAGAAGAGATCTGAAATTTTTGTAGATAGAGAAGGGAGGGGATCGGCTTATTTTATTAGGCCTGATACCATATTGAATACTATGATTTCTTGTCTTTCAATGATAACCAAATACTATATATATAAGATACAAGGATTGTTCTAGAGAATGGGCTCTGATACCATGTTCGAACATTAAAACCCCGTAGGTCATACGTTTTATTGATAGGATATTTATAAAGATAAATAGATATAAACCCTAATGGACCCGAAGCCCACAAGAGGGCTTGGGCCAACTAAATATATCTAATACCCTCCCGCAGTCAGAGCCCCGAAATCGCTAAAGCTCGAGACTAGATAACAAACTTTAAAAATAAAACCTAAAACTAATCAACTGATGAACACATCTTGTAGCAAGCACGAAAAGGTCTTCATAATCTTTGAATGTAGCACACAAACTTTGTGAGGATTTTGAGAAACTTTTTTTTTAACTTGACGTGATCGCAAATACATTTTTTTTTAATAAAAATCAAATCTAACATTGAAATAGGATATTCGCTTATTAAAAAAAAGTTGCTATTTTTTAAGGAGATATAGCAACGCATGTGACATAAAAAGGATTAACGAAAACAAAATAAAATAAAATAAATAATTGTCACACAAAATTAAAGATCGAAGAAAATCATTGCCTTTTCTTCTTTTTCTCTTCTTTTCTTTTTGTTGTTGCTGTGGTTTCTTGTATAAAGGAAACTAAGCAAAGTGATGGTGAAATGTGATATGATTTACGAGAGAGAGAGTAATTTTGGAGAGAATTAAATCAGTAAAGAAATTGATGGTTTTTGGATGTAAATAAGAACCAAGCAATCAAACTGTAACCATGACAACTTTGGTGGACATGAAGAAAATATTAGGGTTGAGAATAGGATAGATGGATATGAGTTTTTTATTTTTATTATTATTTTTTTTTTGTTGAGATAGGTAGGTGTGAAGGGGTGGTATAGAAGTGGCGGCTTGATGATCGGGTAGGCCTCAAGGTCGTACCTGCTCTAATACCATGTTAGAACATTAAATCCCCATAGGTCATACGTTTTATTAATAGGATATTTATAAAGACAAATAGATATAAACCCTAATGGACCCGAATCCCACAAGCGGGCTTGGGCCAACTAAATATATCTAATAAGACCAACTGTATTCGAGCATGGAGAGAGCAACTGTTCTCCTAATGATTAGAATATTGGATCCTCCAGCCCTGATGGGGATGGTAAGGCTACCCATGAAAACTTGGACTATATCAATGCTGAAACCACGACTCTTCATATAGAGGTCGTTCATCTTCCTAAGCCTATTGTCCAGGTTTCCGCTTCAATGGGGACCTAAGGTTATACCTCTGTTTACTCTGATGGTTCGTGATATTTTATTAAATATGCTCTTACTTTCGTTGTATCATATTCTCTCCTTATACTTGATTAAAAGAAAAAAATTCATATGTCGCTCAATCTATCCATTCACGTCCTGCTTTTGTTGCTCAAGAGGGCAATTCTGAAGGGCACAATACGTTTTTCTTACTCTCCATGTTTCAAACTAAGATTTTTTTATCAATTCTCATCTTCTCTGCTTTTCAGGTGATCATTTGATGGCATGGGCGGTCATTCCACTTATTTTTCCCCTTCTTGGAGGCCCCGTGATGACGTCACTTTCACCTCCTTCATAGCATGCCAGAAGATGATATCTCACGTGGCCACCCATGCTGACAAGCATCAGCTGCTCCATAGGTCATACGAGAATCTTGGGATGAGTGTTATTGGTCAAGGGCAGCTTCTCTGGAGATTTGAGCATTTCAACTCTTAATATCGTGAGCTTTCTCAAATTAATGACGGTTGTCATGACATGGCAGACAGGTTGGAAGTTTCCTGAAGAGACAGAGATACCAAAATCAAGTTGTTTGAGAGGCTTTCCGGGCAACATGAGTGTTTATCTAAAGAGCACGCAGGGTGCTAGAACCAGCTGGAGGAGACAGAAAAAGTGAGAGATCCGTAGAGGGAGACTGCTGCAGGGTAAGTTAAGAAGATAAAGAAATTGGAGAGGGTCAGAAGCTTGTTGTTTAGAAGTAGAACAAGAGACTTGAGGCGAATGTTCGGACGCTTAAGGAGGAGAACAAAAAGCTTTTTGTCGAACTTAGGAAAAATGAGATGATCGACATAATGCTGTGAGAGAGTTAGTCTCCGCCGTTGTTCTCCGTCTTCTCGAAAGTGCTGAATATAAGAAGAGTTTGGTCATGCTTTTCAACCTTTATTTCATCGTCGATTGGCTGGTGGCGTGGGAGTGGATCGTAAAAAAATAAGATTTGAGAAGGATTCTCTCATAGACAAGGAAGTTGAATTTAGATGCTTCTACTCTATGGAAAACGAAGTTTGATGAAAATTTATCAAAAGAGTATCCTTTCATGTAGAAGATTTTTGAATTCTGCATCTTCCATTTGGTGACATTATGAACATATTTCTTGATGTTCGGGTTGAGCTGGTTGAGACCGTAGTCGGGCTGGTTAACCGACGGTTGATCCGGACTAGTCATCTAAGCATTCTTCTAACACCTCCCTGGGTCCAAAGCTCAGCCTAACGTGGAAGAGCCTCCTGTTACTTTATCTTAATTTTTCATCATTCTGATTGTAGAGCAAACATTTTATCTTAATTTTTTTTATGAAAAATTTGTAATGGTCAATTAGGCCATAGGTTGTATGTTTTTGAACAATTGTATTGTATTTTTTGCACGTACCTTTAGGTTTATGATAAACTTCAATTTTCAAGAAATTTGCTCTTATCTGTGAATTTTTTTAGATAACATTTACATGTATAGTTGTTCGGTGAAGAGCACCTAGGTTCTTTCTTATTGAAGCGCACTTAAGGCATATAACCGCTTAGTGAAGGGCACCTGGTTCTTCCTTAGTGAAGAGCACTTAGGGAATATAATTGTTCGAAAAAGATCACTTGGGTTCTTACTTAGTGAAGAGAACTTAGGGCATATAACCATTCCGTGAAAAGCACTTAGGTTCTTCCTTAGTGAAGAGCACTTAAGAAATTCAACCATCCGATGAAGAGAACCTAGGTTATTATAAAGTGAATAACACTCTTTAGAAACTGAAAACAAATTTCCCTGGTGGTAGCTAGCGAACCGAGGGAATCACACTAGTTTGCTGTCTAGAAATGATCATTCGAAAAACCGATCCCCCCCAGTCCGGGGTACAACCATACTTGTCATTCATGTATTGTGATAGTAGGTAGACATAGTATATCAGATTTGGAATTCTAGACATAATAACATTTATAAGACGTAGTTCCTTAGATCTATAACATCCCAAGTGCGGGGTACGTGCTTGTCATCCTTGGTCTGCAACTTATAAGATCCATTATGGTATGCTTTTATGATCGAGTAGGGGCCTTACCACGGAGGGCCTAAATTGCCTTGTTTTTCCAATCTGGATGCTTCGTTCCTTTGGTAGACTAAGTCTCCTACTTTAAAGGATAGCGGTGGGACCTTTAGTTATAGTACTACTCAACCTTTGTTTTGTACTACGCCTCTCGGATGGTAGTTTATTCACTTCTTTCTTGCAATAAATCCACATTCAATAGGAGCTCTTCTTCATTGCTTTTTTCTTTTACCATCATTATTCTCAACGTTGGCATCCCTATTTTCGTGGGTATGACCGCTTCACTTCTATATGTAAGGCTGAAATGTTTTTCTCCATTACTTATCTTCTAAGAAGTCCGATGGGCCCATAAGACATTTGGTAGTTCATCCACCCATCCGGATCTATATCTTCCCAATCTCGACTTGAGTCCTTTCATTAGGTTCTTGTTAGCTCTTTTCACCAGTCAATTTGCTTGCAAATGTGTAATGGTCGTGTTCATTTGCTTGATGTTTAGCTTTTTAAACCAAATATTGAATGGATCGTTGATGAAATTAGTGTCACTGCCCATCACAATTACCCTTGGCAGACCAAACCTACAAAAAAAAATTCCCAAACAAATTTCTGTACATCTTTACCTGTGGTCCGTGCGGGAGGTTTGGCTTCAATCCACTTTGCGAAGTAGTAAATTTCTACAATTATGTATTTGACCTTTCCTGAGGCTTCCGTAAGGGGGCCAAAAACGTCCATCCCTCACTGGTAGAAAGGCCTTGGGGTCATCATGGAGTTCATTAGTGTTTTAGGGAGCTTTAGGACCGGAGCATGTATCTGGCATGAATCAGACTTCTGGATTTCTTTTCTAGCATCCCTGTGCATGATTGGCCAATAATAACATTGCCTCATTAATTTTTCCACTATCCACCTAGGGCTGGAACACATTCTACATGCTCCTCCATGAACTTATCAGATGACATAGTTTGCTCATTGGGTGCCTACACACCACAACATTGGACCCATATATGACCCCATCTTCTATTACATAGTCATTGATTTTGATTCGAAGTCCCTGAGCATCATACTAATTTTTCTGTTTGATTCCTTCTTCTAAACACTTGAAAATCGATGTCATCTAGTTGTCGCCTTCTTCATCCACATTTTCATTAACCTCATTCCGTTCGGTTGACCATTCGTCTCAGACTTCCACAAGTATCTTGTTAGTCAAATGGTTGAATTTGATGGACGCTAGTGATCTTACAGCCGACCAGGCGAGTAACAGGTTCAACACTGCCAATTTCCCACTTAGGCTTTGCGTTTATCCAAGATTTTGAGGGGATTGCATATCAAAAATGGCTTTATCCTTCTTCGGGGTTTCCCGTATTCCCTCGATGTCACTAGGTATCCCAAGAATTTCCATTCTTGTACATCGAAGGAGAATTTCTTCAGGTTATGCTTCAAGTTGATCTTCCAAAGATTGTCAAATGTCTCTTCTATGTCTGCTAACATTTCTTTTTCACTCTTATTTTGATGACCATATCATCAACATATGCCTCCAAGTTCCTTCCTATTTGTAATTGGAAATCCGAGTCAGCCGTTGGTATGTAGCACCAATGCTTTTTAATCCGAACGACATCTTCACTTTGTCTTCTTTCGCCATTTGTACTTGATGGTATCCCTTATACTCATCCACGAAACATTTATACCAAAACCCTATTACCAATTCGATCTTCCAATCTATCTTCGGCAAAGGATAGTAATCCTTCGAACATGATGCGTTAATGTTTTGAAGTCGATACACTTCTTCCAACTTACATCATATATCTTTACCAACACCGGGTTTGAGATCCAGGTTAGGTAACGTAACTGTCTAACAATACCAGCTTTAAGCCATTCGTCCATTTCTTTTCTTACCGATCGACTCTTTTCAAGTGATAAAGTGCGTCTTTTTTGGGATGTCGGATGATCAGAAACATTAGCATTTAGAGTGTGTTCAATGATACATCTAGGTACCCCGGTCATGTCTAAAGGCTGCCATGCGAACACGTCCTTATTGTGTTTTAGAAGCATTAGCAACTACTTCCTACATCCTTAAGAATTTTTTTCCCAGTTGTGACTAATTGATCTGGAAAAGTTGGATTGACAAGGAACTCCACCGTGAGCATCACTTCCTTTGTTTCGAAAGCCAAATTATTTCAGCTTCCTGTTTTTCATTAGTTTTCACATTCTTTTCTAACATTTGTTTATTTTCCAGCCCACGACACTCCAATATGATATTCGAACGGGTAACCAAAGTAGATATTCCCCTCGACGTGGGGAAGTTCATCATGGAATGAATGGTTGAAGAGAAAACCCTGAGTTCTTTGATTCTAGACCGTCTGTTAGGAATTAGAAAATTCCAGTGCTGAAAGAGTCGGTCACCCCAACTATTATCTAGCATAAGTTAGCTCGTAGATTGGTCATTTATTACGGTCTATGTAGTTAGTTAGTAGTGTAAAATAGTTTAGTGCAACACCGTGGAAGAAGGTCGGGTCTTTACCCACTGTATCCCTGATCCACAAGCCGTCAGGAGGTCGTTTAGTTTGTAACCTATAAATACCCTCTACCTTGCAAGGTAGAGGGTTGGATGTTCTTTGGTAATCTAATATTCAACTAGTTTCTCTCACTAGAATGTCCCACTCTTTCTCTCTCTAAAAACCATCTATGTGCTCATTGTGTTAATGTTATGATGTGTATGTGAAAAGTTAATATCTAACAATTGGTATCAAGAGCCATGGTTAGATCATATCTTGCACATCTTTGGATTTATAGTGGTTTTTAGGTGGTTTTTGAGTTTGAAAAAGTTTAGTGGTTTTTGCATCATTTGGTTGATTTCTTGTGTTAAAGTTTGAATTTTGTTGGTACTTTTGTGTTTAGAATCATCATATGTGTTTAGGTTTTCATTTGGGAAGCTTGAATCATCTTGGTTGGGTTGTTTTTGGATTGAAAAGTGAAGTTTATTTGGTTTTTCAAGCTAGCGACTTAGCTCTCGGAATAGTTTCTTGGTAGCGACTTACTTCACAGTTTTGTAGCGACTTACAGTGTTAAAAGCTAGCGAGTTAGAGCTAGCGAGTTAAAGGACAAGTAGTGGACTCTCCACTACGGGTAGCGACTTGTGGTAGCGACTTGGTCAGTAGCGAGTTGCTCTTTAGCGACTTGTGTCTCTAGCGACTTGTGTAGCGAATTACTGCCAAAATTTGGTTAGCGACTTGGTGTGCAGCGAGTTACCACCTAGCGACTTACATCTGGCTAGCGAATTGGAAAGCTAGCGACTTAGAGTGGTGGCGAATTAGTGTTGGCGACTTGGGATTAGTACTTGTAGCGAATTGATTATTAATTCTCTAGAGACTTTGGGGAGTAATTCATAATAACACAATGTCAGTCATCACGGATTCTTTAATCACCAAAGTACTTGCTCTCTATGACACAGCACAGAATAGTGAAACTGAATGCCCATCTGAAGACCTCACACCTAATGACTCAGTATCAATCAATCAGAATAACTCAAATAAGTCACTCTTAATATCCTCAGATAATACTAAGAATATGGAATGCACCAGTGAGCCGTTTCAACATCTCAGTCAGCTTCTCAGATTATTCTTATCAACAACTATGGATCGAACAAGTTGTGCTATCCTTCGTCAGGATTTTCCCACTTTAACAAGAACTGTTTTGCTCAACTTAGAACGACTAAGGGTTCAAATTAACAAAGAAAAGATCTCTTCTGATGATTCTCATGCTGCCCTCCAAACCATCGTCAACCAATTTCAACCACTTATTTGACTTTGATGATATCATGACTGGAATGTCTTTCAAGAAACACACGGGAATGGAAATTCATGAGTTCAGAAACTCCTTTATTCAACTTATGAGTAATATGGAAACATACATTGAAGAAACTGCTAATGAGAATAACAAGATGAAGGAATTGAACGAGTGTCAAGAGTGTCCATGGAACAATGATAACGTGTCATGCTTCATTCCAATTGAACCAGCAGAAGACACTGTTTGCAGAATCTCAGCTGTGATGGAAAAAGATGTAGAGGACAACACTGATTTCAAATTCTCAGAGTCTGAAAAGGGATCAATCGACAAGGTACACTTATCTGATCACACCAATTCTCACAAAAAGGTAAATGATTCTTACCCAGAACATGACAATGTGGAATCAATCTTTGTCTTGTCTGAATCTAATGCATGCAACATGATTGAAAAAAGGGTATATGATGAGCTTTCAAACAAATTTTCAAATCTTGAAAAACACTGTATCTCTTTGCAAATTGAAATACAACATAAGGATGAAATTTTGTATGCAAATAAAAAGTGTAGTAATCTGGAACTTCCAGAATTTAGAGAATTTTTTGAAATTAATCAGTTAAAATTCCAGATTCAGGACAAAGATTCGACCATAAGAAATCTGAAATCTCTTCTTTCAGAAGCCCAGAAATGTGACCGTCATGAGATGAGTGATACACTAGATTCTAGGAATTCTGAACTAGCTCTATGTGTGTCCAACCTTCTAAGAGAAAATGAGCAGTTAAGAAAGAACCTTGAGGATGCAAACTCTAAATTAATCAATCAATCTAATCTATTGATGAAAGATATTGATGACCTCAAAGCACAAATTCAGGATAAGAGCTTCAATATTGTTGCCCTAAAAAATGAGCTCAGGAAGTATGCTGGAAATAGGATGAACACTAAGTTTGCAAAACCTTCAACTTTGGGAAAGTCAACGGTTCAGAACCACTTGAAACGAACAGTTACTAAACAACCTAATGCCTTTAGGTCTGAAAGAGCTAAACCATTGAAATCTAAGCTTACATCCCAAGTTGATTACAAGTCTGTTTTGTCAAAACCAGTCACTTCATTGCCTAATTCAGATATGATGAATCCCAAGCACAGGACTAATGAACATCACCCACAAGTCAAAAATGCTACAAGCTTAACTAGATTTCATGCAAAACATAGTCTGACAGATCAATCCCCTAAGAAATTCTCAGATCACAAAAAGACAAATAGTCAAAAGAAGGGTGTGCACTCATTTAGTTCATCTCACTGTGGCTTCAAATGGATTCCCACTGGCAGATTATTTAAGTATACAGGACTTAAACGAACTTACATTCCTAAATCATGCCTCAAGTGGATTCCCACAGGTAAATTCTTCAAGAATGTAGAACCTAACAGGATCCCCATTAATGATATGTCTGGATCATACTGTGTTGCATCTAAATGTGAGACTAAACATGTCACTAACCCTTCTATGTACAAGTCTACATGTGCTTCAAGTACAATGTGCTCTCAGTCTTTTTCAGGTACAATGCTCAACTCAATCAGGAATTTCATGACTTGGTTCCCCTCAGATATGAACATAGCTCATTCAGGAGCTATAGCTTGCCAGAGTTGATGTACTTCTTACTATTGACTCCTATTCATTTTGAATCTGGACTCGTCCTTTCATGTCTTTGTATAAATCAAGTTTTAAAAAAAAAAAAAAAAAAAAAAAAAAATTTTGTTATCATTTTATCATTTTTTTACAATCTAATAATGAATATATTCCTTGTTATCGATAACATCTACGATCCTAGAAATGTCATTCAATAATGGCACGGGATCATAGATGAAGTTCGAACAAATGATATATTCTTGGTAGTTTAATGGGCTCGGGTAATATCAATCAATGTTCTGTGTTGACATTGATTGAGGGGGAGATTTGCTTTATACACCATTGGCTTCTGTGCTGGATATGATGCTTGTTTATTTGTACTATGTGGTGATTTCCTGCTTGTGTGACTAACTGGTTATACATTTGAAATATCTGGCTGTGGTTATACATTTTGCTCATGAGATTTGCCTATGTGTTGAAATGTTGAATTGAATTGCTTCATGATGATCAGTGTAATAATCAATGCTAGAGACGTTATCTTATCCGTGTTAGCATATTATTACCACTCATTCACTAATACCATAGGGACCAAACTTGTCATATAGTGTAAGTTTTTGTTGCACTAGCGTATTACCACCTTAGTTCATAACCACAAGGACCAATTGTGTCATATTGCCTAAGTGAGGTTGTATACCCCTAGCGTGTTACCCATTAGCGAGTTACCTTGTCTCTTCTCTCTTCTCTCTCTCGTTTTTTTTTCTCTCTCTTCGTCTTCTCATTCTTACTAGCGACTTAGCTTAAGGTTTGCTTTGATTCCCTCTTTTTGTTACTATCTTATGCTTTAGTGTCTAGTGTCTAACTTATCACTCTTTCCAGATCCTTTCAGTGCTCGCGTAGTGTGATTTGTTGACTCTCTCGCTTAGGTTCGGATCTTCTTTGTAAATCGTATGTGTGTTACTTATAAAATGACTGAACGTGTTATACATTGTTTGGATTATATTGTTTGGACTATATTGGTTGAATACATTGATGGATGAGTAAAATGGATCAGACTGATGGGTTGGGTTAGGTATGTTCTTGGTGGCGAGTTAGATTGTTCTTGGTAGCGACTTAGTATGAATGTTCTTCATGGCGAGTTAGAGCTCTACATAGCGAACACGTCACCGCAGCGAATTAGCTCACTAGCTTCCAGCGACTTAGTTAGCGAGTTAGTAACTAGCGACTTGTATTTACAAGTTAGCGAATTAATAACCTAGCGACTTAGTTAACCTCTTTGTAGCGACTTGGCTTAGTTACTGTACATGGCGACTTGACTTTATGAGCTAGCGAATTATCCTAGCGACTTGGTTAGCGAATTAGCAGATAGCGACTTGTATTTTCAAGTTAGCGAATTTAATTACCTAGCGACTTAGTTGACTGCTTGTAGCGACTTGGTTTAGGTTTTATTCATGGCAACTTGGTCTTACATGTTAGCGAATTTGCTTAGCGACTTAGAGTGCTAATCCTTTTGTGGCTTGTCCGTGGCTCTAGATGATGACTTGTTTTTACAAGTTTATAACAGTGTTCATGATTGAGAATTAGTCTTAGGGTCAAGGATTTTTAAAATGCTCTAAGTTTTGCTAATGATGATTTCGCTCTCACTACTCCTAGGATCCCATAATTCGGCTTGTTGAATTAACTTACTCTATGTAAACTGTTATGACATCTCTGTTTAGGCAAAAGGTACTTGGGTTCTCTCACGACTGCCAAATGTTACTTTTTGCCTCATACATATGTGTTATATCACTTTGTTATGTGTATCTTGATTCATGTCATGTTCTCTCTGTATTGCACTCTTTTGTCCTTTAAGTCCCCTTGAAGCTCGTCATGTAATCATTTATTGGTATGAATGTACTTCATTGATATACTTCATTTATGAATGTTATCATATACCTGAATGTTGTCATATATTTGTAATCTATGCCACTCAATCCTTCTCTGTATGTGTTTTGGGGACTCATTCTGAGTTACTATCTCCATGTTAATGTTGTCTCACTTACCAGTTATTATCTAACCTGTTCCCATCTATCACTATTGACTGTATGATTACTCAGAACATCAATGGCAAGTTCAATCCCAGAAAAGAGCGCTACTCCGTCAGGATCATCCGAAATACTCTCAGACGATGAAATCCTTCCCAAAAGTCAATGGGCTGCTATTGGTAAAAGCAACTGTTATGTGGACCTACAAAGGCTCCCACAAAATCCGATATTCAAAGTTTCAATTGACATCCTCAAAAACACTAACTTCTTCGGTGCTATTACCAAGCAATGCTCGATTCCTGCCATCTACATTCAACAATTCTGGAACACCGTTCAATGGAATAAAATCACAGCACGATACTCTTGCAAGCTGGATAATATGGAGTTTACAATTGATTCTGATATTTTGAGCAAAGCTCTTGGAATCACATCATGTGACCCTGACATTCGTTCTGTATCTCCACCTGGTGCTGACGATCTGATCATATTTCTTATTGGGTTAGGCTATCAGAACAGTATCTCAAGAGCCTCTGACATTATCACTGGACACATGTATCAACCCTGGAGAGCTATTGCAACCATTCTGAACGTGTGCTTGTCTGGGAAAACATCAGGGTTCGATAAAGTTAGAATTCCTATCTTGCAAATCCTATGGGGAATCGTTAATAGGGTTGATGTGAATGTCTCAGATCGTATTTGGGAAGAATTCTCGCTATCAATGACCACATTCATATCTGACAGAACCTATTTTCTGAACAATGTTCAAGGTCGTAAGAAGCAGAACAAACTCGTAATTCCCAGCATCAGATTCTCCAAACTTGTCATCCAGTATCTGCAACAAACTCACAACTTCACTCCTAGGTCTGAATCAACTCTTCACAAAGCAGAACATGAATTTATTTTAGGAAACTTGAAATATGTTCCTAGAGGTTCGAATCAAGAAGTATTTGGATTGCCAATTCCTGATCTTCTTCTCACAGATGATATCAAGAAGAAGGACTACTTCAAGCAATACATGAAAAGTGCAACCAAACTCTCTGCTAATGTCACACCCTCTCCTTTACAACCAACTGCTCCCAAGACCACCTCTGACTCTAAAGCATCCTATGCCTCTCTTCCTAAAAAGAGACGTGAAAGATCTCATCAGTCAGAATCTTCATCCAAAAAGCATAAAGAAAAGAAGAAGAAAGTGGAAAAGGAAATAGATGAGAACACTGAGGTGCCAAGGAATACTTTCAGGTTAATTGATGAGGATGACGCTGATCTGCAACGTGGTATTCAGCAAAGTCTTGAAGATCAAAATGTGAAGGCTCCAGTAGGTGGAGTTGTGTTAAGAGAACCCTCTCAACCACCTCAACAAACAGCCCCAATAACACTTGACAAGGGTAAAGGAGTTGCAAGTGATGAACAAGCTGCTCACATGCTTTTAACCATCTCTTCATCTCCCTCCAGCACCACTAATCCATATGAGCTGAAGAGAAGAACAGATTCACCTCATGAAAAGGAACAATCCGGTGTGGTGCCTGAAACGTTCAAGGAATCTCTATCACTTGGTGAGACTCAATCTGAGTTGAATGTTGACACTCTGTTACAAAAGGGCTCACAGGAGAACCTTGGGACAAGATCTGACGAGACCTTGAAGATGGATGAACCAAATCTGTCTACAAACTCTCTATCTTCACTTAAGAATCTTGATGATGACTTCTCTTTTGGTGATCAATTCATTAATGACAAAACCTTAGACTCTGCACAATCCATGTATAATGTCAGCATTCAGCAAGATACTTCAACCATTCCTCCAATGACTGCATCTTCACTATCAACTGCACTTCCACCTCCCTTGCCTGCTCAATCAACCGTACAAACACCATCAACAACACCACCAACTCCAGAACCCATCTTCACAATCGCAAATGAAGAGGCTCCACCAGCTTCTCCTCCACAGATTCTCACGTCTGATCAACTACTGGATAAAACCATTAAAAGGGTAGAAGCACTGGAAAGGCAACTTCCTAAATCTGTTGATTCTCTGGTGGAACGTGTCTACAGATTGGAGCACCTCAACTTCACTGAAGCAGTTACTAATGCTATTGAAGGAGAAGTCAAGGATGCCGTGGAATGGGCAATGAAGGCTCCACTTCTCAGACGATTCAAGGACCTCCCCATCTCCGATATGAGAGCAGCTCTGTGTGAAAGGATGTATGAGGCTGAAGGGGACAAGCATGAGGTTCACAGTAAACTTTATGAGTCACTTGAAGAATCCATCAGGTTCGACAATTATGAACAGTTTAAAATTGAAGTCGGAGAAAAGGATGCTAAAAAGAAAAGAAGGACAATTGTGATGGAAACATTGATGAAGGTTTGCAAAGATCGCAAAGATCCTCCACCACCAGGAGGCGCTGGAACTTCTGGAGCTGGGAACCCTTCGTCAACACCCATTTCACCTCCATCACAGCCACCATCATCAACTCCAAAACCGTCCAATCAATCAGACTCTACAAACAAACAGGGTACTCAGAAGAAATCTGCCGCCTGGACGACGATCGATTCAAGATTTACCTCCACATCCACTTCAATTCCTGATGATCAAGTGGTCCACGAAGAGTCTCAAGTTATGGCTGACTCAGAACCAGATGAAGATGATGCATCGACGAAACATATTCCTAAGCCATCAGAAGATTGGTTTGACAATTACATGGCTGGGAACCGCACTAGTACATCCAGGGTAGCTCCTTCTAGAGACACAATTCAACGCTGCATTGTGGAAGATAGACTTCCTTCTCCAGAACCCACATGGACAATCCCAGAGTCTGACTCTATGATTCCCGACAACAATTGGGCATCAGTTATCACCAATAACTATGAAGTCCCAGCTGAAGACTCTCTTCTGCACTACACTGGTGATATGGGAAGCTTCATTAGATGGTTTTGTGAGCGGAAAAGTATCTCTTCTATAACACCAAAAGATCTAGAAGGACAAGCCTACGAAATTGTCAAAGTCTTCCATTCTGATGCAAACCATCTTCAATATCAGATGGAAGAATGCCATAAGATGCTGAATGACCAAGTCAGTGAGCAAATCAGTCGCTTCAATGTCAACAAATCTCTTCCTCTTGGTGGTGAACCTGGTCAGATAACCATTCAGGCGGAATTCTTCTTCAATCACGACTTGGACTATCTGTGTGCTCGCTCTGCGGAAAGAAGGCATGCTCTATCTATTTCAAAGATGAAAGCTGCAACCTATTCTGATCAGGGGCTTGAGCAGATGGTTCCTGATCAATTCTGGGCAAATGAAGAACAAAAGTATGATATTGCAGCGTCTTATGGTATTTCCCACTGGTGGTTCAAAAAGAAGATGTTCTACATTGAAAGACATGGCGCTGATAAAAGACGCAATGAGGTCAGATCAAAACTACAAATCTTAAGCGTTGTCAGTGTAGAGATCTTCCCGATGTATGGATATGAGTACTTGAAGAAGATTGTCCTTAAAAGAGCTGATTTCAAAATGTATACCATTGAAGAGAACGACTTCAAACATCTTCTGCCCAATGATTTCGAAGATCTCTATCTCTTAAATCTTCAAGGACACCTGGAGCACTTACCTGTACGTGAGAAAAAGGCCCTCTCTGCAGCTGTCACTCTTTGGATCAGGGGCTTAGTCATTCGGAAACGAGTTGAGGACCTTCAGCTTGGCATTGAAAGCTACCAAACCAGGGTCAACCTCACAAGTCCTCAATGGAGTGCAGCGGGGCATGAATTTCATCGTGAATACAAAGTTCTTGACACCCCTAGAGCCGTCATCTTCACCGACAGATATGGATCGCGTATGCTTATGCGTCTATGTGAACTTTACAAGTTTTGTGATGGTACGCTCAAAATGGTCGAAGAAGAACTTGACACCAGAGTGAAAGAAGCCAAACTTGATATGAGATCTTGGGTTAAAACTACTTTCTGGACTGATGATGACGTGAAGAGATGTGAACATTTCATTGCTGCAATCCGACGTAGACTCAAGACACGAAGGATCTTCCGCAGCCTTGAAAGCTTTGTTGGTGGAAGGCTCCGTGATGGTCACTACAAACTTCTTCAAAGAACTGAATGAAGACGCCTTCGGAATACCGTTTATGTTTTGTTAACTTTGTGTTATATGTGGTGTATTATATATGAACAACTGTGATACATGTAATAGTGCTAGGATTTGTACTATGGTTTCCCCTTATGAAAAAAGGGGAAACATCTGTGTTGTCCTTTTTCTTTATCATATAAAATTGGACACATTTTTCTCCTACAAATATTTTACCTCACACTTATTTAAATCACTTGAGATCCAAAATCTCAAAGGATTTAAGATTTTTGATCGGGGGAGAAAATGTGATATAATTATGAAAGATGGTAAAAGATAAGATGACCAATTTTTGTGCATACTTCTCCCTTATATGTGCTAAACAAGTTTTCGAATCTCGAAGCATATATTAAGGGGGAGAACTCTCTTTGTAAATTCAAGTCATCAGGGTACACTACACTTTAAATACTTTAAAGTACCTTGATCACATGGCTTCTAATCCTTTGATGATAAAAGGTTCCCTCTAGTATGTGCAAAACCCTTTTCAACCTCGAGGCACATATTGAGGGGGAGCTAATTCATGAAAACCTCATCCTTCCCGGAAATGCTATACCTACTTGATCTGTTGAGGGAAGTGATGTTGATATCTTTTAGAAAATGGTAATCAAAAGAAGTTAATTCTTTCTCTTGCCTCCGTGTGCAAAACATTTCCAAATACTTGATGCACATGTTGAGGGGGAGTTCTCGTTCTAAAAATATCAAAAACAATTCAGGTACAAAAAGCTTTGATAATATATCACAAGTATCTGAATTGATTTTCAAATGGTTTTCAATTGGATCCAATGGCAGATGAACAATACCAAATTGACCGACCAACTTTACTTTATGTACGGTGATATAAGGATGATAAGGTTAGGTATTGGTTCCCATGATCCGCCAGAACCGGAGGGATCTACCCAGGGACAATCCACTAGTTAGTGTAGAAGTCCTTAGGTATGATGATAAAAGGAGAAAAGTGAGATATGGGAAGTGTGCAGACTAAGACTGAGCTAGTACTGGAATAAACCCAACAAGGTAATAGCTATGAAGTCTCGGTAAGCACTGAAGGGGTTGAAGAATTAAAAAGAATTGAATGAAAATAGGGTGAAAACAAATAGCCCTCCATTAATTCAACCTTAGGGCAGATACCGGGTTCAATTCATATGCTACTGATGGTAACATCGGTATTGAAGACAAGACGTCATGGACCCAGTGACGCACTGCACTTCAACTTTCCAAACCACTCAAGTTCCTCTTAAAAGGGCTTGTTTCATTCTCACGGGGAACCAACATTATCTATCGACTTTCTCTTAGAGATGGTTGATATTGAAGAAGGAGACCCTCTCCCTAGTCTCCGTTATAGGTTCCAAATATGCACAAATTGAGTCTAGAGCCACGAGATCATCAATTAATCTCATTAGGACACTTTCAATGAAGACTCTCTGTTTCACACAATGTGGAAAGAGAGATTATATCTTGAGTCCTACGCATTATCCTTGTGGTATTGCCAGAACATCTGAGTGATGTGTTTACACACTCACAATGAAGATGGAAAGCCTTCTGGAGCCAACATCAAACAAGCTCCTGGTAGGTGGCATGTGAAATCTATTATATAGATCAACCATGTGACAACTGAACAGAAACAATGGGGCGATTCAATCTCTTGAATCAATCCTGGTTCAGGTTATGGATTGACGGATGCCTTTGAAAAACCGGTCGTTGTGCTTATAAACTCTTTTCTTTTGCACATCAACCGTGTACTCATTTTTCAAACCAAAAGGTATTTTTATGATTGATAATTGATTTTCAATAAAACCTTCGTTGTATTGCAAAAACAACTTCTATTGAGCAATACACGATTGTTTTTCAAATCTCTTTTCATCAATCAGTGGACTTAAAATTCGCTGGTTCACTCACTCCGTGTTGTCTTCTTTGAGACGTTCCGGTTTGAGAACAGCTAGAACAGCTGCGAAACCCTGTCAAGGAGATTCTTAGGAATCCTACCTGATCACAGGCAGTACTTGTACTGATCAACGGGGAACCGTGGGCCGTGTACCTCAATTCATCGAAAGTGATCAAAGACACTTTCGTGCGATTTGTTGCTAACTGTTGTATGCAGGTACGCCCGACGTTTGCAGCTGATCAGAATGAAGCAGTCAATCCATAGCCGCATGCTCACTTAACACATTCAACTCAAAAGAAATCATGATTAGTGCATCAATAACTCTGATATTTTCACTCCATGCTTCTGCTACGCTGCTGCCAATATCGTGATTCAACAAATGCTTCCGCTACTCTGATGATAAGATTTCATGATCCAGAATGTGAGCATGTCGGTCCAAAAGTCACAATATCACATTATATCAACACCACAAAGGATGTGTCAGAGATTGTTGATTGCTGAAGATCTCAAAAGCTGGCTCATATTTACTATCTCGTGAATCAGAAATGGACCTCCTACATAAAGTACATATCTTTGCAGACTTTGAAGTTGCACCACCTATGCATCAAGTTTACAATGTTGATGTATGACAGACTTCGAGCTCAAGAACAATGTCAAGTCTAGAATGCTAGGATCTGAAATGTAAACTATGGGGTGACCTCCCTTAGGGGGAGATTGTTAGGAATTAGAAAATTCCAGTGCTGAAAGAGTCGGTCACCCCAACTATTATCTAGCATAAGTTAGCTCGTAGATTGGTCATTTGTTACGGTCTATGTAGTTAGTTAGTAGTGTAAAATAGTTTAGTGCAACACCATGGAAGAAGGTCGGGTCTTTACCCACTGTATCCCTGATCCACAGGCCGTCAGGAGGTCGTTTAGTTTGTAACCTATAAATACCCTCTACCTTGCAAGGTAGAGGGTTGGATGTTCTTTGGTAATCTAATATTCAACTAGTTTCTCTCACTAGAATGTCCCACTCTTTCTCTCTCTAAAAACCATCTATGTGCTCATTGTGTTAATGTTATGATGTGTATGTGAAAAGTTAATATCTAACACCGTCCCACTATGATGTTACATAGCGAAGGTGAACTAACTACTGTGAACTTCATAGTCGTCCTCCGAAATAGACCCTTACTTCTACAACAAACATCCAACTCTATCTTTCCCAATGGTTTATTTTTTCTCCAAAAAATCCCACCAATAGGGTTTGGCTTTCCTTTAGCTTAGCTTTGATCAATGGGCTTAGGTTCTCAAAACAATGCTTATACATTACCTCTATCGATGCTTCTTCGTCAACATAGATCCTTTAGACTAGGTAACTTTCCACTTCAGCCTCTACTATCAGAGATTCATAAGATACATCCTCTAGCAATACCGAAGGGAACATTATAGACACATTCATCCAATCATCCTCTTGGATAATTGACTTTTGTTTCTTACCCTTCGTCCAATTCCAGACCATATTGAACACTTTTCCTTTACCGGTATTATTCCCTTTAGGAGGACCCCTTCCTCTTTTCCTAACGTGCTTCAAAAGGTGTCTAACTTTCTAGACTCGAGAGACATTCCAAGTTGTCTCTTCAGTTGGTAGCAGTCATTCATAAACTACCCTTTTCCCCATAATAATCGCAAAATATATCCAATTTTTTTTCCTATGTGCTTAAACGAGAGGCGGAGGTGGAGGAAGGTTCAACTAGTGTTATCTTGCCCGAATTTCTTTTAGTGGTTTGGTCAATGAATTAAAGTCGGGACGGTGAGTATCATACCTAGGAGCGTCATTCCAGTGATAATTACTTCTATATTGATTGTCATTTCTACGTGCTACATACGGAGAGTATTGTTCACTTGACCAGTAGTCACTTCATCGATCATTTTTTCGTCGGTCCCCCCATATGTGCCCTTGGAGCTAGTCATTTTGAGAGGCTTGGTGTTTCACATTCCTATACGAATCAGATACCTCAAATTTTGGTAACTCTATATTATTGTACACCTCCTACGACCTGGCAAAGTCATGCACCCTTATCATCATTTCTTTTACCGTGTGAGGCACATAATCAGATAAACATTTGGCTAATTCTGGGCATTTGTGAGTGCTCATGAAAGATGAGATTTGCATCACCTCTAACATGCCTATGATGTAGCTAGTGTTGGTTTGTGGTAGTTGCGAACACGATAAAACACTAAAAGTGTGTGAGCCTATGGGGGCACACATGATAAACACGAGTATACGTGTTGAACGTATTTATACTTGAATTATATTACCCGGATATGCATGTAACTTGACCCGACTATCTTGGACGACCCATGGGCTTGCTTAAGCTCTAAGTTGGGTCGATTTAGATGTGGTTTAGGCCATAGACTCCTCCAACTGATCGGGCAAGTGTGGGGAAGGTTGCTTGGGCTTATTTAATTGTCGACCAAGACAAGTCCCATGTTAGGGTCCTTATGGTTTGGCTATAAAAACAAACACCCTCACCTCACATGGTATGCATAATCTTATACCCTAAACATCCATAACTGATCATTGTTCCATCTACAATTCCTAATTGATTTTACCTTAAGTCGATTAGGGTTTCATGGTTGTTTCAAGTTCTAATCTTGCATCGTTTAGATCCAAGTGAATTAGAGGTTGTTGGTTGTTATCTTGTTCCTAAATTCCAGTCGAATAGCAGCAATAAGAAGTGGGTTTTGGCTTCTGGTCATGACTCTTTTCCTTTGACAGAAATCATAGGATATCGGACCCTTTATGTCCGATATTGAATTTGCTAGTTTGCCAGATTTGTAATTCTTAGACAGAAGCAAGCTGGTCTTGATTAGTCTTTATGTTTCATGTGATATTCAAGTAGTTCACTTGTTTAAATGGGTTTTAATACGTTCTCGACTAGCTTCTATATCGAACGTATACGGTTATCGGGTTTGTGTGTGATACTTATAGAGGCATCTATTTTAGATGCTTAGTTTCGTATTGGTTTTCTTGTTCGTTACACTTGCGTTCAATTGCCATGAAAGGTTTGGTTTATCTTTTCCCTTTTATTCATTAATTGTTTATTATTACGTGTTAACCTAATTGCGATTACTAGATCCATATCCGCTGCTCGTAGAGGTTAAATGCTTAACTTAGTTCTAAAATCCCAACAGTGACATCACGAGTCATCTCGTTTTTGCGATTATGGGTTACACGTTTCTTTTAATAAACATGGTTAAAAGGCTGCCTGAAACTAATTTAGTTATTCGTTTTATTTTTGTTTTCACAACTATATGCAATACTTGTCAATTATTAATAAAAAATAACAAGTCACACACAAATTAAAATTAAATTGTTAATTAGAATTAATTTTTTAATTGGAATTAATTAATTGTTAATTAGAATTATATTGATAATTAGAATTACATATTTTTTATTAAATACATAAAATAGCGTAATTACTTGTTAATTGAGATTGCCATGCTTTTTATGTGTTTTCTGGCCACAAGACCCACTCAATTGCTTTTGTGATGTATGGGGCGATCTAGGTTTTGTACCTAGTGACGGTCTTATGGTTCTCCTTTTGGGGAAGACTCGCGAGAGAACTCAGAACAATATGTGGTTATATATTGATGTTTATGCTTATATGTTTGTGATTCCATTATGTGCATTATTGTTACGTACTTTGACACCTAATTGTAAGCATTATGGAATAATACATATCATAACCATAACATTAATATGGGTCTTTATTTACACGCCTAAATATCATGCTCATTGTGACCTGCTATTTGATTCGTGGAAAATCGTTTTTGTTAAGTAAAGTGACCTAAACTATTGAAACAAGTTCTTCATGAATTTAAAAACAAGTCGCTATGGACACTTGGGATGTACGGCTCACCCACTAGAACAAACTAAAAATAGGGTTAAAAGAGGTGCGCAAAGTCACACTGTTAGGTCACTAGTTTTACAAACACAAGTTATAGAGAAAGAGATGAAGGCGGATGAACAAGTAGAACCACACACACACACGAGATACTATGACCGGTTATGAATAAGATGTATGTGAAAGAAAAACTTGAACAACAAACCCTCAAGTGAGGGTTATTACATTGTTTATATAGGCAAGGAGCTAGGGCAACACTCCCTCTCCTTCCCTATTCCTTATTGGGCTTGGGCCTAAGCTTATGGGCCTTCTACATAAGCTACACCTTAAACAAACATAAAGGCCATAATAAAGCTACCTATTACATATGAAATATAAATACTTGAAATACTGTTTAGGAGTGATTCCAACAATCTCCCCCTCAAGTATATATGAATGTAAACGGTGAAGGCGTTGATGTAATAGTAGCTGTGACGTCTTCTGACATTCTTCTTTCTTGTGAGAGGAATTGTCTTGATTCGAACAATCTCCCCAGTGTAGAGAGATAGTTATCTTTGAACAGTTATGCTTCGACGTCATCTTTAACTTTGTTCTTTGATAATTGTTCTTTGTGGTGAAAGTGATAGTATGTTGTTGTCTGCATCAGTCTGCTTCAGGTCTGCTTCGCTGCTCCAGTGTCTCCACATCATTCTTCAACATACTCACACGCTCTTTGATGTTGGAAATGAATACTGATGAAGTTCTTTAAGTCTTTGACTTTGTAGATTCTTTGATTTGATGAAGAATCATTCTGATTGTTGTGTTGCATTCGAATAGAACTTCCATTAGTGATGATGTTGGCGTGAGCATGAGAAGAATCAACACGATCATTCCGCTCCGGAGCTTCCATAAGAAGAAAACATTTCAAACGGTTAGTAATAAGCGGTTTCCGGAACTTACAAGTTTGAACTTCGAGAGTGTCAACAGCATAGTGTGAAAACACAACTCTAATTCTTACAAAGGCCGTTCCTGAACTGGAGTCCCACAAGTGAGATAACGCGATGTACCGAAGTACATCTACAGTTCAGATGAGTCGCTGAGGTACACCGAAGCATCACCTCACGACTGTAGACCGTTTGAGACACACTCCGCGTAATCCACGGGGAGTTACCGAAGTGACCTGCTGTCAGGGCTGTTTGATGTTGACCCTGGCAGGAGTTTCCATTCAATCACTGAGGATCACAGATGTGAACCTCTCATAAATGTTCTCGACAGATTGCTAAGATCTGTAAAGGACTCGATATGAACCACTGATAATCTTATTTGTTGATCATCAAGTGATTAAATGTCAAGTGTTCCTAAGAGATCTTTTGATGAATCTCGTGGCTCTAGACTCAATAGTGCGTTTTGGTTTTTCCTGAGCGGAGACTAGGGAGAGGGTCTCCTTCTTCAACACCAGCGATCTCTAAGAGAAAGCCAATAGTTTACGTAGGGTTCCCTGTGAGAATGGAACAAGCTTCTGTTGAGAAAAACTTGAGTGGCTAAGAAGGTTTAGTGCATGCATCACTGGGTCCATGACGACTTTTAATCTTCAATACCGGTGTCAGTAAGTGACAACCAGTAGCATATGAATTGAACCCGGTGTCTGCCCTAAGTTGAATAATCTGGAGGGCTATTTCTTTTCACCCTTTACTTTACATTTCTTTTTGATTCTTCAACTCCTTCTTTCTTCGATTCTCATTTTTCTCCTTTTTATAATCATTCCTAAGGACTTCTAACACTAACTAATGGTAGTGTCCTTGGGTAGATCCCTCCGGCTCTGGCGGATCATAGGACGGTTATTCCTAACCTTAGTCACCTTATAACTCCATGACTAACCTATGTTTGCCATTAAAACCACTGTTTGTGAAAATATCTCTCAAAGGGTTTGTTAATGAAAAACATGTTTGAACCACAGTGAGAGATGATGTTTTGCATAAATACTCCCCCTCTACATGTGCTTAATAGTTTTAATGGTTAAATTCACAGTGAGGAAAGAGCGCGCACCTTTTGAATTGATCCACTGAAGATAGACAATCCCCCGCAAGACACGGTTACGTTGCATAGTTAAAGAGTTACATTGTCAGCTTTTAGGTGACAACTAGCTCTAATAACTACCTTGAAGGTGTAGAAAAACCTTGAAAGGTTGTCATACCCATCAGAGTTCATGTCTATCAAGAGTTTCTCGAATGGTACTTTCTACTTGGACAAGTCCTTTGCGAGACACGTTTACATTACTAGCGAACTAGCTTGAAATTATTACCCGTCCAGGACAAGTCTTTTCGAGTTACTGACAGTTTAGTACCGTCAATTCGTTGGTTAAGTCTGAGGTACACAGATTCATTTGCATTTTGTACAACATATTTCTTATCACACAATTTTCTCCCCCTTAAAAATGGCATATGAAAATGTTATTTTTGAAACGTTTGAGAATAAATATGACCATTTTGAGTGTTGCGGGAAGAGTGACCACTGTGAACAATTTGTGAACAAAGTTTTAATTCAAATACTCCCCCTCAACTAGTGATATAAACGGTTGAGGTTTTGAAAATCATATGGGGAAGTACTTGTGTTTTTGAGCAAAACCTTGAAAAATGAAAGGTTTGATAGGTTTTACTCAAAAATAAGAAACTTTCGCTCCTTTTATAAGGATTGTGGCACTGAGGCGTACCACAGGGTCCTTTCTTGACCATTACGGGTTGTACACTGTTATGTGTGCACAAGCCATAGACATATATAATCACACATCCAAAATTATATGAAGGAAACAATTCAAGGGGTACCAGGAAGTGCAGTGATGTTCCCAGGAGTGCGCACAGGGCGTTGAAAGCCGGTGATGTTTCTCCTGGGTCGACCACCAACATAGCTCTCCAATCGTCTGAACTGATCCCTTCTGAACAACCGTTCATCAATCATGGTGATGATTCGTCTCACATCCCTCCTTTCCTGAGAATTCCAGCGCTTAGGAGACCCAACTTTCAGGCGTATATCCTTCAACCTGTACGCCAATCCATCCCTAACCAGCTTCAAGGTATGATCCCCGAATTTGTGGAGCTCACTACATGCCATTAAGTAGTTTCTTTGAAGTTCACTATGGTAAACAACGCCGAAAGGTTTGCTGATGAGTGTATATTGAGATAGCTGGTTGAGATCGGGAAGAGTAAGCGTTGGAGGAGTGAGGTTGACACGCGTATGATAAGATTCAACAGACATCTGGATATCTTCAACACATTCTTTGATCACGATGCGTCTAATGAAGATTAGAACTGACTTGATAAATTCACGTTGAACGTCAGTCGAGAATTGTCTCATACGACCCTGTACTTTGGCAAGGTACATGTCTTCGATGTCGTTGAGAGATAAGTTCTCAAAGTCAGCCTCGGAGAATCCATAGTCCTGTTCATCTTGTCGTTTGACTATGATATTCTTCAAGAATTTATAGTCCCACTTAGACTTGAGATCAACGTGTTTGATGGCCACGATGTCCTTAGAACTATACACTGCATGTTGAGACTTCTGAACCAGGCAGCTTCTGTAGTAGATTCTTCGGCGTTCAGGCCATTGATGAATCCCATACAATGCATCTTGGTCGTATGCTTGCACGTTGTCAGAAAACAAGTGATTTGCACGTTCCTCGATAGCTATGTAGTTTGAGTAAATAGCCGCTGGGAATGGAAGAGTCAATGATGTAGCATATTTTCGCGAACCATCGCTACCGTGTAAGAGAAAATCTAGGTCTCTGTTAAAACAGTATCGGAAGGAAATTCGTGGTTCGTCTGCTTGGCCAATGGTCGGTAGGGGTTTGGTCCAATCAGTGTAGTATGGAGGGTTGTCCCTTTGTGTGAAGTCAATGTTTGCTTCCGGATTGAGCCAATCCATGTTGTTAGACATAGCTCGAGCGATGTTCTCAAGATGATATTCGACCTCGAGGGCGCTTTCAAAGCTGTCTTTTATAAGTTGAAACGCTTCATTCTTGATTCACTTCAACTCAGATTTCGTCATTTTCTTCACATGGAACTTTTCTTGCAAAAGTTTTGTGTGCTCCAATGTAGAACCGTCTACCAAGTCTTGACCTTCATCAGGGTAGGGAGTTTGATTGACAAGTGTGGAGAACCATTCAAACTCTTCGGTTTTATCGTCATCTAGCCATGATACGACTTCAGGCTGAGTCGTGTTCTTCTTCTTTTTGGAAGGCCTTGATGATGATACTGGTTTCTGCACTTGTTTGGGTGAGGTGGGTTGTTGTCGGGGCTCAAGGACCTCTTCATCGTCACCACCCGTATACTCAAAGTAATCACCTGTTTTATGAGTCAGGGGTGGTAACTCGGAATCGTCCCGAGGTTTATCAGTAGAAGACCGAGGTGGAGGAGACTTTTGTTGAGAAGGAATCCGTGGTGGAGGAGGTGGCATCGAAGTAGATTCACCAGACTGCTTCTGACGTTTAGGTGCAGAGTCCTTGTCCTTATCATCGTCATCTCTTGATCGTTTGGGTTGATCGGCTGACTCCTTGCATGATGATCTGAGTTGAAAATCAAGTAGATTTTCGAAAAATTTAGCTTCATCCGAAGTAAACGTTCCAGATCGCTTTGACATTTGCATCACTAGTTTAGCGATTAACTCAGATTCAGAGAGATCAGCTTCTTTGGCCATTGTATTTTTAACCAATGCGACGATGTTAGGAGTGAGTTGTCTGGAAAATACTTCTCTAGTCACACCGGGGACAGTGTCGAGAAGAAACTTGTGGGTATGATCTCTTGTTGTCTTCTCCAGTTCCTTTTGGACTTTAGGAACGATATCCTGAAGGTACTTGTTAGTGTAACCTTCGATCATTTCGTTTAGTTCCTCTTTACGATGACTCTTCATGAACTTCTGAACAAATTCCCTTTCTTTCTCCATCTTGTCTTTCTCATCATTTAAGTACTGAATTTGGTCAGCAAACCAATTCAGTTTTCTGTAAAGTATGTCCTTCTTTCTGACTTGTTGGACAACTTTCACAATTCTTTCATGAGTCTGAGAAATCCAAGATTTAGGTGGTTTCTTCACGGATTTGGATGATGATCTGGTTGACTTCGTTGATGGTGGTGGTGATGAGTGAGATGATGAGTCTGACGAGGAGGAGACATGAGGAGGCTTGGGGTCCTTAGGCGGTTAAGAAGTTTCCTTCTGAGACTGTGTGGGACTACCCAGAAGCAACTTGTCATAATCATCATCTTTATCTTTCTCAGTCATCTTAATTTCAGGGTTCTCAAACTCATATACGATAGTATCCTCCACAGGCTGTTATTGTTGCAGAAGAGTGGTGGCACCAGATCCCTTACCGGGTTGATTAACCATATCAGGATCTGGTGAGGAGTGGGCAGCACCACTTGATCCTCCGGGGCCACCCATTTGATCTTTAGCAAATTCTTCAGCCTTTTGAAGGTATCTAACGATGTGATACTTCTTCCTGTATGATTTATCCAGTTGCTCTTCTTCATCTTCAGAGCTTTCATCATGTGGCACAAGTACAGGAGTCTTCCCTTTTCCTTTATTAGTTTGAGGACTTGGAGGTTTTGGTACTGAGGGATTTTCATCCTTTGCAGTTTCAGAGTATGTGATCTCTTCATCTATGTCAGTAGCATCAGAGTCCTCGTCCATGAGCTTTCTTTGCGGTTCAGGTGTAGAGGAAGGGATCGGAGTGGCTTCCTGAGATGGAACTTTCTTCTTAGGGGTAGGTTTCCTCTTTGGAGTAGGTTTCTTCTTTGGAACATTCCTCTGACTATCTGTACTTGTGACACTTCCAGCAATTCCTTTTCTGGTTCTCCTTGCAGGTGTTCCAGAAGATTTTTTGTTGAGATGACCAACTTTGCCTTGTCTGACTGCTTCCAGATACCTTTTGTACATTTCGAGCTTTCTGACATCTTTAGTTAGAAGGAAATCTGGCAGCACAGCACCTTGTTTCTTTGTAGACGTTTCCTTGATTCTGACAGATAGAATAGGTTCCGTCAACATATCGTGATTGTCGGGGTCATTGAGCCTCTTGGGAATATCAGGATGAAGTCCAAGTGCTCTCTGGATCAACAATTTAGTATATCTGATGTAGGGAATCTTTGAGCCAAGTTTGTTGAGAAATGACATCATGTCATCCCAAATTAGAGCTTCGATAGCAATGTGTTTCCTGTTGACCAATGCCCAGAATATTTGCAGTTCCATGAGCTTAGGGTGCTCATAGCCGCTGTCACGACCAGAAACAGACTTGGTGATGATCATGTAGAGAGTTCTCCAGGGTTGAGGAATACTCTTAAGCTCTACGTGAGAATGCTTGGTGATTACTCCTGTAGCCTCGTCATAACCGATATCGATTAAGAATTAGAGAGTGAGCTCTTCAACAGGTGTGGCATATAGTTTGGTTGGATCGACATCAGGAATTAGGAGAACAGCCCTTAAGTATGCAGGTGTAATGGTGACTTGTTTGTGATTCAGAGTCACCGTCACAGCAGTCTGTCCTTTGACCCTTTCCATAGTGTTCCAGAACTGTTGGATGTAGATCTCAGGAATAGTTGCAGAGTGAGTAAGCATGTTCTGATACGGATGAGTCCTCAGAATATCAATAGCAATTAGACACGAAGATTCTGAGCAAGTGAGGGTGTCAAAGTCAACACGGAGATTGTTCTTTCCTATCTTCATTGGATAGCCATGAGGTTAGATATCAGCAATGGAGAGAACTTCAGATGCATCCACATTCATTTGTTCAGCCATGTCGTGATCTGAAATAACATTAGCCAAAAGAACCAACATATCGAAAGACATACTGTTAGTCAACAGAAGGTCTTATTGTCTAGTTATTGAATGTACAGTGTCAATGATTGTTACGAGTCCTAAGTCACTTGTATGTTCAATAGTTCAATGACGTAGTGAAATGTTTCGTGAGTTAGTTAACTTTAAGTTTTAAAGTTTATTTTATCACTTATTGTTCACAACATATCAAACGATTTAAGTTTATTAGTGACATTATTGGATTCGTGACGATATGATTAGTTTATTTACAGGTTTGTACACGTAACAATTCATAACGAAGGTGTGATCCAGGCTTATGCGTAGGATTGGTAAAGTTATGCGTAGACAGGAATGATATATGCTTAGGCGTAAACTTACGCGTAGAATCCTAACTTACGCGTAAGAAGTGTTACGCGTAGGAAAAGGAGACCTTATGCGTAGAGCTTATGCGTAGGCATATATTAACCTTACGCGTAAGGCTACTCGTAAGAGTTGACCTTATGCGTAGAGGTCACTGTTTACGCATATCCTTCACAGGATACGCGTAGTCCCATATGTAGAACCTTATGCGTAGAAGCTACGCGTAAGACTAATCTTACGCATAACAAGCTACGCGTAAGGTGATCCTTATGCGTAGAGTAACAACAACCTTGATTCTGAATATTAAGTGTAGCAAGCCTGAAACAAAGCATCATATCATCAATGTTTAACACATAACATTCATTTTATGACAGATCATAACACAATTGGACAGTTTAACAGTTATGCGTAGAAATCCTTACGCATAGTCTAAAACCCTAAATTTACGCGTATGAATTTTAGCCATAGAATTTGCATCAAAGTTTTTCTGGTATATCTTAGATGTTGTGAGAGCATATTGACCAAGTCTTAACACTTAGTTTGCAGGAATCAAAAATACCCAATTTTTAGAACATTAAACCCTAATTCCTAATTCTGAATCAATTAAGGTTTCTGGGTGGTTATAAGGCATGGATATCATCAATTCAACAGCACATAAGCATAACACAACAATCTTTTTGACCAACACACTTCACATTCGAAAATACCCAATTCGACTCATAAACCCTAATTTTCAAAAATCATCAATTCGTGTTTCTGGGTGGATTTTGATGGTTAAAATGGTATCATTGATGTATTATGAACGTTTTGACACAAATCATTTCACCATAAACACACACATATTGATTGTGTGTTCTTACGCATAAGCGTAGAACACCTAATCACGCGTAGAAAACGTTTTAGCCGTAGGATTTACATGAAATTCAAAACCTTATCTTAAAAACATGTTGTGATCACGAAAACACTTAAAAGATGAAGATCAAAAGCACGGTTTTCTTGAATCAATTCAAAGTGTAGGATGGTTTTATGTTTTGAGTAATAAATGAGAAGTGAAAGTTAGGTGGAGGATATTTTTTATTCAAAATATCTTTAAGGTTTTGACAGTTTTGGTCCCTCCACCTTTTCCTTTTTCAATCAAAGCCTTTTAACTTCCATTTTGGTTACCAAACAAAGATTTTTAGGAAAGAACCATGACGACACTCCCCATCGACTTGAGAAAAATAATGAAAGGTTATTAATTTAAGTCCGAGGAGTGTCTTTGAACCAGAAAATGTACCACCATTTGTAACAGAATCAACCGAGATATGATAACATGCAAGTACACAGATGTTTAGAAACAGTTAAGAGATTATTTTCTCCCCCTCAACACTTGATCGGAAAAATACTTAATTTTGAAAGATTAAAGTGTTGACGGAAGAAATGTACTTGCCATGTTGAAGGAAAGATAGATTAGGAGAATATTTTTGTTGTTTTATCGGATTTTATATTTTTGTATTTTGTTTTTGAAAAAATTATTTACAGAAGATGTTTTGGTGTTTGACATGTTTTTAAGACTGTTTTAAGAGGTCATCCAATTCCTCTTGAGTCAAACACCTCATACCAATTCGGTGGCCCAACTCATTAAACCTAGCGGGAGGCAAGGCTTTGGTGAGCAGATCTGCCAATTGGTATTCAGTACCCACAAAGTATAATTCAACGGTACCCTGTTCCACGTGGTCCTTGATGAAATGATAGCGAAGATCGATGTGCTTTGATTTCGAGTGCTGAACTGAGTTGCACGAGATCGCAATGGCACTCCGATTGTCGCAGTACATCGGGATTCTGTCAAATACGTAACCATAGTCTTTGAGTTGTGTTCTCATCCAGATGACTTGAGCACAACACGCGGACATGGCTACATATTCTGCTTCGGTTGATGACAGGGATGTACAATCCTGCTTCTTTGATTGCCAAGACACCAGTTTATCACCGAGAAATTGCAGAGCTCCTGAAGTACTTTTTCTTGAGTCTAAGCATCCTGCGTGATCAGCGTCTGAAAAAGCGATTAGTTCAAAACCAGAATCCTTCGGATACCAGATCCCCAAGTTAATGGTTCCCTTGATGTATCGGAGGATTCTTTTAGCCTCAGAGAGGTGGGTTTCAGTTGGACGCGACTGATAACGGGAGCATAGATAAACGGCAAAGACAATATCAGGTCTGCTAGCTGTTAGATACATGAGAGACCCAATTATACTTTGGTATTTGGTAGGGTCAACCAATTTCCCATGTAAATCAGCATCTAATTTCTTGGTATGAGCCATTGGTGTGGCATAAGTGTCACAGGTTGTCATTCCAAATTTGTTTAACAGTTCAAGGGCATATTTGGACTGACTCAAGAAAATACCACGGGGTGATTGATGAACTTGCAGTCCTAGAAAGAGCGTAAGTTCACCCATCATGGACATTTCAAAATTTTTCTTCATTAGTTTTGCAAAAGCGATTGAAAACTTTTTATGTGTAGACCCAAAAATGATGTAATCCACGTAAATTTGAACAATTAAGATGTGTGCCCCGTGATATTGTATAAAAAGAGTTGGGTCAACCGAGCCTTTGGTGAAATTATTGGCAATGAGGAAAGATGATAGCTTATCGTACCATGCCCGAGGGGCTTGTTTGAGACCATAAAGAGCTTTGTTCAGTTTGTAGACATGGTTCGGGAACTCAGGATCAATGAATCCATCTGGTTGGCTGACATAGACCGTTTCTTTAAGTTGTCCATTGAGAAACGCCGTTTTGACATCCATCTGATAGACCGTCATATTCATATGAGCAGCGAACGCGAGAAATATCCGAACAGCCTCAAGACGAGCAACCAGAGCAAAAGATTCTTCAA
This sequence comes from Chrysanthemum seticuspe, assembly GCA_019973895.1. NCBI lineage: Eukaryota > Viridiplantae > Streptophyta > Magnoliopsida > Asterales > Asteraceae > Chrysanthemum > Chrysanthemum seticuspe. The sequence goes on from BPTQ01000009.1 coordinate 124,860,046, forward strand.
AGTCTATTCCTTCTTCCTGACGATAGCCCTTAGCAACTAGACGTGACTTGTTTCGGATGACATTCCCTTCAGCATCCAATTTGTTTTTCCAAATCCATTTTAGACCAATGACGTAGACCCCTGTTGGTCTTTCAACCAGTTCCCATACTTCAAGACGTTTAAATTGGTTGAGTTCTTCCTGCATGGATTCAATCCAGTTGTCTTTTGTCATTGCATCTTTAATGTTTTTAGGCTCAGATTGGTAGACAGTGAGAGCATAAATGCAATGTTCACCATCTGTGTGAAGACGTGTCTCGTAACGACTGGTTGATTCGGGTTGCCAATAATGTTAGCCAGAGGATGGTCTTTTGTCCATCTATGTGTAGAGGGTTGATGTTGGTATACATTGTGCAGATTCTGAGGATTCAAATGGTTTGTTGAAGATTCCGCGACATCTGGTGCAGCAGTCTCATTAGCAAACGGGTTGAAGAACGCATTTGGATCAAAATCTGCAGGTGGGGGTACTTCATTCAGAATATCATCAGCTGGTTCATCATTGTTGGAAGCGGTGTGTTCAACTGTTGTGTTGGAGTCAACTGGTGTAGGTGCATCTTCAACAGTAGTTGTCGTAGCAGGTGTATCAGGTATAGGAATGTTATCAGGTTGTGCAGCGGAAACAGCGGATACCCCTGGAGCACGTTCATCAATATCATCATTGAACAGAGGAGCAAATAACCTTTCCATTTGTTGACGAGTGAGCTGGGGGCTTTGTTCAGCTGATGATGGGGGTTGAGGGAAGTTTAAACGGTTGTGACCGGGTTCTAAGCTGTTATAATCAGAAGCCATTTCCGTGAGTTCATCGAAATGAGCATGAATCGTTTCCATTACCTCCTTAGTTCGACGATTCCAGATTCGGAAACCTTTAGAATTGTCACATTATCCAATAAAGACTCCAATATCAGCTTTGGCTTTGAGCTTTCCAAAATCATCACGATCATTATTCGGATAGCAAAGGGATCCAAATACATGAAAGTGTTTGAGGTTCGGTTTATAGTTGTGGACAAGCTCGAAAGGTGTTTTGTTGTGGCGTTTTGTGATCATAGAACGGTTTTGATTATAGCATGCAGTAGATACAGCTTCTGCCCATAAGTAATCTGGAAGTTTAGCATTGATTAACATTGTTCTTGCAGCTTCCACTAACGTTCGGTTTCGTCTTTCAACAACTCCGTTTTGTTCAGGTGTACGTGCAATAGATGTTTGATGCTGAATTCCCACTTTCTCATAAAATTCACGAAGGGTTTGGTTAACAAATTCAATTCCTTTGTCTGTCCGAATTATCCTGACGGTGTTGCGGAGCTGAACCTGTATCTTTGTGAGAAAGGTGATGATCATTTGTGGAGCTTGGTCTTTGCTACGAAGAAAGTAGACCCAAGTCCATCGTGAGTAGTCATCAACAATTACTAAGATGTAGCGTTTGCCATTGATCGTTTGCACGCGCATCGGGCCACACAAATCCATGTGAAGAAGATGTAGTACATGCTGAGAGCTGTGTTCCACCTTTGAAGGAAAATGAGCACGAGTGCTTTTCCCTTGTTCACAGGCTGAGCAAAGGTGATATTTTGAATACCGGAATCGTGGGAGTCCTTCAACTAGTTTGTGTCGAGCAAGGTTGGTGATGGTTTGAAAGTTTAGATGTGAGAGACGACGGTGCCATAGCCAGGATTTTGTAGATGTTGCCTTTGAAAGTAAGCAAATGGGAGAGGAAGCAACCATGTCTTGCATAGAGATAGTGTAGAGACTAGAATTACGCGAGCCAGACATAAGGTCATTTCCTTGTAGATCACGAATGAAACAAGTTTTCTCCCTGAAAGCAACCTCCAAATCTCCATCACAAAATTGACCTACTGAAAACAGATTGTGACCGAGACCTTCCACATAGTAAACCCTGTTGATTTCGATGTTCCCATTGACATAATCTCCGTAGCCCATGATAGCTGCGAAGTGATCGTTCCCGAATCTGACAGTGCCAATGAACTTTGCAATAAAGTTGGATAACAGTTTAAGGTTGCCTGTCATGTGTCGGGAACATCCGCTATCAACAATCCAGAGAATGATATGTATCACCTACATTACACACAGACGACACAGATGGAATAGAAGTAGATGTGGAACCCAAAATGTTAGAGGGTTCCGAAGCAGGTATGTTAGACATACCCACATTGATAATTTTAGGCATCCATTTAAATCATAGTGTGTTATATATCCATTTCTGCCATCTATAACTACTCTTTGCTTTAGTCTTAGTGAAAACACTAGGTGGTACTACATTCTTAGGAGGTGAAGCGGGAGCAACTGTGATAGCAATGGTTGCCTTAGAATCTAAAGAAGGCGGTCTACCAAGCACAGACTAAGAATGATTAGTGGGCCTAGAGGTATTCCGATTCTTAGGATTTCGTAATCGAGAGATTATAGCTTTAGCAACACATTTGTCATGACAATCAGAATTCATACTCTTTCGACAAATAACACAAGGTGCATCAGACTGAATATCAAAAGTACTTAACGGTTTAGCATTCGTTACATCACTATTTGTATTACATTTGCCAGACGCAACATCTATAGTGGAAGCAACATGAGTTTTATTCAGAGTCCTAGGGTGTTCTTCTACTTTAGCATTCCTTATTGATCTTTTCTTAGGTCGCAACTTCCTATTCTTTGATTGAGTGCTCCTAGGCTGTGAAGTGCGGATATTTGGAAAAGATGCAACTATTCCTGTTTCAGTAGAGGGAAAGACATTAGCAACTTGTGATTTGGCAGTGGGAATTCTAGGTTCACGATTACTAAGTGTGACTGGTGCTAATCTCTTAATCACAGTAGGCGGAAGTTGATCATACTTTCCTAACATTTCCCGTAACTTAGAGATAGTGTGAATCAGATCTTGATTTTCAGAACGAATATTTCCAGCAAAATTCATGACATCTCTAGTGTGAGCAAGATATTGATCAAGTTCGTTTGATGCTTCAAGTCGAGTCTTTTTGAGTAAATCAAATATGACACCATATTCATGTTTAACTTTTAAAAGTTCTTGTTCATATTTTGAGATTTGACTTTTCAAAGACACATTTTGATCATCCAGTTGCTCAATTTTAGGATCAGAAGATTTTGCACTCAACTGAGCGATTTTCTTTTGAAAACTAAGTTGATGGTTGTGAATATCTTTTTCACACCAATGAAGACGGCGTTTTGCATTGTAAATTTCATTGAGTAATCGTTTATTTTCAGCTTTTAAAGACTCGATCTGAAGCACATTATCAGTGTTCTCAACAGTAACAACAGTTTCAACAATATCAATAGAGATATGATCAGATGCATATGGCAAAGAATAGAATAACACAACATTATGGATATCAGCACAGATAACATCTTCCAAGAGTCGATCAACATCTTTTCTCAAGAGTTTCTTTTTACGTTTAGTATTAGAAATAGATGTTTCTGTTTTCTCGAAAACGTTTTTCATTACCCCAAGTTCCTTATGAAAATCCTTTTCCCAGGCAATTGCACAACTTTTCAAGTTTTTAACATTAGGTAAAAGATTTTTCTAAAAAATGTCTCTTTGTTCTCGCGCCAGAGGCGATTGAAAATGTTCAACTTTGATTTCAGATCGATATTCTATCTCATGTTGTTAAATTTTGAGGTCAGCCATGAAAATGTCAAAATATCAAAGAATTTTTTGATTTTCAGGTTGTGAGTTTACTTCACTAATGGAAGGTAAAGGATCATAAGTTTGTGCAAAGTCTGTTTTGGGATTAACATTAGAAGACTCAGGTGTTTTGATGATAACCCTTGGTGTGTTTGAAGAATCCGTTGGTGTGACGAAAGTGACCGCGTTTTTATAATTAAAAGGTTTGTTGTAAATAACATTTTTTAATTTTGATCGACTCTCGTCTTCTGCATCTAATTCCTCTTGACGATGATATTCAACAACACTCATGACAGTATTATCAATTTTGTATTCTGCACTTGAAACTTCAGGAGTTGGTTTGAATGTTTTTAGTGAAAGCTTTGGTTTGTAATCAGCTAGATTTTTTCCATATCCTTTTGGATTGGGTTTTAAGGTAAACTTTTCAATAGCTGTTACTGATTCACCATGTTTGTAAACAACAGTTTTAAACTCTTTAAGTTTGTTTTGCAAGCCGATAATTTCTTCAAGAAGGTCATCTACCCGATTCGTTGAATGCTTTTTGTATGCGGAGAACTGTTTTTGACAATTTAACAACTCAGCCTTAGCTTTTTGATTTTCCAAGGTGAGAGCGTTAATTTGCTTTTTATGTTCGTGTTTCAGTTGTTCTAATTCAGACAACAAAGCATTCTTCGAGGCGGCTAGATCACGCATCTGTCTCTCTAAATATTATTCGTTTTGATGATATTTTGCAAAAGCGGCTTCAAAACCTTTTTCAGGGTTGTCTTGAGTTTTGAAAAAGTTGAGTTGCATTTGTAAACATTCAAAATCCTTGGTTATCAGGGCATTTTTACTTTTTAAGGACTGATTTAATGCAGCACATGCATCAATTTGGGATTGTTGGTCTTTAAGTAACAGAACAAGATCTGGATGGGGCAAAGGTTCATCTTGTTCAACGTGAGTCACAACATGATCATTATTTAGATCCTCAAGTATAACCACGGAGTCAATTTGATTATCAAGGGAAACCATAAGGTCTTCTGGATCGTCAAATGTAACTATGGGGTTTATTTGAAAATCGTCAGAATGAGATGTAGATAACTCATTTTGAACATTCTGAGCCGTGCCGGATTCAGATATTGATGGAGATATTAGTTCAGATATGATGATGGTTTGTTCGGGTACCTGAGACAAGCCATCAGTGTCATACACTGGGCCTGTTTCACTCATGTGTAACTCTTGCATATTAGCCATCAACATAACAGCTGCATTGGCCTGCAAGTCCTCCATATCATCATCTGAGTCTGCATCTGCCATAAAGCTATGTTCTTTGTCTGTGAGAGATCCACCAGCTTCATCCTTAAGAGCCAAAAGTAGAGCCTCTTTGAAATAAGCACTGCCCCTAGTCTATGGCTTTGGGCATGCATTAGCCAGGTGTCCTTTCTCATTGCAGTTGTAGCATCTAGGACCATTTAACCGATTCTGAGCATTTCCCTGATCCACCACTTGAGCTCTGTTGTTATTCCTACCCACAGCATTAAACCCTTGACCACCGCCCATTTGACGACCATAATCACGATTCTGAACTTCAACACGTCCATTGTTCACAACAGCTTGAGTCCGTGTGTTAGATGAGGAACGAATACGATTGTTGGATTTGTTGGTGTAACGGCCAAAAGCATTAGCAATCATCACAAATCCTTGTTGCAATGCTTCGAACGGATCGGTTTCCTCAGTCGCTTCACTGACATATGCTTGAGCATTGTTGTTGTTGTATGGAACCAGTTGATTTTGTTAAGGTTGTTGCTGTGAAGGTGTGTTTGAAGCAGTTGGTTGAGTTGCCGGTTGAGGGGGATAATTCTGTTGAGCATACAAGGCAAGTTGTTGATTATCCGGATGTGACTGTTTAGCAATTTGAGCACGGAGAATCCTTTCCCGATCAACTTCCTTTTCATGAGGCTTCAAGTAATCGTACAACAATCCATAAGTAGAATGATGCATATTCTTCGCTTGACGGAGAAAGATGACATACTTCTCCCATTCAGGACCAAGACTACTCAGGAACTTAGTATTCACTGCAATTCTTGGCATGATGATGTTGTGTTTATCCAAATCATTGATGATGTCTGAAAATCGATGATGATAGGACTCTAGTGTCTCTCCAGGTTCAATCATGAAGTGTTCGTAAGCCAAGTAAATTTTGGATTCCAAATCCTCCTGATTGAGTACAGATCCTTCCATAAGAAGACGAATATGATCCCACATGTTTTGTGCAGTCTTTTGAGCATCAACACTATGAAGAATTGGGTTTGGTAATCCTAAGAGGATGTATTACATTGCAAGTTCATCAGCTTCATAGTGTAGAAGTTCTGTAGGATTTAAATCTGCAACAGTAGCAATGTTGGTTTGTTCATATCTTGGTGGAACAGCAGTTGGATCTCCGGGTACAATGACAGTAGGCATCTCAAATGGACCTTCCAAGATAACCTTCTTTAAGAACTTTCCATGTGGCTTCTTTAGATCACAAAACCTAAAGAACCTTATCACCCATTGATCGTAGTTTCCTGGAGTGAGCATTGGAGGTCTATCAAGTGATCCAACTTCATGAATTGATTGTTGGCTGCTTAAAGCTTCACACATCTTTGCAAACCAAGTGGGTTCCTTCATAGTGGTCCGTGATGGATGTTGATTGAAATCGGTTGTGTAGGGTTGAACTTGAAGGCTTGGTGGTGTTTGAACCATCTGTGGTGGTGGAATTGCACCAAGTTGTGGAGTATGTTGTTGATTAAATTGTTGTTGATAAATAGCTTGTTGTTGATTCCATTGTTGATGTTGTGGAGTTAATTGTTGTTGTTGTTGATGATTATAAGTGTGAGGGAAATAGTTAGAGTATGGTGGTTGAGACATGTTGATGAACTTGTGTAGTAAAAATGGATCTTTGTAGTCGAATGACCCTTTGTTGATGAAGTGTCCTTAGGCGTAGAAAAGACAAGAAACCAAGTAGTACTTATGCGTAAAAACACCAAAAGATACGCGTAACAATAAGAAGTTACGCGTAGGATTTAGCTTACGCATAAGTAAGATAAAAACACTAAAGTTATGCGTAGACAAAAGTTAGGCGTAGAAAGTTAGGCGTAGGATTACCTTATGCGTAGACCTAAGTTTACGCGTAAAGTGAATCTTATGCGTAGGATTTCTACGCGTAAGCTTATGCTTATGCGTAAGTTTAGGGTTTTTGCCCAAATGATCTTTTACACTTCACAGTGCAAAAGATATCCAAAGTCGACGTATTTTCAGACTTATCCAAGTAAGAAAACACGGAATAAACCAGGAAAATAAAGATCAAACCAAGGAAAAATCTTACGCGTAATTTTAGGGTTTTGATACGCGTAGGATTACTCGTAATTTTGATTTTGCCCAAAGATGTTTCTAAACCAGTTTTTGTGTGATGAAATAGCTTCAATAACACCAAAATAACACAAAAGTGTTAAACTTGATGATCCAAAGCACTCAAAATAGTTATGCGTAGAAATACACACACGAATAAAAACTAGTTCAAAAACAATGATCCACGCATAAAGTTTGAAACTTTTTGCCAAAAACAAGTATTTTACCACCTTAAAACGTTGAAAGTACAAGAATCTTGGATTAAAAAGTGTAAAAAACAAGTTTTTAAAAGAGCTAAAGAATGTGTTAAACTTACGCGTAAGACCCAAAACCAAAGAAACTTAAAAAACAAACGAGTACACCCAACTATTTGGCGATTGATACCACTATTAGGTCACTAGTTTTACAAACACAAGTTATAGAGAAAGAGATGAAGGCGGATGAACAAGTAGAACCACACACACACACGAGATACTATGACCGGTTATGAATAAGATGTATGTGAAAGAAAAACTTGAACAACCAACCCTCAAGTGAGGGTTATTATATTGTTTATATAGGCAAGGAGCTAGGGCAACACTCCCTCTCCTTCCCTATTCCTTATTGGGCTTGGGCTTAAGCATATGGGCCTTCTACATAAGCTAGACCTTAAACAAACATAAAGGCCATAATAAAGCTACCTATTACATATGAAATATAAATACTTGAAATACTGTTTAGGAGTGATTCCAACACACACCGAAAGAATGTCTAGGTTATTGCTTCAACGCTTACCTGGTCCTCTGCCTCCCTGTGCGTTCGCTTGGAGCTACCGGGAACCATGATGATCACTACAGTGTCATTACCAAAAGTTTTTAAAATTAGTGTTACAAAGTTGTTTTGCATGCTTCTTTGTACACGACTTTTACCACATTTATATGTGCATACATATTTGTTAATTTTAAGTCTTTGCCATCCAACTATGAACACGTGCATTTTGATTGACTTCTCTGGTCAGACCTAAGGGCTTTTCCAACCCATGGTAATTATTTCGCTTTAGTCAGACCTTTGGTTATTTTTACAAGTTCATACTTGGTCGAATTATTTCGAGTTGGCTTGGTCAGACCTTGAACCCGAGGCATAAGATGAGAACTAAACATGCTCATGACATTATTACTTGTCTACTAATGTCTTGATCAGTCTCATAAATCTAAGAGTTGCATTATGCAATTAACGCTCGTCGCTTACCTCTTGTCCTATTTTTTTACGCCCTAGTTAGACCTTTGGTAATTAAGTGGGAGTGCAAGATGGATTTTAGTCTAAATTAGTAATTAATTGGGTAGTTAATTCTTTTAAGAATGTAACTATCGAAAATACTATAATTGAACTTTCTATGTTTTGATTAACTTTGTTATTGCAACATAATTCGTAAACAAAGTTGTTTTTCTTTAAATGACCAACTTAGTCTTTTTTCCTTGTAAGAAGAGTGAGACTTAGTCCTATCTTTTCTCCTGAGCTGAAAAACTAAGATAGGATTACAAACTATTAAACTCACTAATGATCTTTCGTTACCCTTTTGTGGTCTAGAAATAATTGAAAGATAAAATATTTTCTGTAACTGGAAACATTGTGTTTAAAGCTACCAAAATAAACAACATCCTGCCCTTGTCAGATGTATGAGTTTAAACCACAAAGAGTAAAGAAATTACTAGAATATTCGCTAGGTATTTTTCTTGGACTTTTGTTTATTCCTAAAGTGCTAAATACCCTTGGAGCTTTGTAGACGACAAAGGAGAAATTGCATGCTAAAGATTCAAGTTAATTGAATGCAAGAATGGCTAGTCCATTGTCTACATAAGTAGAACTTCATACACTCTGTTCAATACCTAAGTACATGCTACTCGTAGCCATTTGAAGAGAATTGGAAAGTATATAAAACTGTTATATGCTTCCTACTGGAAATGTAACACTTTTCATGTTGACAAATCTAGTGGGAGCAATTGCATTTTATAACTGAAATAACATTCCTGTAATGCTGTAAATTTCAGTGGAATACGGGATTTATTTCCTGTCAGTCACCCATATGATTTCAAACTTGCTTTGAAATAATTCATTACTTTCCGAATATGAACGATCATTGCTTAAAGGAAAATTGCATTTTATTTTATAAGATAACATGTTGCCTTCCTACTGTCGCTTCCTAAAGCGTTATCTATAGAATAATAATCCACAATTTCTTAGTAAAGGTTATGGTTCTAAAACTACTTATGATATCTATGACATTATCATATTGTTTGAACAATCAATCACGTGTTGTTTGTTATCATAATATGATGTTGTACCTTCCACAAGTGGGAGAAATCTCAAAGTGTGTGCAAAGACCAACAATATTATTGGTATCTCTTGACCGCAAGGTAAAAAAACTAATAATTCTACTAGGACCTAAACACGTTAGATGTTTAATGCCCTACTACATGTAAATAAGAATACTAATAGGACTTAAACACGTGAGATGTTTATTGCCCTACTACATTCTAATAACGATTCTATTAGGACTTGAACACACAAGATGTTTGTTGCCCTACTATATTCAAATGTCATGATATAGTGGAAAGATACTTCAACATTTGACTACATGTTTTAGTTAAAATAATTATGGTTATATGATAATGATCATAATTCTGAAGTTAAAAATTAACTTGAAGTTACTATAAAACTCAATAGTTTGCGTTCATGATTACTTTTGTTAGTATAATTATACTTACATGTTAAGACATAATTATAAAGTCCTTGAATTTATTAATGACTTATAACATAAAGTATATATAGTAATGTGACAAATCATAATTCAGGTCATTTCTCAAACTTTGAAAATTTCACTATTTATCTTGGGAATTTACTATTCAATGGTTACTATTCATCATTTTACTATTCATCATTTTTTAAGTCGATTTGATATTTTGAAAGGGTATTTCAAAAATTTACTATTCACAAAACACTATTCATTCCTGGAGAAAAATCACTATTCATGACTCACTATTCATCATTTTTCGTAAACTAGTTTACGAGTATCAAATTCGCGTAACCGTAATGGTTTAGCTTCGAATTCATGACAAATCATTAAGGACATTTCATATAGACTAGAATTAGTCTACATATCATCAGTAACATCGTCATCATATTAGTTTATGCATGGGTTTGCATATTTCATTAACGCGTATTTATTTATTAAATAAACGCTATCACACGATCATTTATTTTGAAAAATTGATCCGACACTTCCAAAAATTATCCTAATATATTTTTATACTCATTTTAAGACTATTAAAATTATATTATTAGTTTACCCGATGTTTTGAATTTATTTTGTATATATATATTGTTATATATATATATATATATATATATATATATATATTTACGACGGTTTTCGTAAATTCAACTCTATAATTATTTACTCACTCAATACTTGTGAGAAATGTATTTTTATAATTTTTACGACTTCGATATATTTCATTTTGTTCTGTTAAAATCGATTTCTAGCTAACGCTACACTAAATAATTAATTACATGTACAAACTACATTATATACATGTAATTAACAAAACACATCAAATCCCTCCCAAATTTATTCTTGGCCGACCACCCCCCCCCCCCTCCAGTCACCACTTTATGAAATATCTTGTAAGATATATCTACACCTACACAATTTACTTGATATTTGCAAGTATACAAGAGTTCTAATAAAATAAAACACCTACATAACACATATTCAAGGTGTAACAAAACCAAAAACTCTCTCTTTTGTTTTGGGATGGCCGACCAAGGCAAGAAAGAAGAAGGATCATCATTTTTTTTTTCAAGATTCAAGTGTTAAACAAGTTATAGAAGTAATCTAGTTGGGGTTTTGAAATAAAAACCTCAAGATTATTAAGTATGCTTTGCTCAAAAATTCATAATCACTCAAGTAAGTGTTCTAAATATTTTTACTACTCTTTCATAATATTACTTGAGCTATTTTATCATTCTAGTAAGAAAACATGCAAGTATCATATGTATTTATACTACTTTGAATTGTTTTTAGTACTTATTATGAGTTATAATCATCCTATAATTAATCCCTTGAAACATATCATTTTTGATGATGTTTAGGAACCCATGACACCCTAAGAAGGTGTATGGTAGGTTTAGAACAGATTTGGTGTTGATTTGAAGTGATTGAAACAAGTATTACACAAGAAAAACCATTTTCTACAACACTAGATTTGGGTCTGATCGTTTTTACAAAATCTGGAAATTTCACCAGGTCATGGATTATTTTGGAATAGATATTCAGAAAATATACTTTAAAACGAAACCGTGGACGCTTGAACGGGTTAAAACGGATTTATAACGAAGAAGTTATGCTATTTTCAAGTTTAACGACGAAAACTATTTTTCTGAAAATATACATGCTGTCAAGGGTTATTTAAGGGGCAAAAATGAGTTTTAAACCTTATCTGAATGAGTCGAGTTATCGAAAATATATTATTACATACTATCACGATTCCGGGGATATATAAAACGTAGAAAACGGACTTATAAAGACTAAGTTATACACATTTTAAATAAGGATATCGTAACTATTTTTCAAAATGTTCAACCGTTCGTCAAACGGAGTTGTAACGAATAATATACGGTCACTCAAACTTTGCCGAAAACTAACCTTAAACAATATTTTTAGTCCAAGTACCCTACTTCACTTATATTTTTCTTCATGATCGAGACCTCTATGATAAAAATTTAAAAGCTAAGACTTTGAGATAATGTTACAAGCTTTCCAAAACCGTTGAATTTGTTTCCTAACACTCGATATTCACTATTTTACGACTAGCTTTTCAAGGCCACTTAGTCACTTTCACGAATTATCAAAGTACATTATTTTGCGACAAAAAACTATAATTTCTTGATAAATCACTAAACGACTATCGTAAGATGTTGTTTCAACGTAAATACTTGCAAAGTATTTTGTAACTTGACATGATGTCATAAACATATATTTCGATGATAAACTCTATTTTCAAAAATGTACAAGTGGTATAGATTACATGTGGATTTGCATGTACGATATATATTCATGATTTATAATAGATCATATCATTCATATTAGGTTGCAGTTAGAGATTGCACCTCATTTCAGTATTGCCATTATATCATCATAATCATTGTATCAGGTGAGTTTTCATAGCCCCGATTTACAAGTTTATACATTATTTCAAACCTACGGGGGATAATACATTGCACATCATTTATATTACGATACCAAGTATATCAAATTCATTACATTGTTTAAGTTACCTCATTGCCAATTGAATGTCCCCATTTTATAATCATGAACCGTTAATTCCGGAAGAAGCGAGGGTGAGTGAATAGATCTACTGAGGGTGACTCCTCCATCCGGGTTGGTGGTCCCAACTGATCAAACGGATGCGTTTCATTTTATATCATAATTTGAGTTGTTTGGCAAAACACTCTGTTGGAGCGAACATCATGATCAGTCTAGCTTCGGTGTCATGTGCTTATAGCAATTGTAACATTTTTATGTGACATATTTGTCATACATGGCCTATACTTGTGGTAGTCGTATAAAACATTTACATAAACTCTATGAACTCACTCAACCTTTGTGTTGACACTTTTAGCAATGTATTTTCAAGTATCTAAGGCATACACTTCATGGCATGCATAAGGACTTATCATAGAGTCGCGGTGACGACGCGTCTCACATGGATTTTATGCGCTTTAAAACATCGTTTGGATTGTAACAAACTTATTTCCGCAAATGTTGACAATCAATTGGGACCTATCTTTTGTAAACTCTGAATGTTTTATTATATCAAACAATGTGTTTTCCAAATGACACTTTAGGTCGTTCAATATAACTGTAATTGCGATGCTATGGCAGTCATCCCCCAGGAATTCCATTCCGCTGCAAAACAGGTATTTTGGGGGTGTGACAGATTGGCATCAGAGCTTCGGTTATAGAGAACTAGGTTGTATCATTGACCCTATACTATAACTACATCATCATAGCATCTCATCATTTCATCATAAGTGCATACTCACTATACATGCGGTTTTATACGTACATTATGCGGGTTATTTACTTTCATTTCAAATCGATTGTCACATTGATGTCTTCAGATACCCATCCCATCATACTCACATCAGACTTTGACATGGACGATATCTTGTCATTCCCTATCACAATTTTAACATCAGTTGACTCAACACCGATAACATCAGATGACGAGACTGAACCCTTTTAGGAGGACGAAGTTGCACCTACACCATCATGATCACCATTGATTCACCGTAGGATCAGGACTGTTCCTATCATTCTGTCTGGACAGATCATACCATTTGGTAGGACTTATAGGCTTAGTCCTAACGGACCTATTTTCTTAACTCACCACTAAGATTATCATCATCATTTTCATCATCATTATAATCTAAAGCACCATCCGTACCATCGCATCTCATAGACTCATACATCTGACTTGCAACTTGGGAAGCGTGCATGATTTGACACACCATTACCATCTATCACTAGGACTATAGACACTACACCATCTTATAGGTTTGAGGAGGGTAAGAGTTTCAAAGTTGTTGCTGCTAGACAGCCTACTGCTCCTACACTTGAGACATGATTAGACCATCAACAGGAACAGATAACAAGTACCCTTCTATATAATGTAATCTTTATCCTTTATTATCTCCATGATAATCACGACCTTTATTTATTTCACTCCCTATTCCAATTGCCCAATTTCCAATCATTTTGCAACAATATAACGCTATCTTACTAGGGATTAGGGCAACTTTATTCTTGACCAATTAGGAGACTATTACCATTCTATGAGGTTCTCCCATGTATCCTACAAACCATTCAACAAATCTTATTTCAAGTTATTTTGCTACCACTTTATAAAATTATTTCACATAATTTTATTCCAAGCTATTTTACTATCATCTTAGGAAAATGGTTTCACAAAGTTCTAAAACAAGTTGTTTTGTTACCACCCTATAAATTGATTTTCAGTCATTTTAACAACTATTTACTACCATCATGCGAAACAATTTTCATGTTACTCTGAAAAATTGTTTGAGCCATTATCTTACAAAACAAAACGTTGAATACCATCTAAAACTTCAGAGAAACATAATACCATTTCAACAAAACCAAGCATCACATCATTTGTCCTCGATTATACATAGCCTGATCACCTATGTATAATTCAAGAAAGATTATGTCATGAAAGAAACACACAACTTTTCAAACTTCGTAAAACAATCTTCACTCAAAAGCAAAGCTTTGTAATTAGACAAATTTTTCATAAACATCTCTTTTGTTAACACTCTATAGATACCTACGCCATTCATCACTCACTCAACCGATAAGTTAAAATTTTACCAATGACCTTTTTAGGAAAGACTTTCCATACCATCTAGGAGGAGGATTCCTCGATACAAGAAAACAATGAAAGGATTTCGGAACTACCAACAAGGACTAGAAGCATGTAGTAAGATGTTTCAAAACTCAATAGAAATTTTAAGACATCACGAAACAATCTGAACCACTATCTTTGGACTAGAAGCCAAACTCTTTTTTTTTCAAAAGTACCAACTAGACCAAGTTACAAGATTTAGTACAAAGCGAATACACACTAAGCAACACTGTAGAAATAAACTAAGCCTCTTAACTGAGACTACAGAACATTCCATTATACATGGCCTCAGCAATATGTGAACTTCCCTACAATGAGTTTCCCTCAAAGGATAATTGAGTTAAAAATTAAGGTTATCGATATAAACTTCACTTCCATATCAATGGATACAACAGGTCTGAACATATAGGACAATCAATGACTCTCCATCTACAAGTGAAAACAGAACAAACATTCTTCGACATAGTATGAGCTGATATCTATGTTTTTGCTAGCATAATAACAATCTTAGTGAAGAACTATTTTAGAAGCACTTAATATCGGAACAAATCTTGAAAATCAACCATCACACCACATCACTTAAATATTTAAGGTTTTGGTGACTTGGAAACATAGAGCGTGGAAATATTTCGATAAAAGAAATTAAGAGAGACACCATCAAACAATAAACATTTTAGTAATGGAGACTAAGCACCTTAGACAAGGAAGAATCAAGTCATGACACTCGCTAGAACTAGAAA
The DNA here is from genome assembly GCA_019973895.1 of Chrysanthemum seticuspe. Classification (NCBI taxonomy): domain Eukaryota; kingdom Viridiplantae; phylum Streptophyta; class Magnoliopsida; order Asterales; family Asteraceae; genus Chrysanthemum; species Chrysanthemum seticuspe. The sequence continues at coordinate 124,875,297 of BPTQ01000009.1, forward strand.
CACGAGGAATCACAACTGTTACCCATAATCTACTCTTTTCAATAATGTCCTTTTCGACAGACTTGACATTTTGGAATTTTTCATGAGACAAATGGTGTCAATTTCAATTATACCTAATATAAGGTAGCCGATTCACCTTTGATTTCTGACAATCATTTCAAGATTTCTATGGAACCTACTAGAACATGAGTACCGCCTATTATCCTCAACTCAATGGTCAGAGCGAGAGAACAATTCAAACATTAGAAGATATGCTCAAAGCATGTGTGATTTTCTAGAAATGATTAGGCAAATCATACTTCATCGAACAAGTTTCCTTACAACAATAGTTATCACATGAACATATTTACTGCACCAATTAAGGCACTCTATGGTTGAGGTGTTAATCACTTATTTACGGGCCAAAATCAGGAAAGTCCAACTCACTAGTCCATAACTTATTCATGAAACAACAAAGAAATCATACAGATCAAGAATCATTTTCAAGCAACAACAAATAGCTAGATAAGCTACGTCGATATACGATGCAAAATATTGGAAATGTGTTCCATAAGTCACAAACCATTAGAATTTCAAGTTGGCAATAGAGTTATGTTGAAAGTCTCGCCTTGGAAAGGCGTGGTACGATTCAGAAAACACGAGAAGTTAAACTCGAGGTACATTGGGTTATTTAAGATTCCGGATAGAGTATATCCCTTAGCATACAAACTTGATCTTCTGTCAGAACTCGCCAATTTACATAACACGTTTCACGACTCAAATATCCTTACCATTTCACCAATAACACCGTAGAACCCAACGTGGACTGAATTCAGGGACTGAATACCTTTTTGGGTGGGCGAATGTGACAAATCGTAATTTCAGGTCATTTCTCAAACTTTGAAAATTTCACTATTCATCTCGGGAATTTACTATTCACTGGTTACTATTCATCATTTTACTATTCATCGTTTTTGAAGTCGATTTGATATTTTGAAAGGGTATTTCAAAATTTTACTATTCACGAAACACTATTTATTCATGGAGAAGAATCACTATTCATGATTCACTATTCATCATTTTTCGTAAACTAGGTTTACGAGTATCAAATTCGCGTAACCGTAATGGTTTAGCTGCGAATTCATGAAAAATCATTAATGACATTTCATATAGACTAGAATTAGTCTACATATAATCAGTAACATCGTCATCATATTAGTTTATGCATGGGTTTGCATATTTCATTAATGCGTATTTATTTATTATATAAACGCTATCACACGATCATTTATTTTGAATAATTGATCCGACACTTCCAAAAATTATCCTAATATATTTTTATACTCATTTTAAGACTATAAAAATTATATTATTAGTTTACCCGATGTTTTGAATTTATTTTGTATATATATTGTTATATATATATATATATATATTTACGACGGTTTTCGTAAATTCAACTCGATAATTATTTATACACTCAATACTTGTGAGAAATGTATTTTTATAATTTCTACGACTTCGATATATTTTATTTTGTTCTGTTAAAATCGATTTCTAGCTAGCGCTACACTAAATAATTAATTACATGTACAAACTACATTATGTACATAACATTATATTCATTTAATTAACAAAACACATCAAATCCCTCCCCAATTTATTCTTGGCCGACCCCCCCCCCCCCCTTAGTCACCACTTTATGAAATATCTTGTAAGATATATGTACACCTACACAATTTACTTGATATTTGCAAGTATACAAGAGTTCTAATAAAATAAAACACCTACATAACACATATTCAAGGTGTAACAAAACCAAAAACTCTCTCTTTTGTTTTGGGATGGCCGGCCAAGGCAAGAAAGAAGAAGGATCATCATTTTTTTTCAAGATTCAAGTGTTAAACAAGTTATAGAAGTAATCTAGTTAGGGTTTTGAAATAAAAACCTCAAGATTATTAAGTATGCTTTGCTCAAAAATTCATAATCACTCAAGTAAATGTTCTAAATATTTTTACTACTCTTTTATAATATTACTTGAGGTATTTTATTATTGTAGTAAGAAAACATGCAAGTATCATATGTATTTATACCACCTTGAATTGTTTTTAGTACTTATTATGAGTTATACTCATCCTATAATTAATCCCTTGAAACATATCATTGTTGATGATGTTTAGGAACCCATAACACCCTAAGAAGGTGTATGGTAGGTTTAGAATAGATTTGGTGTTGATTTGAAGTGATTAAAACAAGTATTACGCAAGAAAAACCATTTTCGACAACACTAGATTTGGGTCTGATCGTTTATACAAAATATGGAAATTTCGACAGGTCATGGATTATTTTGGGCTAGATATTCAGAAAATCTACTTTAAAATGAAACCGTGGCCGCTTGAACGGGTTAAAACGGATTTATAACGAAGAAGTTATGCTATTTTCAAGTTTAACGACGAAAACTATTTTTCTTAAAATATACATGCTGTCAAGGGTTATTTAAGGGGCAAAAATGAGTTTTAAACCTTATCTAAATGAGTCGACTTGTCTAAAATATATTAGTACATGCTATCACGATTCCGGGGATATATAAAACGTAGAAAACGGACTTATAACGACTAAGTTATACACATTTTAAATAAGGATATCGTAACTATTTTTCACAAGTATAACACTTATATATATTTCCTATTAGTTAAAAAGTATTCTCGCAAGTAACCATGTTTGGAGTCGTTTTTCACATTGATAGAATGCTTTTCAGAAAACGATGTCTTCTAGTAAAAGTGAGTTCACCTAGCCTATTTTCCAAAATGTTCAGCCGTTCGTCAAACGGAGTTGTAACGAATAATATACGGTCACTCACACTTTGTCGAAAACTAACCTTAAACAATATTTTTAGTCCAAGTACCCTACTTCACTTATATTTTTCTTCATGATCGAGACCTCTATGATAAAAATTTAAAAGCTAAGACTTTGAGATAATGTTACAAGCTTTCCAAAACCGTTGAGTTTGTTTCCTAACACTCGATATTCACTATTTTACGACTAGCTTTTCGAGGCCACTTAGTCACTTTCACGAATTATCAAAGTACATTATTTTGCGACGAAAAACTATAATTTCTTGATAAATCACTAAACGACTATCGTAGGATGTTGTTTCAACGTAAATACTTGTGAAGCATTTTGTAACTTGACAAGATGTCATAAACATATATTTCGACGATAAACTCTATTTTCAAAAATGTACAAGTGGTATAGATTACATGTGAATTTGCATGTACGATGTATATTCATGATTTATAATAGATCATATCATTCATATTAGGTTGCAGTTAGAGATTGCACCTCATTTCAGTATTGCCATTATATCATCATAATCATTGTATCAGGTGAGTTTTCATAGCCCCGTTTTACAAGTTTATACATTATTTCAAACCTACGGGGGAGAATACATTGCACATCATTTTTATTACGATACCAAGTATATCAAATTCATTACATTACTTAAGTTACCTCATTACCAATTGAATGTCCCCATTTCATAATCATGAACCGTTAATTTCGGAAGAAGCGAGGGTGAGTGAATAGATCTATTGAGGGTGACTCCTCCATCCGGGTTGGTGGTTCCAACTGGTCAGGGGGATGCATTTCATTTAATATCATAATTTGAGTTGTTTGGAAAAACACTCTGTTGGGGCGAACATCATGATCAGTCTAGCTTCGGTGTCATGTGCTTATAGCAATTGTAACATTTTTATGTGACATATTTGTCATACATGGCCTATACTAGTGGTAGTCATATAAAACATTTACATAAACTCTATGAACTCACTCAACCTTTGTGTTGACACTTTTAGCAATGTATTTTCAGGTATCTAAGGCATACACTTCATGGCATGCAGATGGACTTATCATAGAGTCGCGGTGACGACGCGTCTCACATGGATTTTTATGCAATTTAAAACATCGTTTGGATTGTAACAAACTTATTTCCGCAAATGTTGACAATCAATTGGGACCTATCTTTTGTAAACTCTGAATGTTTTATTATATCAAACGATGTGTTTTCCAAACAACACTTTAGGTCGTTCAATATAGCTGTAACTGCGATGCTATGGCACTCATCCCCAAGGAATTCCATTCCGCTGCAAAACAGGTATTTTGGGGGTGTGACAAGTAAAATGTTATGTCTTATAGTTAACACATAAACATGAGGTCTTTGAATTATTCAAAGACTTAGAATGCATTATTGACATGTTTTGTTTTCTTGTTTATACATTAACCTATAATTCTTGAACAGTTTTGTCTTCTTGTGAACACGTGAACATAAGGTTCTTGTATTATTCAGTGAATATACATTATAGCATGCGTTTGGTTCGTAAATACTTTATATGCAATTTGGCTCGCCGCAATTGACAAGTATTTGGTCCAAAGAGAATTAAGTTATCTATGGAATTCTGATATAGTTTCACATTTCTAATACTCATAGAATACCACTTTAATTATGGTATGTGTTGAATCAAACCTTATTCATATTGTTTGGTTCATGATAGCTTTAATTGCTCTACCTCCAAAACATATCAAGGTTAGAAAATTGCGTGTGTCATGGATACACCCAATATAGTTCAAACCAAAAAGGTATTCAAGACAACCCATAACTGAAAACCCTAATTCATTAGGGATTTTAGGTTTTCCACTCGAATCAATTGAATCCTAAATCCTTTTGGATTTTTGATTTTTCTATACTTCCTAGCTTGAAGATTGTAGTTTTGATGTTCTTCCTAGCTTGACGAAACACAAAACTGTTGCTAGAACTTTTGGTTAAATAGTGATACTAAATTAGAGTTTTTTGATAAATCCTAATTTGAGTTGTTGGAAGGAATTCCATTATGTCTTGATTTAAATTATGAATTTTTTAAAATCTTATGAAACATTTTATTAACTAATATAGAGATGAGAACTTAAAATGTATTTTGTGGTTTCCCATAAAGAACAATTTATTATTACTTAAATACTTAGTATTTAGAGAATTGTCTCCACTTACAAAGTAAGTGGGAATATATATTTATCTCAAAGTTTTTGAGAAAAGAATACTCAACCTTCTAAAATCTACTTATTAATGTCATACTAAGGTTATACATAAAAATGTCGACCGAAGTATAATGATTACTCTCGTTCATAATCCGCAAGGATGCCTCATCACTTGAGTGATATTTTTAATATCAATGTTGAGGGATATAACTTAGAAGATTGTTTTAAATCAGCCTACTACTAAAAGACATTATCACAGCTGATAACTGTCTTAGAACTATGAATGATAAGATGCAGTGCTTAAAAGGCAAATCAAGTTTTGAGCTTGATTGTTATTTTCCTAAGTGTTAAACCTATGAGGTTGGAATATGTTTCTTCTGAAGAAAGGCTCGCAAGGACAAAATTGTATACATATTAATGCATGACATTTAATAAGAACTTTTTAATCATACTTAAGCAATTGACTGTGATTAAATTTTCTTATATAATACACGCATTAATGATATAAAGATAATTAATTGTCATACATGTTTCCTTGTATGAGAATTATGGCAATTAGATTTTGTAACTCTTTCTTTATGATTACCTTTTGCGAGGACGGTGTGTAATCAAAAGGGTTATGAATTTATACTATCTATATGTAGTATACAAAAGTTATACAATCCAAGTTTGGATTGGATCATGCATCTAAGAGCTGAGATCTTGAATTTAATTACTTTATGATTCTGATTAAATTAAGATAACTCTTGAGTACATCTGACATTGAGTGGGAGCAATGTGTTTTTCATTAAAATTTATATGATGAAGACATCATTCCAATTAAGCTAGAGATTGATCCTTAAGCTTGGAATAAAACTTCACTTGGAATTTAGGGAATAAAACAAACAACCTTGAAATAAATGTCTATCTGGAATAAACGAATGTGAAAAATTAAGTCCAACACAAATGCAATATTTCATTTAAGCAAGTCTTAAATGGTATATTTCACCTGAAATAATTTATTACATGGATGGAAACCTTATGTTGTTTTAACTAAGGATTTATCATGTATATATTATATTGTATTTAAGACTAGTTGTTGCTTTTGTACAAGAACAAGATGAGCTGACAACAACAATATCTAATTTAGAATGTTTAGATTATTGTTAATATAGATGTTTTCAAATTATAAAGCATAGTGTTGTATAAGTACAAATGATGCTAGAGGATTATTAATACCAGTTGTAGTAGGATTTTATCATTTATGAAAAATCTGCTAACTAGTTATGCTCAACATAGAGCATTGTTGCATTACACATTAAGGAATGAGAATACTTTACACTTTTAGAAACTGTAAAGATGACCGTCAGTATGTCATTGATTTCTAATACCTCATGCAAGGTAGGGCGACATCTCCATACTATAACTCTTGCAATAGTATGAGCATATGAGATAAGACACTCGTATTACATTTCAAATCCCTCACTATATGTGAAATTTGAAACATGTATTCGGAAAGTTTACTCAGATGACTATTTAGTTTTTCTTTTAAAGAAAGGTTGAGAATGTTGGAAACATTAGGCTTCAACTTACTAAATTGGTTTCATGCATATCTGTTTTAGTATTTGGATAAATGGGATTGAAATACAATTTCTACTTTATGATGAATAAACATACTCGGTATTTGTTATTCATTCATATAGTAATTGTTATCCTATATTTGCATGTTTAATCCTTGAATGATTTTATTGTTCTAAATATGTCTATTGTCAGTTAACAATATGGGAATATTGTTATGTAAGGCAAATGCGAGTGTTGGTTATATTCTAACGAGAATGTGGATTGTTCTCGCTAAACTCATGTGTATTCACTAGAGATGTATATTGGATACCCCAACTTTCAAACATTTACTTTTGGATCTTTGTCATAAGTAAATTATTGAAAATGGTTTGTTAGAGTCATCCTTAGACTTGAGATACAAGCAAGTTCTGTTATGTGTGGATATCATTTTTTGTAAGTATACACAAAGTTATAAAGGCTATATTTCGGAGTGATGTGAAGCAGCATCCACAATACTTGTAGTCAATAAAGGATTTGGTGCTCCACTTGATATGTGCAGAAAGATACCATGGTGCCTCTTCAGAATTAATAAGATAATTGTTCGACCGAACCCAAAGGGTAATGCAAGATGATACTTGATTACATTTGGTATATCTAATTAAATTTTATAACGAGATTCTAAATGGTTAAACTATATGGAATGATTTAAGATCCATATCCATGGTTTAACGGTATCTATAACAAAGGATGATTAAAGCAAGACATTGAATGACCATGCTACGGAGAAACTTTTATGAAACAATTCTCTCAGTCACTTTTAGTTAAAAAGTGAGTGAGAGCGTTTGCTAGGCATTTCTGTCGTTAGTTTTGTGTACCATTCGACACACCAACTCCCAAGTGGGAGCTGTTGGTTTGTGGAAGTTATAAACACGACAAAACACTAAAAGTGAGTGAGCCTATGAGGCACACATGATAAACACGAGTATACGTGTTAAATGTATTTGATACTTGAATTATATTACCCGGATATGCATGTAATTTGACCCGACTATCTTGGACAACTCATAGGCTTGCTTGAGCTCTAAGTTGGGTCTTTAAATGTGGCTTGGGCCATAGACTCCTCCATCTGATCGGGAAAGTGTGGGGAAGGTTGCTTGGGCTTGTTTAATTGTCAACCAAGACAAGACCCATGTTAGGGTTATTTTGGTGTGGCTATAAAAACAAACACCCTCACCTCACATGGTACGCATAATCTTATACCCTAAACATCCATAACTGATCATTTTTTCAGCTACAATTCCTAATTGATTTTACCTCAAGTCGATTAGGGTTTCATGGTTGTTTCAAGTTCTAATCTTGCATCGTTTAGATCCAAGTGAATTAGAGATTGTTGGTTGTTATCTTGTGCCTGAATTCCAGTCAAATAGTAGCAGTAAGAAGTGGGTTTTGGCTTCTGGTTGTGACTCTTTTACTCAGACAGAAAGCATAGGATATCGGACCCTTTATGTCCGATATCGGGTAATATTGAATCTGCTAGTTTTCCATATTTGTAATTCTTAGACAGAAGCAAGCTGGTCTTGATTAGTTTTTCTGTTTCATGTGATATTCAAGTAGTTCACTTGTTTGAATGGGTTTTAATTTTTTCTCGACTAGCTTCTATATCGAATGTATACGGTTATCGGGTTTGTGTGTGATACTCATGGAGGCATCTATTTTAGATGCTTAGTTTCGTATTGGTTTTCTTGTTCGTTACACTTGTGTTCAATTGCCATGAAAGGTTAGGTTTCTATTTTACCTTTTATTCATTAATTGTTTATTATTACGTGTTAACTTAATTGCGATTACTAGATCCATATCCGCTGCGTACTCGTAGAGTTTAAATGGTTAACTTAGTTCTAAAATCCCAACAGCTAGTCTCGTTCGTCCACCGTTCCTTGAACGTTGGTAGTGTTTCATTAGCCTTCTGAATGATCTTCGATATTTCTGTTGGTTCCTTGAAATATTTCCTCCGAAGAGAGAACCTTGTCATGGAAAATTATCAAAGGTCTTCTGAGTTATCAATACTACCCGGAGGTAGTCGGTCGAATCATCCCCTTGCCGAGTTATCCAACGTCTGCTGGAACAACTTGCACCACACTAGCATCTGTCATTCCCCTTGGTTTTCGCCCCTAAAAACTTACTGATATGATCATCCGGATCCATTGACTCATCAAAAAGTTTCAAGCTCATTAGCATTATGTGCTTCGGACCCGATAACTAAATTTCTCGTGAACAGTGATCTTAAGGATTCTCTGAATGGTTTTTGGAGGTCATCCTTCTTTGACCCTACGGTTTCGTTGTTGCTCATATTTCCAGTTGTAAATAGAGCATTGTCCTCGAAGTCTAGGCATATCAATTCAACTACCACATCATTCTTTTCGTTATGCTTCTTCATTAGAGCTCGAAGGGTGGACATCTGATTTAGAATTTTCTCTTGCAAACTTGGTGAGTCCGAAGTGTCATTTCCATTTCCTCTGGCTTGGTCGTGCAGATTCGTTGGATCATTGTTTTAAGTAGGACCTGCCATTCTACAGCCCTAGTAGATTCAATAGCGGGTCCTATGGATGGTGCCAATTTGTTGACGTAAAAATCTGTACGTCAAATTAGGTCACGTGTAGGTTCCTTTGGAATAGAAGTGGAGTCCTATGAGCACCTACACAAAGGGGGACCATACTTTACCCTCGCCTTAGGTTTGTCCCCAAGACCAAGCTCTAGTGTATATACACACACACACACACACACACACATATATATATATATATATATATATATATATATATATATATATATATATATATATATATATATATATATATATGAGAGTAAGTATTGGCTATAGGCCAAATGTTATAGTAATGGATGGGAGTAAATATGTGAGAGAGATTAGATATGCATTGAATGTGTTTGGGGGTATTTATACTACCCCAAAAGCATTGTAACTGTCACATTGGGATTGAGATATTCAGGCTACACCTAGCCTAGGTGGTGTTAGGTCATGTGGGGACAATATCCCTCAATATCTGTGATAGGTGGCGCAAGTGCAGTTGATGGCATGGACCTCTGGATAAAAGGATTCTCAGATAAAAGAGTGGTCAAAAGTTGGTTAGATTCATCAAACTTTAGAAATTTTAGCAGGTCAGATTGCAATTTTGAGTCTGCAACAAGTAGTTAATGGTGGAAACAATATGGGTAATCAAGTTAGCAGAATGACAAGGGTATTTCCAAGATTCAATGGTAAAGATTTGAGGGACTGGGTTTTCAGATATGAACAATTCTTCCTTCTTGATAGTATTCTAGATAACCAAAAGGTAAAACTCATTTCTGTACAACTTTATGATAAAGCAGTGTTATGGCACAAACAATTTATTAAGTTATATGATGAAAATGTGACTTGGAAGGTGTATAAAGAAGAAATAATTCAGAGGTTTGGTATTGTGTTTGATGACCAATGGCTGAATTGAAAAAAGTGAAGTATGAAACCACTACTAAGGCTTATCCTGATACCTTTGATAATCTGTTAAGTAGGTTGATATTAGAGAAGAACATGCTCTTAGTTTTTACCTTGGGGGTTTACCATAAGAAATTGATATGGGGGTGAGGATGTTTAAGCCTAAAACCATATCTAATGCATATTATTTGACCAACTTGCAAGAGGCCACACTTAATGCAGTCAAGAAGAAAAATAGATTGTTGTACACTAGTTGCACAATCACTTCTAAGTTTATCCCACAACCAGTTGAAAATAAAAATTTAAAGCCTTTGTTAGCCTTACCATAAAGAGCCAAGAATTTGTGATTTTATTGTGATCAGAAGTATGTTTCTGGTCATAAGTGTGTGAGGCACTTGTATTCTTTTGTTGTGTTCTCTGATGAAGATGGAGAAGAGGACGATTAAGGTGGAATTGAGGGTTTGGAAGAGGAGGAAATTAAAGTGATAGTAAGGACTCCATATTTTTCTTTAAATGTTTTGAATAGGGCTAACTATAAGACAATGAGAATTATAGGAATTGTTGGTAAACATGTAATACACATTTTGGTATATTCTGGTTCAACCCATAACTTTGTGGATAATGAAATGGCTAAGAAACTTGGTGGTTCTATAAAGAGCACATGTCCACTCTTAGTAACTGTAGGAGACGGATCCAATATGTTCGTTATAGTGAATGTAGAAAGTTCAAAAGGCAGTTGCAAGGTGTGGAATTTTGTTCAAACGTGTTGTTGCTGACATTGAGGGGTTGTGAAATGGTTATAGGAATCCAATGGTTGTCTAAATTGGGTGACATAAACTTCAATTTCAAAAAACTCAAATGGAATTTGTGTATAAGGGAAACACAATGTCATAAATAGGAACTCCTAAAACAACTATGGAGTGGGTGTCTTAAAAGGAATAAAACATGATTGTAAGACAAGGGGGTCAACTCAATTCAATGCAGTTGTGTGTCTACCCTGAAATAGTGGTTAAATTGCTTAGTATAGAAGGATTAAAGGAGGGAATGCAACCTGAATTGACTCAAGTGGTGGAGAAATATGAAGATGTTTTTGTTGTTCCAAAAGAATTACCACCAAATAGACTACATGAACACATAATTCCATTTTTTGATGGGGAAAAACAACTTAATATCAGACCCTATAGGCATTCACCAACCCAAAAAGATGAAATTAAAAACATGGTTCAAGAACTGATGGATTTAAGGGTGATTAAACCAAGTAACAGTCTATTTGCTTATACTATAGTCATGGTTAAGAAGAAAGATAACTCACGGAGGATGTGTCTGGACTATAGACAACTCAATAAGAACACTATCCAGGACAAGTTTCCAATTCCAATTATTAAGGACCTGATTGATGAACTGTATGGAGTTAAAATTTTCTCAAAGTTAGATCTAAAATCTAGTTATCATCAAATAATGATGTTTAAGGATGATGTATCCAAGACAACATTTACGACTTATAAAAGGCATTATGAGTTTTTAGTAATGCCTATTACCTTTCACCTTTCAATCTTTAATGAATGAGGTATTCAAACCGTTTCTGAGAAGATTTACATTGGTATTTTTTAATGAAATATTGGTGTACAGCAAGTCATTGATAGACTATGTGGATCATTTAGAACTTATCTTGTCAACAATGAGGGTACACAAACTATATGCAAAGCTGAGTAAGTATATGTTTGGGACAATACATGTCGATTACCTAATACATCTGGATTACTTAATACATGTGATATCTATTGAGGGGGTATCTACTGATTCAAAAAAGATCAAACTATAGAAGAATGGACAATACCTACAAATGTTAAAAAATTAAGGGGCTTCTTTGGCCTTACTGGTTACTACAAAAGGTTCATTAAGGAGTATGCCAGTGTGAGTATTTTGTTTGTTGAAGAAGAATGGGTTCGAATGGAATGATGAAGCAAAAAATTCCTTTGAGAAACTGAAACAAACTATGATTAGTGCTCTTGTGTTATCTTTACCAAATTTTGACAAAGCGTTTTTGATTGAAACTGATGCATTCGGGGTTCGAATAGGAGCAATTTTAACTCAAGATGGTCATCTTATTGCTTATTTAAGCAAAACACTTTCTACCAAACACCAGTTAATGTCACTTATGAGAAAGAGTTCCTAGTTGTAATAATTGCATTGGGCAAATGGAGGGGCTATTTGCTTGACAGGCACTTCCAGTTCAAGGCAGCCACTTTAGTCTAAAATATATTTTAGATCAAAAAATTACTACTGCCACACAGATGAAATGGCTTTCAAAACATATGATTTGATTATGAGATTGTGTATAAAAAAAGGGATTGAAAATGGGGTTGCATATGCGCTTTCAAGAGTAGAAAATGCTACCGACATGTTCAGTCTTATTGGTACTTCTTCAGTGATAACTAATTTGTTAGACGTATTATAACAAAGTTGGGAAGATGTGTTGGTGATTTTACATCACCGATATTATTTAAGTGTAATGGATTGACTTAGTTGACCAATGTGTAATTTTGATAAATGTTCAACAAGTAGAGGTTGTGCGGAGTGCACACTTGTATGACGTTATTATGATTATTATTCGGGGGCGAAGCCCCGAATGCAGGGGTCCGGGGGCAGCGCCCCTGGTAGCAGGGTCCAAGGGGCAGCGCCCAGGTCAGCTTGGAAAAATTTAATTTGGTATAAAGTGCTATGTTAAAAACGTACTAGAAAATAAAATTTTTTGTATTTTACCCCTTAAATTTAACTGTTTTTGGCGGTTATTATAACTGCAATGGCAGTTACAACCACCTTTGGTTAATTGGTCATATATTCGCTTTTGGTTCTGTTTCATAACACACAAAAACATATTCTCGATTCTAAATCCGAGTTTTATCCTATTTAAGATTTCGGTAGAACCACCGAAATACTTCAATCTGAAAGTGTTTACACGACTCTCAGATTACTGTGATCCAAATTTTCTAACAAGATGTTGTAGAGTTAAAGGAAGTTATAATTAAGCTTAAGCAAGGAAGTACTATGGGAAACAAGTAGGTTTGGGTCAACCAACAGTTAAGAAGAAAAAGGAAGTTTGTAGTAAGAAAAATGCAGAGTTAAGGAAAGGGATTTTGACCCATTTCAACAACAGTCCAGTGGGTGGTCATGTGGGATTTCATGCTACTAGACAGAAAATGTGTTCCTTTTTATATTGGAGAAGATTGAGAAAAGTAGTTAAGCAATGGGTCTGAGATTGTGATGTGTGCTAGATTTGTAAACCAAATATTTCATCCTATCCAAGTTTACTTAATCCATTGCTATCCCAACAGTTGTGGTCTAGTATTTCGATGGACTTTGTTGAAGGCTTACCAAAGTCTCGTGGTAAAAGGTTAATTTGGGTAGTGGTGAATAAACTCAGTAAGCATGCTCATTTTATTGCAATGGAACATCCTTTTACTGAAATCACAGTGTCTCAATTATTCCTTGACAACATTTATAAGCTACATGGTCTACCAAAAAGCATTGTTTCAAACAAAGATAAGGTTTTCATAAGTACTTTTTGAAAGAATTGTTTAAGCTGCTTCAAGTCAAGTTGTTTATGTCGACATCATCCATCCTTAAACTGATGGTCAAACAAAGGTGTTGAATAGGAGTTTGGACTGTTACTTGAGGTGTATGTTGTTGGTTTGTGGGAGTTTAAAACACACGTAAATGACTAGAAGTGTGTGTGCCTATGGGGGCACACACATTATACACGAAGAGTACGTTTATTAAATAATTAATATATATACTTGTTATATTTATTAAGTGTTTAATATGTTTCACGTAATAATTTAACTAATTTAAATATATGTTAAATATAAAAGAGAGGGACTTAGATGTCGGAAAACGAAACTCCCGGACTTCCTTCCAAAAGTGGCCAGCTATAGGGAAGGTTCTAGGAGGGGCTTGGTTGTCGTTTTTCTTAAAAGTAATGGAGTATTATGCTAGAACTTGGAGAGCAAGTTAGGATGATATATAAATATCCTATACCCCTCGTCATTCTATGCAAAAAATTCATTATGTACGATACTCATTAAAAGCCTAATAGCAAAATTAGTTTTCCTTGGTCAATAATATACGACTGGCATAACCAATAAAGGTTTTGTTTTGTTTTATTTTTAATTCCTCATTGTGTAAACCATTCGAACGTATATCTTTGGTATTCGAATCGGTTTAAAGCTACAACAAGAACACACGTTTGTTTGGTTGTTTAGGTGAAGCAAGCACTAGCATCGTAACGTACTCGTGTGACGTGTTTGTGTGTGATACTCATTGAGGCATCTGTTTTAGATATTTATTTTCATATTGGTTTTATTGTCCGTTACACTTGCGTTCAAATAGCCACAAAAGGTTAGGTTTTTTTTATCCCTTTTATTAATTAATTGTTATATTAATTAATTGTTTATTAATTACGTGTTTAACCTAATTGCGATTACTAGATCCTTATCCGCTGCGTACTCGTATGCGTTAATTGGTTAACGTAATTCTTCAATCCCAACAGTGGCTTCACGAGCCATCTCATTTTTGCGATTATGGGTTACACGTTTCTTATTAATAAACATGTTTAAAAGGCTGCATGAAACCTAATTTAGTTATGCGTTTTATTTTGTTTTGACAACTATATGCAATACTTGTTAATTAGAATTACTTTGCTAATTGGAATTAACTTGTTAATTAGAATTAGATGTTAATTAGAATTACTTGCTAATTAGAATTAAAAGTTACTTAGAATAAATTAATTGGTAATTATAATTATGATGATAATTAGAATTACATATTGTTTATTAAATACATAAAATTGCGTAATTACTTGTTAATTGAGATTGGCATGCATTTTTATGTGTTTTCCGGCCACAAGACCCACTCAATTGCTTTTTAAGCGATGTATGGGGCGATCTATGTATTGTATCCTAGTGACGGTCTTATGGTTCTCCGTTTGGGGAAGACTCGCCAGAGTACTCGGAACAATATGTGGTTATATATTGATGTTTATGTTTATATGTTTGTGATTCCATTATGTGCATTATTGTTACTTGCTTTGACACCTAATTGTATGCAATATGGAATAATACATATCGTAACCATAACATTATTATGGGTCTTTATTTACACGCCTAAATATCATGCTCATTGTGACCTGCTATTTGATTCGTGGAAAATCGTTTTTGTTAAATAAAGTGACCTAATATATGAAACACATTTTCAAGAATTTAAAAACTAGACGCTATTGACACTTGGGATGTACGGCTCACCCACTAGAACAAACTCGAAAGGGGGTTCAAAGAGGTTCGCACAGTCGCACCGAAAGGATGTCTAGGTTATACTTCAGCGCTTACCTGGTCCTCTGCCTACCTGTGCGTTCGATTGGAGCTACCGTGAACCATGATGATCACTATAGTGTCATTACCAAAAGTTTTTAAAATTAGTTTTACAAAGTTGTTTTGCATGCTTCTTTGTACACGACTTTTACCACATTTATATGTGCATACCTATTTGTTAATTTTAAGTCTATGCCATCCAACTATGAACACGTGCATTTGGATTTACTTCTATGGTCACACCTAAGGGCCTTTCCAACCCATGGTAATTATTTCTCACTTGTCAGACCTATGGTTATTTTTACACGTTCATACTTGGTCGACTTATCTCGAGTTAGCTTGGTCAGACCTTGAACCCGAGGCATAAGATGAGAACTAACCATGCTTTTGACATTATTACTTGATACTAATGCCTTAAACAGTCTCATAAATCTAAGAGTTACTTTTTGCAATTAACACTCGTCGCTTACCTCTTGACCTATTTTTTTATGCACTGGTCAGACCTATGGTAATTAAGTGGGGTTGCAAGATAGATCTTAGTCTTATTAGTAATTAATTGGGTAGTTAATTCTTTTAAGAATATAATTATCGAAAATACTAGAATTGAACTTTTTATGTTCTGATTAATTGTGTTATTGCAACATAATTCGTAAACAAATTTGTTTTTCTTCGAAAGACAAACTTAGTCTCTTTTCCTAGTAAGAAGAGTGAGACTTACTACTATCTTTTCTCCTTAGTTGACTATCTAAGATAGAATTCCAAAATTGATAAACTCGTTTATGATCTTTCATTACCCTTTCGTAGTCTAGAGTTAATTGAAAGATAGAATATTTTGTGTAACTGGAAACATTGTGTTTAGAGCTACCAAAATAAATAACATCTTGTACTTGTCACGATGTATGAGTTTAAACCGCTAAGAGTAAAGGAATTACTAGCATATTTGCTAGGTAATCTTCTTGGACTCTTACTATTCCTAAAGTGCTAATTACCCTTGGGGCTATGTAGACGATAAAGGAGGAATTGCATGCTAAAGATTCAAGTTAATTGAATGAAAGAATGGCTAGTCCATTGTAGAATTCATATACTCTGCTCAATACGTAAGTACATGCTACTCGTAGGCAATTGAAGAGAATAGGAAAGTATATAAAACTTCTATATGCTTTCTACTGGAAATGTAACACTTACAATGTTGACAAATCCAGTGGGCGCAGTTGCATTTTATGACTGAAATATCATTCATGTAATGTTGTCAATTTCAGTGGGAGCTACGGGATTTATTTCCTGTTAGTCACCCATATCATTTCAAACTAGCTTTGAAATAATCCATTACTTTCTGAATATGAACAACCATTTCTTAAAGGAAATTGTATTTTATTTTATAAGATAACACGTTGCCTTCCTATTGTCGCTTCCTGAAGCGTTATCTATAGAATAATAATCTACAATTCTTTATTAAAGGTTACGGTTCTAAAACTATTTATGATATATATGACATTATCATATTATTTGAACAATCAATCACGTGTTGTTTGTTTTCATAATATGATGTTGTACCTTACACAAGTGGGAGAAATCTCAAAGTGTGTGCAAGAAACAACAATATTATTGGTATCTCTTGACCACAAGGTAAGAAAACTAATAAATCTACTAGGACTTAAACACACTAGATATTTATTGCCCTACTATATGTAAATAAGAATTCTACTCGGACTTAAACACGTTAGATGTTTATTGTCCTACTACATTCTAATAATGATTCTACTAGGACGTAAACACGCTAGACGTTTGTTGCCCTACTACATTCAAATGTCATGATATAGTATAAAGATAATTCAACATTTTACTACATGTTTTAGTCAACATAATTATGGTTATATAATAATGATCATGATTTTGAAGTATAAAATTAACTTGAAATTACTATAGAACTCAAGTGTTTGCGTTTGTAATTACTTTTGTTAGTATAATTATGCTTACATGTTAAGACATAATTATAAAGTCGTTGAATTAATCAATGACTTATAACCTAAAGTATATATAGTAAATGTGTTATGTCTTCTAGTTAACACATAAACATAAGGCCTTTGAATTATTCAAAGACTTATAATGTATTATTCACATGTTGTGTTTTCTTGTAAAACATGAACATATAATACTTGAACAGTTCTGTCTTCTTGTGAACACGTGAACATAAGGTTCTTGTATTATTCAATATATATACATTATAACATGCACTTGGTTCATAAATACTTTATATGCAATTTGGCTTGACCCAATTGACAAGTATTTGGTCCAAAGAGAATTAAGTTATCTATAGAATTTTGATATAGTTTCACAATTCTAATAACTCATAGGATACCACTTCATTATGATATGTCTAATGTGTTGGATCAAACCTTATTCATATTGTTTGGTTCATAATAGCTTTAATTGCTCTACCTCCAAAACATATCAAGGTTAGAAATTGCGTGTGTCAAGGATACACTCAATATAGTTCAAACCTAGAAGGTATTCAAGACAAACCATAACTGAAAACCCTAATTCATTAGGGATTTTAGGTTTTCCACTCAAACCAATTGAATCCTAAATCCTTTTGGATTTTTGATTATTCTATACTTCCTAGCTTGAAGATTGTAGTTTTGGTGTTCTTCCTAGCTTGACGAAACACAAAACTATTGCTAGAAATTTTGGTTAAAGAGTGATACTAAATTATAGTTTTTCTATAAACCCTAATTTGAGATGTTGGAAGGAATTCCATTATGTCTTGATTTAAGTTCTGAATTTGTTAAAATCTTATGAAGCATTTTATTAACAAATCTTGAGATGAGAACTTAAAATGTATTTTGTGGTTCTCCATAAAGAACAATTTATTGTTGCTTAAATACTTAGTATTTAGAGAATTGTCTATACTTACAAAAGTAAGTGGGAGTATATACATATCTCAAAGTTTTTGAGAACAAAATACTTAACCTTCTAAAATCCACTTATTAATGTCATACTAAGGTTAAACATGAAAATGTCGACCGAAGTATAATGATTACTCTCATTCATAAATCCGCAAGGATGCCTCATCACTTGAGTGATATTTTATATCAATGCTGAGGTATATAAGTTAGAAGATTTTTGTAAATCTGCTAACTACTAAAATATATTATCACATCTTGAATCTGATAAATGTTTTAGAACTATGAATGATAAGATGCAGTCCTTAAAAGGCAAATCGAGTTTTAAGCTTGATTCTTATTTTGCCTAGCAGTTAACCTATGAGGTTGGAATGAGTTTCTTTTGAAAAAAGACTCACAAGGACAAAATTGTATGCATATTAATGTTTGGCATTTAATAAGAAATTTTTAATCATACTTGAGCAATTGACTGTGATTAAATTTTCTTATATAATACATGCATTAAATATATAAAGATATTTAATTGTCATACATGTGATTTGTATGTTGAATATGACAATTAGATTTTGTAACTCTTTTTTTATGATTACCTTTTGCGAGGACGGTGTGTAATCAAAAGGGTTATGAATCTATATAATATTTATGTAGTATACAAAATTTATGCAATCCAAGTTTTGGATTAAATCATGCATCTAGGATCTGAGATCTTGAATTTAATTACAATATGATTCTGATTAAATTAAGACAACTCTTGAGTACATCTCACATTGATTTGGAGCATTGTGTTTTTCCTCTAAGTTTATATGTTGAAGATATCATTCTATTTAAGGTAGATATTGATCATTAAGCTTGGAATGAAACTTCACTTGGAATTTAGGGAATAAAACAAACAACCCTGGAATAAATGTTTATCTGGAATAAACAAATGCGGATAATATTAAGTCTAACACATATGCAATATATCATTCAAGCTAGTCTTAAATGGTATATTTCACTGGGAATAATTTATTACATGGATGGAAACCTTATGTTGTTTTTAACAAAGGATTCATCATGTATATATTATATTGTGTATAAGACTAGTTGTTGCTTTTGTACAATAACAAAATGAGCTGACAACAACAATATCTAATTGAGAGTGTTTATATTATTGTTTTTATAAAAATTTACGAATTATAAAGCATAGTGTTGTATAAGTACAAATGATGCTAAAGGATTATTTATACTAGTTGTAGAAGAATTTTATCATCTATGATAAGTCTGCTAACTAGTTGTGCTCAACATAGAGCATTGTTGCATTACACATTAAGGAATGAGAATACTTTACACTTTTAGAAGCTGTAAAGATGACTGTCGGTATGTCGTTGATTTTTAATACCTCATGCAAGGTAAGACGACATCTCCATACTATAACTCTTGCAATAGTATGAGCATATGAGATAAGACACTCATCTTATATTTCAAATCACTCACTATATGTGAAATTTGAAATAAGTATTCGGAAAGTTTACTTAGATGACTATTTAGTTTTTCTTGTAAAGAAAGGTTGATAATGTTAGAAACATTAGGGTTCAACTTACTAAATTAGTTTCATGCATATATGTTTTAGTATTTGGATAATTGGGATTGAAAGACATTTTTTTACTTTATGATGAATAAAGATACTTGGTATTTGTTATTCATTCATATAATAATTGTTATCCTATATTTGCATGTTTAATCCTTGAATAATTTTATTATTCTAAATATGTCCATTGTCGGTTAACAATATGGGAATATTGTTATGTAAGGCAAATGTGAGTGTTGGTTATATTCTAACGAGAATGTGGATTGTTCCCGCCAAACTCATATGTATTCACTAGAGTTGCATATTGGATTCCCCAACTTTCAAACATTTACTTTTGGATCCTTGTAATAAGTAAAATATTAAAAAATGATTTATTATCTTCGTCCTTAGACTTGAGATTCAAGTAATTTCTATTATGTGTGGATATCATTTTTTGTAAGTATACGCAAGACGCTATCTAAACAAGGTAGTTGTAAAAGCTATATTTTAGAGTGATGTGAAGCAGCATCCACAAAATTTGTAGTCAATAAAGGATTTGTCACTCCACTTGATATGTGCAGAAAGATACCATGGCGCCTCTCCAGATTTAATCAGATAATTGTTTGGCCAAACCCAAAGGGTAATGCAAGATGATTCTTGATTACATTTAGTATATCTGAATTAAAATCTATAACGAGATTCTAAATGGTTAAACTATATGGAATGATTTGAGATCCATTATCCATGGTTTAACGGTATCTATAACAAAGGATGATTAGAGCAGGACATTGAATGACCATGCTACTTAGAAACTTTTATGAAACTATTCTCTCAGACACTTTTAGTCAAAAAGCGAGTGAGAGCGTTGCTAGACGTTTCCGCCGTTAGTTTTGTGTGTCATTCGACACACCAACTCCCAAGTGGGAGCTGTTGGTTTGTGGGAGTTTAAAACACACGTAAACGACTAGAAGTGTGTTAGCCTATGAGGGCACACACGTTATACACGAAGAGTACGTTTATTAAATAATTAATATATATATAGTTGTTATATTTATTAAGTGTTTAATATGTTTCACGTAATAATTTAACTAATTTAAATATATGTTAAATATAAAAGAGAGGGACTTAGATGTCGGAAAACGAAACTCCCGGACTTCCTTCCAAAAGTGGCCAGCTATAGGGAAGGTTCTAGGAGGGGCTTGGTTGTCGTTTTTCTTG
Organism: Chrysanthemum seticuspe; assembly: GCA_019973895.1. NCBI lineage: Eukaryota > Viridiplantae > Streptophyta > Magnoliopsida > Asterales > Asteraceae > Chrysanthemum > Chrysanthemum seticuspe. Next base: position 124,896,363 of record BPTQ01000009.1, read on the forward strand.
AAAGTAATGGAGTATTATGCTAGAACTTGGAGAGCAAGTTAGGATGATATATAAACATCCCATACCCCTCGTCATTCTATGCAGAAAATTCATTATGTACGATACTCATTAAAAGCCTAATAGCAAAATTAGTTTTCCTTGGTCAATAATATACGACTGACATAACCAATAAAGGTTTTGGTACAAAGCATTAAATAACAAAGTAGAGAATCTTTGTTTATTTTATTTTTAATTCCTCATTGTGTAAACCATTCGAACGTATATCTTTGGTATTCGAATAGGTTTAAAGCTACAACAAGAACACAAGTTTGTTTGGTTGTTTAGGTGAAGCAAACACTAGCATCCTAATGTGCTCGTGTGACGTGTTTGGGTGTGATACTCATTGAAGCATCTATTTTAGATATTTAGTTTCGTATTGGTTTTATTGTCCGTTACACTTGCGTTCAAATAGCCACGAAAGGTTAGGTTTTCTTTTATCCCTTTTATTAATTAATTGTTATATTAATCAATTGTTTATTAATTACGTGTTTAACCTAATTGCCATTACTAGATCCCTATCCGCTGCGTACTCGTATGCGTTAATTGGTTAACGTAGTTCTTAAATCCCAACGTATGTGGTGAAAGCCCAAAAGATTGGCATAAATGGATTCATTTGGCTGAGTGGTGGTACAACACCAACTATCATTCCACATTTGAACACTACACTTTATGAAATTCGCTATGGGAAAACGCCCCCAATACATATTCCTTATGTCACTGGTAAAAGTAGACTGGACACACTGGATAGGACTCTTTCAACAAGGGAAGAAGTGATCAAGATGCTCAGATTTCACTTATAAGGAACCCAATACAAGAAGAAGCAACAAGCAGACAAACACAAAATTGATAAAGCGTATATGGTGGGTAATTGGGTGTACCTTAAACTTCAGCCACATAGGCAAGTGTCTATGAGATTGGGAAGATACAATAAGCTGTCAGACAAGTACTTTGGCCCTTTCAAGGTGCAGGCTAGAGTGGGAAAGGTAGCTTACAAATTAGATTTGTCATCTCAAGTTCTATTCATGATGTTTTTCACATATCTCAGCTCAAAAAGTGTAAAGGAAGTGTGGTGTAAGCTGGTACTTTGCTTCATTGTGATGTACTGGGAATGATTCAAGGAGAAACAGTGGTTATCTTAGACAGGAAGTTAGGAAATGTGAGAGATTCAGCTGCAGTATTATATTGGTGCTGTGGTCTAACTATTCTGAGGAAGATGTCGCATGGGAGTCAATTGAAGATATTCTAGCTCGGTTTCCAAATTTCAATATGTTGGCCTAACCTTGGGACAAGATTGTTTTAAAGAGAATGGATTGTTATGTGTCATAATGATAAAGTCAACGAAACTCAAGAACAACTAATAACTCACCGAAACCGTTTTCCCGCCATTTTCACATTTAAATACTCGTCATGTTTCCTTCATTATTTAGCTAATCAATTTTTAATCTTATCTTTTAGTTGTAACTAAGGGTGGAAACGAGCCGAGCCGAGCTCGAGCCTGCTGAGCTCGAGCTCGGCTCGTTTAAGTTTTGAAAAGCTCGAGCTCGAGCTCGAGCTCGGCTCGTTTCGAGCCTTAAATTTTCAGCTCGAGCTCGGCTCATGATATGTTATATAGGCTCGGGCTCGGATCGTTTATATGATTTGGCAAAGAAAAGTTAAAGCTTGGCTCGATCTTGAACTCGGATCGTAATATATCTTTATTGATCTCGTTCATATGCTCGAGCTCGGCTCGTATATATGTTTAATACTTGAAATATCATAATGTCGTTTAGGCTCGTGCTCGCGAGCCCAAACGAGCTTTGTATGCAAAGCTCGGGCTCAAGCTCGATTAATAAACGAGCTGCAATTTAGGCTCAGGCTCGATCTCGTTTAGGCTCGGCTCGTTCGAGCTTTTTACAGATCCAATTTTGAGCTTTTCACAGGCGACTCGGCTTATTTCCACCCCTAGTTGTAACAAACTAGTCAATTCATCAATCCAATAACAATCTTTTAACTATATTTCGAGTGAAATTTCAATTCTTGTCATTTCTAGTTAGTTACTAGTTCTTGTTTGAATCTTGATATCTACAAGTTCATATCATTCGGCACTGCGATTGGCAACAAATGGTGGTTAATTTTGATAACTCTCGGTGACGTTGGTTAGCTTGAGTTGTGGCGGTGATAGTGAAGTTTAATGTAAGTAGTAGTTGTTACACTCGTTTCAAGTCACTCAAGGTGGTGATATGGATCCTCCAAGTGGCCGCGCAGACAACACCTGTATATTCTGGCAGCAAAGTTGCCGGAAAATTGCTACGCTAAGAGGGGAAGGTATCATAACAAGCCACCATCACTTCGTCAGTGCAACCTCAGCGCCACATCAGCATCTCACTTCTCCACAACTAACCACAACAAACCCCCCCTCACTCACAACAAACCTCAATACACACACACAATACACACACACAAAAACCTATTTTCACAGCATTTAGAATTAAAAGAAACAAAAGGTGTCAGACTATCACCTTCGTCGTTCAGACGAAGAGCTCGTTGACAGCGAGCTCTGCCGGTGTGGCGGCGAGCCACGGCGAGACGCCACGTGGGACGACGGCGAAGCACGACAAGCCCACACCTTCCCCTCTAACCTGTTTGAAATGCATGATCTGCAACAACCCGTTTGATCCATTGGTCCCATCCTACTTTCTCACCAAATTTTGAAGTTAGTCCTAAATTGATTCACTTGATGCCAAATTCGTGAACCTATCTATCATGTATACGTAAAAACGTCATATTTATTGGTATAGTTCAAAAGTTCATCAATAACAAAAGCATAAAGTTTTGCGCAATTGCCAAATTATATTTACAAACATTTGGTGTGACAACAATTTTACACCAAATTTCATATTTCGGTAAATAATTAACTATCTTTTGAAAGAAATTGAAATTTGTTTTAAAGTTATTATGTCTTTAGGTTTTTGAAAAGCAATTTCTTCGAAATATTTCATAACATATATGTAACATATTGGATTTCACAAACACATCAAATCATGATCAATATGAGGCGTATAATATTAGCCTTTAGAGAGAGAAAGAGTTAGAGGTTTGGGAACTTAGTGAGAGAAAGTAAAAGTATTATTATGAGCTCCAAACCTCTACCTTGGGAGGTAGAGGGTATTTATAGTCTTACATAAAACGCCACCTACGGGCTGTGGATCAGGTATACAGTGGGTAAAGACCCATCCGTCCTCCACGATGTTACTAAACTAAATACTACTTAACATTAAATAACTATAACTACGAGCTTTCTAACGATTACATATACTTGAGGTGACTGACACTTTAATAACTGGATTTACTAAATCCTAACAATCTCCCCCTAAAGGAGGTCACCTCAAAATACATTGAATACAAACAGATATTACAATAAGATTGTTCTTGGATTCTTGTTAATGTTCCTTGCTCTGTAGCCCATAGTTTTTGATTCTTCATTTTTGCAAATATCAGAGTCGTTGATGCACTTATCATGATTTTTTAGAAATGAATGTGTTGTGTGAGCATGCGGCTATGGATTGACCTCTCCATTCTGATCAGTTGCAAACGTCGGGTGTACCTGCATACAACAGTTAGCAATAAAGCGCACGAAAGTGTCTTTGATCACTTTCGTTGAATTGAGGTACACGGCCCACGGTTCCTCGTTGATCAGTACAAGTACTGCGTGTGATCAGGTATAATTCCGAAGAATCTCCTTGACAGGGTTTCGCAGCGGCTCTAGCTGTTCTCAAACCGGAACGTCTCAAAGAAGACAACACGGAGTGAGTGAACCAGCGAATTTGAGATTCACTGATTGATGAAAAGAGATTTGAAAAACAATCGAGTACTGCTCAATAAATTGTTTTTGCAATACAACGAGGGTTTTTGAGAAAAATCAATTATCAATCATAAACACCTTTTATATTTGAAATATTAATACACAGTCAATGTGCTACAGAAAAGAATTTTTAAGCACAACGACCGGTTTTTCAAAGGTATCCGTCAATCCATAACCTGAACCAGGATTGATTCATAGTTTTGAATCGCCCCATTGTTTCTGTTCAGTTGTCACATGGTTGATCTATTGGATAGATCTCACATGCCATCTACCAAGAGCTTGTTTGATGTTGGCTCTAGAAGGCTTTCCATCTTCATTGTGAATATGTTCGCATATCACTCAGATGTTCTGGCAATACCACAATGATAATGCGTAGGACTCGTAAGATATAATCTCTCTTTCCACATTGTGTGAAACAGAGAGTCTTCATTGACAATGTCCTAAAGAGATTTATTTGATGATCTCGTGGCTCTAGACTCAATTGTACACATTTGGTTCCTATGCCGGAGACTAGGGAGAGGGTCTCCTTCTTCAATATCAACAATCTCTAAGAGAAAGTCAATAGATTATGTAGGTTCCCCGTGAGAATGAAACAAGCCCTTTTAAGAGGAACTTGAGTAGCTTGGGAAGTTGTAGTGCAGTGCGTCACTGGGTCCATGACGTCTTGTCTTCAATACCGGTGTTACCTTAGTAACAACCAGTAGCATATGTATTGAACCCGTTTCTGCCCTAAGGTTGAATTATTGGAGGGCTATTTGTTTTCACCCTTTTCTCATTCAATTATTTTTCATTCTTCAACCCCTTCAGTGCTTACCGAGACTTCATAACTAGAACCTTGTTGGGATTATTCCAGTTCTAGCTCTTTCTTAGTCCGCACTCTTCCCATATCTCACTTTTCTCCTTTTTTTATCATACCTAAGGACTCTACACTATCTAGTGGATTGTCCCTAGGTAGATCCCTCCGGCTCTGGCGGGATCGTGGGAATGAATACCTAACCTAACCATCCTTATATCACCATATATAAAGTAAATTTGGTTGGTCTATTTGGCATTGTTCATCTGCCATTGGAACCAATTGAAAACTATTTGAGAATCAATCCAGATACTTGTGATATATATTATCAAAGCATTTTGTACCTGAATTGTTTTTGATATTTTTAGAAAAAGAGCTCCCCCTCCACATGTGCATCATGTATTTGAGATCGTTTTGGCACACGAAGGCAAGAGGAAGGATTCACTTCTTTCATTACCATTTTCTAAAAGATATCAACATCACTTTTCTGATCAAAATTAGCATTTTTCATACTTTGTTAAGGGTGTTTTTGGAAAGGATGTGGTTTTCAAAAAATTGCTCCCACTCAATATGTGCATAGAGATTTGAAAGTGTTTTGCACATAATAGGGAAAACCTGCACATTGAAATAAATCAATCACATTTCAATCCTTTTTGGTTTGAAATAGATGGTCCCCCTCAACATGTGCATGTTAAATTTGAAATCGTTTGGCACATGTGGGGAGGAAAGCTTGTAAATCATTTTAAAACCATTTATCGAATTATCAGTTTAAATCCAATTTAAATCACAAATTCTCCCCCAATCACATTTTTCAAATCATTTGAGATTTGTGATCTCTATAGATTTAAATTGATTTTGAAAGCTTTTGAGAAGAATTGTGACTTGCTTATGAAAACATTTAACCGATAATGATCAAAGCTGAGACTTTAAACTCCAAAAAACATGCTTGGGTATCTTTTGAAAACATGACATAAACCTTGGTCTGAACCAGTTGTATGACAAATAACCTTTTGATTTAAATGAAATCATTCTCCCCCTCAATCAATGACATAAGTTGTTGATTGTGAGATAGAGATTTTGACCAATGTCAAGCCCAGATGATTTTCAAAAATTGAGACTGAGTTATTTTTTATTAGTTTTCAATTAGAAAACAAATGTTTTTCAGAAGAATTTATAGAAGGAAAAATACTTGTGAATGAAACATTTGTCGTTTTAGTGACAAACATTTGTTTTTAAAATCAGAGCATGAGATGGGAAAAAGAAGATAAAGCATGGCTCTGTTCTTTCTTTAAAAAACGGGTTATAGACTGAAATGACTATAAGCCTTTGTTTTACTTTCTCCCAAAATTTTATTTTTTATTTTTATTTTTTATTTATTTAAAAAAAATTATGTACATTCGAAGAACATCTAAAAGCCAATGACATTCTTTTAATGTCAACAAAAAGTCCGTAGATGATATCGAATAAGGAAAACATGACGAAATAATAGTATTTTTGGGATATTTCAAGATTTTCTAATTTTTATGGATTTTGAAAATTTTATATTTTTCTATTTGCTTTTTATTTGTTTTGTAATTTTGTATTTTGCTTTTTGAATAACTATTTACAAGAGATGGATGAAGAAAAATCTTTTACTCCTCTTCTTCCTCTTGAAGACGTTTAAGTGTTTCCGGTTGTAGACTCTTTAGACCAAGTCGTGGGAGGATAAACTCAAAACGTTCTCTAGGAAGAGCTTTGGTGAAGATGTCTGCTAACTGGTATTCAGTCCTCACAAAATAAAGTTCCACCACACCGTTTTCCACTTGCTCCCTGATGAAATGATGTCGAATGTCGATGTGCTTTGCTCTTGAGTGTTTTACGTTGTTGCGTGAGAGAGCAATGGCACTTTTGTTATCACAATACATAGGGATTTTGTTGAATTCAAAGCCATAGTTAGATAATTGGGATCTCATCCATAGGATTTGAGCACAACAAGATGACATGGCTATGTATTCAGCCTCTGTAGAGGATATAGAAGTACTCATTTGTTTCTTAGAAGACCAGCTCACAAGCTTATCACCCAAAAACTAAGCACCTCTAGACGTACTTTGACGTGTATCTTGACATCCTGCATGATCAGCATCTGCATAGGCTGTTAGTGACATACCGGTGTCCTTCGGGTACCAAAGTCCCATATTGATGGTTCCTAGGAGATACCGAAAGACCCGTTTAACCGCTTCAAGGTGCTTTTTGGTTGGCTTAGCCTGGTATCTAGCACACATGCATACAGCAAACAGAATATCTGGTCTACTGGTTGTGAGGTACATCAGGGATCCAATCATACTACGATATTTTTTTGATCTACCCTGATCCCTGAGTGGTCCTCATCCATTTTAGTACGCTCTATCATGGGAGTGTCAACAGGGTCACAAGAATCAAATTCAAATTTCTTTAAAATCTCATTTGCATATTTAGATTGATTTATAAAAATGCTTCCGGGACTTTGTGAAATTTGTAATCCCAAGAAAAATGACATTTGTCCCATCATTGACATTTGAAATTTGGAGCCATATCCTTAGAAAAACGGTCACATTCATTGGGGTCAGTCGAGGCAAAAATAATATCATCAACATAAATTTGAACGTGAATTAAATGTTTGCCTGAATTTCTGGTGAACAATGTCGGATCAACTGCTCCTTTGCTGAATCCAGTAGATAGAAGAAACTTTGAAAGCGTATCATACCATGCCCTTGGAGCTTGCTTCAAACCGTAAAGAGCCTTCTTCAAGCGATAGACATGAGTAGGATTCTCTGGATTCACAAAACCTTCAGGTTGACTGACGTATACGACTTCTTTAAGATCTCCGTTAAGAAAAGCCGTCTTTACATCCATCTGATAGACTACCATGTTCTTACTTGCAGCATTAGCCAAGAAGATTCTGATTGCCTTGATACGAGCAACTGGAGCAAATGATTCTTCAAAATCAATACCCTCCTTTTGACGGTATCCTTTTGCAACCAATCGAGCCTTGTTCTTTAATACATCACCATGCTCATCAAGTTTTACTTTGAAGATCGACTTTAGAGCAATGATCATAGAACAGTCAGGAGCAGGTACTAATTCCCATACATCTAGTCGATCAAACTCATGAATTTCTTCTTGCATGGCATTGAACCAGCTGTCTTCATTCATGGCAGTTTTAACGTCTTTTGGTTCGACCTTGGATAGTACGGAGTTGAAGAAGCACCATAAGGCATCAGTTGCAATGATGTTGTCCAATGGATGATCATGTGTCCATTTTCTAAGGTGTTCGTGTGGTTGTTGTTGAGGAACTGAAGTACCAAAGTCGATTTCTCCTGATGAAGATGGTTCTGATGATGATTCAGGAGCAAATATGTTTTCAAAGGGGGCATCTTCAGGAGTAGCAAAGGGATTATCTCCATCATAGGAACCAGACACAATTCCATGATGTACACTCGATGATTGATGATTTGTTGATGAGACAGAGTGATCAGCAGCAGGCACTTCTTGACTTAATGACATAGAAACTGAAGGGTTAACTTCATTGACAGGTATAGGAGCAGCCTCTGTTAATGGAATTGACAGATCATTAGCAATTGGCTCATAGTGTTCATTAAACATTGGATCAAACAATTTCTTCAAATCATCTTCTGAAGGAGGTACATAAAGAGTTGCTGGTGAGGGATTTAGTACAAGAGTAGAACAGATGGGACTACTTGATGAAGGTTGAGATGCGGGTCCAGAACTGGATTGTCCTGGAGCCATTTGCCCGGACAGCTCATCGAACATGACGTGAATAGTTTCCATGATATCTCGAGTTCTTTTGTTGTAGATTCGGTAACCCTTCTTCTTTGATGTATAACCTACAAAAACTCCAATGTCCGCCTTAGCTCTTAACTTACCTAAATCTTGACCGTCATTCGTTGGATAGCACAACGCACCAAACACACGAAGGTAGGAGAGATCAGGTTTTCGTTTATGGACAAGTTCATATGGAGTTTTTCCATGAGATGTGTGTATGAGGGAACGATTTTGGGTGTAGCAAGTAGTGGCAATGGCTTCAGCCCATTGAAACATTGGAACCTTCGAATAAATTAGCATTGTTCTTGCGGCTTCCACAAGAGTTCGATTTCGTCTTTCAACTACACCGTTCTGTTGAGGAGTTCGTGTAACACTTCTTTGATGACTGATTCCAACACTTTCATAAAATTGACTTAACTCTTTCTTAATGAACTCTGTGCCATTGTCTGTTCGAACAGTTCTAACCGTATTGTTAAGTCGAACCTGAAGCTGCTTGATAAGTTTGATGATGACATCAGGAGTTTCATCCTTTGTCCTCAAAAACTTTACCCAAGTAAATCGAGAGTAGTAATCATCAACGACTAAAATATAATTCTTCCCATTTATCATTTGCACTCTCATTGGTCCGCACAAATCCATATGAAGGGTATGCAGAACTTCCATTACTGAGTTTGTGGGTTTGGGTTTGTGGGCATATTTCTTGCTTTTTCCCAATTGGCATGCTGAACAAAGATGATATTTTTCGTACTTTAATATGGGTAAACCTATTATAAGATCCTTTCTGGAAAGATTATTGATGGTGCCGAAGTTCAAGTGATTGAGACGAAGATGCCATAACCATGATTTTGTTTTTGAAGCCTTTGACAACAAGCAGATTGGAGAAGACTTCATCATGTCTTCGATAGAGATGGTGTATAGATTTGAACCACGAGTTCCTCATAACAGTTCCACACCATCAAGTTCTCTAACGAAACAAGTATTTTTTCTAAATGCCACTTCGAGATCGGAATCACAGAATTGACCAACAGAAAACAAGTTATGACCAAGACCTTCAACATAATATACCCTGGAGATTACACTATCTCCAACCACGTAGTCTCCATAACCCATAATTTCTCCAAAATGGTCGTTCCCGAATCTAACAGTCCCGATAAATTTACTCACGAAGTTCATGAGCTGCGAGCAATCTCCAGTCATATGCTTGGAACAGCCTGAGTCCAGGTACCACATAACGATTTGAACGATCTGCAGTTGAACACAGACAAGAATGGATAACTGGATAATTGGGATCCTCATGCAAGAATGGGTTCCATTTGGTTAGTAACAGTGATTGGAACACCCACATCGGAAGTAGAAACAATGGAATCATCAGGAATAGATGCAGTGCTAGTGTCTGTATTTGACCTATTCAAAGTATGTTCACTTTGTAAAGGAATAGTTCTACCAGTAGGCATCCATTTTCTAATGGGCATTGACTTAGCAAATTTAGAGCAAGACTCATTAAGATTAAACTTATGGCCAGTAGGTATCCATTGATAACCTATATTGCTAAATTTTCTTCCTGTGGGTTTCCAATGTTTTCTAACTTTCTTTCGCCTTTGCCTTTTAGCCTTCTTAGCTTGATTTTTGACATTAACAATTTTAACTGGGCATTTAACAGCATTAAGCAAATCATTCATACCACATTCATGATTAGTAACAGAAATCAAGCAGTCATCATTACATGGTTTGCAGATAGTAGCAGAATTTGAATTAATTACAGTACGCTTATAACTAATACTAGAATCAACACGATTAGTTTTATTCAACTCAAACTTAGTGTTCCTAGGGTGGTCTTCTACTCTCTTCCAATGCACATTCTTAGCTTGCGAGGTCCTATCTTGCTTTGTATTGCCTGGAGGCTTTGACCCGCTTGCTTTTATGTCACTGATTACTCCTGTAGAGGGAATTATGGGAACATTAGTTGGTTGGGCTACTTTTTGCATTCCTGAACTAGACGTGCAAGGATCTGAACTACTTAAAGGCACTTTAGAGTTCAAGTTCTTAATACTGGGCATAGAATGGGTTGCATACTTGGAACTAGGCATAGAACAAGGCATCACAGCTTTATCTTTCGCGCCTAAGGATTTAGGACATGTTGCTCTTAAACATTCTAACAGCTCCTGAGATCGTTTGGCATGAATACAAGCAAACCTAATTTCTCTATCAAGTGGCTTATTTATGAAATCCTCTTCAACAATCTCGCAGAGACATTCTAGACTATCCTTAAGGTGAGTGAAATAGTTATGAAACACAAGTTCATTATTTCTAAGATATGGAGGAATGTATTTAATAGTCACAGTATATTTGTAGTCTGCAGATGACTTAGATGCAACATTCTCATTAAAGACAAGTGGCATTTTCCCTCTTTCCTGACTCTTCAGATTCTCAATTTCCTTTTGTAAAGACGTTATTATTTCATTGTTCTTGTCACGAGTGACTTTCATTGAATCATATAACTCTTTAAAGTGTCGTTTAACCTTTTCATTTTCCTTTTGTAAACATTAACCAAGTTTTGAAGATGAAAAGTTTGAGTACACTGAGAATCTAAAGGAGGAGGCATTTGGGAGCCAGTCATGTTGTTCTTTTCACCCTTTAATTGTGAAATTTGGGCTTTCAACTTTCTGATCGTGTTATAATGAGCTTGAATCTGTTCGTCACGTTTGTTTATTTCAAAAATTGCATCAAACTCTGGAACATTTGAGGATGTCTTGTTGTTTGAGGTTTTGACATTTTCCTCAGCAAGAAACAACAACTCTTCTTCATCCAAAACCGCTCCACTGTCATGAGCTTGTACCAGCAGCATCTTATCCCTGAAGTATTCTGCATTTTGAGGGCGTTTTGGAGATGTGCAGTTCCTTGCAATGTGTCCATCACCACCACAGTTGTAACACTTGATTTGCTTTGCTCGTCCTTGATTTGCATTCCTTCCACAATTCCGATTAGCCACATACCCTCCACCAACTCCACCTCTTCCCTATTTATACTGCCTTCCTTGAACTGGTTGCACCATAACCTTTCCATCTCTGACAATAGCATGATTGTGAAGATTGGATGCAGTTCTGATTTCATTGTTAGTGTGAAGACTGTTAGTATGTGGAGTAAGGGTCAAGTTTTGTTTAACCATAAGAGCCAGTTGATTGATGAAGTGTTCTATGACTGCATCAGCATCAGGTTGCTTGAACCTCGGATCGGGAATGAGTTTGTGATAACGGTTCCAGTAGGTATGACTTGAGAAGCTTTGGTGGTAATTCCAACATTGGTGTAGAAGGCTGTTGAATCATTTGACGAACTTGTTTCTCCATGTTTAGATTTGAACTGTTCAAGAATCCTTTGTTCAAACATAGCATGTCTCTCATTCTGAAGAAGAAAGGCATACAATTGCTCATAGTTAGTGTTCTTTAATCCTTTGGTTAGCTTCATAGAGTTGACGAATTTGTGCCATTCGGGATTCATGTTGTTCACAAACTTTGAGTTCAGCTGAATATTTGGCATGGTCATTTTGATGTTCCTCGTGTCATTTACAAGCTTGTGGAATCTCACGTAATATTTATAGACACTTTCTTCTTGTTTCATCTTAAAATGCTCAAATTCATCATACAGTTGTGATTCTCTGTCTTCCTTGGTTAATTCAGAACCCGAGAGAAGCATCTTGACATTCTCCCAAACTGCCTTAGCTTCAGTGTTGTGATTGATCAACTTGTAGATATCCTTAGGTAAACCCTGAAGTATGATGTTAGAAGCCCTGATGTCTACATCGTATCTCTTCTTCTCTTTATCAGTCAGTTCATTATACATTTTAGGTCTGTCCAGTCCTAATATCATCGTTCCATCAGCAGTAGTATCGAGTATGTCTCTGGTTGTCTCAACTTGATATGGTCCTTCATCAATTGACTTGAGAATGTTGACTCCATTTTCTTTTCCCAAACAGTACAACCTAATTCGTTGAGCCCATGAGTCATAGTCAGTTCTGTCAAGCATAGGTGGACGAGTATCTGATCCAGCTGCTTGAACGTCCTCAGCAACAGAAGAGATGATTGTAGGTATGTTGGTAGACATGATTACAGATTTCACAGGATTTTAAAACTCTTGGATTAAACCGGGAAATAGATTCTTTCACGGGATTTTACTAAATCAAGAGAAAACCGTAGAATGTAATCAAGAAGAAAAACTCTAAGTCACAAGTGACAAATCGCTCAACAAGACAAATCGCACAGACCACTAATCGTTCAAAGGTGACAAGTCGCATCAACTAACAAATCGCTTCAACAATCAACTCGCTTCAATAAGCAAGTCGCATACCAATACAAATCGCTTAAACCAGGACAAGTCGCTTAATTAAGACAAATCGCTTAAACTTACAACTCGCTTCAATAAACAAGTCACTGAAGAAATGACAAATCGCTTAAACAACACAAGTCGCTTAAAGTGACAACTCGCTTAAATAAGCAAATCGCTGAAAAGTGACAAGTCGCTCCTCCGAATAAATCGCACAGGTACAACCACTACCCGGACAAATCGCTTAAATAAGTGATTTGAAACTGACATAAATCGCTTCCAAAACAGGGACAAATCGCACGTTTGAATACTTAACCGAGACACAAGTCGCTAACTTTAAACACAACAAGACACCTCTTTTGAATCCAAAAACAGTCCAACCACAATGATTCAAGCCTTCCAAATCAAAACCTAAATACTTATGATGATCCTAAACACAAAAGTACAATCAAAATCCAAACTTTAACACAAGAAATGGTCCAAATGATGCAAATACCACTAAACCTTTTTAAACCCAAAAACCATATAAAACCACTAGAAATCCAAGAACATGTAAGAGAGATGATCAAACCATGGCTCTTGATACCATTTTTAACATATTGGATTTCACAAACACATCAAATCATGATCAATATGAGGCGTATAATATTAGGTTTTAGAGAGAGAAAGAGTTAGAGGTTTGGGAACTTAGTGAGAGAAAGTAAAAGTATTATTATGAGCACCAACCCACTACCTTGGGAGGTAGAGGGTATTTATAGTCTTACATAAAACGCCACCTACGGGCTGTGGATCAGGAATACAGTGGGTAAAGACCCGTCCGTCCTCCACGTTGTTATTAAACTAAATACTACTTAACATTAAATAACTATGACTACGAGCTTTCTAACGATTACATATACTTGGGGTGACCGACACTTTAATAACTGGATTTACTAAATCCTAACAATATATGAGTGTTCTAGTTATAAATTAATAACATAGTACAAAAAGTTTCATGCGTAAAAGCCCTCTTAAAAGACTCACTACAAGAATCAGGATAACAGGCTACAAAATATTGTCGACGACCCATTGTCGTCGACAATATATGCTAACCGACAAAAAAGCGCTTGACCAGGGGGCTGGTGCGTTGAATTGTTTTGCCAAAATATTGCCGACGACGGGGTGTCGGCATCATCATAGTGAAATTTGACTTTGGATTTTCAGCCCAATTTTTTGCGGGTTCTTTTCGCGCTCAAATGTTCCCGACCACCAGACGTCGGGAAGTAAAAGTTAACTAATATCTTGGCAGATTAGTGCTTGATTAGTGCTAATTACTTAGCTCGTTATCCTTCCGACACCCTGTCGTCGGGAAGAAAGTGATAATATTATGAGTGTTTATTATGCCAACGATGGGCGTCGACATTATTATCCCATCAAAAAATAAGTTGGCGCCAACTCGTCGCGTCAAAGTTTTACTTATATATAATCTAACCGATCATCCTCAATTCAGCAAAACACAGATAACCCAATCGTCAATTCCCATAAAACACACATAACAATGGCTGATTCACGTTAGAAAAGAAGTGGACAATGGTTTTATCGCCGATGTATCTCTTTAATGAAGTTCTTAATACATATGGCTACGAAATTTATGATGAATATGATTCTTATAATGACATTAGCCCGTGGATGAGAGACCAGATTATGGAATAGTAGAGGAAAAATCCATACTACAGAGTGTTTTTGGATGCTCAAGCTGATGATGTTGGAGGAGAAAACACGTTGGATGCTCAAGCTGATGATGACGTTGGAGGAGAGAGCATGTTGGAAACCAAACTTGATGATCTAGGAAATAGGGTAACAAATCTTGAAGCTATGTTTGAAAATGTCATCAAGCAAAAGAAAGCAAGGAAGGGAAAAGATGGTGCAAGTTCTAGCAAAGTGGGAAGTAGCAGCAAAAAAAATGAATGGGCGATGTTTGTTATTGTCTATGTCGTGTGTTTCGTTTGCTTGTTGAGTTGTTTCCTTTGAGTTGTTTTGTTTGCTTGTCGGGTTGTTTTGTCTAAGTTGTTTCGTTTGCTTGTCGAGTTGTTTCGTTTGATCTGTTTCGTTTTCTTTTACGTTGTTTCGTTTGAGTTTGTATGAAATGTATGTGGTTGAGAACTCTTGCGTGCTTTAAATAAAATGTTTGCCTTCATGTTTGTTAATTGTGAGATTGTTTCTTCAGTTTCATTCTTTATGCATATGTAATTTAGTGTTGGGAAAATTATATATTTGAAATACCTTGTTGTTTAAAGGGGTGTTTGGACACCATAATCTGGTTAACTCAAAAGATGGTCAACTTTACAAATCCATAAGGTGCTTTGATGTATTTAAAAATCTTGGGTGTGGTTCAACCCACCAAGAGACAGGTGTATGTCATGTTCGATAGCAAAAGATAGGTAGATCACCGCCGCTAACAAAGGTGCACGACGGTTGTTAAAGCAGCCTCGTGAAATACTTAAGTTTTCACAACAACAACAACATTTTATTATACAACAACAATAACACAACAAACAACAACAACAACACTACATATGAAGATTGTCCGTGTCACCTAACAACTCACGGAGTATTGCAGCCAACTGACATGCGTAGTCGTAGTCTTGGTCGTTGGGATTCCTTGCCATTTCAAGTTTTGCCTCCAGCATCCTTAATTTTGTCTCTAACACCTGTATTTTTATTCCAACATGTTTATCCTAAGATGTTTGGAATTACAGTTTGAGCACTCTGTTGGTGCAGATCCATCCATCACCTTGAGATGTTGAAGCACAAGAGATTATGTAACACCCCCAAAAATGGTTTGCAGCGGAAGAAAAAGTTTTTGGGATGCTACTCAGTTGGATCATAACACAAGTGAAAAATAATAGCTTTTTCGTAAAATATTTCATTTATTGTAGTAAAACAAAGTTTACAAAAGTTGAATTGTTGCGGAAAATGGCCCATTAATAAAATGTGGTCCCCATTTGTAAATCAGAGTCATCTATGACCATGCCATGCCAATGCCCAAGCGCCTCCAGAATTAGCTATAGCCTTTTCATCCTGAAAATACATGCTAAAAAGTCAACACAATGGTTGAGTGAATTCATAGGTTTAGTAATAAGGCAGTTGATCAAAAGATTTTCAAGTTTAAAAGAAGCCATGGGCTACGTTGTTATACGCCCATAAAAGATAGTTGATATTATTGCACTAAGCTCATGAAACCAATACTAACTGCATACACCTAATTACTGGTGTAAGTAAATAAAATTGTCCCTCTGAGATGTAATAGCCAATTACATAGAGATACCAAATATAGTGCGCCCCGGTAATTTCCGATAACCGAGTCGGGGTTGTCAATTCCCATAGTACTATCCACGATATTTGCGTTCACTCGCAAGTGATTAATGGTTCATGATGTAGGGGACTTTTAGGTGGCAACTTAGGCAGAGTCATAATATCAAGAGTACAGCAAACAGTTTTCAAGCAATTGTGATCATAAAAGCAGTAGCAGCATGTATTCTCCCCCAAGGAGTTTATAAAACAGTTAAAAGAGTAAAAGTGGGGCTATGAACTCACCTTAGTCCGAAGCAATGCAAGAATCGATACTATCACAACTAGTATCAGGAAAGAAACAAAGTGGTATCAAGTGGGGCATCGCTCAACGACGCAAGAGTACAGGCACAACGGTACGTCATCAACTCGACCTACTAGCGTACGATTTATCTCAGAATACGTATCGTAAAGTAAAGAGGTTTTCAAAAGATAAGTGTTTTAGTTTTCGTGGAATACTCGTATCAAAGATTTCAAAATCTAGTATTAATATTTCGAAAGTTTAGTTTTAACTTTTCGTGTGATGGTAAGAAAAACGACGACTCGACAAGTAACTCACGCCAAACATAACTCACACCCAAGTATAATGTATATCCCAATACATTGTAAGGAATAGTCAAAGAATTTTGACCAAGACTCAAGAACTCACGCTAAGAATATAATATGCATCCAAACATGACTCACACCAAACATAATACATATCTCAATATATTATATGAGATAGTCAATAAGAATTGACCATGAGATAGTCAATAAGAATTGACCAGGACTCAACTCGAGAAAACAACGACGGGAATAGATTATCGAGACAATGACGACACACAATTACTTCAATAAATAAGTTAATTGGTAGCTTCGGTATTTACCCTTAATCCCAAATAGTTTGTACAATCATGTTTTATAATCAAAGAAAAGTTTGGATTTGCAATTCAAACTATAAAGGTTTCACTACGTAACAAAATATAAGTTTAAAAGGGATTTTTATAAATAAAAGGGATTTGAATTTAAAAACAAAATATAAGTTTAGAATATTTTTATAAATTCCGGCATGATGCGTTCATTTATAAAATATTCTCAAGTCGTTGTGACTTTAGTAACTAAATTTCTCAAAGTAAAATTTTCTGACAAGTTAATAGAAAACCAGTGACGAGTATTCATTGATTATTAGATAATTTTTCTTTATTGTTTGTTGCGAATCATATATATTAAATTCATAGTGAGTCTAATATACCGTATTCGTCTCAAGTCCAATAAATCCAATTTATCCAATGTTCAATAACTATCGATCCAATAATTTTTATCCAATAATATTTATTCCGCATATGTCCAATGTCCATTCATAATCCGATAGCCAATATTTCATCCAATACCAAATCGCAATTCCATTAATGAGTACCAAGTCCAAGTATGAATTCCAAATTGTATCCAAAACGTACCAAATATCACGATGTCAAAACAAAAATAGAACACGTTAATTCGATAGCCGTATCCGATATATATATAGTATTAAACAAATTATTTATAATTTAGCTACGCACACCAGTATTTTGTTTAGTGGGCTTCGACTTATTTAACAAAACACACCTTCAATGGGCCTAAGCCTGAAGATTTATAGACCAAGCACTTACACGTAGAAAATTTAACACAAACTCACCCTTTTGTGGGTTGTGTTTGATCGATCCAAGAAGGCAAATAACACACCAGGTATGGTGTCTCGTTAGCCAATACGAACAAGCACTCGCAACTCAGGCCAACACCCTACGTGGATGTGGCTAGACCGAGACCAAGCAATAAACACGACCACCCTTGTGGTGACTTTAGAGTCAATTCAGTAACAGAAATATAACCACTCAACCCTTATTTAACTTGTCATTCACACGTATACACAAACCAGATGGTTACACATGAATGATTAGTAGATAAGCTGGTAGTTTAGCTCGAACCAACACAAGATTTATACTACTCCGAGACACAAACTGATTACTTTCCAACGCAATACCCAAGACAAACAAGACCATAATAACAGCGGATTGGTATATGAGAGATAATATCCAAGTCGCGACACACGAAAATCAACTTACCAACCAAGACTAAGACCAACAATTTAGTAATAAGTTTCAATATCAAAATTGTAACCAATTCCAAGGAAATGAAAAGATAAGCAGTACACTTTCTTTTTGTTTTATAACTAATTCGAGACAACACCAGGTAAGTAAACGAAACCAAATTCAAACCTAGATCGGTTTAACCCAAACCGACTTAACATGACACAAAATCAATCTGAGGCAACTTCGAGACAAACCATGAACCATGTGGGTTTCCACATTTGACCAAGAACCAGGGAACCAAACAAACGCCCATAGGAGTGTTTTCTTACCACACGAATCACTATCAAAATATGTTTAACTAATTCATACGAAAAACATTAACTTCCTTTTTAATCCTTGACTCTAATATGTGAAGAAAACAAGTACACGATGAGGTCAACTAACTCAACTTAGTCGACTCGACTCGCCCGAGTTGAGTTGACTCAGTTCATAATAACAAACAAACACCCCTTTTTACAAAATATTTTACCACACGAGTTTTATAGAAACATTTTTGTTAAAACTCCAATCCACGAAAACATATTATCACATATTTTTATAATCGGTTTAGCATGAAAATAGAAATAATGATAACTTTGATTCAGTTTTTGACATACCCGTAAGGAACGAGAGAAAGAGGTAGACGCGAGATGGAGATGAAACAAATATGAACCCACGATTATAATCACGAACTTTCTTGAACAACTACCACCCTAAATAATACTAATTCCACTTGAATTTACAAAATCTCAAATCAATTTGGGAAAACCCTAACTTATAGAAACCCTAGTTTTTGTGATTTGTGTGAGATGTGTGAAGAAACTTGTAAAAATTTGACCCTATATATAGATAACTAAAAAGAAAGTCTTGACTTAATCTTTCTTGGTCTTGGGTTGAGGACAACCTTCCTTGGCAAAACTAGCTGTCACTGCCACTTCACGTGATACCCCAGGGAAGTAGAGCCAAAAGAGTGGGGTGTTGGTTTGAGGTGAAAGTGAAATCTCACTGCTTGAATTTGTTTGGGATTCGGCGAAGGAGGAGGAGTGCAGAAGATGAAGAGCGTGTGCAGGGGAGGTAGAGAGAGAGCGAATTTGGAGGTGCAGAGTAGGGGTGGGGCGTGGGTTTGGCAGGGAAGAAAGAGGGAGGTGGGGTTATATGTTTACTTATTTTTATTATTAAATACAGTATAATCCGTACCCCGTGTTTTGTCGAATCATCGAGTAAACGTACTATTCCGGTACCCGAAAAATATAAAAGTTATATTTTCAGAAGCGTTTTTGTAAGTGTAATAATATATTATTATTACTACGTAGAAATTTGATTATAATTGTTTTGTCGTTATTAGATCGGTGTCGGTATACGTGAGATGCCGGTTTTTATGTTTCACGAGAAAAATCTATCGTTTTTGTTCAAATAGACTTGGAAAAATCCTGGAGTGAAACTTAGTAATCATAGTTACTATAGTTTATTGTTAAAATTTGTTTAAAATTTTACGGGTTGTTATAGTACCTACACCTTATGGGAACCTCGTCCTCGAGGTTAAGTTTGTGTTAGTTGCTTAGGTGACAAAAGGAAATTTTGAAATTTTCTAGTTTTGTTCGCAAATGTGATGTGGGTAAATTTATTCAAATAAAAGAATATTTCAAGAGGCACAATTTCTTTGGGATGAAAAATTGGGTAAGAGATTTGTATCCTCGAAAGAGTCCTATAAAACCAATTTTTATACGTGATGCAAATAAAACAATTTCGCAAAGGTTGATGATTGATGTTTCTTAGCGTAAGAAGTTTTGATAAGGTTTGACTAGAAAATTTTTGACTCATTAGCATACATATTTTTAGAAAAATGTCACCATGCGTTTCATTGTTGACATAATTGTTAAAGAAAAGTCTTCGAAGGTGAAAACGTCATAGAAGAAGATGTGGTTGGTTATGCACGTTTCGATAAGTTTTAAAAATTTATGGGCAGGATTCAGTTGTTATGGTATGCTTCTCGAATGTGGGGGTATATATAAAGATATAGAGCCTTTAAAATTTTAAGAGAGAGCTTGATGTATGTAAAGAAAATTGCTAAATTTCAGCTTTTGTGATAAAAACTTGTTAAATAAGGTTTCAGGTGACAACATGGAATCGTTTCCAAGTTGGAGGTTTTTATGTGAATTCAAAATTCGTTTCGCAATTTCAAATAGTTTCAATTACCTTAGCTTTTGTAGATGATGAGTCAGTTGTGTTTCCAAGCATTTCCCACTAAAATGTGTCTCTATTGTTTTCAAAACAAAGCGCTTATTTTTACTCCGAAAATTTGGTTTATTTTCAAAAGAAAATATCGGTTATCCTCTAAAGTTTTTTTTTTCGAGAGGAGAAAATATTTTATGAGGAAATTGCAATAAAGTTTATGAAAAGGTTTGTAAAACTACTTTATTGAGTAACAAGAAAATACATTTGTCATGATAAATCATAGTTTGTGGTTCGGTATTAAAGCAAGAACTTGGTAAGATGATTTTATTTATTTATTTTTTTAAACAGCTTATAAAGCAATAGAAAATGATTTATTATTTATGGAATAGTAGTGAAATCGTAGTTAACTTTATGATATTCTGGTAAGACAATAATTCAGGTTGTAAAATAACTCGTGAAATGATTTGTAAAATAGCTTATAAGAAAACAATTTATTGTTTGTCCAATAGTACGAGATTTCATAGTTCAATTAACAGGGTGGTAGTAAAATATTTAGTACGGTAAAGGCAAAATGATTTGTGAGGTAAGAGTACCAAGTTTTGTGGTTTTAAATCAGCCAGTGGCTAAAACAGCTCACTAAAAGGTACAATAATTTATGAGACCATAATATAACTTGCAAGAAAAATTTATAGTTTGTTGTTTCATAAAGTAGTAATAAATTAATCGGTTTATCACACTATAAGAAAATAGTTTGCAAAGTATCAGTAAGGTCATTGGTTATATAATTGTAAGCTTTTGGTTTTATGGCACATTAGTAAGGCTTTTGAAAAATGACCGTGAAATGGTCGGTAAAATAGTTGTAGGTAGTTTGCGTCAGATAACGACAAAGTTTATTATTTCATAAAAGGGTAGTAGGACAGACAGTTGGTGTTTCAAAAGGGATAAGTGAAAAATTAGGGATTTGTTCTAGAAAAGTGACTTGAGTTGCAAGCTAACTCTTGGTATGTTTTTATATCATTTTAGTCGTTCATTTATTATTTGTGTTTAGCGAAGGGGTTCCCTTTGTAGATGTCGAGGTGTGTCGTTCCTAGAACGGCTAGAGATGTAATTCGGTTCATCGATTGAGTACGAGTTCTTGGGGTAGAGATGACATTGTTACCGCAGTGGATGACGAGATGACTTCGACCTCAACGTCTAAGAGAATGATAATAGGACGGGATGATGGATACATGGTTTGCAATGATTCAATAATAGAGGTTTAATGATTCCGTAATGAAGACGATAAGTCGATGGGATGGGAAACAGAAGACATGGTACTGTAGCGACCCAAAAATATAATCTAAACATAGAGTAATGTCATGCGGTAAATAAAATTTTAGTTAGTCGCGCATAATCTACTAAACAAAACTAAAATATAATCATTAACTCGCATCATGCAATATTTCACATGTTATGTATTATCTGCTAAGCAAATCTCATGCATAACGTAGGCACGGATGGCGCGAAGTGGTAGCGTAAAATGGTCCATTTCAACATGGATCATTGTGGTGTCCTTGCGTGAAGTGGTAGTGTGCATCATCTGCCAGGAAAATCTCTATGCACATTGCTAGTAAGATGTAGACGCGGAGGCGTAAGGTAGTGGTGTAAAATGGTCAGTTTAGAGAGTGTAGTAATGAGAAAGGCGTTCCACTTAGGAGAAAAAGTGTCATAGTGAGAGAATGTTGTGACGTCGGTGTGTAATGTGTAAAAGTAAACTTTTATAACTCTTATGATGAACACACATGAAGATTTTACCATTTTTAGAAGTCAATCAGGAGGTCAAGTGGACATACCTATTATAACTACTTTCAGTATTGCAACATTCACCTCTGAGTCAGACATAGGTGATCAGGCTATGTCTCACTGTCCCAGGCTGAATATAGGTGATCAGGCTATATTCACCCGAGGTTCAATGAATCTTGCAATGCTTAGCTTAGTTATACTAGTAACATGCCCTAATGTCTTTAAGGTTTGGTATGAAAGATGGAACAATTATTTTACTTATGTGGGAGAGAAGGCGTAGCGCAGTGTTATATAATCATACATATAAGTAAGGCAATCATAGTTAATAGTGAGGTTAAGTTGTCAGTAATAAAACACATATCTTATCAAAGATGACTTCAACGAGTCATAAGTGAGGCATTCAGCTTGGCAGGCAGGCATGTGTCGGTCATAGGGTTATGTTTTTGTAAAAGTGGTTATAGTCTAGGTTTTGAAAATTTCCTAGTTCTCTATAACCAAGGCTCTGATGCCAATCTGTAACACCCCCAAAAATGGTTTGCAGCGGAAGAAAAAGTTTTTGGGATGCTACTCAGTTGGATCATAACACAAGTGAAAAATAATAGCTTTTTCGTAAAATATTTCATTTATTGTAGTAAAACAAAGTTTACAAAAGTTGAATTGTTGCGGAAAATGGCCCATTAATAAAATGTGGTCCCCATTTGTAAATCAGAGTCATCTATGACCATGCCATGCCAATGCCCAAGCGCCTCCAGAATTAGCTATCGCCTTTTCATCCTGAAAATACATGCTAAAAAGTCAACACAATGGTTGAGTGAATTCATAGGTTTAGTAATAAGGCAGTTGATCACAAGATTTTCAAGTTTAAAAGAAGCCATGGGCTACGTTGTTATACGCCCATAAAAGATAGTTGATATTATTGCACTAAGCTCATGAAACCAATACTAACTGCATACACCTAATTACTGGTGTAAGTAAATAAAATTGCCCCTCTGAGATGTAATAGGCAATTACATAGAGATACCAAATATAGTGCGCCCCGGTTATTTCCGATAACCGAGTCGGGGTTGTCAATTCCCATAGTACTATCCACGATATTTGCGTTCACTCGCAAGTGATTAATGGTTCATGATGTAGGGGACTTTTAGGTGGCAACTTAGGCAGAGTCATAATATCAAGAGTACAGCAAACAGTTTTCAAGCAATTGTGATCATAAAAGCAGTAGCAGCATGTATTCTCCCCCAAGGAGTTTACAAAACAGTTAAAAGAGTAAAAGTGGGGCTATGAACTCACCTTAGTCCGAAGCAATGCAAGAATCGATACTATCACAACTAGTATCAGGAAAGAAACAAAGTGGTATCAAGTGGGGCATCGCTCAACGACGCAAGAGTACAGGCACAACGGTACGTCATCAGCTCGACCTACTAGCGTACGATTTATCTCAGAATACGTATCGTAAAGTAACGAGGTTTTCAAAAGATAAGTGTTTTAGTTTTCGTGGAATACTCGTATCAAAGATTTCAAAATCTAGTATTAATATTTCGAAAGTTTAGTTTTAACTTTTCGTGTGATGGTAAGAAAAATGACGACTCGACAAGTAACTCACGCCAAACATAACTCACACCCAAGTATAATGTATATCCCAATACATTGTAAGGAATAGTCAAGGAATTTTGACCAAGACTCAAGAACTCACGCTAAGAATATAATATGCATCCAAACATGACTCACACCAAACATAATACATATCTCAATATATTATATGAGATAGTCAATAAGAATTGACCATTAGATAGTCAATAAGAATTGACCAGGACTCAACTCGAGAAAACAACGACGGGAATAGATTATCGAGACAATGACGACACACAATTACTTCAATAAATAAGTTAATTGGTAGCTTCGGTATTTACCCTTAATCCCAAATAGTTTGTACAATCATGTTTTATAATCAAAGAAAAGTTTGGATTTGCAATTCAAACTATAAAGGTTTCACTACGTAACAAAATATAAGTTTAAACGGGATTTTTATAAATAAAAGGGATTTGAATTTAAAAACAAAATATAAGTTTAGAATATTTTTATAAATTCTGGCATGATGCGTTCATTTATAAAATATTCTCAAGTCGTTGTGACTTTAGTAACTAAATTTCTCAAAGTAAAATTTTCTGACAAGTTAATAGAAAACCAGTGACGAGTATTCATTGATTATTAGATAATTTTTCTTTATTGTTTGTTGCGAATCATATATATTAAATTCATAGTGAGTCTAATATACCGTATTTGTCTCAAGTCCAATAAATCCAATTTATCCAATGTTCAATAACTATCGATCCAATAATTTTTATCCAATAATATTTATTCCGCATATGTCCAATGTCCATTCATAATCCGATAGCCAATATTTCATCCAATACCAAATCGCAATTCCATTAATGAGTACCAAGTCCAAGTATGAATTCCAAATTGTATCCAAAATGTACCAAATATCACGATGTCAAAACAAAAATAGAACATGTTAATTCGATAGCCGTATCAGATATATATATAGTATTAAAAAATTTATTTATAATTTAGCTACGCACACCAGTATTTTGTTTAGTGGGCTTCGACTTATTTAACAAAACACACCTTCAATGGGCCTAAGCCTGAAGATTTATAGACCAAGCACTTACACGTAGAAAATTTAACACAAACTCACCCTTTTGTGGGTTGTGTTTGATCGATCCAAGAAGGCAAATAACACACCAGGTATGGTGTCTCGTTAGCCAATACGAACAAGCACTCGCAACTCAGGCCAACACCCTACGTGGATGTGGCTAGACCGAGACCAAGCAATAAACACGACCACCCTTGTGGTGACTTTAGAGTCAATTCAGTAACAGAAATATAACCACTCAACCCTTATTTAACTTGTCATTCACACGTATACACAAACCAGATGGTTACACATGACTGATTAGTAGATAAGCTGGTAGTTTAGCTCGAACCAACACAAGATTTATACTACTCCGAGACACAAACTGATTACTTTCCAACGCAATACCCAAGACAAACAAGACCATAATAACAGCGGATTGGTATATGAGAGATAATATCCAAGTCGCGACACACGAAAATCAACTTACCAACCAAGACTAAGACCAACAATTTAGTAATAAGTTTCAATATCAAAATTGTAACCAATTCCAAGGAAATGAAAAGATAAGCAGTACACTTTCTTTTTGTTTTATAACTAATTCGAGACAACACCAGGTAAGTAAACGAAACCAAATTCAAACCTAGATCGGTTTAACCCAAACCGACTTAACATGACACAAAATCAATCCGAGGCAACTTCGAGACAAACCATGAACCATGTGGGTTTCCACATTTGACCAAGAACCAGGGAACCAAAAAAACGCCCATAAGAGTGTTTTCTTACCACACGAATCACTATCAAAATATGTTTAACTAATTCATACGAAAAACATTAACTTCCTTTTTAATCCTTGACTCTAATATGTGAAGAAAACAAGTACACGATGAGGTCAACTAACTCAACTTAGTCGACTCGACTCGCCCGAGTTGAGTTGACTCAGTTCATAATAACAAACAAACACCCCTTTTTACAAAATATTTTACCACACGAGTTTTATAGAAACGTTTTTGTTAAAACTCCAATCCACGAAAACATATTATCACATATTTTTATAATCGGTTTAGCATGAAAACAGAAATAATGATAACTTTGATTCAGTTTTTGACATACCCGTAAGGAACGAGAGAAAGAGGTAGACGCGAGATGGAGATGAAACAAATATGAACCCACGATTATAATCACGAACTTTATTGAACAACTACCACCCTAAATAATACTAATTCCACTTGAATTTACAAAATCTCAAATCAATTTGGGAAAACCCTAACTTATAGAAACCCTAGTTTTTGTGATTTGTGTGAGATGTGTGAAGAAACTTGTAAAAATTTGACCCTATATATAGATAACTAAAAAGAAAGTCTTGACTTAATCTTTCTTGGTCTTGGGTTGAGGACAACCTTCCTTGGCAAAACTAGCTGTCACTGCCACTTCACGTGATACCCCAGGGAAGTAGAGCCAAAAGAGTGGGGTGTTGGTTTGAGGTGAAAGTGAAATCTCACTGCTTGAATTTGTTTGGGATTCGGCGAAGGAGGAGGAGTGCAGAAGATGAAGAGCGTGTGCAGGGGAGGTAGAGAGAGAGCGAATTTGGAGGTGCAGAGTAGGGGTGGGGCGTGGGTTTGGCAGGGAAGAAAGAGGGAGGTGGGGTTATATGTTTACTTATTTTTATTATTAAATACAGTATAATCCGTACCCCGTGTTTTGTCGAATCATCGAGTAAACGTACTATTCCGGTACCCGAAAAATATAAAAGTTATATTTTCAGAAGCGTTTTTGTAAGTGTAATAATATATTATTATTACTACGTAGAAATTTGATTATAACTGTTTTGTCGTTATTAGATCGGTGTCGGTATACGTGAGATGCCAGTTTTTATGTTTCACGAGAAAAATCTATCGTTTTTGTTCAAATAGACTTGGAAAAATCCTGGAGTGAAACTTAGTAATCATAGTTACTATAGTTTATTGTTAAAATTTGTTTGAAATTTTACGGGTTGTTATAGATTACTCGTAACCAGTCATTAAATTCACTCTTCCATATAAAATATCCACACCCATGATATTTTTCTCTTGGTTGTTACATAATAAGGAAATTATATGATTGTTTATATAAAATATTTACATAAATAAGAAATGTATGATTGTTCACCTTTGAAAGAGGACATGCATGATATTGCCATCCAAAGGTATCTTCTTTATGTGATGTTCTTAGTTTTATATTTCTTGTTCCACAAGAACGCATAAAAGGATTATATCGCTGCATCTCAGGTTTGAAATTGGTGTGAAGATAAGAGGTTGTGAGGTTGAGTGGTTTTGAGGATAAGAGTGTATATAATGTGTTTATGGGGATAGAGCATATCTGGTAGCTTTTGGTGGGAAGTTTTGGCGCCAGTATTTTGGTGAGAAATTTTGGCGCCAGTATTTTGGTGGAAAATTTTGGCGCCAGTATTTTCGGTGCGACATTCCAAAGACATATGGCCACTCTCGCCACACTTGTAACAACTTCTTCCACCACCGACTCATTCGTTTAACATGTTATGTGTAACGATATCACCTCTACTCATTCGTTTAACATGTTATGTATAACGATATCACCTCGACTCATTCGTTTAACATGTCATGTATAACGATATCACCTCGACTCATTCGTTTAACATGTTCTGTATAACCATATCATCTCAACTCATTCGTTTAACATGTTACGTATACCGATATCACCTCGACTCATTCGTTTAACATGTTACGTATAACGATATCACCTCGACTCGTTCGCTACCACCCTTGGGACATTTTTGAGACATATGGCCACTCTCGCCACACTTGTAATAGCTTATGCCACCACCGCTACCACCCTTGGGACATTCCGGAGACATATGGTCACTCTCGCCACACTTGTAACAGCTTATGTCACCACCGCTATCAGCCTTGGACATTCCCGAGACATATGGCCACTCTCGCTAAAGTGTCAACCGTAACTCGAGAATTTCATATCTTCAAAGATACATTCAATACAATTATATAATTTTAAATTTTTTACATTTTAAATAAAAGCATTTATATAACTTTAATTTCATTTATATTTTAAATAAAAGTATTTATATTTA
The DNA here is from genome assembly GCA_019973895.1 of Chrysanthemum seticuspe. Lineage (NCBI taxonomy): Eukaryota > Viridiplantae > Streptophyta > Magnoliopsida > Asterales > Asteraceae > Chrysanthemum > Chrysanthemum seticuspe. The sequence continues at coordinate 124,924,266 of BPTQ01000009.1, forward strand.
AAAAAAAGGTAAAATAAAAGCATATATATAATACCGCAACCTGGCGTCGGTATAATTTTCACCAAATTACCCCCAAAAATTTTGGTTGTCCCGCCAAAACACTAAACGACAAAAACATTTTATTTTCTTGACGACATGTCGTCAGGAACAGTCAAAGATAAAAAAAATAGATACCGAAAGCAAATATGAAATTTTACACTTAGAAAAAAAAATTCTCTCATCTGCTATATTCTTGGCGACTGCAAACCACCACCACACCACCTTCTGTAATACCCTAAGATCCATTTTCCGAAATTCCTATATAGTTTGAAATTTTACCCTAAATACTATAAACATTATTAATAATTAAGGCCTTATGTTATGTGATGATTAAATTAATATGACATTTAACCTAAGTCTTTAAGCAATTAAATTAACAAAACAACTACATGTTATTCGTATATAACTCATTTGAAATACAAAATATGTATGAATCCTAAACTTAGTTATGTTAAATCAATGTGCATGATTCCTTAAGCCCCTACGCATTTTAAGATCATTTAAACCGAACCTACTCTATTTATTTATATCCATGAAATCGAAATATATATACATATGACTAGGCGAGTACCCGCGTCTAGCGGCAGCGGTGTCTAGTTTTCAATAAAATTATCGCGGCTAATTATTTTCTTTACGATCAACGGAAAATATGTACTTACCCGCTTATAAGAAACTGTATTAGATTAAGATTGCATTAAACATATAAAGTCATCCGCGTGTACTGTAAGTTTCATAAGCTGTCCAATTGTGTTACCAATTATACTAATCAACTTGGCAAAGATAATTTTTCAGCGTTTCCTTAATTTCTGCATAGCTTGACTTACAATTAATACATTCCACATTGATTGCTTGACTTTTTTTTTAAACATTAAACATTTAACAATTCATTTTAACATTTAACTTTGACTTTCAACTTTCAATTTTAACTTTTACCTTTGACCATTTTTCTATTTTATATAGTTAAGATTAAGCACCTCACACGTTCATATGTTTCATTTGCACTAAAACCGATCCACATAATTTTGGTGTACACATTTTGAATAAAGGATAAGAGTAACATGTTTTGGAAAGGATGTGATTGAGAATCAGTCACCCAAAATGTTCGGCTAAATCAACTCCCATCTCCCTTTTATATTAGAAAACTGAATAACACTTTCACACACACTTGAAAACCCTAAAACTTTATTTAAACGGCTGTCACTTTTCTGCAAGTATCAAAGGAGGTTCGAAGGGTGTATCTTGGTGATCAAGTAGGGTATAACAGTCGGTGTGTCCGCTGGGTGATCGAGTGTTGAATTTCGTGGGGTTTTGGTCTTGTTTGTGTCTCTTTAATCCATTCTTTGTCGATCAAGAGGTACCCCTGTAATAACTCTACGCTTTATTAATTCAAGCCATGTAATAGAAATATGTTTAAGCAAAGAAATCTTAACCTAATTCACTGTTTTAATAAAGATGCAAATGAATCGGCTATCAACTAATTGCATGAACTCATGAATAATAAACCCTGTATGTCGACTCTTATTCTTATCTGTTACCATTCGAGTGTATCTTGTGTACATATATCTGGTTATGAAGACCCTATTATAATATGTTTATCGACTTTAAAACTAAACACAACCAAAGAAATAAAAGAATGTTCATGTATGGGGATCGAATGTAAAACTGTGTATGTGAATATGGTCTATATGTTGCGTATAATTTCATGCATGAGTAGTTATGTTGAGTTGAGTGTGAGTTATGTGAACAAGGGTTTCTCGTTACTTATGTGTGGTGTGCAATGAATGTGAATCTCGAATAAATAGTTCATGTGGTGTGTTTGTCGAATAAATGGGTTGGGTCTGAGCATGTTTGAAGTTGTAATGTATGTATGTGTGTGGGATCGGATGTATAATAATAGGTATCGGATGGTATTTATTTGAAATGGGTCGAGTATGGTTGCATATGTGTGTGTCGTGTTGAGACTGCCAAGTTTGCATGTGTGCCTTGTTTGTGTGTAGGTCGAATGGGGTAAAAGGGGTTTGGGTACCAACAATTTTAAAAGTGGCATAGATGGATTAGTGGTGTGGTTATGGTTGCTTCGAAATAGGTTACATTTTAAGTCGGGTATAAGTGTGAGTATGTGTTGACGCATGTGCCGGATGGTCCAACATCCGGCTGAACACATGCACCGGACGTCAAGACACACATGCCGGATGGGCAAAGAATAATAACCACCGACCATGTCAGCAGATTTTAGGGGATTTCCTACCACGTGGCCTACTAAGAATGTTGGATCGATATACTTTAATCAAACTAACTTAAACTAGCTTGTTAAGGTTTAATAACCTCGGATAAATCCTAAGTTATTAACAAAGAAACACTGAGCAATCTTTATCAAGTACGCGGAATTTACTTAACAAAGCTAAGAAGAATAAATTTTATTATAAACTCTAAATCTGCTTATTATGCAGATACTCTAAACAACTCTAAGATTATCGAACCTCTCTCTAAAACACTAAATAACTTGTGAATTCGTAAACTCTAAAACTGTAAAACCCTAAAAATACGAAAAAGGTTAAAAGACTATTCTGCCCCCAAATAAAATACATAAAATACGTCAATGATCATTAAATGAAGTTCTAGTCTAACATGTAAATGATTGTCAAACCAAATGTGCAAGAAATTAAATCGACTCTTACGTCTAAAACATGGTACGCTTTTACACACTTTTATTGGGCCGTAATCTCATCACATTACATTTGAAATTGTAGAAGCCCAACTAAGTTTTGGCCCATGTTTTTCTTTTCTTGGGTTCGGTTATGATGAACCGTATAACGCCCACCCCTGCTCTTTCTTCGTGACTTACTTTCACACACTCAAACACAAGAAACCCTAATATCAAAAGTGGCGGCACATGATTGTTCCTTCTTTTCAGTCGGCATCAAGGCAAGGACAAGGAGTTTGATGAGGGTTCGAAGCTTGGCTGTGTCGTGGGTTTTGAATTCAAGAAGTCGTGGCTGTTTGGTTCTAGTTTGTCACGGGTTTGGCTGATCGTGGGGTTCATCTTGGGGCTTGTTTCCCTTCCATTCGACACACATAGGGTATCATAATCTCTTTTCAATTTTCTTCCTTTGTTTTTCTCTTGATGGCTGTCGTGGGGTACTAGCCAAATGCATGCATGAATCAACTATAATATCACATAAGTAATAACAAAGGCACATGAAATCATGATATTAATCTTGTATATGTCGAATGGTATTAACATGAAAACCTTGATACGAATCTGATTTTGGACCTCTAAATGTTCGACTCATATGTGATATTAATAACGAGTTAGATGAACCTTGAAACGAGTATGTATAAAAATTCATAAACTGGAAAATATAAAATTTAGACATGTTAAGATGCTATTAAAACAGGTCATACGGCTTTCATAGGTCATGGGTGCGTTTGGGTAGGTTAAACATGTGCTTATATTGGTTTTAATAAACCCTAAAACTGGACAGCATCCTATGTCGAATTTTTGTGTGTTATAGATCCACTTTTATAAGTGCAATAATCTGGGTTTTTGTGGGAAAAGTTTATTTTATGTCTTAGTTAAGTTTTCCAAGTGGTTTGGTCGAATTTGGAGTTGTCTAAGTCGTATTTTTGAATTTTACAAGATTAAGTGTCAAAGCTGAGAAAACGGGTCTGAAATTTAGGTTGGATTCATCTAGGTGTTATCTGATGATACTTGCATGTTTTTGAGTGATTCTTGAGCCTAAATTGTATTACTTTAAAATAGCTTTCTGGAAAAATAAGTCTTGTATCATTTGCAAACGTGGAAGTATGATTTTTATATTTTTGGAGTTAGGGTGTCTGAATCTGAATTGCTGAGTTGAAATTTATGATGTAGTAAATGATTTTTAGTATTTAATCTATGAGGTTTTGGAACTTTTCCTTTGGTGGATATGATATTTATATATGGTGTGACACCTGTAGCTTTTGGTTTGATGTGTTGAGTAGGGTGAGTGTGTTTGTTGGGGCCATACTTTTGGTGTGTGTAAATCTGGGTGAGTTCTGGACCGGTCTGGACTTATGATTTTCCGTAGGACATTTAGCATGGAAATAGAACCCACCAATTTTTGTAGAGTCTCTTAACTCATATGGGAACCCCTGGGATTTTGCTTGATTTCATTCGAGCTAAGTAAGTATTTTATAAAAATCGCTAAAGTCTGGTCCGAATATGAGTTTAAGAAACTGAAAGATAAAATATGATATCAATAAGTAACACACTTACAAATGCATAAGAAACTTATAAAATGAGAATTTACTTATAACTCTAAGAATTTTAATGCGATTAATCCGTTATAGCTTTAATGATGCTAATAAGTATTAAACAAATCCTAATCCGTGTAGATTCGTTGAAGGATACGCGACGTTGTATCTTCGTGTTCATTCATTCGTTTGCTTTTCTCTCATTTGCGTTAAGGTACAAATATTCTGACCTTTTTAGTAAAGGTTCCTTATGACGTTTTCTTTTCGTTAGCTGTTATATTAGGGTTCCCTATGCCATTGCTATGACCCCATTCTGTTGTTTGATATGTTGCATGTTTGAAACATCTGTTATATTAGACTATGCAATATCTGATTTGAACTTTATGTTAGGAAGACTTTGATATGCACATTAGTTGAACCTTGCTATGTTTGAGTATGAATTTCTGATTATGAACTTCTAATTATGAACATCTGATTATGAACCTCTGATTATGAACGTATGATATGTGACTGTGATATGAACCTTTGATTTCTGAACATTTGATATGAACCCTTTCTGATTTGTTTGATCCGTTGTTTATCTGAAATCTCTGTTTATTGAACCATGAAACATCTGATTTGAACTTATGATATGAAAACTCTGATTTGTAAATCTGTTTGACCTTTATGATGAATTATGATCTGTGTCATTTATGACAATCTGTTTGACCTAAGTTAGTTTGACACCCGAGCCAATATTTCACTAGTCATAAAGGTTCCATGTCCGTGTCAGTGATGCACCTCTGACATGACTCTAGGGCAGTAGAGTGATGTTCTGCCACCTCCCTTTCCGTTATCTGTTTATTGATAGTATGGCCACTATCCTTCTGTTGGGGCGTATGGATGCAACCTAGATCTGATCTGTTATCTGATATGATTTGTCTGGTGAATGATGTCGTGTACAATACGCGTCTTCACAAATTCTAGGAGCTAGTTACTCCATTGGTTACCTGAGGTCTCCCCTCATATTATATAAGGTATATCGAGGTCACCCCTCCGAATAAGGAAGTTACTTCTGATATGATATGTTCTGGGCTCGTGGTAGTTTAACTAAATTTGTATCTATTATTTCTGTGTTAGATATTCTGTTTATGATTGCGTATTTGTCAATTTTCCATTTACATATTGAATTATTATATGTTTATTGAATGTGTTTATGCTTTGACATGATTATGTGACTACTGTTTGCCATGCTAGGATATGATTAATATGCTTAAATGTGATTCGCATGTTGTCATCTGATTATATGTTAGTTACCATTATGTGACCTTGTTGATCTGTATGATGATTATGCTAGTGTATAATTGATTGTTCTGTAAGTTCATTATGTATAATTGTTCAGATAATTCGTGAACTTTGATTATCTGTTGGTGTTCGTATTTGCTTATGTTTGATCTGCCATGTTTAAATTCTGTCTATACTAGGGTTTGATCTGGAAATGGTTTAACTTATGATATCTGATTTGATAACTTGCTAATTGCGATGCTATGTCTTTTGATTATTTAGTTATAGTTTTCCTACTGTGTTTTCTATTTGTATGTGTGACTGCCACGTTTGACTGCTATTGTTCCGCTGCTACATTATTGGATAAGTGTGTTAAATGTAGATTAATTGACTTGTGTAAAGGACATGTTTACTTCTAGTAGTTGTTTCTGCTAGCTTTCGGTATTTCGTTTGACTTGTATGTACTTAAATTGCCTGATTCATTAATTGCCTGTTGATTATGATGTGCTTCAGTTTGTGTCATCAATATGCTATGTGTTTGTTCTTATTTGTTGTTTGTTCTTCCGGATTTCTGTGTGTCTGTGTTTCCGCAGAATCCTCAGTGATTCATTATCCTCATTCCGCTGTGACTTCGTTATTCGTTTCTTTACTTCATTTCGTATTTTTGTTTTTGTTTAGTTTTCGTTTTGTTATATCTGTTCACTGGGCTTTGTAAGCTCAGCCGCATTTCTTTTCCTGCGACAGGTATTAGGCATTCAAGTTGAGCTTATGGGATGGCTGATCTGGGTTTGAGAGTAGAGCTGAGAGCAAAGATTTGACCATAGAGATCTTAGAATTATTTTGGTTATTAAGTTATTTATGTTTTCTTTTGAAAATTTTGTAAAGACTTCCGCTTTTGTATATTATTTAAAGTTCTGATATGAAACCGTATGGTGATATCTTTGCCCTTGTCGGGTTCGGGTGTTACAATTTATGGTATCAGAGCTCTAGGTTTTAGGACCCTTAGAGCTTAGGCTATGACCTGTGAGGATTGGGTAGACAATAGGTTTCCGTCTGTTCAGATATCTTTCGATTCCTTTTGACTGTCGTTCAGATTTGACTTCGATATTCTTTTGTCTTCACTGAATTGGCCCTCCTCTTTTCACATCGAATTTTGTTATTTTGTTTTCGCTCGTCCGATTGTCGATTGTTAGATGGAGACTACCCGCAGAGCCGAAGAAGATGGTGCCGACCCTACGTTGCTGCAACAGTTCCTGTGCTGGAGAGGTTCATGAAGCAGAAGCCACACCCGACTGCCGTGCTGCTGGAGACATCAGGATGCTGCTGGAGGGAGCTGGACGAATCAACCAAAGACGCAACGACGAAGACATGATTCAACGGGTGGCTGGGAAGGTTCATCTACTTCATATGATTTGGGCGCGACTTGTGTTACTTTGATTCGTTTGTCACGCGTTTTGAGGCGATTTGATACCTTGCTACGTGATTTTGATCGGCATTACTTTTCTTTGATTCGTTCAGAATTTGGTTCGAGTCGTGAAGTTTTATCATTTAGCATTCTGGTATATCTCAGCTTTTCTTTCTGGATCGTCAGTAATGAGTCATGAGGAGCCGTTTTATGCAAGTTGGTGGCCTCGTTTGTTTGGTAATATGGTAAGTTGTCTGATGTGTTATATGCTGCATGAATGAGTATCTGGTCTGTTTTGGTATGTTACTTGTTACCTATATGTTATCCGTTTTGTTCTGATATTAGTTATGTGGTTTTGTCATGACCCGAGGCAGAATATGATGATAATGAGGACTTGTTATGTGATGCAAGTATTATGACGCCTGATCAACGTGATAATACCGAGATCATATAATTTGAACTTATTGAAATCATATGACGTCTGGGGAAATGCCTGTGGTTGATACGTGAAAAGAATATGACTTGTATCCATTATTTGGCACTCCTCATGTTCGTTTGAAATTTTGTACCTATTTGTGAGATTTCGTCGATATCTATTACGAGTAAGTTTTGTGCACGTTGGACCGAAATTGTTATGATTTGTGTGAACTATGGATTGCTATGTTTGCTCTAAATGTGTACGTCTCCGTGTACCCTTATTGTGATCATTGGATATTTCGTGAAGTGTTTGAGGAACATTAGATCCTTTTAGTTTGATTATCTGCGACTAGTGAGACCGTTAGGATTCGTTCTGCCTATGCATATGATCGTTTTCACCCTTAGATATCTGAATAAGTTAGAATCTGTCGTTTGGTTTTCTGCGTCTCATCTGTTATCTGCCATTACTTGATAAGTATATAATTATCTGTTATAAGTATTTGACTATTGATTTGACTTCTGAGAAGTATGAGTTTGAATATCCTGATAAGAAATCTGTTTGTTCTAAGATGAGTTTCGTGTTTGCTTTATTTTCCTCGAGACTCTGAAATCCGATTTGTCTATTGTTCTGTTCCGTCTTGTTCAATTTTCGAGGACGAAAATTTTCTTTTTAGAGGGGAAGAGTTGTAAAACCCTAAAAATACGAAAAAGGTTAAAAGACTATTCTTCCCCCAAATAAAATACATAAAATACGTCAATGATCATTAAATGAAGTTCTAGTCTAACATGTAAATGATTGTCAAACCAAATGTGCAAGAAATTAAATCGACTCTTACGTCTAAAACATGGTACGCGTTTACACACTTTTATTGGGCCGTAATCTCATCACATTACATTTGAAATTGTAGAAGCCCAACTAAGTTTTGGCCCATGTTTTTCTTTTCTTTGGTTCGGTTATGATGAACCGTATAACCCCCACCCCTGCTCTTTCTTCGTGACTTACTTTCACACAATCAAACACAAGAAACCCTAATATCAAAAGTGGCGGCACATGATTGTTCCTTCTTTTCAGTCGGCATCAAGGCAAGGACAAGGAATTTGATGAGGGTTCGAAGCTTGGCTGTGTCGTGGGTTTTGAATTCAAGAAGTCGTGGCTGTTTGGTTCTAGTTTGTCACAGGTTTGGCTGATCGTGGGGTTCATCTTGGGGCTTGTTTCCCTTCCATTCGACACGCATAGGGTATCATAATCTCTTTTCAATTTTCTTCCTTTGTTTTTCTCTTGATGGCTGTCGTGGGGTACTAGCCAAATGCATGCATGAATCAACTATAATATCACATAAGTAATAACAAAGGCACATGAAATCATGATATTAATCTTGTATATGTCGAATGGTATTAACATGAAAACCTTGATACGAATCTGATTTTGGATCTCTAAATGTTCGACTCATATGTGATATTAATAACGAGCTAGATGAACCTTGAAACGAGTATGTATAAAAATTCGTAAACTGGAAAATATAAAATTTAGACATGTTAAGATGCTATTAAAACAGGTCATACGGCTTTCATAGGTCATGGGTGCGTTTGGGTAGGTTAAACATGTGCTTATATTGGTTTTAATAAACCCTAAAACTGGACAGCATCCTATGTCGAATTTTTGTGTGTTATAGATCCACTTTTATAAGTTCAATAATCTGGGTTTTTGTGGGAAAAGTTTATTTTATGTCTTAGTTAAGTTTTCCAAGTGGTTTGGTCGAATTTGGAGTTGTCTAAGTCATATTTTTGAATTTTACAAGATTAAGTGTCAAAGCTGAGAAAACGGGTCTGAAATTTAGGTTGGATTCATCTAGGTGTTATCTGATGATACTTGCATGTTTTTGAGTGATTCTTGAGCCTAAATTGTAGTACTTTAAAATAGCTTTCTGGAAAAACAAGTCTTGTATCATTTTCAAACGTGGAAGTATGATTTTTATATTTTTGGAGTTAGGGTGTCTGAATCTGAATTGCTGAGTTGAAATTTATGATGTAGTAAATGATTTTTAGTACTTAATCTATGAGGTTTTGGAACTTTTCCTTTGGTGGATATGATATTTATATATGGTGTGACACCTGTAGCTTTTGGTTTGATGTGTTGAGTAGGGTGAGTGTGTTTGTTGGGGCCATACTTTTGGTGTGTGTAAATCTGGGTGAGTTCTGGACCGGTCTGGACTTATGATTTTCCGTTGGACATTTAGCATGGAAATAGAACCCACCAATTTTTTTAGAGTCTCTTAACTCATATGGGAACCCCTGGGATTTTGCTTGATTTCATTTGAGCTAAGTAAGTATTTTATAAAAATCGCTAAAGTCTGGTCCGAATATGAGTTTAAGAAACTGAAAGATAAAATATGATATCAATAAGTAACACACTTACAAATGCATAAGAAACTTATAAAATGAGAATATACTTATAACTCTAAGAATGTTAATGCGATTAATCCGGTATAGCTTTAATGATGCTAATAAGTATTAAACAAATCCTAATCCGTGTAGATTCGTTGAAGGAGACGCGACGTTGTATCTTCGTGTTCATTCATTCGTTTGCTTTTCTCTCATTTGCGTTAAGGTACAGATATTCTGACCTTTTCAGTAAAGGTTCCTTATGACGTTTTCTTTTCGTTGGCTGTTATATTAGGGTTCCCTATGCCATTGCTATGACCCCATTCTGTTGTTTGATCTGTTGCATGTTTGAAACATCTATTATTAGACTATGCAATATCTGATTTGAACTTTATGTTAGGAAGACTTTGATATGCACATTTGTTGAACCTTGCTATGTTTGAGTATGAATTTCTGATTATGAACTTCTAATTATGAACATCTGATTATGAACCTCTGATTATGAACGTATGATATGTGACTGTGATATGAACCTTTGATTTCTGAACATTTGATATGAACCCTTTCTGATTTGTTTGATCCGTTGTTTATCTGAAATCTCTGTTTATTGAACCATGAAACATCTGATTTGAACTTATGATATGAAAACTCTGATTTGTAAATCTGTTTGACCTTTATGATGAATTATGATCTGTGTCATTTATGACAATCTGTTTGACCTAAGTTAATTTGACACCCGAGCCAATATTTCACTAGTCATGGGGGTTTCATGTCTGTGTCAGTGATGCACCTCTGACATGACTCTAGGGTAGTAGAGTGATGTTCTGCCACCTCCCTTTCCGTTATCTGTTTATTGATAGTATGGCCACTATCCTTCTGTTGGGGCGTATGGATGCATCCTAGATCTGATCTGTTATCTGATATGATTTGTCTGGTGAATGATGTCGTGTGCAATACGCGTCTTCACAAATTCTGGGAGCTAGCTACTCCATTGGTTGCCTGAGATCTCCCCTCATATTATATAAGGTATTCCGAGGTCACCCCTCCGAATAAGGAAGTTACTTCTGATATGATATGTTCTGGGCTCGTGGTAGTTTAACTAAATCTGTATCTGTTATTTTTGTGTTAGATATTCTGTTTATGATTCCGTATTTGTCAATGTTTCCATTTACATACTGAATTATTATATGTTTATTGAATGTGTTTATGCTTTGACATGATTATGTGACTACTGTTTGCCATGCTAGGATATGATTAATATGCTTAAATGTGATTCGCATGTTGTCATCTGATTATATGTTAGTTACCATTATGTGACCTTGTTGATCTGTATGATGATTATGCTAGTGTATAATTGATTGTTCTGTAAGTTCATTATGTATAATTGTTTAGATAATTCGTGAACTTTGATTATCTGTTGGTGTTCGTATTTGCTTATGTTTGATCTGCCATGTTTAAATTCTGTCTATACTAGGGTTTGATCTGGAAATGGTTTAACTTATGATATCTGACTTGATAACTTGCTAATTGCGATGCTATGTCTTTTGCTTATTTAGTTATAGTTTTCCTACTGTGTTTTCTATTTGTATGTGTGACTGCCACGTTTGACTGCTATTGTTCCGCTGCTACATTATTGGATAAGTGTGTTAAATGTAGATTAATTGACTTGTGTAAAGGACATGTTTACTTCTAGTAGTTGTTTCTGCTAGCTTTCGGTATTTCGTTTGACTTGTATGTACTTAAATTGCCTGATTCATTAATTGCCTGTTGATTATGATGTGCTTCAGTTTGTGTCATCAATATGCTATGTGTTTGTTCTTATTTGTTGTTTGTTCTTCCGGATTTCTGTGTGTCTGTGTTTCCGCAGAATCCTCAGTGATTCATTATCCTCATTCCGCTGTGACTTCGTTATTCGTTTCTTTATTTCATTTCGTATTTCTGTTTTTGTTTAGTTTTCTTTTTGTTATATCTGTTCACTGGGCTTTGTAAGCTCAGCCGCATTTCTTTTCCTGCGACAGGTATTAGGCATTCAAGTTGAGCTTATGGGATGGCTGACCTGGGTTTGAGAGTAGAGCTGAGAGCAAAGATTTGACCATAGAGATCTTAGAATTATTTTGGTTATTAAGTTATTTATGTTTTCTTTTGAAAATTTTGTAAAGACTTCCGCTTTTGTATATTATTTAAAGTTCTGATATGAAACCGTATGGTGATATCTTTGCCCTTGTCGGGTTGGGGTGTTACAAAAACTCATAAACTCATTCCTCTCTAATGCCAATCTAGGAGTCCTTTTATAGGCTCAAGGATATCCTAGTCGGTTTACAATTTGTATCCTTGTACGACAAGTAATCTAAACATAGACTATTCTAGAGTTTCAATACTTTCCATAAACGAATATAACAGTTCTTTTGTTCTTTCAGTACTTTGACTTCATAGTGCAGTACTTTGACTTTGTCTTTAGCAGTACTTTGACTCTTTGACTTCTTCCAGTACTTTGCAGCTTACAGTACTTTCATATCTTCAGTACTTTCATATCCCAACAATCCTCCCCTAACTTGAATTCTACTTGCTTGACTTCAAGTTCCCTTTTGTGAATATATCTTTAACAACTTCATCTTTAAGGACAGGATTGTATCTTTGTAGTGTCTGTGCTTGTCAAAGTATCTCTAGAATTATTCTTTTACATTAGTATTCAGCAAGCTCCATCTTTTCAGCAACACAGCAACATATGACAATTTGTACATTAATTCAGTTAAAGTTGCATACTATTCTCATCACTTCTAGGTGTGTTAACTCCTGTGAGAGGTGAATCATTGAAAACTTAATGGATTTAGATCTCTTTACCAAAGTCATTATCTCTGGAGTAGCCAAATGTTTTGGTGTGTAAGACCATGGTACACTGATAACCATATGATTTTTAGCAAATCATCAGCTATCAACAGATTTGTTTTGTCTTTACCAAAAGTTGTACCCTTCTGGACTAGTTAGTTCTTCTATCTAATGGTGAACTAATTACCAATAATGGTTTTTCCACAGCCTTTACCACAAGCCATTTTCTTGTGGGCTAGCCAACTCTTCACATTAACTGATATGGTGAGTTGAATACCATACAACTTATTAGCAAGTTGTCAACTAAAAACGGATTTGATATATCTTTACCAGAGCCGTTTGCTCATGGATTAGTCAATCCTTTTGTAACCATGGTGGATTGATGATCTATTGTTACCATCTCAAAATCCATTTATTTTACTTAACCTTTGTTTCAAAATTTATTACTTAAAAAAAGATTTCATTCAAAAATCACTTAACTGGTTTAAAAAGCTGCAAGCAGTACTTTGATTAAAGTACTGTTTGATCAGCAGTACTTTGAATATAGTACTGATTTATCAAAAATAATTTATTCAAATAAGTCTCATACCAGTTTTTCATCATCTTCAGCAATGGTAGTCCAGTTGATAAACAAGTTGATAACCATGCAAGCAGTTTCATTATCCTCTTCTACTTCCATTCCATGCTCTAGCATTCTTCTCATGAGCTCAACTGTGAGAGGGTATCTTCTTTCTGCAAACATGTGTATCATTGTTCCATTTTCCAGCTCTAAAACATGAACTCCAGACTCTTCAAAGAATCTCCAGCAAACAATTTCCCAATTTTCTTGATTCTTCCAAATATCATCAGTGCTCTCCTCTCCAGTTTCCCATACAGTTATGAGATCACCATGTAAAACTAAACCAATCCCTTCTAATGAATTATGTTCAAAGTAAGCTTTCACCACATGATATAAATAGAATAAATCTACTCTATCTATAATGTGCAATAAGTCCCATAGCCTATTGAAAACTTTGAAGCTTTCATCTTCTTTATGAAAAATCATATAATCTCCATCTTTGAATTTTACAACTTCAAAAGCACTAATCTTTGATCTGTTCATCTTCATGTCATCATCTTCTTTTGAGTAATCAAAATCTACCACTCTGAGATAATTTCTTAATGCATCCTTAGTTTCAGATCTTAATTCAACTTTTTCTTTCTTTGAGAACTGAACATCTGTAACTTCAGTTTTCCTTTTTCTTTTCAAACTCTTCTTTCTTTTAGCTTTAGTCCAAGTTGCTTCTTCTTTAAAATCTTTGATGCCTGCAACATCCTTCTTATAATCCTCCCTAGCAGCATCATACAATCTTTTCATCTCAAAATAATTAAACTTTTGCAATCCTTTATACCCTTGACTTTTATGATAAGCCATCATAGCATTTCTGTCTTTAGCTTTATTAAGTCTTCTTGGCATAAATCTAACAGGAACAGGTGACTGTAATGGTTCAGCAGCTTCAGCATCTAATTCATCTTGTACCTTTTTAGTTGCTTCTCTATTCTGAGCTTCTTGAGCTTCCTGAGCTTCTCTATCTTTAGCATTTAATTCTTCTTGAAGCTTTCTAGCTGCAGCTTCATTCCTAGCCACTTCAATTGCTCTAATTTCTGCCAAAGTTAGCTTTTTCTTCTTAGTTTCAACCAGAACACCCTTTCCTTTATCTTTAGGATCAATTGCAGGTTGAGAAGTTCTTTGTTGTTCTTCTTGTACTTCTCGAATAGCAATGAACTCATCATCACTTGCAGAATGAATAGGTTTGAGAATAGCTTCCTCCTCTTGGAAAACAGTTGAGGGACCAACAACTTCTTCATGTACAGTTGTTGAAGGACCAGCTTCCTCATCAAAGTCTAATACTCTTGGAGTTATTACCTCTTGTCTGAAAATACTTTGAAAACCAGTACTTTGTTGTTCAGTACCTTGATCATCAGCAGTACTTTGAACTTGAACTTGCTCCTCAGTATCTTGAATAATCTTTTCTTCAGACTTTTTAGAACTTTCAGGTTCATTCTCTTTAACCATATCTTCTTTCAAGTTTTGTTCTTCTAAATTCCTCCCCAAGTTTACAGAAGATGGTTTATGAACCTTTGGGTGTTTACTTGTCTTAGACTGCCTTTGTGCTTTCTTCTTTGATTTGATCCAGATACGAAATTCTTTAATCAAAGGCCAGACAAAAGTTTTTAGCCTTCTAAATTTTAACTTCAATTTCTTTATCTGCTTGGCTTGAACCTTAGTAGTCTTTTGCAACTTAACTATCTCCCTTGTCAAAGCATAATTATCCAAAGATAAACCTTCACGAGGTATAGTATGTGGATCATCACCTTGAATGTGTGAATGTTCCTCTGATTGAGAAACAGGAACAGATCATTGTGGAGATGGAGAAGGTGAACCTGCAATTTCTTCTTGAACCTCAGTACTTGGGGAAACAGTACCCTGTGGAGATGCAATACCTTCTTGAGAAGCAGTACTTGCAGATGCAGTACCTTCAGATGTAGTACCTGCAGGTGCAGTACCTTTAGATGCAGTACTTTCACTTGCTGCATCTTCTTCATGATCAGCTCTAACAGCCTGAACAACTTCCATCATAGAAGTAGTTAATGGTGTATTTTGACCTCTGAATAGATCACTTCTTCTAGCCATAAAAGTAAAAATCTTTGCTTGTTGTACAATAACAGGAAGTAAATTGGTAGGCTTGGGTACATCAGCAAGCTGTTTGTTCAAGAAAACTTGTATAAACCTGGGATACATTAACCATTTGGACCCATGATTGATGTGAGAAAGCATGCCATCAAGAATCAGCCTTGAAAAATTAAAAACACGATCTGTAGCTAATCCCACCATAGCAGATGCTATATTTGACCCAAACTACTCCCAAGAAGTACTTTTAGCACTAATACAATGTAACAATACATGTATTAAAAACTTCCATTGAGGACAAAACAATTGTTTCCGAAAAGTTTGTTCTGTTAAAGACCCTTCATAACCAAGATGTCCAAAAGTTTCCCAAATCAACTCCTTATTAAAACGAATAGCCCCATTATCATCATTAAACAACAAGTCTTTTCTAATGGAGGCTTCAGTAATCTTCACAGTTCTTCCAGCAACTGTAGCTCTAATATAAAATTCTTCATTCTCCATATTATCCCTTGCAGTAGCCCAAAATGCTTGAATCCAAGGTTCAATAATATCCGGCTCCACTAAAAGAGCATAACTGATTGGCCACCCAGTGAGATAATCAATAATATCATGAAACGCCTCATTATCTTTAGTCTTGTCTAAATTGGCTACCATATTATGCTTTGAAACAGTAGGTCGATTCGCCATTGGTGAGTATGTAAGCACAATAAGAATTGAAATCGAATAAGAATGAGAGAAATATGGAAACGATGCTAATGTAGTAATATAAGAGGAAAATCAGAAAGTAGTTATTTATAGGTGAGATTTAAAAAAATCACTGCCCAAAATAAAACAACCGTTAGCATTAATTACCCTTCAATATAACCGTTGGAACAGTACTTTAATACGACAAACAGTACTTTCCACGTATGTAGTACTTTCCCAAAGCAGTACTTTCAGGAAAAACAGTACTTTGCCAAATTCTTCTGTAGAAACTAAGTATACACAAATATCCTCCCCTCAAGCAATACACAGGACTATACTAATCACTGAATAGTCCTCCCCTTAAATGTAGCTCAGTAGTTAATCATGCCAATGCTTACCACCAAGTGATTGAATCTAGAAACATCAAAGCCTTTGGTGAGTTAGTCAGCTACATTATCATCCATGTGAACCTTGACCACATTAATGAGCCTGTGCTCATAGCAATCTCTGATAAAGTGATGCCTAATCTGAATGTGCTTGGTCTTGGAATGATAAACAGGATTCTTCACAATGCAAATGGTACTCTCATTATCAATGTTGATAGGAGTATTTTTGAAATTGAACCCATAGTCCAAAAGTTGATTCTGCATCCACAAAACTTGTCCACAACAGCTTGCAGCAGCTACATATTCAGCTTCAGTAGAGGATGTTGCTGCAATTGTTTGTTTCTTACATTGCCAGGACACTAACCTTCTTCCAAGATATTGGCATCCTCCAGTGGTGGATCTTCTATCATAATTATCACCTGCATAATCACTATCTGAAAAAGCTTCTAAGTGAAAATGTGACTCTTTTGGATACCACAACCCCAACTTAGGTTGTTGTTTTAAATAACAGAAGATTCTCTTTACTGCATTCATGTGAAATCTTTGGTAAGACTTGATATCTTGCACATAAACAAATTGCAAACATGATATCAGGCCTTGATGCAGTAAGATACATAAGAGACCCAATCATAGATCTGTATAACTTGACTTCAACAGGTTGTCCATCTTCATCTTTGCCCAATGAATTGATAGATTTAATAGGTGTAGTAACAGTCTTCATATCATCAAAATTGAACTTCTTAAGTATGTCTGTAACATACTTGTCTTGACTGCTAAAAATTCCTTCCTTTGACTGCTTAACCTGAAGTCCCAAAAAGAAAGTTAACTCTCCCATTGAACTCATTTGAAATAAAAATTCCTTCTGCATCAGCTGCTTAAACTCCTTAACCATGGACTGTTTGGTAGCCCCAAAGATGATATCATCAACATAGACTTGAACTAACATGATATCCTTCTTGTCTCTCTTGATAAACAAAGTCTTGTCTATAGCTCCCCTTTTGTATCCATGTTGTAATAAGAATGTAGAGAGCCTCTCATACCAAGCTCTAGGTGCCTGATGAAGGCCATAAAGAGCCTTAACCACCTTGTAGACTTTGTTTGGGTGTTTAGGATCTTCAAAACCAGGAGGTTGTTTGACATAAACTTCCTCTGTAATCTTGCCATATAAGAAGGCACTCTTGACATCCATTTGGTAAACCTGAAAACCCATGTATGAATCAAAAGCAAGAAATATTCTAATAGCCTCAATCCTTGCTACAGGAGCAAATACTTCATCATAATCTACACCTTCTTCTTATCTGTAGCCTTGAGCTACTAACCTTGCCTTGTTTTTGATAACATTGCCTCTTTCATCTCTTTTCACTCTGAAGACCCATCTGGTTCCAATAACTCTCTTCCCATCTGGAAGATCACATAAAACCCAAACTTCTTGAAGTTTAAATTGAAGAAGTTCTTCCTGCATAGCTTCAACCCAGCTTTCTTTAGTCAAAGCTTGAGCAATGTTCTTGGGTTCCTCTTGAGAGATAAAACAAGTAAATAGGCAGGTTTGATAGTCCTTATGATTCAGTCTGTTTTGTATGTAGACAAAGCTAAGTAAAGGATTATGAGGTTTAGTAAAACGCTTAGCAGTGTGTCTTGTCATCACTCCAGAAGTAGAAGGACCAACGATTTGATCAGTAGGATGATTCGTATGAATCCTTAAGATTGGAGACTGTGGAACTCCATATGCATCATCCAAGTTAGTTAAATCAACATCTTCATTGGAATCTGAGAAAATACCTTCATCTGCAAACTCATCATCAGTTTCCTCTAATCCAGGCATGGTAGGATCATCCAAATCATCTAAATTACTGTCAACAGGTGCAGCAGTACTTTGATCGAAATTACTGTCCAAAGTACTGTGAGAGTACTCTGCAGTCTTGTTCTTCTTCTTTACCTCTTCATAAGCTCTCCTTTGTTCATCAGTGTAAGAATGTGCTAATACATCTTGAAGAAGCATCTGATTAAGTTCCTCTTGAATAGATTGATCCTCAGCAGATAATGAGGATTGTGGTGCATCAGTACTTTGTTTTGGACTTACAGGATCTTCATCAGGAACAGCATCAGGTCTAATATGGACTCCATGAACAACATATTGTAAATCTTCTCCATTATGCACAGGTTGATTTTCTTCTCTAACAGGTACATAATTCATTGAAGGAGTTAAAACCTCAAGATCAAACATCCAATCAGGACCTTTACCTTTCTCATTGTCTTGATCTTCTAAAAACTCAACATGAAGACAATCTTGAATTTTCTTAGTAACTCTGTTGTATACTCTAAAGCCTTTACTGTTAGTGCAATAACCCAATAAGTATCCTTCTTCAGACTTGCCATCAAACTTCCCCAGATTATCAATGGTGTTTAAAATAGTGAGAGCGCATCCAAAAAGGCTTCATAAAACTAATGTTGGGTTTATTGCCCATCAGCAATTCATAGGGTGTCTTCATCTGTGGTTTGGTGACAGAGACTCTGTTAAGTACATAGCACGCAATACTTACAGCTTCTGCCCAGAATTGAATAGGTAGATGGGAATCTGCTAGCATTGTTCTTGCTGCTTCAATCAAAGTCCTGTTCTTCCTCTCTGCAACACCATTTTTCTGTGGTGTTCTTGCAATGCTAAACTCCCTCTTTATACCTTTGTTTGCACAAAATTCATCCATAAGCTTGTTCTTGAATTCAGTCCCATTATCACATCTAATACCTCTAACCTTGAGTCTCAATTGGTTTTCAAGTGCTATAATCAGTGTCTGAATAGCATCAAAAGTATCATCTTTAAAACCCAAAAAGAAAACCCAACTGAATCTACTGCAGTCATCGTTAACAACCAAACAGTATTTTCTCTTGTTTAAACTTGCTACAGTGACAGGTCCAAACAAATCCATATGTAACAGCTCCAATGGTTCTCTAATAGTTCTTTCCCCAAGCTTCTTGCAAGAAGCTTTGTGTTGTTTACCCTTCTTGCATGCCAAGCATGAGTAATCATTCTTGTAAGTCTTTGAAGGTAAACCTCTAACTAGATTGCCTTTGACCAGTTTGTTGATATTCTTGAAATTAACATGGCCCAATCTTCTATGCCATTGATGTGCTTCTTCAGATGTTGCTTTAGCCACCAAACATGTGGCTCTTCCATAAGAATGTAGACTCTTCATGTCTAAACTATACACATCATTTTTCCTTGGTACTCTAAGGACTACTAATTCATCATCAACAGGCTTAAAATCAAAGGAAAGGATGAGACATTCTGTGTCAGTGAATAACACAGGATGCTTTTTATCACAAATTTAAGAGACTGATAACAAGTTGAACTTAAGCTTCTTCACATATCTAACATTCTTAAAGTCTATAAGCCCTGCTTTGATAGTTCCTTTTCCAGTAATATTTCCTCCATTGGGATCATTCCCAAATGCAACTCTTCCTCCACTAATATTTCTAAAATCAGACAGGATCTCCTTATCTCCTGTCATGCTTCCAGAGCAACCACTATCCACAATTAGATGATCTTTAAGCTCCTCTTCTCGGTTGCCCTGCACACAAATAAAAGAGATAGTGATTTTTAGGAACCCAAGCCATTACTGACTTGTGTTCCCCTTGTGGAGTTACAAACTCAAATTCTTTGAGTATGTAATTCCCACTATCTTTCAAATGATGATCTAGAAATATCTTTTGATCTTTAGCATGTGGATTTTCAAAACTTTTTGGTTTTTCAACATAAATCTCTTTTACAAGATTATTAGCTTTTTCTTGTATCACAAAAACATCAGATTCACTTTTTGTCAAAAGTACTGTTTGGCCCTCTGCAGTACCTTCCCTCTTAACCCATTCTGGTTTAACACGTGGTTCCTGTGATCTAGATCCCCTATGTGAATTGTAAGACTTTCTCGGTTGTTAGTGAGATCTCCTAGGATTCCTATTCCAAATAGTGTGATCAGTACCTTGTTTCTGAGCAGTACTTTGGAAAGTACTGTGAGATACTGAAGGTTTTGAAAAAGGTCTTCGCTGATGTGGGTATCTATGATCTGGTGTAAAGTTTCTGTGATTAACCCTATTTGAATTATTCCAAACTGATTTGTTCTCTCTAGGTTTCTGGTTAACAATCCTATTCTTTGAAAATTTCCTAAGGTATTCTGAATGATGTTCACAATCCTTGATTAAATGATTAGGACTAAAACACACAAAACATAGTTTTTCACCCATACTCCCAATATGACTTCTTCTATGTCTATGACCAAAACTATTGTGCCTTCTAGGTGAATGATTAAACCTGTTTTGACCAAAATTATCCCAAAAAGGTTTAGCAGTACTGTTTTGAAAAGGTTTTGCTGAAGGTACTGCTTGTGGAGCAGTACTTTGATTTGAAGGTACTGCTTGATTTTGAACATTATTTTCAACAGCTTCTTTGGGTTTTTCAGACCTAGATTGAGCAAAAAGCTTCTTCCTAAATTCTAGACTGTCTACTCCAAATCGAGAAACATCAGGCCTTATGGGTTGATGACTAATGGGATGTGGGACAGTATTATATCCCTTTTCTTTCTTATACTCAGGAGGTGGTTCACTTATTGAGCCCTCATTACTAGATGTATCTACATAGTTAATGAGTTCATCATCACTAGTGGTTATGTCCTCAAAATCACCTACATCCTGATCACTAGTTTGGTTTTCTTCTATGTTATCAAAGTTCATACCAAGACCTAATCCAGTTCTAATGTATGTTCTTCTTTGTTTTTCAACATAAGTAACATGGGACAGACCAGATTCATTCCAGGCAGCAAACTTTTCTAACGGATCATCTCTCTCCTTAGTTAATTTCTCAATTTCAGCAATTTTACAGTTTAGTTTCCATTCACTAAGTTTTAACTAGTAATCCTGTTGTTCATACTTTTCAGACCAAGCCATTTCATTATTTTCATGTGTTATAATTTTAGCTTCCATAGATTCTAAAGTAATTTGATAACCAGCCACTTCAGATCTAGCCTTAACACAATTATCTCTTTCAATCACATAACTGTTAAGTAATTTATGATAAAAATCATAACAGTTGGAGCATACCTCAGAGATAGGAGACTGAGTTGGTGAAGTAGCCACCATTGCAAGAAGAACAGGATCATCTTCACTTTCTTTGCTCCAATCAAATCCTCCAAAGCCATCACCAGATTCCAAAGCAGCATGTTCAGGTTCTTCATCAAAAGCAGTACTCCAGTCCAATGCTTCCACTGTGTCTTCAACTGCATCTTCCACTGCTACCATACAGTAAGTCACTGGTTCATCATCAAACTCTTCACTCCAGTCAACTTCTGATAACGTCTCTTGAGCAACCAAAGCCTTTGTTTCAGTAATTGGAATTTCTTTGAGCTCAAGTTTTGGTTTCTCAGATGTCCTGTTTGCTTGATACTTAGCAAACCTGCACTCCCTTGCAAAGTGACAAGTCTTTTGATAATTGAAGCATTCAATTTGAGATTTGTCAAAAGTTATTCCTTGTTTTGGTTTGAAATCAATGCTTTTGCCTGTCTTCTTCATGTACTTTTTGATCCTTGCAGTGATCATAGCAACTTGCCACCTGATATCAATTTCTTCAAGGGCATCTTCTTCAATTTGTGCTAGATCCTCTTCATAACTGGCAGGTAAACTGGCTTGTTGTGCAAAGAAGGAGCACACAAATTCATCTGAGTGCAAAGTGGTAGGTGGTGGGGCCTACTGAGCATATGAAGGGGGGTTGTAAATAGCAGTACTTTGAGAAACAGTACTTTGAGGAGAAGCAGTACTTTTGACAGAAGTACTGCCCTTCTTTTCAGATGATAGAAAAGCTATACTGTGAGACTTAGAATTTGTTTGTCCACTAATCTCATGCTCATACACCTTCAGTTGATGATAGAGATCATCAAAGTCCATGACATCCAAACCTTGTTGTCCTCTGATCATTGTAGCAATCACATGCCATGTAGATGGCAAACTCCTTAGAAACTTCAAATTAGCATCCTCAACTGATACTTCTTCCTTGTATAACTCCAACATGTTGAGGAGATTTTGAAACCTGTCATATGCAGCATCAAGACTTTCTCTTTCACCTACTGTGAAAGTTTCAAACTGTTGCTTCAGCAAATTTCTGTGCATCTTCTTAGAGGCTTCATTCCCTCTAAATCTGGTCTTGAGAGCAGCCCAGAGCTGCTTAGCATCTTTAGCATCATGAAATTTGAGAAAATGACCATCTGGAATGGCAGATAAAAGAATGTTTAGTGCCTTTTCTTGATTCCTTAGGGTTGCTGCTGGTAAGACTTCCTTTGGTGCTATTGGTTGTCCAGGAACATTAATGGGATCTGGAACTACTTCATTCCCATTCACAATTACATTCCATAGAGCATGGTCTGTAATGGCAATATACTGCCTCATCTTCATGCACCAGAGATCATATTCTCCCTTCTTGATTATTGGAATTCTGAGTGAGGTGATTGAGGGTGGTGGAACAGCTTCAGTCGACATCTTGAATATTGTTGAAGTAGGGTTTCTTCCTAGTCAGAGTTTCCACACAAGCTCTGATACCACTTGTTGGATCGATATACTTTAATCAAACTAACTTAAACTAGCTTGTTAAGGTTTAATAACCTCGGATAAATCCTAAGTTATTAACAAAGAAACACTGAGCAATCTTTATCAAGTACGCGGAATTTACTTAAGAAAGCTAAGAAGAATAACTTTTATTATAAACTCTAAATCTGCTTATCATGCAGATACTCTAAAAAACTCTAAGATTATCGAACTTCTCTCTAAAACACTAAATAACTTGTGAATTCGTAAACTCTAAAACTCATAAACTCATTCCTCTCTAATGCCAATCTAGGAGTCCTTTTATAGGCTCAAGGATATCCTAGTCGGTTTACAATTTGTATTCTTGTACGACAAGTAATCTAAACATAGACTATTCTAAAGTTTCATTACTTTCCATAAACGAATATAACAGTTCTTTTGTTCTTTCAGTACTTTGACTTCATAGTGCAGTACTTTGACTTTGTCTTTAGCAGTACTTTGACTCTTTGACTTCTTCCAGTACTTTGCAGCTTACAGTACTTTCATATCTTCAGTACTTTCATATCCCAACAAAGAAGAATAGCTATGGGCCTGTGGAACAGTGGCTGAACAGTGGAAGAATAGTGACATGAATAGGAAGTGGGGGTAGTATAAATACCCCAACACATTTATTACTTTAGGTCAAGTTTTACACCTACATTTCTACTACATTTATTTCCCTTTACTCATCTTCACGCCGGAGCTTGGTCTTGGGATAACACCCGAGGCGAGGCTAACGCGTCTGTACATTGTGCAGGAGACGACCATCTAACTACCGGACCGCTAGGACTGGACGGAGACAAGATTTTGCTTCAACAAATTGGCGCCATCCGCGGGACCCTTCCTTCATTCTACCAGAGGATCGAATGACAGGTGCGGGACCACCACTTCCGTCGGAACCTACCTCTCCTCCGGAACATATAGGGGGAAGTGGGGTCTTCAATACTCAAACCTCCGGATTACCGGAGCAAATACAAGCCCAGATGGCATCTTTGGAGGCTCTCTTTAGAAAATACAATGCCACAGGGACCGGTGTTATCAAAACGACTCGGCTCACTTTCACAGACGACGATGAGACGGAGGAAGACACCGCGCCAAAACCAAAAGACGATCTCAGCAAACCTTATAAGGAATTGGCCCGTTCACCCTTTACAAAAACGATAGTAGAGTTCGCTGGTCCCAAGTGCATAATGCCTACTAACTTGAAGCCGTACGACGGGTCGGCCGATTCGGATGATCACATCAACCGCTTCGTTGGAGCAGCGAATCAAGGAGAATGGCCAATGCCGGTGTGGTGCAGGATGTTCCAACAGACCATGGATGGAGCAGCACAAGGGTGGTTCAGCAATTTGGAACCGGGAAGCATTGACAGTTGGGGCGAACTGAGTGAGCAATTCACCACAAGGTTTGCCCTACGACAAAAGAACCTGAAGGATCCCACGGAAATCACTCGGATTGTCAGGCAGGCAAACGAGACGCTTCCGGTATTCAAAGAGCGATGGACCGACGAGGCTAGCCGGATTCCGGGATTTCCGGAGCTCATGAAAATATCAGCGTTTATGGGCGCTCATCGGTGCTCGGACTTGTCTAAAAAGTTTTCTGATCAGGTCCCGAAATCCGAAGGGCGAAACGGGCGAGTGGTCCCGGAGAGGAAACCTTCAGGCTGCAAGGGATAAGAACCTCAGGGGACCGGATAGGAGACGGAATGATAGGAGAGCCTGGGAAAGAGATGACTCTAGACACAGGGAGGTGTTCTCCCCGTATGTGGCCCCGAAAGCAGACGCTCGGCCAAGAAACGACTTCCGACGAAACGATCACGGCAAGCCTGATAATCACACGGTCATGCTCTCGGTCCTATCCAAACAGCCTAAGGAAATCTTGGATACCGAGCATTATTTGAACCTGCCTCCGCCACCACCGCTACAGGGAAAACCAATCAAAGAAAACGAAGACAGATTCTGTGAATATCATGGGGAGAAGGGTCACCTGACCAACGATTGTTATCACCTGAAGAAACAGTTGGAAACGGCCCTGGAGTCGGGAAAATTGGATCATTTGGTGAAGAATGTTCAACAAAGGGGACGAGAAAGGCCGAGAGGCAATAATGGAAAAGGAAAATTGATCAACATGGTTAATCATTATGTTGAAAACCGCAAAAGGAAGGCTCGGTACTACGACGAAGAGTGGCTGAACGTCCCTATATCTTTCCCACGCATAGCCCAGGAAGATTTATCGGAGGAACCGCTGATTTTGGAGGTGAAGATCGAAGGTTATTTCGTCTGGCGGGTGTTTGTGGACGAAGGTGCTTCAGTCCAAGTGATGTATGAACACTGCTTTAACAACTTTAGTCCATCCATTCAATCCCGGTTGCAAGAAAGTAATTCACCACTAGTGGGATTCTCCGGGGAAGTCATCCAACCTCTAGGGAAGATTGAGCTGGAGGTATGTTTTGGGGATCATGGTTTGTACAGAACTATCATGATGAAATTCACGGTCGTAAGATCTCCTTCACCCTACAACGTAATTCTAGGACGTACGGGCCTAAGGGAGTTAAGGGCCATACCCTCAACCATCCACGCCATGATGAAGTTTCCCACTCCCGGAGGGGTAGCCACTTTGGTCACCAAGAGGGCAGTTGTCATGGAGTCTAGAAGGTTTGAGGAAAGGCAGGACCCCAGGGACACTTTCACAGACGAGATAGAGACGGCGAACCGGGAGATTCAAAGGTTAAGACCGACGGAAGACATATTGGTTAATGCCGCATACCCTGAACAGCGTGTGACAATAGGAACAGGGTTCTCCCGGGAGTGTAGGAGATAACTCATCGAGCTGCTGAGAAAAAGTAAAGAAGTGTCACTTGGGAGCCAACGGATATGACCGGGGTGCCAAGACGCTTCATCCAGCACTCTCTTAACGTGAACGTATCAGACACACCGATGGCCCAAAAAACGAGGATGTTCTCCCGAGATAAAAGCCAAGTGATTACAAGATAGGTTGAAGAGTGGGTTAAAGCCGGAATAGTTCGTCCGGTCAGATACCCTACATGGATTTCCAATCCGGTGCTGGTGAAGAAATGTGACGGAAGCTGGCGGATGTGCATTGATTTCAAAAATCTGAATTCCTCCTGCCCAAAAGACTACTATCCTTTACCATAAATCAATTGGAAGATTGAATCCGTTATGGGATATAAGTATAAGTGTTTTCTGGATGCCTACAAAGGATACCACCAAGTTCAGATGGACAGAGATGACGAGGAGAAAACAGCATTCTATACGGAACAAGGGACATACTGTTACACCAAAATGCCCTTCGGACTGAAGAATTCAGGAGCAACATATCAGCGCTTGGTAGACTCTACATTCCAATCGCAGATAAGGAGAAACTTGGAGGCGTATGTCGATGATATGGTCATAAAAAGCCGGACGGAGAGAGATATGATAGCAGACATAGCGGAAACATTTGACAACCTCAGAAGGATCAACATGAAACTGAACCCACGGAAATGTTCCTTCGGTGTGGAAGAAGGGAAATTCCTCGGCTACATGGTAACATCCGAAGGTATAAGGGTGAATCCCCGAAAGACGAAGGCCATCATGGAGATGAAATCTCCAGGAACGTTGAAAGAAATGCAAAGTCTGAGTGGGAAACTGGCGGCCTTGAACAGATTCTTGTCAAAATCAGCAGGGAGGTCCTTGCCTTTCTTCGAAACTTTGAAGAATATCACAAAGGAGAATAAGGATGAATATCGGTGGACGAATGAAGCCGAGGCAGCTTTCCAAGAGATGAAGAACCTGATATTAGAATTACCTTCGTTAACCACCCCACGGCCGAAGGAACAGTTATCCGCATACTTAGCAGCATCAAAAGGAGCCGTTAGTGCAGTTCTAGTGGTAGAAAGGGACGGGAGGCAGTTGCCGGTACATTACGTAAGCCGAACCTTACACGAAGCGGAAAGGAACTATGCTCCGATGGAAAAGTTCGCTCTATGTCTGTTGCATGCATCACGAAGACTGCGAAGATATTTTGAGGCCCACCCCATTCGGGTCATCACCGACTAACCCGTTAAGAAGATATTGTACAAACCGGAAGCTTCAGGAAATCTTGCGAAGTATGCCGTAGAGCTAGGGGCTTACAACATCACGTATGCTCCTAGAAATGCGGTCAAAGGTCAAGTATTGGCAGACTTTCTCACGGAAGTACAAGTTGAATCCGGACACCCAGGCCGCCAGATAAAGGATACGAGTGTAATGGAGGTAGGAGAGGAAGGAGAATGGTTGTTGTACACAGATGGGGCGTCCAATAGCAAGGGATCCGGTGCAGGTTTGGTCCTCATCAGCCCCGACAAGGAGGAGCTTACTTATGCTCTACGGCTCAACTTTCCCAGCACCAATAATGAGGCCGAATATGAGGCACTGCTAGCCGGACTCCGGATTGCAAAGTAGCTAAAAATCAGAAGTTTGAATGTGCGAGTTGATTCCAAATTAGTTGCTAGCCAGATCAACGGAGAATTTGCAGCTACCAAAGAAAGCATGCAAAAATACTTGGCTCAAGCGAAAGAAAACATAGTGGGATTCCAAAGCTTCAAAATCCGCAATATACCAAGGGCTCAAAACCAAAAAGCAGATATACTGAGCAAACTAGCATCGGTAGCTTTTGACCATCTCACTAAAAAGGTATTAGTGGAAGTCCTGGAAAAACCTTCGGGGGAGGAACGGAGAATTGAAACCGTGGTGGAAGAAGGGGCGGATAACTGGATGACGCCGATCATCAGATGTTTGGAAGAGGGGGTTTGGCCGGATGACCCCAATGAGGCCAGGAGTCTACGGATGAAAATTCCGCAATATACTATGGAAGGAGGAGTTCTGTTTAAAAAGGGATACCTAGTACCAATGTTGAGATATGTGGGTCCGTTGCAAGCAAATTACATAATACGAGAGGTGCATGAGGGATGTTGTGGGATGCATTCTGGACCAAGAACCATAGTAGCGAAGCTTATGAGGCAAGGATATTACTGTCCCACTATGCACCGAGACACACGTGGAGAAATCAGGAAGTGTGACTCCTGTCAGATACATGCTCCGGTACCCAAACTCCCCAAAACATTACTAACCTCCATCATGGCCCCATGGCCTTTCTACCAATGGGGAATGGATGTGTTAGGCCCCTTTCCAGAAGCACCAGGCCGCCTCAAATATGTGATCGTGGCAATAGACTATTTTACAAAATGGATAGAAGCAAAGCCGTTGGTAAAAACGACGGGAAAAGACGTTATAAAATTTGTCTACGAAAGTGTCGTGTGCAGGTATGGCATACCGGGGATCATAGTCACCGATAATGGAACTAATTTTGTCAATGACCCGTTCAAAAAATGGTGCGAAGGGCTAAAAATTAAACAGATAAATACGGCCTTTGCACATCCGCAGGCCAACGGATTAGAAGAACGAGCCAAAAAAAGTTTGATGGAAGGGATAAAGACAAGATTAGGACGAGAGAGGGCCGGATGGGTGGATGAACTACCTAACGTCTTATGGGCACACCGAACAACACTGAAAACAAGAAATGGGGAGACCCCGTTCAGTTTAACATATGGAAGTGAGGCCGTGATACCGGCGGAGATTGGGATGCCTACATACCGAACGATGATGTTCCGGGAGGATCTTAATGAAGAGGAGCAGCGTTTGAACTTGGACCTCCTGCAAGAAAAAAGGGAAAGTGATGCTATACGAGAAGCCAAGTACAAACCACAAGTGGAGCAGTATTACAACCGGAGGGTTAAACCGATGAATTTCAAAGTAGGCGACTTCGTGTACCGGAAGAACGAAGCCAGCCGGGTGGAAAAGCAAGGAAAGTTGGGACCCAATTGGGAAGGAACTTACCGGGTGACAGGAGCGAATCAGAATGGCTCTTATAAGCTACAGACGATGGAGGAAAAGGAGGTCCCTCAGACCTGGCACGCCATAAACTTAAGAAACTGTTTCTTATAACTGTTATTGTGATAAGAATCCCATGGTCAGTATGTAACCTGATCTATCTATGTATGTTAGTTTAATGATGAAAGTTTTCTTATGATAAGGAAAACAATTTTCTGGAAAGACAATGTGGTACATGGCTATTCCGACGGCTAGCCCCCGTCGAGTATGATTGCTAGATATATACCAGGATAACATCCCGGATGCCCGAAACAAATTATTCGGATGCCCAGATGATGGATGCCCGAGCACTCTTGCCGGATGCCCGAATAATGGATGCCCTAAAACATATTAGGTTTCCCGGATATACGGATGCCCGGCCAATGCGCCGGATGCCCTTTAGAAAGCTTAAAGGAAGTTTATCAATGTGAAATGGGGCAAAAAGATGAGATGCACAACACACAAAGATTTATCTAAGTTAAATACTTGATTACGTCCCAAAAAAGTTATGAACATGAGTCACAGAAGGTAGAGTGTTAATTATTACAATTATAATTATTCAAATTGTTGTTTACAAGCATAAGTCACAAAAGCTTCAAGCATCGGCCACGGGATTTTGGGTGCCGGTCGGACTGGTGATGACTGGAGGCTGAGAAGAAGGACCAACAGGGTCTTTGCGAGGAGGGACTGCGGGTTCCATGCTCAACAAATCGCCTAAGGGTAGCCGATATGAATCCGCTAGCTTCTGGATATAGGGATACTCGGCCACAAAAAGGTTGTTGAACTCAGCTTTCCATAAATTTGGAGCATCCCTGTTGATGTTGGCAATATCCTTCAGAGCCTCATCGATCTCCTCCTCTTTTCTACCCACACTTGCCCCAGTTACAAACCCAGCCTGGTAGGTCAGCCTGTAAACTTTAGCCATACTCTTCTTGTACTCCACACTGCCGAATAGTCGACGAACAGCTCACGGAAGAAGAAAGCGGACGGCATTTTGTTTTATTACCTCCGACTGAGCCACCTCGGCTGCCAAGTTCCCCTTCTCCACCTTCAATGATTCTAAGGCCTGATCTTTAGCATTTAGCTCATTTTCAAGTTTCCTGATCCTTTCGGCCTGAGCAGCAGAGGTTCCTCTCCACTCCTCCCTTTCCCGGGTCACCCTGTCCACCTCATCTTCCAGGTTCTTCCCCTTATCTAGGACAGCTTGATACTCGGTCTCCAGTTTCTCCAACTCTCTGGATAACCTCTCGTTCTCACCTTCGGTGGCTGTCAATCTATCCGCCAACCCCTAACAACCTTGATGAGTCTGAGAGAGCTCCCACAATGTGGACGACATGTCGGTGAACCTCTTCAGCAACTCGCCTTGAGCTATCACACTTTTGCCAAATTCTTCATAGGCCCGGCGAGTGAGCTCAATGTTGTTCATTTGTTCTAAAGCTTCTTGCTCGGTCAGAGTGGGAAGATGATCAAGGAGCTCCTTGCAAGACCGATAAGAATTTATCCGAACGTTATCTCGAAGGGCCCAAGGAGGGATGAAGACATTCGTGGCCTCATCTACATGATAAATAGAGGGAGTTAAGAAAATAATCTGCATACACGTGAGAGGATAAGCGGAAGGCTAAAATGTACTAGAGTCCAGGTTGATTTTATCAATCCGCATAGGGCCGAGAGAGTGATGGGCCGAAAAACCTGAAGAACACAACATAATAAGTTGGAAGAAATCACAAGTATTAACAACCGAACAATTTATACGTACCTTCCTCGACCGGTGGCGTTTGACCGCCTCCCTCGACCGGAGGCGTATGCATTTGTTGCAAATGCTCACCACCGCCAGCAACATTATCGCCCATCCCTTCATTGGCCACGTTGCCTCCTCCACCCTCGGCGGAAATGTTCGGGGTCCCCTGCTCCGCATCAACATTCAGATCCGTCTCCCGGACATCCTCCGGACGTATCTGATTCAAAGGGTCCGGGTTATCGATAGGCTCTCCAGAAGATATGTGCTCAAAAAATTGACGGCGTGACTTCTTCTTCTTGCCCTGTGCTTTGGAGGTCCCTTCTCCGGCGTTCCTTTTCTTTGCTTGCCGGGCCAGGGCTTCCTTTTCTTTCTTCTCCCTCAGAGCAACAACTTCGGCATCTGCTTCCTCGGCCCTCCTGGTCAGGGCATCTTTGGGAGAAGGGTTTACTCCCACGGCCAGAGGGTCGGAGGTTCTTTTTGGAATCTCCCTGTCCGGGTCAACTGCCGGACCTTTGCTCACCACCGTTCTTTCCCAGTCCGGAAGCTCAAGATACTCTGACATGTTAACAACTGAAAGAAAGAATGCAACAACAAAAACAAGTTGATTAGAAACTTTAAAGGACAGAACCGGGGAGACAAACGTCAATCCCAGGGTGACAAGACTAAAACAAGTAATTACCATGACCCCGGACATCTTTTAGAACGGGCTCGAACTCAGGATTCTTGAAAACCGAGGAGAGATGGCACATCCATAAAAGACTCATCGTCGGACTGCGCAGCTTAATAAGATTCTCACTAAGTCTCTCGGCGTCTGTTTGGGAAAAACCGTTGGGAAAAGTATCCGTGATTTTTGAATCCTTGTGCCTCCATGCCATAGCAATAGGGATGGCCCGCCTGTCGATCAAGAAAAACTTTTCCTTCCAGTGTTTTAGGCTGGACAGAACCTCCTTGAAACACTTATACGAACCTTTACCCGTCCGATTTTCAAAGGAAAACCAATGTCCTTGCTTACACAACCGGTAGAAAGCCCGGAAGAGTGAGACCCTAGGCTGTATATTGAGGCTGTAACATCTAATCTCGAAAAGCATCACCCGATTCAATCCTAGCGGGACTAGCTGAGAAATGTGCACCCTAAAGTGTTTGATCACGTTCAACAAAAAAGTCGAGAAAGGGATTCTCACTCCCCCTATCTCTAACTGCTTAGGGTAAATACCTATCTTATCCTCCGGCAACTAATCATTAGTCATATCGTCCGGTGGTAAGACCGGACGTAGATTAGTGGGAATGCCATACTCGGCTACTATATCATCTAACTCAGATTGTGTTAACCTAGAAGTATGTACATGCATATCAAACTTAGGAACAACCGGCTGTACGGTCTCTTCATTGGTTTCTTCGGTCGGACGGACGGAAGTGTTTTCTCTAACTGGAATGTTCCGCTCGGTTCCAATATCGGCCATTTCTAAAAGATGCCGAGACAATTTACAGGTATTAACAGAGAAAGGGCGAGACAAACCTTAAAAGAAGTGAAAAAGACGCCCGGAGATATGAAAACAGTTTGTATGTGTGTGAAAAGTAAAAACCAAATGAGGAGAAAGGGGATATATATATACTGAGGAAACCCTAGCTGACTGACAAGGCGTCCAATCAGTCAGAGATAGTGGTGACGTGGGATTACGTGAGCCATACACGACAAAAGGTGAAGTGATAGCGAGCGCTGGAAAAGCCCAAAAGGCCACCAGGCCCAACTAACCGACCCATTCTCATGGATTCAGCCAGATTGACCGGCAGGGCGCAAACATATTTTTTCCTTGGTAGGCTAAACTATACTAAGTGTTACATCATCGGCTTCTTGCCAACAATATAACACTGGGGGGACATGTTGACGTATGTGCCGGATGGTCCAACATCCGGCTGAACACATGCGCCGGACGTCAAGACACACAGGCCGGACGGGCAAAGAATAATAACCACCGACCATGTCAGCAGATTTTAGGGGATTTCCTACCACGTGGCCTACTAAGAAGAATAGCTATGGGCCTGTGGAACAGTGGCTGAACAGTGGAAGAATAGTGACATGAATAGGAAGTTGGGGTAGTATAAATACCCCAACACATTTATTACTTTAGGTCAAGTTTTACACCTACATTTCTACTACATTTATTTCCCTTTACTCATCTTTACGCCGGAGCTTGGTCTTGGGATAACACCTGAGGCGAGGCTAACGCGTCTGTACATTGTGCAGGAGACGACCATCTAACTACCGAACCGCTAGGACTGGACGGAGACAAGATTTTGCTTCAACAGTATGCATGTGTGTTCGAGCGTGTGATGTGGTATCTACGGGTGAAGGTTGAACCATAATCGAGTATGTGCGTGTGTTAAGAATAGGGTGAATGGAAGGTGATTGTTTTGAGCTAAATTGGAGTCGAGTATACGTTAAATATGACTTCCTAATTTTGCTAAGACCAATGTTAGTCATTATAAGATTATTTACATATTTAACCCTAAACTTAATAAGGTGTCATTATAAACCCCAAACAATGGAATTAGTCATTATAAGCCCTTAAGTTATTTAGTTGTCTTGTTAAAAACCCTAAAATACGATAAGATGAATTATTAAACCCTAATTTGACTAATTAAGGATATGAACCCAAAAACTTATTAAATATGGAAAATTACTTAATTCGAAAAGTTACTAAAAATAGAATGTTTTTTAAAATGGAAAGAAACTCTAATTATGAAATATGATTAACTATAAGCCCTAAAATTATGAAATAGATTTCTAAATATTTAACGACCATTATTCGTGTAGATCCGCGGAGGAAGTAGCAGCTTTGTTTTTCCTTGTGAGTTCTGGTGATTTGCTTTACGGTTTGAGGTACAGATATTCTGTCCCTTTTCAGTAGGGATTTCTTGTGACTTTTCTATCCTTGACTTTGTTTTACTTATGATATTCCATTTCTATGATTCCCTTTGTTATGATCCTTTTGATATGATTCTTGATATGATCCTTTGATATAATTTTATTCGTTATGACATTTTGTTTTGCTATGATATGATTCCATTCAGTTTGATATGCTTCGTTTGATATGATATGACATGATTATGCTTCGTATGCTTTGTTTCTGTTTGTTGCCCGAGCTAACTAGTCATGGAGGTACCATGACCATGTCATTGATGGCACCAATGGCATGACACCATCTATGGCGGTGTGATTAGTCCACGGCGTCCCCATTTATTATGTATGTTATGAGATCACTTGGCCATTATGATATGTGTGTATACTTGTCTTGAGCAGGGTACATATATGCTTTGTTTATGTGGGGGTGTATGGATGCATCCTAGGTACTATGGTTCGTATGATTTAGTGATTGGATGTGCGTGCCTTGCACCCCTCTCGCTTCTGGTATGTTGGAGGCTGCAGCTACTTGTACACGCTTATGAATTGACGAATATGTATGTATGTAGTGTCCTTCATGTGTCATGTTGGACGTTAGGTTATGCGCTCATAGCAATATTCATATATGATTCATTTTGATTCCTTATGATTATCTTATTTGTATGATCTTGATCTCTTATTCTTGTTGGCTCATTTACCTTATGATTATTTGATTCGTATTATTGTTTGACCTCTCATTTCATTTGAATCATTTGACTTATGATATTTGTTCAGTTGATCCTTGATCTCTTGTTCTTTTGACATATGATATTCGTTTCAGTAGGAGATTATGTTTCCTTTCCCTATACTTATATATGTTTTGATTATACTTTGTTATTATATATTTGTTCATTGAGCTTTTTTAAGCTCAGCCGCGTTTTCTTTTCTATGCCACAGGTAATAAGCGGGGCGTAGTATACTTTGTAAGACACCATAATGTGACATTTTGACCCGTGTCGGGTTAGGGTGTTACACCTTCACCACCAGTACCACACCACCACTTCACCACTGCTCCTCCTCCACAGCAAACCACCACCACACTAGCACCACTGTGCACTATAGCAGCTCCTCCTCCACCCTCCGCTTAGTTCTCCTCCTCTTCTTCTTCCATTTAATTCTTTTCTTGACCCCTCTAATATTTAATTCTTCTTCTTCTTCTCCTTCTTTTTCTTAAAAAGGCAATTTTTTTATTTTTGTTAATTATTGTAATGTAGTTTTTAATTAATTTTAGGATTGGTTAATTAATTAACTTTTTTTTATCTTTTTTCTATTTCTTGGAACAGCTGAGACTGAGACCGAGAGCGAGAGCGTGAGCCAAGAGCTAAGAGACCCCCCAGGCATAGGTAATGTACCCTTTTTTTCTTTTTTTTTTTCTTTTTTTTTAATAATTAACTTTTGGTATCCCGACGACATGTCGTCATCAACAGTTTTTTATTAACTTTTGGTAATGTGCTATTTTTTTATATTGCCCGAACCCGAGACCGCAACCCTTGACGACAACCCTAGCCCTAGCTAGTATTTTTTTCATCTATTTAGCAAATATGGTTAGTTATTATGCGTTTGGTTAGTATAGATATTTGGTTATTTAGTATGCATTTGGTTAGTTAGATATTTGGTTAGTATGCATTTGGTTAGTTAGATATTTGGTTAGTTAGCATGCGTTTGCTTAGTTTGATATTTGGTGCGTTAGTATTGCATTTGGTTAGTATAATGTGCGAATATGTTACATATTTGTGCGTTATGTTAGTATGATATTGGTTTTGTGTTTGGTTAGTTAATATGCGGATATGTTAGATATTTGTGGGTTATGTTAGTATAATATTGGTTATTTGTAGGCTATGTTAGTATGTTGTTAGATATTTGTAGTATGTTAGTCATTTGATTGTAAGACTTTTGTGAATGTTGATAGCGGTTATATATTGTTAGACTTTTTCAAATGAGTTTATAGCGGTTTATATATGTAATGTAATATGTTAGGCATTTGATTCTTAGAATTTTGTGAATGTTTTAGGATTTTAGTAATTCCTCGACCGATGTTAATCATCCTATAGAAAACCTGTCTGGAACTAATTTATTATAAGTTAATTTCGGAAAGTCCCCTGTTTGGTACTGGTTTTTGAATGTTTTGTCTCATTTAGGATATGGATGCGTATAACTGATTTACTGTTTGAGATGATTCGACAGTGTTTCTCCTTTCTCCTACGAATATGTCTTTAATGCACATATTTGGGGAGTTGAGGGGAAATGTTGTCGAAATTTTTCTCAAATAGTAAATCAGTTATACGCATCCGTATATGAGACGAATCATTCAAAGAGTGAATTAGAATTGCCTTCCATAGTTGCACTAAATGAACAAAACAACTTGTAATAATTCTACATTTATATGTGTTTATGTGTTTAATCTTTTGAAGGTGTTTACTTAAGTGCATATAATAACTGATTGCATCATCAAAATGCAGGTATGATAATTGATAAGAGCTGGACCCTTTTAGAGAGTCGTTGTTCAAAACTATTTTTTGATGGTCTTGCTGCATTCCTCGAGCATTGCAAGCCGTTATTGAATAGTTACGGAAAGATAAAATGTCCATGTCGTTTGTGTCATAATGTTGAATGGGTATCTATGACCACTCTTAAAGACAACATAGGCGACTTTGGGTGGGACCCAAGTTATAAAAAATGGCGAAATCATGATGAATCGGATCCTCCGCCATTATTACATAACACAACACAACGTGAGATGATGAGTGACATGGATGCGTGCCTTAATGATATTTTTGATATTCCTCCAATTAATGAACAAAATGAGACAACTCAAGTAAATATTGGTGAGACAAGTAACGAGCCGACTCACGTTGTTGCACCTCCTCAACGTAACGAGCCAGTTCCAACGAGGCTCTGTACCCGACATGTGACTTTATGATTACATTAGGTTTTATGGCAAAGATTACGCATCTCAAGATCAGCTGTAAATGGAGTGTTACTTCATTTAACAAAACGCTAATATTTCTCAAAGAGGTATTCCCGCTCAGGTTAGGTTACAATCTCCCACCGACATACTATACAATAAAGAATATATTTAAAAAGATTGGGTTACGGTACGAGTTTAAAATGATTGCTTTCTATATCGGGGGATGATGCCAAAGATTTGCAATATTGTCTGATCTGTATAAAACGAGTAGATGGAAAGACAAGAACACAACAGGGAAGAAAGTTCCTAACAAGGTGTTTTGTTACTTTCCTATCATTCCTAGACTACAAACAAGT
Source organism: Chrysanthemum seticuspe (assembly GCA_019973895.1). NCBI lineage: Eukaryota > Viridiplantae > Streptophyta > Magnoliopsida > Asterales > Asteraceae > Chrysanthemum > Chrysanthemum seticuspe. The sequence continues at coordinate 124,961,027 of BPTQ01000009.1, forward strand.
CTATTCACACTACAAAACATATGACTTGGCATGCTACTAGAAAGTCTACGGAATATGGTAAGATGCAACACCCGGTTGATGGTAAAGCATAGAAGAAGTTTGACATGCTGCATTCAGATTTTGCTAAAGAAACAAGAAACATTCGATTAGGGTTAGCTGTTTATGGATTCAATCCGTTCGGCAACCTTAGTCAGTCTTATAGCATGTGGCCCATCATATTAACAACATACAACTTGCCTTCGTGGTTATGCATGAAAGAGGCTTCTTTGATGCTGATGTTGTTGATTCCTGGTCCTAAATCATCGGGGAAGGATATTGATGTTTACTTGAAGCCTTTGATTGATGACCTGTTTATGGAAAAAAAAAACCAGGTATCTTGACTATAAACGCTGTTATAGGCACTGGCTTCCACATGAGAGCGATGCTTTTATAGACCATCAATGATTTTCCTGCATGAAGTAGTTTGTCTTGTTCGAGTGGGAAAGGTTACATGGCATGCCCTACATTAAAAGTAGACACTCCATCTAAGCGTGTGCTAAGCAAAACAGCTTACGTTGGTCATAGAAGATTCTTAAAAAAGAACCATAAATAGAGGAGTGACTATACATTTGATGGTGAAACCGATGGAAGAGATCCTCCTAGAAAAGATACAATCATAATATATTTACTCAACATGTGAGATTGCCTACATGTTTGCCGGGGAAACACTCGGATTATGGGGGTGTGAAGATAAAACGTAATCCTATAGTCGAACTGAACTGGGCTAAATGGTCTATTTTCTACAAGCTTGAATATTAGTCTTATCTTTCTCTAAAACACAATTTAGATGTCATGCATATCTAAAGACACCACTAAGGCAAGACAAGATTTGAAAGCTTTGGGCATTCGAAATGAGTTGCGGCTCAGAAACAAAAAAAATAGGAAGTGCTTAAAGCCTCATGCTAAGTACTCCCTCACACCCAATGATAGAAAATTTTTCTGTCAATACGTAAAAACAATTAAACTACCAGATGGGTTCGGATCCAAGTTCAAGTCAAAAGTGACCAAAGATGATAACAATATAACGGGCATGAAGTCTCATGACTATCATATATTGATGCAACGGTTACTTCCTTATGGACTTCATCAGTACTTGGACGCACAAACTTATACACCATTAATCAAGCTTTGTTCATTCTTTAATCAAAGTTGCGCTCGTACTTTGATGGTGAATGACATGCTAAAAGCTAGAGACCAGTTGATCAATATTTTGTGATGTCTCAAGCATATATATCCTCCTGAGTTTTTTGACATTATGATTCACTTGGTTATGCATTTACCTAAAGAAGCTATTGAAGGAGGGTCTGTCTCATTCCAGTATATGTATCCATTTGAAAGATACAAAAAGCTAAAAAACTATGTATGAAATAAAGCTAAGCCGGAAGGTTCAATAGCGGAGGGTTATGTTGCAGACGAAGCATTAACTTTTTGTTATCATTATTTTCAGGTTGTTGGGACTACATTTAATCGTCCCGAACGTAATCAAGACTGTCTTCGCCCAACAAGTGTGTACTTCAAAACAGTCTTGAGATTGACACATACCTAACCACGTCTGAGAGGTACACGTTTTAATTTTGGAATTTATTTTCCCCAAGTTATCTTTCCGATTTATTGTAATATCATGAACATTTTATAGGGAATTTTCTAACAGTGACATGCAACAAGAATTTTCTAGTTGGTTTGAGCCGAAGGTAAAACTTATTGTTCGTATTTCCCTGTGTAAATAACGACTATTAATTACTCATCTCTATCTATTTGTATTTTTTCATAGATGTGTAAACTTTACAGAGCTAATGACCCAAGATGTACTCCTGACTTATTTTCTTTGGCTTGTGGATCATCACGTAACCCAATCTCAGGCAACTCTTGCGTAATCAACGGTGTGAAGTTTGTCGTACACTGTCGCGATAAAAAACGTAGAACTCAGAATAGCGGAATCTGTTAACCTGGTGAGAAGAAATGAGAAATGTATTATGGTCAGCTAGAAGATATTCTGGAGTTTGCTTATACCCAGTTCAAAGTTGTGTTGTTTCGAGTTAAGTGGTTTGACTTCTGCGACAAAAAAGGCCGTAAATTCAAACGTATGAATCTTAGAAACAACATGAGACAAATTTTGGCATGTAGTTATGCATTTGAAGATCAATCTTACATTCTCGCAACACAAGCGAAACAAGTCTTCTACCTTGAAGATCCTGCAAGACGACCACTCCATTGGAAGGTCGTCCAAGATGTGAATCAAAACACAACCTGGGATGTCATCGTGGAAGAAGACGATGATGATTTGATACATGGCAACAACTCATCTGATCTCGAACTGTCTGCTAATTTGATTCATTTGGAATTAGAACCCTGGAATATCGATGGTCAATCAACGGAAGTTTCAGAAGTTGAGGCACCACCACCACCACAAATCATTCATGTTGATGACGACGATGATTTTATTGATGACGAGGACGACGAGCGTTATGATTTAGCAGAAGCTTCTGATAGTGAAGAAGAAAAAATTCTGATGATGAAGTTGTAGTTGACACTAATGATGTTTATGATTGTGATGTTGATTTAGCAGATTGATCTTAAATTGTAACTTGTAAAACGACTCTTATTTGAATGAAATTGTTATGGATTGTTTAAGTATGTATATTTATTTGAATGTGTATGTATATGAATGTGTGCATGCTTTTATTAATCTGTTTATGAAAATGTATATGTTATTCAACTTGTACTTTTACAGATGGCAATAGCCGTGGCGCGTGGTCACGGTGGTGACGGTGCCCCCACAACAACCATTCTGTCAGATTAAGAGTGGTCATCGTGGTAAGAATTTCCTGGTCATTTTAAAGGAAACTTAAACTTGATCATTTGAATTTGCTTACTTGTTATTTTATGACGTTTTCACTCTCTTCAATTTGTAGCATCATCACAACCTTGCAGGGGCAGGGGTGGCGGCAGGGAAGACGCCACCGGTGGCATCCAGAAGGTGCGTTATGTCAACAAGAATGTCGCCCTGAAGAAAGTCGTGTCGGATTTCGGCCCCCAGACGATAGAGCTTGACACTAATGATAAGGGGACCCTCAACCTAGTCGGCGACCACACTGCATGATTTGTTAACTTCGTGGGCGAGCTCATTAGGGAGTTCCCGTTGTGCTATGAGTCCTGGCACAAGATCAAGCCGGAAAAGAAGGCACATATGATTAGACGCATCCAGGTCAGTTATTTATTTTCCTTTTATATTGTTTTGTTATCGTGTTTATATATTTGAATGTGTATATTTATTTAAATTTGCTTATACAAATATATAGTTGGGTGCATCTCGGTTATAAAATTTGGTGCATCATAGTTATAACTAATTTTTATAACTGTAGTGCACCAAAATAAAAAAGTGCATCACAGTTATAAATTATTTCCGGAAATAAAATTTGTTCCAAAAAAAAATTTTTTTTGCGGGGATTTTTTTTTCCAGGGGAGGGGGGTAGGGTGCGAATATACAAAACCTCCCTAAAAAAATGAAGAAAAATACAATAAGGTCCGTGTAGTTTGGTGTAAAAAAAGGGAGGGGAAGGGATCTCTCACTTTTCTTTTGAGATCAACTTTAAAAAAAAAACCAATATATATATATATATATATATATATATATATATATATATATATATATATATATATATATATATATATATATATATATATATAGGGGCTTTATTTTCATAACCCACTTTAAGTGCGAGAACTGCAAGAACCACTTATGTACTCATAATAATGCATAGTGTGCAACATATCAATGCAAAATGGCATTTTTGAAGATATCTATATTTGTTTTAAATATTAAACTTTTTTATTTAATTCAAAAAGGTATAATAGTAAAAGATATTTTTTATTTTATTTTTTGTATTTTTTAATTAAATCCCCGTTTTTATTTATTTATTTATTTATTATTTTTTTAAGCTAGCATGTTTTTAAATTTAGTGCATATATGTTTTTAAGCTAGCGTGTTTCCAGATTTAGTTCATATATGTTTTTTTAAGATTTAGTGCATATATGTTTTTAAGGTGCATATTTATTTATTATTTTTTTTAAGCTAGCATGTTTTTAAATTTAGTGCATATATGTTTTTAAGCTAGCGTGTTTCCAGATTTAGTTCATACATGTTTCTTTAAGATTTAGTGCATATATTTTTTTAAGGTGCATGTGTTTTTTCATATAATGTAAATTTATAACAAACAAGAACATAAGTGTTATACATAAAATTCAATATAGATTGAAATACAATTAAAATTTAAATTTCTAAAAAGTATAAAAAACATGAATTTAATCGATCTATACGTGTGAACACTAATAACATTTAACACAAATGGACATATGTGCACATTCATTGTTGTCAACATTTTTAGAAGTCGGACAAACATGCACACGCCTAGCCGTCAACATTTTCAAAAGTCGAACATATATGCACACTCTTAGCCGTAAACATTCTTTTAATTACACCTGTTACAAAGAAAAGTATAAAAATTAGCAACATTAATATTAAAATAGAATTACAAAGAGAAATAATAACTAGCATAACACAAATGCACAACTTAAAACATACGTGCATCCATTTATCTTTGAATTTATATTAGCTTTAAAACATGCACGCACATCACTTTTATTGATTTAGTACGAGCCAGAAAAACATATATGCACCCTAAAACATATATGCACACACTAGTATTCATTTACATCGACCTAAAAACACACATGTACGCTACAAAACAAATAATGACCCTTTCTAAACTATGAACCTGAATTGCTCATCTCGTTACTTTTACTCTTAAGATATGCAAACATGGGGTAAAATCTCTTGTGGAAGTAAGTATTTCAAGTACATCAGAACGGAAAACATACAAGTACTTACATTATTTGACCTACCAAGAGTAGCTAGACCTAAATGCACTATATATTCGGCATCCACCACACCAACCGTTTTCTTTCGATCACCCTGCATAGATATGGTTTTAATTTCAGTCGGCACTAACATAACTCAAATAGACTTGTAGAGATGCGGAATATGCCTGAGAAAAATAACCAAGTTGGAAGTCGAGGACCCATCCATGGATCAAATCATTCTGTTTCAAAGTAAAGTATAGGTAACTGTTAACATAATAAAAAATATAGATCTAAAAAAATTAAAAAGTTCTAATGTCATAATCTTTCACCAACAGCACATGCAGCATGGTCATGTCCCATTAATCGTTTTCTGCAACTTTCATTAAATACTGACAGTTTAGATGTTTTTACGCATGTGGCTGCAGATAATTTTAGCATGGTCATGTGTGTTCATAACAACAAGTCAAGGTTTTTAATATTCTTTCCTTCTTAAAGCCATCATCAAAAACAAGAATCAATAAAAAAATTCAAGTAAAATACAGTTTTCCTAAATTCAAAAACAAGAATCAAAAAAATTAACCCATTTGTGTTTTAACAGGTAACGATTCATATCCATTAACACATACGTGTTTTCTAAAAGTTAAGCTTTTTTAATAAGGTTTTTAACGCATCTGTGTATAATAGAAAAAACTATTTTCTATAAGGTTTTTAAAAAAGTCAAGATTTATTAAAAAGACAATTTTCTTAAAGTCCAAAACAAGAATCGTTAAACAAAAATAAAAAACAAGATGTGTTAAAAAACGTTTTTAAAATGAAGATCTTGGTGCCGGCGGTGACGATTTTTGGTGGCGCCGTGGCGGTGACAGTTCTTGACGATGGTGACTGATCCAGACGAACCATCACAGGTGGTGACGGATATTGGTGGCGGCGGCGGTTTAGTAAACGGTGGTGAGGGTGGCTATTTTATCAGTTGGTGGCTAGGGTTGTAGAGGAGAGAATGGGTTTTTTGGAAAAGAAACGTGGTTTATTTTTTTCAACTGGTTATGAGAAACGATATCTATCTAATTAATAAGGAACAAAATCCCTAAAATACCCTCCGACCATTTTCAACAGTTTACCTAATGTTTCACATTATTAGAGAGGAAGGTGTCATAACAAGGCTTCACTTCGTCGTCGCGCCACCTCAGCGCCACATCAGCATCCAATTTTCCCACAACTAACCACAACAAACCCCCTCCTCACTCATAACAAACCTCAACCTCTTCATTTGGGCCCCACCATTACCACTTTATTTTTTTTATTCAATTTTTTAAATAAATTAACTTCATTTATTAAAATAAAAATACAAAACAAAATATTTAAAAAAACGTTATAAATTAAAATATATATATATATATATATATATATATATATATATATATATATATATATATATATATATATATATATATATATATATATATGTAAGCAAAGAGGCTGTGTTTAAAACGAAAACATACCACCCCAATTCACCCAGACCAGTTCCAAGTCTAGTCAAAAAAAAAAAAAAAAAGATTGTCTTCTTCATTTTTCCTGCACACACACATACTAACACACACACTACAAACACACACAACAATATGTAAACAAAGAGGCTGCTTTTGTGTCAGAATCCCCTCTCGTCGTCCCGACGATTTCAAGTCCCACGGCGGATCACGGCGAGCCACCTCGGTGTGGCGGCGGCCCTCGGCGAGACTCCACGTCGGACGGCGAGTTGTGATAACGAGCCCACAACGTCCGCTCTTACATTTATGACACAAGTGATTTTAACCCTTGATCATATAATCTAATGGCTAAAAAATGGTTCTCGTAGTTCTCGCGGTTAAAGTGGTTCTGAAAATAAAGTTTCACTATATATATATATATATATATATATATATATATATATATATATATATTGGTAGTGTAGGGTTATTTTCAGAACCAAAAAAATGTCGAGAACTGCGAGAACCGATCTCCACCCTTAAATAATTTGATCAATGGTTAAAAATATGAGTGGCATAAATGTAATTAAATTATAAATAAAACATTAACTGATAAAAGGTCGAGGGGCACTATTGGTATTTTATGTTTTAATGCTATAAACCGTTCCACAGTTAATGCAGTTATTCCACTATAATATGAATCGGTTATGTATAATCATTCATGCCCATCTCTATCTCTCTCTAAACCTAGCCGCCTCTAATCCACCATCTCTTCACGTCTAATTGTCTAAGAGGCTTGCTAAATAGACATATTATTTCCACTAAATGGATACTAATAATAATATAATCATAAGTGTATTTTGACTAACCAACTCACTTAGGGGAGTTTGCCACCTTGGAGTCTTTAGGAGCTCTTGGGGGAGGGAGGTCTTGAGTTCAAATCCTGCAAGAGGTTTGAATGAGGGATTTTCCTTCAAGGTAGTCCTTTAATGAAGGGGTTTGGGTCTGGTAACCCCAGGCTCGAATCTTGGAAAAGGCAAGGGTTTACCTTTATTAATTGTCATGCGTCCGGGCGGATTAGTAGGGGGTTTTCCCCCCATCGGGTATTTGAAATAGGCATTTCCGCTTCGAGGGAGCTCTCTAGCGCGGACCCGGTTTAGACAACGTAGTCTAGACCTCCCGCTGTCGAACCGCGACACGAAGCACTTAAAAAGAAATTCACCTTTAAAAAAAATGTATTTTGACTAATCATTAGCAGTATTTTGACTAATCATTAACAACAACTTAATTAACAAACTAATCATTAATGTTTTACTTTTACATTAATGTTTTCGTATGGTTACATTTTGTTATTTATTATTTTTAATATCTTATGTTTAACATGTATGTACTAGTAACAAGTAAATACATTCACAATGAACAAGTATATTTTTAACATTTTTTTCTTGCACTATATTGGTAGAATTAGAAAACGCATTCCACTAAAAAGTATATTAGTTATTAGTTATTTCAGTGACGTTCAAATATTTAGAGTTAAAACAGAGTGTTCCTTGGTGGTTTTGTATGATCTTTGCAAAAAAATAAAATCTTAAAAATCAAATATTAAATACAAATAAAGAAAAGTAATAAAATGTTTTTCTTTTAATTTATTAAAAATGCTTTGGAATATGTAACATGAAAGTTTGTGTTTAGGGAAATTTGTGTAAGAATAAAATGTTTGACTTGTGTTTATTTAGTTGTACCAATATATAATTCGTCTTTAAAAATTCGCTGGCGAGTAAACAAAATTTGGTTAATCCATATGAGAAAGAAAAATGCATTCCGTTCTCTTTGCTACATCACAAATATGACATTGATATTAAACATTGCTCCGTTTAATTTTTTACACAATAAATACGGGCAATAAATGAGCTCAAAAAAATGATAACTAATAATTAACTTTTTCTTTTAACTTAACTAAACGTATTAACTACTAATAATGTACTTTTTATATTTCCAATACATTCACTTTACTTTGATTTGTAAATTTAATTTTAAAAAGTGTTTTGTTAGTGGATCTTGGGTTTATTTAGTAGAACCCTTGTCTAAACATAAATCACAAGACATCTTTTTCATAACAACAACGTTGCATTGGTCCAATACATAATTAAATCTCGGTAATGAGCTATCCAGGTAAAAAGTATTATTTGATAGAACCTTCTTTTGATTTAATAGTGTTTAAATATTTTAGACTTTTAAATTCACCTTCTAAATTCTATGGAGATTACATGTTGTTTTGACTTTTTATTTTCTTTGTTTTAAGTACGTCTAATGTTTGGTTTTGTTTTCTTAATTATAAATTTACATCTGGTTTGCCATGTTGTGCTAAACGTAAATGAAATTTTATGGTAATATATATCAGATTTTGTTAATGTTTTTTTATTCAAGTATGACTAGTTATAATACCCGCGCATGCGCGGGGTTTTTCTTAAAATTTTTAACAATATATTTTTATTCATTAAAAAGTAAATAGCTTATTTTTTTGTTGTTTGTTTTTATTACGGTTCTTATTTTTGTTTTATAATTATGTTTGATGTACGTGGTAAAAGTTTATATATGGTATTTTCATACACAAATATCAAATTTAGTTAGATATCAAGCACGTCGTTATATTTTGTGTACCTTTTAATTTTTTAGATAATGGCATTTATTTTATTTTTGTATTCATTTTGTATATTTATAGTTTATATAGATAGCACTATTCTATTAATTCGTACATTTCTTTTCTCTCAATTGCAGTAGCCTTTGATTTACACAAACAATATAAATCAAAGTGCTACTTCTATCCGAGCCCATGATATATGCTACAAACATCCCAATGCTATAGTAATTTGGACAATAAGGATCTACTGTTACATGATTTGATGATGTTGATCATACAACACTTAAATAATATAGTACACCATATTATGTGCATTTGTGATGTGTACTGACGTATGCATATGTACACGAATAATATGATGGTTACCATATAAAGAGAATACATTTGATCAAACAAATCAGGTACAAAACACTCAAGTGGTAATTTAGCCATTCTGTAATTTAATTCATTAAAACCAATCCGGTACAAAAAAATTCATCTGTTCACTCGTACTATCCACCTAAATCAACAACCATAGCCCATAATATATCTTCATATGATAACCAAAAAACTCACGAATGTAGCCTAAAGATCCCAGCCAATACTCTTATACTCCTTACCATTCTTTAACTCTTCACCATGGAACCATACGTAGAAATAAACAAATGTTAAATGAAATAAACGTAAATGCAAACCAGTAATTCACAACATCAGCCAAAGCCTAAATAAAAAAATAATCATGACCCAAACACCCCTTATGCACCATATCCCAGACATAAATAACACCATTTTCACCAGCAATACTAAACATTAAACAAATACCAATGCTTCCATTCATAACACAACAATCAATAACACAATTAGCAGCCTTATTTCTCCATTTAGACCAGAAAACTCAGAATAACAACCCATCCAAACAACCATTTTACTTCTGCACCACATAAGTAAATATAAAGAAGCTATATTCATGTGCTAAACTGAAATTTGTTCCTACCAGCAACAACAATACATGAAACTGAAATGCACCCATATTGAGACAACTTTCATAACCATATCAACCTTGAATCTCCAAAACCCGCTCATACCCAAATTTTGATGATCATAATGAACCCTCAGCATCCAGTGCCAATTCATGACATTATATAGTGCACAAACAAGCCTGCACAAATGAGATAAAGCCAAAAGAAATAACCCTAACTTCCATTTCCAAATTAAACACCACCAGACCAAATCCATATCTTCCAAATACTCATCTCTATTCAATAGCCAAATCATAAGTGAAACTGAACCCTTTTCCTTCCCATGACCCTAGACATATGGAATTCCTATTTATCGGCAGCTTCAAATACTTGACTAGCTAGAATCATTCAAACTTAAACTCATAATTCTTAGCCTAACAGAATCCTTAATTTAACTGTGTACATCATCCATAGACATAGGTTTACCTTGAAAAATCCTAAGATTTCTCTCCTGCCAAACAAAATAAATGGAAGCTCCAATGAGAAGTCTTTGTAGGATACTCCAAATAGATTTGTTGACATGTCGTTTAAGCATAAAATCAAGAATATTAAGCCAACTATTAGGAGCATGATCCTACCTCACCATATATTTCAGCTTACCCCAAATCAGCATAGTAAAATCACATTCAAAGAATAAGTGATTGTAACTATCTGGGACATTTTTGCAACGCACACATTTCATATCTACATTCTTCTCCCAAACACCCATTAAATCTTGAGTCTTAGCCTACCATGAATAGCAAGCCATACCATAACGACATGCCTATGGATACATTGACTAAACCAAACCAGTTTTGCCTATGGGATCAAAAGACTACTTTCTCTGATATCATTCCAAAATTTTGAGATAGAGAAGTTACTATGCCTACCAGACTGTTCAGACTATTTATAATAGCGTTGGTTTTCTGGTAACCATAACTCTTGCTAAAGTCATCATTGGTTTGCTCAATGAATGTCATTGGAACTTGTTGGCCAGTAGATTCCGCAGCCACAACGCATTTCTTCATGAAGGTGCTTATGCCCTAAAACTTGAAGGTTTTTATGCCTATTACATATAAACAAATAATACATCATTGCATGTGTCTGTCAAAAACCATTATGACTTGAACGTCATAGTTTGAGTTACAAAATCAAGCTCTTTCCAGAATCATTATTAAAGGGAGTAGTGAAGTATAAATGATGAAGCCTGTTAGGTCACTAGTTTTACAAACACAAGTTATAGAGAAAGAGATGAAGGCGGATGAACAAGTTATACGCACACACACATACTAACAATAATACGGTTAAAGCATATAGAGTGAAAGAGAGAATAACTTGAACAACCAACCCTCAAATGAGGGTTTACAAGAGTATTTATAGGATGGAAGCTAGGGCAACACTCCTAGTTCCCATCCTTTCTTATATGGGCTTGGGCCTAAGCTTATGGGCCTTCTACATAAGCTAGACCTTAAACAAACATAAAGGCCATAATAAGCTACCTATTAGATATGAAATATAAATACTTGAAATACGGTTTAGGAGTGATTCCAACAATCTCCCCCTCAAGTATATATGAATGTAAACGGTGAAGGCGTTGATGTAATAGTAGCTTTGACGTCTTCTGACATTCTTCTTTCTTGTGAGAGGAATTGCCTTGATTCGAACAATCTCCCCAGTGTAGAGAGATAGTTATCTTTGAACAATTATACTTCGACGTCATCTTTAACTTTGATCTTTGATCATTGTTCTTTGTGGTGAAAGTGATAGTATGTTGTTGTCTGCATCAGTCTGCCTCAGGTCTGCTTCGCTGCTCCAGTGTCTCCACGTCATTCTTCAACATGCTCACACGCTTTTTGATGTTGGAATTCAATACTGATGAAGTTCTTTAAGTTTTTAACTTTGTAGATTCTTTGGTTTGACGAAGAATCATTCTGACGGTTGAGTTGCTTTTGAATAGAACTTCCATTAGTGATGATGTTGGCGTGAGCATGAGAAGAATCAGCACGATCATTCCGCTCCGGAGCTTCCATAAGAAGAAAACATTTCAAACGGTTAGTAATAAGCGGTTTCCGGCACTTACAAGTTTGAAATTCGAGAGTGTTAACAGCATAGTGTGAAAACACAACTCTAATTCTTACAAAGGCCGTTCCTGAACTGGAGTCCCACAAGTGAGATAACGCGATGTACCGAAGTACATCTACAGTTCAGATGAGTCGCTGAGGTACACCGTAGCATCACCTCACGACTGTAGACCGTTTGAGACACACTCCGCGTAATCCACAGGGAGTTACCGAAGTGACCTGCTATCAGGGCTGTTTGATGTTGACCCTGGCAGGAGTTTCCATTCAATCACTGAGGATCACAGATGTGAACCTCTCATAAATGTTCTCGACAGATTGCTAAGATCTGTGAAGGACTCAATATGAACCACTGATAATCTTATTTGTTGATCATTAAGTGATTAAATGTCAAGTGTTCCTAAGAGATCTTTTGATGAATCTCGTGGCTCTAGACTCAATAGTGCGTTTTGGTTTTCCTGAGCGGAGACTAGGGAGAGGGTCTCCTTCTTCAATACCAGCGATCTCTAAGAGAAAGCCAATAGTTTACGTAGGGTTCCCTGTGAGAATGAAACAAGCTTCTGTTGAGAGAAACTTGAGTGGCTAAGAAGGTTTAGTGCGTGCGTCACTGGGTCCATGACGACTTTTAATCTTCAATACCGGTGTCACTAAGTGACAGCCAGTAGCATATGAATTGAACCCGATGTCTGCCCTAAGTTGAATAATCTGGAGGGTTGTTTCTTTTCACCCTTTACTTTACATTTCTTTTTGATTCTTCAACTCCTTCTTTCTCCGATTCTCATTTTCTCCTTTTTACAATCATTCCTAAGGACTTCTAACACTAAATAATGGTAGTGTCCTTGGGTAGATCCCTCCGGCTCTGGCGGATCATAGGACGGTTATTCCTAACCTTAGTCACCTTATAACTCCATGACTAACCTATGTTGCCATTAAAACCACAGTTTGTGAAAAAATCTCTCAAATGGTTTGTAAATGAAAAAACATGTTTGAACCACTGTGAGAGATGAGGTTTTGCATAAATACTCCCCCTCCACATGTGCTTAAGAGTATTAATGGTTTAAATGCACAGTGAGGAAATATCGCGCACTTTTTGAATTGATCCACTGAAGATAGACAATCCCCCGCGAGACACGGTTACGTTGCATAGTTAAAGAGTTACATTGTCAGCTTTTAGGTGACAACTAGCTCTAATAACTACCTTGAAGGTGTAGACAAACCTCGAAAGGTTGTCATACCCGTCAGAGTTCATGTCTATCAAGATTTTCTCGAATGGTACTTTCTACTTGGACAAGTCCTTTGCGAGACACGTTTACATTACTAGCGAACTAGCTTGAAATTATTACCCGTCCAGGATAAGTCTTTTCGAGTTACTAACAGTTTAGTACCGTCAATTCGTTGGTTAAGTCTAAGGTACACAGATTCATTTGCATTTTGCACAACATATTTCTTATCACACAAATTTTCTCCCCCTCAAAAATGGCATAAAAAATGTTATTTTTGAACGGTTGACAATAAATATGACCATTTCGAGTGTTGCGGGAAGATGACCACTATGAACAATTTGTGAACAAAGTTTTAATTCAAATACTCCCCCTCAACTAGTGATATAAACGGTTGAGGTTTTGAAAAATCATATGGGGAAGTACTTGTCTTTTTTAGCAAAACCTTGAAAAATGAAAGGTTTGATAGGTTTTACTCAAAAATAAGAAGCTTTCGCTCCTTTTATAAGGATTGTGGCACTGAGGCGTACCACAGGGTCCTTTCTTGACAATTACGGGTTGTACACTGTTATGTGTGCACAAGCCATTGACATATATCATCATACATCCAAAATTTTAATGAAAGAACCAAATCAAGGAGTACCAGGAAGTGCAGTGATGTTCCCAGGAGTACGAACAGGGCGTTGATAGCCAGTGATGTTGATCCTGGGTCGACCACCAACAAAACTTTCCAACGTTCTGAACTGATCCCTTCTGAACAATCGTTCGTCAATCATGGTGATGATCCTTCTCACATTCCTCCGATCCTGAGAATTCCATCGCTTAGGGTTCCCAATGTTTTCACGTATTTCCTTCAATCGATAAGCTAATCCGTCCCTAACCATCTTCAGAGTATGATCTCCAAATTTGTGAAGCTCATTACACGCCATCAAGCAATTGCGATGAAGTTCACTGCGATAAATGACACCAAACGGTTTGATGATGAGCGTTAATTGTGATAGCTGGTTGATATCGGGAAGATCAAGCTGTGGTGGAGTGAAGTTGACACGTTTCTGATATGATTCAACGGCAAGCTGAAGATCTTCAACACGTTCTTTGATGACTATGCGTCTGATGAAGATGAGCAGTGACTTGATGAATTCACGTTGTACTTCAGTTGGAAATTGTCTCATGCGACCTTGAACTTTGGCCAGGTACATGTCTTCAATATCGTTGATGTTCAAATTCTCAAAGTCAGCTTCAGAGAATGCATAGTCCCTTTCGTCTTGTCTTTTGACCACAATCTTTTTGAGAAAAGTGTAGTCCCATTTAGACGATAGACCAACATGTTGGATGGCCACGATACTTTTAGTACTAAACACTGCATGTTGAGACTTCTGGACCAAGCAGCTTCTGTAGTAGATTCTTCGGCGTTCCGGCCAATGGTGAATCCCATACATTGCATCTTGGTCATACGCTACCACTTTGTCGGAGAACATGTGGGTAGCACGTTCCTCGATGGCTATACAATCAGAGTATATGGCAGCAGGGAATGGAAGTGTCAGAGATGTAGCGTATTTCCTTGAACCATCGCCACCGTGTTGAAGAAAATCTAAGTCTTTGTTGAAGAAATGTCTGAAAGGAATCCTAGGCTGATCAGGTTGGCCAATGGTAGGTAGAGGTCGAGACCAGTCGGTGTAATATGGAGGATTGTCCCATTTGGTGAAGTCGATGTTTGCTTCTGGGTTGAGCCAATCCATGTTATTAGACATGGCTCGAGCAATGTTTTCAAGGTGATATTCAACCTCGATTGCATTTTCTGAGCTGTCCTTCAAAAGTAGGAATACTTCATTCTTGATGCGCTTCAATTCAGATTTCGTCATCTTCTTCACCCAGAACCTTTCTTGCAAAATCTTTGCATGCTCCAAGGTACTACCGTCTACCAATTCTTGACCATCTTCACGGTAGGGAGTGTTGTTAACAAGTGTAGCAAACCATTCAAATTCTTCAGTTTTATCGTCATCTAGCCATGATACGACGTCAGTATGAAGCGTCTTCTTCTTCTTTTTCGAAGGCTTAGATGATGATTTTGGTTTCTGTCCTTGTTTGGGAGAGGTGGGTTGTTGTTGGGGCTCAAGTACCTCTTCATCGTCACCACCCGTATATTCAAAGTAATCACCGGTTTTTTGAGTCTGGGGTGGTAACTCGGAATAGTCCTGAGGTTTATCAGTTGAAGAGCGAGGAGGAGATCTTCGTTGAGAAGGAGTCCGTTTAGGTGGGGGTTGCATAGACGAAGATTCACCAGATTGCTTCTGATGTTTAGATACAGAGTCCTTGTCTTTATCATCGTCATCTCTTGGCCGTTTGGGTTGATCGGCTGACTCCTTGCATGATGATCTGAGTTGAAAAGCAAGTAGACCTTCGAAAAATTTAGCTTCATCCGAAGTAAACGTTCCAGATCGCTTTGACATTTGCATCACTAGTTTAGCGATTAACTCAGATTCAGAGAGATCAGCTTCATTGTCCATTGTATGTTTAACCAATGCGACGATGTTAGGGGTGAGCTGTCTGGAAAATACTTCTCTAGTCACACCGGGGACAGTGTCGAGAAGAAACTTGTGGGTATGATATCTTGTTGTCGTCTCCAGTTCCTTTTGGACTTTAGGAACGATATCTTGAAGGTACTTTTGAGTGTAACCTTCAGTCATTTCATCCAGTTTCTCTTTACGATGACCTTTCATGAGTTCCTGAATAAACTTCCTTTCTTCTTGCATCTTGTCATTCTCGTCATGTAGATATTGTATTTGTTGATTGAGAAAGTTAAGCTTTCTGTATAACATGTCTTTCATTCTGACTTGTTTGACAGCTTTCACAATTCTTTCATGTGTCTGAGAAATCCAAGAGCGAGGTGGTTTCTTCACAAATTTGGATGATGATCTGGTTGACTTCTTTGATGGTGGTGGTGATGAATGAGATGAAGAGTCTGATGATGAGGAGACATGAGGAGGCTTGGGGTCCTTAGGCGGTTCAGAAGTTTCCTTCTATGAATGTGTGGGACTTCCCAGAAGCAACTTGTCATAATCATCATCTTTATCTTTCTCAGACTTCTCAGTTTCAGGGTTCTCAAACTCATATTCGATAGTATCCTCCACAAGCTTTTGTTGTTGCAGAAGAGTGGTGGCACCAGATCTCTTATCGGGTCGATTAACCGCATCAGGATCTGGAGAGGAGTGGGCAGCACCACTTGATCCTCCGGGCCCACCCATTTGATCTTTAGCAAATTCTTCAGCCTTTTGAAGGTGTCTGACGATTTGAAACTTCTTCCTGTATGATTTATCTAGTTGCTCTTCTTCTTCTTCAGAGCTCTCATCATAGGGTACAATTGCTGGAGTCTTCCCTTTTCCTTGGACAGCTGGAGGACTTGGAGGTTTTGCTACTGAGGCAGGTGCTTCGGTTGCAGTTGCAGAGTAATGAAACTCTTCATCTGTATCAGTATCTTCAGAGCTCTCGTCCACAAGCTTTCTTTGTGGTTCAAGTGTGGGAATAGGTTCGGCTTCCTTTACGGGAACAATCCTTTTAGAAGGAGGATTCCTTTTAGGAAACTTCCTTTGACTCACAGTACTTGTTGCGCTTCCTGCACTTCCTCTTCTGGTTCTCCTTACAGGTGTTCCAGAAGATTTTTCGTCGAGATGACCAACTTTGCCTTGTCTAACTGCTTCCAGATACCTTTTGTACGTTTCGAGCTTTCTGACATCTTCAGTTAGAAGGAAATCTGGCAACCCAGCACCTTGTTTCTTTGTAGACGATTCCTTGATTCTGACAGATAGAATAGGCTCCGTCAACATATCGTGATTGTCGGGGTCATTGAGCCTCTTGGGAATATCAGGATGAAGTCCAAGTGCTCTCTGGATCAACAATTTAGTATATCTGATGTAGGGAATCTTTGAGCCAAGCATGTTGAGAAATGACATCATGTCATCCCAAATCAGAGCTTCGATAGCGATGTGTTTCATGTTGACCAATGCCCAAAATATTTGCAGTTCCATGAGCTTAGGATGCTCATAGCCACTGTCACGACCAGAAACAGACTTGGTGATGATCATGTAAAGAGTTCTCCATGGTTGAGGAATACTCTTAAGCTCTACGTGAGAATGCTTCGTGATTACTCCTGTAGCCTTGTCATAACCGATATCGATTAAGAATTGGAGAGTGAGCTCTTCAGCAGGTGTGGCATATAGTTTGGTTGGTTCGACTTCAGGAATTAGGAGAACAGCCCTTAAGTCTGCAGGTGTAATGGTGACTTGTTTGTGATTCAGAGTCACCGTCACAGCAGTCCGTCCTTTGACCCTTTCCATAGTGTTCCAGAACTGTTGGATATTGATCTCAGGAACAGTTGCAGAGTGAGTGAGCATATTCTGATACGGATGAGTCCTCAGAATATCAATAGCAATTAAACACGAAGACTCCGAGCAAGTGAGGGTGTCAAAGTCAACACGGAGATTATTCTTTCCAATCTTCATTGGATAGCCATAAGGATAGATATCAGCAATGGAGAGAACTTCTGATGCATCCACATTCATATGTCCAGCCATGTCGTGATCTGAAATAACATTAGCCAAAAGAACCAACATATCGAAAGACATAATGTTAGTCAACAGAAGGTCTTATTGTCTAGTTATTGAATGTACAGTGTCAATGATTGTTACGAGTCCTAAGTCACTTGTATGTCCAATAGTCCAATGACGTCGTGAAATGTTTCGTGAGTTAGTTAACTTTAAGTTTTAAAGTTTATTTTATCACTTATTATTCACAACATATCAAACGATTTAAGTTTATTAGTGACATTATTGGATTCGTGACGATATGATTAGTTTATTTACAAGTTTGTACACGTAACAATTCATAACGAAGGTATGATCCAGGCTTATGCGTATGATTGGTAAAGTTATGCGTAGACAGAAATGATATATGCGTAGGCGTAAACTTATGCGTAGGATCCTAACTTACGCGTAAGAAATATTACGTGTAAGAAAAATTGGACCTTATGCGTAGAGGTTACGCGTAGGCATAATTAATCTTACGCGTAAGGCTACTCGTAAGAGTTGACCTTATGCGTAGAGGTCACTGTTTACGCATATCCTTCACAGGATACGCGTAGTCCCATATGTAGAACCTTATGTGTAGAAGCTACGCGTAAGACTAATCTTACGCATAACATGCTACGCGTAAGGTGATCCTTATGCGTAGAGTTACAACAACCTTGATTCTGAATTTTAAGTGTAGCAAGCCTGAAACAAAGCATCATATCATCAATTTTGACACATATCATTCATTTTATGATAGATCAAAACACAATTGCTCATATAAACAGTTAAGCGTAGAAAACCTTACGCGTAGTTTAAAACCCTACATCTACGCGTATGAATTTTAGCCATAGATTAAGCACCAAAGTTTTTCTGGTATGTCTTAGATGTTGTAAGAGTATAGTAACCAAGTTTTAACACTTAGTTTGCAGTGAATCAAAAATACCCAAACTCAAGAACCTTAAACCATAATTTCTAATTCTGACACAATTAGCATTTCTGGGTGGTTATAGAGCATGGAAATCATCAATTCATCATCATATAAGCATTACACAACAATCTTTTTGAACAAAACACTTCTCATTTTGAAAAACCCAATTCGACATATAAACCCTAATTTTGCAAAATCACCAATTCATGTTTCTGGGTGGGTTTTGATGGTTAAAATGGTATTAATGATGTATTAGGAATGTTTTGACACAAACCATTTCACCACAAACACACTCACACTGATTGTGTGTTCATACACATACGCGTAGGCCACATAATCACTCGAAAAACACTTTTTAGCCGTTGGATGTCCATGAAATTAAAAACCTTAGCTTAAAATCATGTCATAAACACAAAACAACTTACAAAGTAGTGATCAAATGCACGGATTTCTCGATTAAATCTTAGGCGTAGGATGGTTTTTTAGGTTTTTAGTAATAAATGAGATGTGAAGGTTAGGTGAGGGTATTTTATTTAAAATAACTTTAAAGTTTTGACAGTTTTGGTACCTCCACCTTTTCCTTTTTCAAACAAAGCCATTTAACTTCCATTTTGGTTATCAAACAAAGATTTTTAGGAAGGAAACTTTGACGACACTCCCCCTCGACTTAAGAAAATAATGAACGGTTATAAATTTTAGTCCGAGGAGTGTCATTGAACCAGAAAATTCACCACCATTGTTAAATGAAAACAACCGAGATATGGTAACATGCAAGTACTCAGATGTATTGAAATAGTTAAGAGATTATTTTCTCCCCCTCAACACTTGATCGGAAAAAATACTGAATTTTGAAAGATTAAAGTGTTGACGGAAGAAATGTACTTGCCATGTTGAAAGAGAAATAGATTAGGAGAATATTTTTGTTGTTTTATCAGATTTTATATTTTTGTATTTTTTTTTTGAAAAAATTTATTTACAAAGGATGTTTTGGTGTTTGACAGGTTTTTAAGACTGTTTTAAGAGGTCATCCAATTCCTCTTGAGTCAAACACCTCATACCAATCCGGTGGACCAACTCATTAAACCTAGCGGGAGGCAAGGCTTTGGTGAGAAGATCTGCCAATTGGTATTCTGTACCCACAAAGTATAATTCAACAGTACCCTGTTCCACGCGGTCCTTGATGAAATGATAGCGAAGATCGATGTGCTTTGATTTCGAGTGCTGAACTGAGTTGCACGAGATCGCAATGGCACTTTGATTGTCACAGTACATCGGGATTCTGTCGAATACGTAACCATAGTCTTTGAGTTGTGTTCTCATCCAGATGACTTGAGCACAACACGCGGACATGGCTACATATTCTGCTTCGGTTGATGATAGCGATGTACAATCCTGCTTCTTTGATTGCCAAGACACCAGTTTATCACCGAGAAATTGTAGAGCTCCTGAAGTACTTTTCCTTGAGTCTAAGCATCCTGCGTGGTCAGCGTCTGAAAAAGCGATTAGTTCAAAACCAGAATCCTTCGGATACCAGATCCCCAAGTTAATGGTTCCCTTGATGTATCGGAGGATTCTTTTAGCCTCAGAGAGGTGGGTTTCAGTTGGTCGCGACTGATAACGTGAGCATAGATAAACGGCAAAGACAATATCAGGTCTGCTAGCTGTTAGATACATGAGAGACCCAATAATACTTCGGTATTTGGTAGGGTCAACTAATTTCCCATGTAAATCAGCATCTAACTTCTTGGTATGAGCCATTGGTGTGGCATAAGTGTCACAGGTTGTCATTCCAAATTTGTTTAACAGTTCAAGGGAATATTTGGACTGACTCAAGAAAATACCACGGGGTGATTGATGAACTTGCAGTCCTAGAAAGAACGTAAGTTCACCCATCATGGACATTTCAAAATTTTTCTTCATTAGTTTTGCAAAAGCGATTGAAAACTTTTTATGTGTAGACCCAAAAATGATGTCATCCACGTAAATTTGAACAATTAAGATATGTGCCCCGTGATATTTTATAAAAAGAGTTGGGTCAACCGAACCTTTGGTGAAATTATTGGCAATGAGGAAAGATGATAGCTTATCGTACCATGCCCGAGGGGCCTGTTTGAGACCATAAAGAGCTTTGTTCAGTTTGTAGACATGGTTCGGGAACTCAGGATCAACGAATCCATCTGGTTGGCTGACATAGACTGTTTCTTTAAGTTGTCCATTGAGAAACGCCGTTTTGACATCCATCTGATAGACCGTCATATTCATATGAGTTGCGAACGCGAGAAATATCCGAACAGCCTCAAGACGAGAAACCGGAGCAAAAGATTCTTCAAAGTCTATTCCCTCTTCCTGACGATAACCCTTAGCAACTAGACGTGACTTGTTTCGGATGACGTTCCCTTCAGCATCCAATTTGTTTTTCCAAATCCATTTTAGACCAATGACGTAGACCCCTGTTGGTCTTTCAACCAGTTCCCATACTTCAAGACGTTTGAATTGGTTGAGTTCTTCCTGCATGGATTCAATCCAGTTGTCTTTTGTCATTGCGTCTTTAATGTTTTTAGGCTAAGATTGGCATACAGTGAGTGCATAAATGCAATGTTCACCATCTGTGTGAAGACGTTGTCTCGTAACGACTGGTTGATTCGGGTTGCCAATAATGTTAGCCAGAGGATGGTCTTTTGTCCATCGGTGTGTAGAGGGTTGATGTTGGTATACATTGTGCAGATTCTGAGAATTCAAATGGTTTGATGAAGATTCTGCGACATCTGGTGCAGCAGTCTCATTAGCAAACGGGTTGAAGAACGCATTTGGATCAAAATCTGCCGGTGGGGGTACTTCATTCAGAATATCATCAGCTGGTTCATCATTGTTGGAAGCGGTGTGTTCAACTGTTGTGTTGGAGTCAACTGGTGTAGGTGCATCTTCAACAGTAGTTGTTGTAGCAGGTGTATCAGGTATAGGAAAATTATCAGGTTGTGCAGCGGATACACCTGGAGCACATTCATCAATATCGTCACAGAACATAGAAGCAAATAACCTTTCCATTTGTTGACGAGTTAGCTGGGGGCTTTGTTCAGCTGATGATGGGGGTTGAGGGAAGTTTAAACGGTTGTGACCGGGTTCTAAGCTGTTATACTCAGAAGCCATTATGATGAAGTTTCAGAATTAGCTTCCCCCTAAACTGACAACTGTCTTTAGTAGATTTGAAACTTTGATGTAGTCTACATTTCCTCTAACTTTGGAAGGTTTCAGTATGCAGCGGAATTTGTAGATGAGCATTAAACCACACAAAGAAAATCTGACTAATTGCGGAAGATCCGTTCGAGGGTAACATACCAGAAATCAACAAGATCTTCTCACGTATGTAGACGCATCACATCAAACAAACCACGAAAGACGAAATGATACGACTTTCCCCTGAATGTTGTGGTCTTTCAGAATACTAATCACCTGTCAATAAGCAATAACTCGATGCCAAGACCGTGTGTGAGGCATCTTAACATCATATTTGGGTAACTTCATACAAGATCACCAGTGAAATTGAGACGATAACACCAAATTGAGACGTTTGAGCCACATATCGTCTTATTTCTTCCCCCTAATTGAAGGAATTCAAGAAGGCATTGGGTTTTCGCAAAGAAGCATGTAGAAGAACAAGGAAGCAATGACCACCTACACACTCTCTCCCCCTCGATGTTTTCAATGATTCAGAATCATACACCATGTATGTTGATGATGAATTGAAGACAGCGAAACCATGTATAAGGAGACAGCGAAACCATGTATGTCCAATTGATCGAACAAGTGTGAAGACCCATAAATATCTCGTGAGAATCAGCTGCTGATAAAACATCTCTGTTCATCATGTTGATCATCAGCTGTGTCATTGTTGTTGGAAGCAGTTTGATCTTCTGTTATAGAAGATTCGGTTGTTGTTGTAGATTCAGGTGTATCTGAAATTAGAGTATTATCGGTTGTGCAGCGGAAACATTTGATACATCTGAAGCACGAATTTTGGCAGAATCTTTAACCAGAGGAGCAAGCATTGTTTCCAATTCATGACGATTAAGTACAATGGTGGAACAGCTGATGGATCATGATATTTTTGACGGTGAGAAACGGGTCCTACGCTGTTTTGCAGTAGGAGCCATAGTTTTTGTACCTGCATAGAAGAATAGAAGGGGGGCAAGAAAGAGAAAAACATGGATCCCCAAGTGTAACTGGGTTCCAGATGTTAGAAGCATAAAGATGTAGTGTCAATTATCTTCTTGACACCTGAACATGCTATTTTGATGATTTCCTTTCCTGCCTCAGGGATGGATGGTGTTGGTATCCTACTTGTATTGGTGCAACTAGTTAGTATCTTGCCTGTAGGAATCCACCTAAGACTAACAGTTTTGAAAATCCTACCCGTTGGTATCCATCTAAGGATAGATCTAGGGGATGTTGAAACTTATTTTGGGAAGAGTCTGCGTCCTATATGGATCCACCTATTAGGTTTTTGACAGTTTACATTTAGATCAACGGGTTTATTTCTAACTGTTTGTTGAGTTAACTTAGGTTTTGGTTTGCTACTACAGGTAGTGTTCAGTAATACACTCGAAGGTGATACACTAGGTCGTGAACCTAAGATTCAATCCTTTTGAAGAAGTGCCCTTTTCCTAGCCTTTTCTAGATCACAGTTCTTGTACGTGTCATGTGAATCATATGAATCTTTACTTTTAATGCTCAATTTTGACACAGTGTTCGAACTAATCCTAGATTTTCCAGGAGCAGCCACAAGTTGAGGTTTAACAGAAACAGGTATAACAGAAACATGTTTAACAAAAACATGTTTAACAGAAACAGAAGGATTATTCTTAGGCCAGGAATGTGGAGTGACTGGTATTATCAAATGATTATTCTCAACAACTTGGGAGGGAAACCGTGGTTTTGACGATTTTGAACGTTCGGATTTAAAAGCAGTTGGATGTCAGACAACTGATTGGTTTCTGATTGGTTTTAGAGACGATTTCCCCAAGGTTGTTGGTTTTGCAAAATAAGTATGCACACTCTTGTCAGTTAATCTTCTCAGTTTGTTTTGTAAAGCAACATGTGCAAGCCCCTTTGCTTGAATTTGAGCCTTTAAATGCTCATTTTCTTTTACTAATGTATCCACACGATTACTTTGTTCATTTGAAGACTGACCATTGTGTTCTGAAGAAAAAGATTTTTTTTGAAGTTTAAGTTCAAGAGAGATGCAATGTGCCTCTAGTTTTGAAAAATCTTTATGAAACTGAGCAATGGTCTTTTTGAGAAGAATGTTTTCAGATTCAAGAGTTTGATTTGACGTTTCAGTTGAATTGTTAACAAGTAAGGGCTCAGACATGAGAAAGTTGTCTGGACATTATGCAACATACTGGTCAACCTCTCCTTCATTACTGAATTCAGGTTGCTCAGTTTGTTGTATCGCATTTGCAGGCAGAATATGATCAACAGTAGATTGTACCTCGACCATCTGTTCTGTGTCAGTGTCATAGGTGGGTAAGATATCTTCCTCAACCATTTGTTCATCGTCACAGTTAGGCTCGGTGTCGTAGTTAAGTATGATATCTTCTCCAGATCTGCTGCTGTCATGCTGCTTTTCCAATGCTACAACCTCATTGTCCGCATTACCGACAGATGCAGTACTCTCAACATTCTCAACGTCCATTTGAGCATTCCTTTCATGTACAGTAACTCTCGCACCTTGTACGACTGCGGGATATTGGGAAATAGATGTTGTCTGACGCTTGAATACCAGAGATATAGCCATGAATCCTTCTTGCAATGCCACAAATGGATCTTTATGATCATAATCCATTTCACTTTCCTGCAGAAGAATCAAAGAGAAGAAAAGGTGCGAGGTCGATATAGCACACAGAAGGACGATATAGTAAATTTCAATTTCCCTCCAAATATGATTTTGAAAATTTTGACTCTCAAAATTTGAAATTCACTATAAAATCCAATTCTAAGAATGTAGGAAAAATTTGAGTTATGACAATTTTGACGCCAAATTTGACCCGAAAAATTAGAATTTAGGCCCAAAAATTTGAATTTTTGACCAAAACTTTCACGGTTAAACCAAAATTTGAATCTCGCGTAAAAATTGAACGTTTAGTCTCCCGTAAAAATTAAATTTTTTTTTTTTATTTTTTTTTTTGATGGATCTTTGTAGTCGAATGAACCTTTGTTGATGAAGTGTCCTTAGGCGTAGAAATCACGTGAGAGCAATATAACACTTATGCGTAGAAATCACCAAACTTACGCGTAAACAGTACAAGTTACGCGTAGTTTTAGCTTACGCGTAAGCAGGGAAAAAAGGCTAAAGTTATGCGTAAACAGTAAGTTAGGCGTAGAAACTTAGGCGTAGGATTACCTTATGCGTAGGACTAGGTCTACGCGTAAGATGAATCTTAAGCGTAGGATTTTCTACGCGTAAGCTTATGCTTAAGCGTAAGTTTAGGGTTTTATCCCAAGTGATCTTTTACACTATCACAGTGCAAAAGATATCCAAAGTCGACGTATTTTCAGACTTATCCAAGTAAGAAAACACGGAGTAAACCACGAAAATGAAGATCAAACCAAGGATAACCTTACGCGTAGTTTTAGGGTTTTGCTACGCGTAGGATTACTCGTAATTTTGATTTTGCCCAAAGATGTTTCTAAACTAGTTTTTGTGTGATGAAATAGCTTCAATAACACCAAAAGACACAAAAGTGTGAAACTTGATGAACCAAAGCCTCTAAAACGGTTACGAGTAGGATGAAACACTCGTTCAAAAACTAGATGAAAAACAACGATCCACGCATAAAGTTTGAAACTTTTTGCCAAAAACAAGTATTTTAACACCCTAAAACATTGAAAGTACAAGAATCTTGGATTAAAAAGTGTAAAAAACAAGTTTTTAAGCGAACCAAAGTATCAAACGTGTGTTTTAAGCGTAGGACCGAAACCCACTTCAAAAACAAACACGATTCACCCAACTAGTAGGCGATTGATACCACTGTTAGGTCACTAGTTTTACAAACACAAGTTATAGAGAAAGAGATGAAGGCGGATGAACAAGTTATACGCACACACACATACTAACAATAATACGGTTAAAGCATATAGAGTGAAAGAGAGAATAACTTGAACAACCAACCCTCAAATGAGGGTTTACAAGAGTATTTATAGGAGGGAAGCTAGGGCAACACTCCTAGTTCCCATACTTTCTTATATGGGCTTGGGCCTAAGCTTATGGGCCTTCTACATAAGCTAGACCTTAAACAAACATAAAGGCCATAAAAAGCTACCTATTACATATGAAATATAAATACTTGAAATACAGTTTAGGAGTGATTCCAACAAAGCCAACAACAACTTGCAAGTCTATTTATGAATTCAGGAACGTAGGGATCAACAAATTTAATGATTGGCATAATTATTTCTAGGAGTAGCTCCTTGTTATATATAGCCGACAATGATGTAAACATCCTCTAACCTAATAAGTTTAGCAAAATAAAAAAAATATATCATAACAAAAGAATGTAATTAGATTTTTTGGAGTCTCATCATTTTATAAACTAATAATACATTTTCATTGTCACCCGAAAACGTTAAGCTACAACTACAACTACTGATAATAACTTATTTTATTAGTTTAACTATATTAGGCATCCTTGCTAACAACTGACTTTTCGTAAATTTCTTTGCTCTATGTTTAATTTAAAAAAAAAAAAAAAAAAAAAAAAAAAAAAAAAAAAAAAAAAGCCTTCTATCAATAAGTGAGACGTGTAACTCGTTAACCCTAGCTAACCCTCTTCCTTTAAGCTAATCTGTTTTATTCACCCATTTGGTGTGTTGTGTATGTGTGTATTTATATATAAGCAGTAAAAATTAAGCAGCAAGGAAACTTTATTGAAACTGAAAAATAAATAAGAAAATGAGTGATAACAATGCACCAAATAAGGCATACTGAGAAAAACTTACTTTGCACCGTTTCTCTTCGGCTCTTTCCTTCCTTATTTGTTTGTTCAAGCTTTAGCATAACGTCATCATCATCTTGATCACTAACAACAGAAAAAAAAATTGTCAGTCATATGGAACATATCAGGGTAGTTAAGACAACTAAAAAGGCCGGTTGGTCTTTAATAAATGTATTGAAGTTACTGCGGGGTGTTTGGGATTGCAATTGCAAACTCTCAGATAACCATTTTAAAAGCAGATGTCAGCAGGATATGCATAACCAATGTCTTTATAGCACATTAGTACCACTACCAATACTACCCCCAAATTATATAGATTAACAAACATAGATGTTCATGCACAAAGACTCTAAATGTTTAGACTTTATTGTTAATTGCCTAATGCACAAAGACTCCAAATTTATTATATTCCAAAAGTGGCATTAGAAGAGTGTTCACTAAAAATCACTTTTAGTGTGATTACAATGCTTATAGCTATAACAACTAAACCAAAAGCATGTGAAACTGATGTGATGATTGGAGCAAAGTAGAGATTATTAGTAAGCCACAAAACTATTAAAAAAAAAAAAAAAAAAAAAAAAAAGACTCAGTACCTTAATCGTATAATATATTACTTTCAATCTTATATTTGTAGCTTTAGTTCAACCTACTCCAAAAAACAAAAAATCGATTTAGTAAGAACAAATCCAATATCAACACATGCTAATAAAAAAAACCACGTTATTCAATTACTATATCAATTAGAATCCCTAGTTACAATAACACTACTTAAACCAATGAGAAAACCTTACAACATTGACATCAGATAGAACAATACAAAACCCATTATTCATGTTTAATTAAACATTAAAATAAAATAGAAACGAAACAAACACGAACCATGTCTTGTGGTTTGACATCAATCTGAAAGTGAGTTCCCTTCACAAAAACTTTCATCTTTCAACTTATTTGATTAGTTGAAATATGGTTCGTGTTTAATTGAACATGAATAATGGTTTTGTGAAGGTTTTTGTGAAGGGAACTCACTTTTAGATTAGTTAATACTTAATAGATTTGAGTGTTTTTATGTTGTTAATTGTGATGTTTTTATGTTTGATTAGTTGGGTGTTTTTGTGTTGTTAGGTTTCTTTTTACTTGAGTATTTGTGTTCCACTTTTTTTGAATTTACACTTCGCACCCAAATCTATTAAGTATTAACTCTCAAGTACTTGTGTATAATAAGGTTTAATTATTTTTTTAAATTCAAGGAAAAAATTAAATTAAAAAAATTATTACTCAATAAGGAATGAATTGATTTTTTTGAAATAAAAAATTCTAATTAGGGGTTTTGTTTTATTATATAAAAGATTATGAGTATTGTTTTTTATGTTTGTTGATAAATGAGCATATATATTTTTAGTTTAAATTTGAATATGATAACAATTACAATCTAATGACTACACATGTGCATATCTCGAAATCATTTTTAGAGTGAAACATATTCAAATTTATCTAATGATTTTATCTGATGACAATTTTAAAGTGAAGCACAAGTGGTTCATCGATGACTATACATGTGCATATCTCGAAATGGGTCGTTGACGAATATACATATGCACGCCTTAAAATGAATGCCGTTGTTGATGAACATACTTGTGTCTTTGTGAATTTCTATTGACACATCCAAGACAATGAAAATGGTATGCACATGTAGTCAAAAGTTAGTTTCTAATTAACTCTATTTCTAAAAGAATTGTTGATGGATTTAAATGGTACAAATTTATTTGGCATTTTTAGTAAATAATGAACATGTGTTTGTGTGAAATAGGTGGGTGGACGTGATACCATATTTGCAACGAGAAGTCGAAGATGGTATACGTATGCATAACAAAAGTTAAAGTTTGGTGTTTAATTGATAACGCCTAAAATGAACATGTTTTTATTAGCGTTATTGTTGGTTTTGTGCATGATAATTGGCTATATTTACTCATAACTGTCGCAAAAGTGCAAAAGTGTGTATTGTGTATCTATATGTAGCTAGGTATCACAAATGATGAAGAATTGAAGTTTTTATGCAGGTTTGGACAATTCTCAAGGAAGGAAGTCGAGCAAGGAAGCTTTTGGACTCAATGATTAGGAATCGCAATGATTTCTAAGTATCTACAGCAAGGAAAGATCAAGTTTCGCATTGGAAATCATCAGTGAGAACAAAGAAAGAGGCGCAAACCAAGAAAGTCAACAAAAGTCAAAGTTGAGGTGCCCAACCGTTCGGTTGGGCGATGGTCAAAACGCAACCGATCCGGTTGCATCGTAACCGGTTCGGTTGCATGGACTGGAGTTACACAAAAATGCATTTAATGTTGCCTTAACTCCCCATAATCATTGGAGGCCGATCATTTCTTGTCATTAACTTATTGGGAACGTTTTTGGCCAGTTAGTAAAGTATATTTGGCTATATATTGAACCTAGACTTAGTTTACTAGGTGTGACACAACCCAAAGTGTAATAGTTTACACCAAAACTATTACCAACCATTTTATTCATCCCAAAAGTTTAGTATTCACTGTAAAACGTCCAGGAGGTTGGAGAGAGCAATTCTCATCCATTGTTTTGGTTATTCGAAGTTATACGGTTAAGCTAGGTGATTGGAGGCGTGTGGTTGCTATAAGCCACGATTTCTAGTTCTTGTAATCGCAAAAGTTTAGGTATTCTATGAACTTTATTATGGATTTCTATTCTCTTGAGTTATTGGAATGACTTTGTTATTTCTTGTGTTTTGTTATTATTATCATGGAGTAGTATATGAATATACTTGTGTGTTAGGATGTAGGAAATCATACTAGTGTTCCCATATGTGATGCATGTATATATGATCTTGTTTAAATGAGTTTGTTGGAAAAATACTAGTCTTGTTTGATTTGTCGGTAAAAAATGTTTTAAGAAAAAGGACCGAAAGGATTTCTCTTATGTTTTATTCCAAAATTTTAAGTGACAAACTAGTATGGGGATATGGTAATTGACAACCACCATGTTTACTTATTAAAACAAGACTAGAAACATTTTCATCACGAAAGGTCGAAAGATTCGTAGGAACGAGTTTAATAAGAACATTTTACAAACAAATGGATTTTCTAAAGGATAATCATTAGGATAAGGACCGAAAGGATTACGTATATTTTTTTGTTCTTAGAATGATTTTTGAAACATAAACCATGGTTGGCAATCATTTGCTTATGATTTGTGCATCACATCAAGAGTTTACACCAAGCCTTCATGAACACTACCTATGATTGCTTATAGACTACACACAATAATATATATTTCTTTATATTGAATTTCATTATAACATCACTTTTGGAGGTAGCCTTGACAAACTTTCTTGTTACTAATCTTTTAAAACAATTTCAAACATAAAATCTCTTGGGACGATCTCGACTTACCCACCTTTGCTATTGCGAACGAGTATACTTGCTCGTATGTGTTTATAGTATTAGACGGATAAACCGTGTTAATAAATTTTTAAAACTTGCACACGGTAAGCACATCAAGTTTTTGGCGCCGCTGCCGGGGATTTTGGATATCTAAGTAATTTGATTTTGTTAAGATTTTGTAAAATTGGTAGATTTAAAATTGAATTTCGTAAAGAGTAAAAAAAAAAAGTTTTTGGTTTAGAGGCTAACCGATCCGGTTGCGCCTGCAACCGATCCGGTTAGTGCTCTCGGAAATTTTTTGTTTTTTGATTTTCATAGTTTTAGTTTATTCAGTGATTTGTGTTATAGTTTATAGATTAATTCTTGTCATTTCTGTTTTTTATAGATTATATCTTGGGTTGTTTATGTTTTTCTTAGATTTTTAGTTTTTCTCTTATTTTAATTAATTTTAGTTTTATTTACTTTGTAGTTAATTGTCTTAATTTCAGTAATTAGAAATAGTTAATTTTCAGTTTTTATGATTTTAGTAGTCTTAATGAGTAGTTTAATAGATTAGTTAATATAGTTTTCATTTAATAACTTAATTAATCTTATAATTAATAAGGATAATGAGTAGTCTCAATTAATTAAGAGTTTAAGTACACTTAATAGTTTTTAATTTTAATTAATTTACAAGATTATAAAAAAAATTAGGAAATCAATCCAACCGTTCGGTTGCAACCCGCAACCGGATCAGTTGGACGTTTTGGTTAAGAAGTTTAACACCAACCGAATCGGTTGGTGAGCCAACCGATCCGGTTGGAGCTCTCGGTAAAATTTTTTCTACTTTTTAAATTTTGAGTTTTAGCTTGTGTTTTTAGTTTTGTTAAGTGTCTTTACTTGCTTAGTATATATTTCTATAGTTTGCTTTTGTTTTTACTAACTTTAACGCTAATGATTTGGATTTTTGTTTTTGGTTTTGTTTTGTCTTGTTAGATAGTTATTATGGATAGTTTAAGCGGAATTTCTGAGTACCTTCGTAACTTAGATGAGATGTTCAAAGACACCGGGAGTTCGCTGGAGAAGATTGGAAATATCTTAGAACGGAGTAAGAAGGATTTGGGGATTGATATGGTTAGTATGGAAGAAATGGGTGAAAACAAAGTTCAACTTCCTAAGAAGGGAAGAGTTGTGGTCTTCACACAAGCACCTTTAACGGAGTATGATTCGCCACTTATGAGGTTCGGTACACCTTGTAGTGTATAAGGGGTGAGTGCTTGGGACGCTCAATTAAACATGGCTTATGGTGAAAATTACATTGTGGAAAAAGTACTTGATCAAATTGGTCATGTGCGTTTGGATTACGAAGCATACGGAAGAAGAATGGTTAAGAATCTTAAGGTTAACATTCATGGTCACATTTTTGAAACGGATTTTGTTGTCTTGGAAGAAGGGAACGCCAATGAGCCCAATGTATGTTTTGGGCGGGATTTTCTTATAACAACCAAATGCCAATTAGATTTTGCCTTGGGGGAAATGAGGATCAATATCACCGATTTGGAAGAAGAAAAGGGGGTGAACGAGATGCTTGTGGAGTTATGTGCTAATATGGAAAAGGAAGATGTGGAAGTCGTAAAGATGGGGAAGGCAAATAGGAAGAAAACCTCATCCAACAAATTAACTCCTACCACATCCACCAATAAAACGAATGACTACACACCTTCACCACCTACTACACCAAAAACTTTCAAACCATTAACCCAAGAACAAAAAGAAGCTATTTTGGAAAACCTTGAACAAAAGTTTCTTGAGCTAAATGAGAAAAAACCGGTGATTGAGGTACTACAAGATTACGTTCTTTACCGCAAGAAACTAGATGCGGTGATGTTAGCAAGAGCAAGATTGGAGGATAAAGATTTATCGGAGGAGGATAGAGATAGGATTTTGTTTAGAGGTATGCCACGTAAGGAGAAAGATCCGGGGAATTTTGTTTTGCCAATTAAAATGAACGGGACCACACGAGTGTATGCCTTAGCCGATACGGGTTCAAGCGTTAATGTTATGCCCTATCCATTGTTTAAGACGTTGGGTCTTAGTAAGCCACAACCAAATCATTCAAAACTTACCATGGCGGATAATTACCAAGCAAAAGCGATGGGGGAGGTGAAAAACGTAAGAGTTCAAATTGGTTATCAACCTTATTTGGCTGATTTTCTAGTCCTAGACATTCCGGTGGATAAGAGTTTACCACTTCTACTAGGAAGACCATTCCTACGCACATGTGGTGCAATCATAGAATTGGGTCGAGGTACGATGACTATCGATGATGGAATCTCGAAAGAAACCTATTATCCCAAACCGAGGGGACCAGTTGTGGAATTCATGGAAGATTTAGACTTGATGGAAGCGGACGAGGACTTGACTTGTTTTGAAGTAGGACGTGATGTCCAAGGAAACCCGATGTATGGACCACTAGCTCCACCATACTTTGATATTGAGGATGAGATGGAACGCGCACTAGCGGTGGAAGCATTTTACAATCCATTCAAAAACATCCTTGTTTACAAGAAGCTAACCGATTTCTTAGGTTCTTTACCGGTTCAACTCAAGAAATTGGAATGGAGACCCGAGGGGTCGGGTATTTACAAGAGACAGAATGGGGATGGAGAATGACACGTCAAATTTGATATACTATGTCCGGATGGGAGAAGATTTATAAGGAAGTTCAAAACTTATGAAACGCACCGTGAATTGACCAGAAAATTTCTAAGTGAGGACATCTTAAGGCATGAGTATTTCGAGGAATTCTAAGGAGAAACAAGGCACCATAATAAACAAGCAATTGTTTGCTTTAATTTCATGAACTTCTTTTTAATTTTATGCATTTAGGATTTCTTGTTTTTCATTTCAGTTTTGTCTTTATCATTATGATTGAGGTTATTTGATTAATGTATTATGAGTTTGAGTTTTAGTTTTAGTTTAGTTTTTGAGTATGATGATTTGAGTTTTGAGATTAGATAATTGTTGAAATTTCCAAATGGTGGATGAATGTTGTGTGCACCTTTAATAGGATTTTTGAGTAAACGATTGTTGCTTGGAAGGTAAAATGCCTAAGCAACGAGAAAAAAGCAAAATTTGGCTAAAATGCAAACCGAAACGGTTGTGTCCATGACTGAACCGGTTGCATACAAGTATATATACCAAAAATTCATTTTTTTTCAGAAAAACACACACACACACTAATCCTCCAGCTGGGTTTCGCAAAATTCGACCAATAGAAGCTATTTGAAGGTTGTATAAGTTGTAGAAGATCATCATGGCACCCAATCAAGTAAGCATCTGCATTCAATTAACTCAATTAAGGTTTAATTAGAGCATTTGATTCGAATTGCAAATTAGGTCACTAATTTGGGGGTTTTTGAGAGAATTCGAATTAAGTTGTAATCTTTTAGGATTAAGTGGGTAATTGATGTAAAACCTGGAAATCTAAAATCTGATTAAAGGCTAAAATACCCTTGGAATCGAAATTTATAAACTACGTAAAATACATTTATATCATTTAACGAAATTAAAACTTAACTTGTGAATAATTAAAACCTAACTAAAATGTATTACGTGATCGAATTTGGTACGACGAAGATTGGACGTTTCGCAAATAACTTGGGTCGTGTTTGTTTGTTTCGAATGGATCAAAGGCCGAAGCCCATATGGTGTGCGTGTGGTGGTGATTCGGTTGGTCCAAACCGAAAACCCAAAGCCTCTCAAGCCTAAATCAAAAATACTACTACTATATATACAACACATAAACACAAAAGTGAAACCCTAGTTTTGTTTTGTCTCTCTTTTTCTTTTCTTCTACTCGGCCGAATACATACACCCATAGGTGTCGAGTTTTTGCTTCAACCAAGTCAAGGTATAACCTATTCTCGTCTTCGTTTGATGTACCTTACGTTGATATATTGTAATTTGTTTCGTTTGGTCGATTTGTGTTTCTTTTTCTTTATGTCGAGCGTATAGAACCAAAACAAGTCAAACCATATGATGTAAACCTTAAAAGTATTAAGAGCTATGTACGTAATATGTAATATTGAATCGGGTCAAGTATATGTCGAGTTACATTAAAACCGAACCATATGAATAAGAACCGAACCATGCATATAATTCGACTAAGGTATAAAACTTAATAACTTGAATGAGTTAAGT
The DNA here is from genome assembly GCA_019973895.1 of Chrysanthemum seticuspe. Lineage (NCBI taxonomy): Eukaryota > Viridiplantae > Streptophyta > Magnoliopsida > Asterales > Asteraceae > Chrysanthemum > Chrysanthemum seticuspe. The sequence goes on from BPTQ01000009.1 coordinate 124,995,381, forward strand.
ACATGGATGAGTTAAGACTTGCGTAATAACCTATTAGTTGAAACCCTAGATTGAACCGAACCACATATGAGTTTTAAAAGTATATTAAACAAGTAAAGGTCGTGTAAACGTAAACCCTAGTTTGATATTTTAATCGAATAAGGTATGCCAAACCCTAATGGTTTGTGAATCGTGTCTCATATGCGTGCGTAATTATAAGTCAAGAGAATTTGTAAGTGTGTAAACGTGTAATTAATTCGAGTAATAAGTAACTTGTATGTCACATAAAATCATAAACGTGTATGGTGAAACATAAAAGGAAAGATTGTTTTATGACGTGTTAGGTTAAGTAACGAGTCATTAAAAGACGTAACATGTGAGTAAAAGCATATTAATGAGATATTAAAGAATGAGAAAACCCTAGAACATAAATGAGAGTAGATTAGGGTTTTGAAACTAAGTGTGTGTTAATTTGTTATTTCATGTGTCAGTTATGACGTTTAAACTATTTTCACATTTAACCCTAAACTTTAATAAATAACATAATGAACCTTAATCTACGATATTAATTATAAAACCCTAAAGTATTAAGATCATTAAATATACTAAGTATGAACGCCAAATATTAAAAGATCATTTCGACAATTATGGAATCATTAATAATATATACGACCGTTAATGTGTATAGGTTCTGTGAAGAAGGAGTAATCCTTTGCTTTCCCTGTGTCTTCTTTTCGATCAATTGCTTTGGAATAAGGTACAGATATTCTGACCTTTTCAGTAAAGGTTTCTCGTAATGTTTTCTTTTCATTAACTTTTGTATTAGGATTTCCTAAGCCTTTGCTATGAACCCTAATGTGTCTATTTGAGCTGTTGCTTATCTGAACTTTGATTTTGAATCATAAAACATTTGATTTTGAACTATATGATATGAAGACTTTGATTTTGAAAACATGATTAAACATTTGATAAAATATGATCTATGTCAATTATGACATTCTAATTTGACCTAAGATAGTTTGACACCCGAGCCAATTAATAACTAGTCATGGGGGTTCCATGTCCGTGTCAGTAATGCACTTCTGACATGATTCTAGGGCAGTAGAGTGAAGTTCTGCCACGTCCCTTATCTGTTATTTGTTATGAGCTCAATTTATATTATGTTGTCAATGTATGTTTGTGGGGCGTATGGGTGCATCCTAGATCTGTTATATGTTATATATTATATGTTATATGCTATATGTTATCTGATGATTGATGCTGCGTGCATGCACGTCCTTCATAACTCTGGTAGGTCTCCCCTACAAATGTTGCCTTATGTGAATATGAATATGTTTATGATATGGCATATGTGTCTGGGCTCGAGGTAGTTAGCTATAAAACTTATTCTTTTATCCTGATTTATCTTTTGAAATGATTATGATTTCACTATCTTTCTTTCACTTTATTCGTATTCGTTTTCGTTTCGTATTCGTTTTGCTTGTATATCTGTTCACTGAGCTTTTGAAGCTCAACCGCATTTCTTTTCTTCCGCGGCAGGTATCTAAGCATTGGAGCTGGGTATTGCTTTGGGATGAGTGCTGTGTGGACTTACCTTAGAGATTTTAGCTTTGATCTTATGATGCCATTCAGACTTTATATTTTAGACATTTCATTTGGAGTTTATTTTCCGCTGGGACCTATATATTGAAGTCATTTGACTTGGATTATTTCAATATTTATGTTGAGATTTCTTTTGGATATTTATGTTTGCTTTGATATGACACCATTACTTGTGATTCCTTTACCCTTGTCGGGTCGGGGCGTTACAATTTATGGCATCAGAGCCCAGGTTTACGACTTGTAGTCAGGACCTGTGACATATGGAGCCTAGGTTTTGAGACCTTAGAGCTTAGGATTTGACCTGTGAGGATTTGGGTAGACTTTAGGATTCCTTCTGCGTACTTCCATTTCGTATCTCACCTTTGTTCATTTTGCTAATCGTTCAGATGGTTCGAACTCGTACTACTGGTAGCGTGGATGGAGACGATGATGCTACTAACATGGATACTGCGATTGCTAATGCTGTCAACTCTCTTTTCCCTGGTCTTACTACACCTGAGATGATGGAACAGGTGATCAATAACATTCGTAATCAGAATGGTGCTTCGGGTAGTGGTGGAGGAAATCAACCCGTCGGTATCCACACTTGGCTCGAGCGTTTCGGTAAGCTCAAGCCTCTTTCGTTTAGCACTGCTGCTACTCCTACTGAGGCCGAGGACTGGATCACTCATATTGAGAAGCTGTTTGAAGTACTGGGTTGTGGAGACGAGTTTAAGACTCGTTTGGCTGCATTCAAATTGGAAGGTGATGCTTTAAATTGGTGGAAGGCACTCAAACAAGCAAGAGGAGGAGATGCTTTTGCTGTGACTTGTACCTGGACTGAGTTTCGGACTATCTTCTATAACCGTTACTTTCCTGATGCTGAGCAGCAAAGGTATGAGAGGGATTATCAGGCAATCTACCAGTTTGATTATGAGAATTCCAATGAGTACATGAGTAGATTTATGAGGTTGGTGAGTTTTGTGGGAGCTATTGCTGGAGATGGTAGGCGTCAAGCTAAGCACTTCAAGTGGGGACTGAAGAAGTGGGTGTTGGACCGATTGCTAAATATTGAGTATGAGAATGTGTCGGCCTGCAATGACGCAGCTCGTAACATTGAGATCTTTCATGAGGTTTCGGGTTCCAACAAGCGTAATCGCGATGGTGATCGGATTCAAGGTAGGACTCAAGGCAATGACTATAAGGGAATCTCTGGTAGGAGTTATGATTCGAGGGGTCAAGTGGATAGGAGTTATGATCAGCGGGGTCAGTCAGGAAGGAATGTTGACACTGGGCGCCCTGAGACGAGGGGTCAAGATAATAGAAATGCTGGTAAGAATGGAAATGATCGTTAGAACCAAGGTAACAATAACCAGCGTTAAAACAAGGATCAGTCAACTCGAGGAGCAAATCAGGGTCGTGCTTCAAGATCTTCAGGTCAATAGAGGACAGCTGAAGTTTTGCCACCCCCACCTATCTATAGTACTTGTGGAAAGGCTCATCCGGGACAGTGTTTCAAGGCCACTGGTGGATGTTTTGCTTGTGGTTCCACTGCTCACAAGATTAAAGATTGCCCTAAGAAGAACCCGGCAATTCCTGGAAACTACATCAAGCCGCCGACTACTACTGGACGTGTTTATGCTACTACTCGTAACCAGGCGGAGCGCACTTCAGGTACCATTACGGGCACTCTTTTCATTGATGATTATGCTGTCTTCATTTTATTTGATACCGGTGCCACACACTCCATTATATCTATCACATTTGCTAAGAAACTTAATATGAAGCCCAAACCGTTAACAAATCACTTATCGATTTCTACGCCTATGAAAAACCACGTAATCATTGATCATAAATACGTTAAGTGTCCTCTTTGTTTTGATGATCGTATTCGCTTTGCAAATCTGTATCCTCTCGATATGGTCGACTTTGATATCATTCTAGGCATGGATTGGTTGGCTTATCATAGAGCTTCAATTGACTTCCATGCTAGAACGGTGATCTTTGGAGACATAAAACATCCTGAATTCGTTTATCACGGTTCTCAACCTCTTAAATCTATTAAGCTCATTTCCGCTATGAAGGCACGGACCATGATTGCTCATGGGTGCCAAGGTTTTCTAGCATCTGTTAAGGACATATCTTTGGAGAGTCCTAACATTGAAAATCTTTCGGTTGTTTGCGAATTTACCGACGTTTTTCCCGATGAACTCCCTGGTCTTCCCCCAGCTCGCGAAGTTGAGTTTAGCATTGAGTTAATTCCTGGTGCTGAACAGATTTTGAAGGCTCCGTATCGCATGGCACCTGTAGAACTGAAGGAGTTGAAGGAACAGCTGCAAGAGATGATAGAAAGTGGATTCATTCGCCCCAGTGTTTCTCCATGGGGTGCACCTGTCTTGTTTGTGAAGAAGAAGGATGGAAGCATGCGCCTATGTATCGACTACTGTGAACTCAATCGTATTACCATTCGTAACCGTTATCCTCTGCCGCGTATTGATGATTTGTTTGATCAACTACAAGGAGCTAAGTTCTTTTCGAAGATTGACCTGAGGTCTGGTTACCATCAGTTACGTGTGAAGGAGCAAGATGTTCCTAAGACCGCGTTTCGTACCAGATATGGTCATTACGAATTCCTTGTTATGCCTTTTGGTTTGACCAATGCGCCTGCTGTGTTTATGGACCTGATGAATCGTGTTTTCCATGAGTTCCTCGACAAGTTCGTTATTGTTTTCATCGATGACATTTTAGTTTACTCCAAGTCTGAAGAAGAGCATGAAGAACATCTCCGTATAGTTTTGGAGATTTTGAGGAAGAAGAAGTTGTACGCCAAATTTTCGAAGTGCGAATTTTGGTTAAGACAAGTTGCTTTCCTTGGTCATATTGTATCAGCTGATGGTATCACCATGGATCCGCCTAAAGTTGAGGCTATCACTAAATGGCCAAGACCTACGACAGTGACTGAGGTCAGGAGTTTTCTTGGACTTGCTGGTTACTACAGACGTTTTGTTGAAGGTTTCTCTCGCTTAGCTCTACCCCTAACCCAACTGATGAGGAAAGGTGAAAAGTTTGTATGGACGGATGAACGAGAGAAGAGTTTTGAAGAGTTGAAACGGAGATTGGTGTCAGCTCCTATTTTGACTCTTCCAACTGGTTCTGGAGGATTTCAAATTTACAGTGATGCATCTAAGAAAGGATTAGGCTGTGTTTTGATGCAACATGGAAAGGTAATAGCTTATGCTTCAAGGCAGCTAAAACCTTATGAGGAGAATTACCCAACTCATGACCTTGAGTTAGCTGCAGTGGTGTTCGCGTTGAAGATCTGGAGACATTACTTGTATGGAGAGGCGTGTGATATATTCACTGATCATAAGAGTCTCAAGTATATTTTCACTCAGAAGGAACTTAACATGAGACAAAGAAGATGGTTAGAACTTCTTAAGGATTATGACACCAACATTCAGTACCATCCAGGTAAGGCTAATGTTGTTGCTGACGCACTTAGCCGGAAATCAGGCATTCTTGTGAGTATCAAGATTGAGCCTAGGATTTTGCGTGACTTAGAGAGTTTGGATGTTGAGTTGTGTGTACGAGGTTTTGATGGATACTGGGCAAGTATGAAGGTGGAGTCGAACCTTATACTGCAAATTAAAGAAGCTCAGAAGGATGACGGCGAGCTGTAGGCCGTGGCGCAAAATGTTGAAGAAGGTAAGCAGACGAAGTTTAAGGTTGATAATGACGGTATTGTATGGTATGGAGATAGGCTTTGTGTTCCCAATGATCAGGTACTTCGTGAGAAAGTTATGACTGAAGCTCATAGTTCTCCTTTCACTATCCATCCTGGTTCTACCAAGATGTATAGGGATTTGAAGCAGTACTTTTGGTGGAACGGCATGAAGCAAGATGTGGCGACGTTTGTGTCGAAGTGTATGATTTGTCAGCAGGTTAAGATTGAACATCAAAGGGCTAGTGGATTGTTACAACCATTGGATATTCCAACATGGAAGTGGGATAAGATATCTATGGATTTTGTGACTGGACTACCTCTTACTCGGAAGAAGCATGATGCGATTTGGGTAGTTGTTGATCGACTAACCAAATCTGCTCATTTCTTGCCAATCAGAAAGGATTATGGTATTGGTAAATTGGCGGAGATTTTTCAGCAAGAGATCGTTAGACTTCATGGTACTCCGGCATCTATTGTGTCCGACAGAGATCCGCGTTTTACTTCTCGTTTCTGGAAAGGTTTGCAGAAAGCTTGGGGTACTCGACTTAACTTTAGTACGGCATTTCATCCTCAAACAGATGGTCAGTCAGAGAGGACTATACAGACCTTAGAGGATATGCTAAGGGCTTGTGCTTTAGAATGGACTGGCAGTTGGGATGAATATTTATGTTTAGTAGAGTTTGCATATAACAACAGTTGGCATGCTAGCATTAAGGCCGCACCGTTTGAACTTCTTTATGGAAGGAAATGTAGAGCACCTATTTGCTGGGATGAAGTAGGTGAGCGCTTGATTGAAGGTCCGGAAATGATCAAGATCACTAATGAGAAAGTAACAGTTGCTAGAGAGAAGTTGAAGGAAGCTAGGTCTCGTCAGAAAAGTTATGCCGACAAGCATCATCGTGATTTAGAATTTCGGGTTGGAGATCGTGTATTTTTTAAAGTTTCGCCGTTTAGAGGTGTGAAACGTTTTGGAATCAAGGGCAAGCTCAGTCCTCGATTTATTGGACCGTTTGAAATTCTAGAACGTATAGGAGAAGTTTCGTATCGATTAGCACTTCCGCCTCAGTTATCGCATGTTCATGACGTTTTCCACGTATCACTCCTAAGGGGATACAACTATCATCCATTACACGTTGCTTCTTATCCGTTTGATCAAATTCAATCCGATATGTCTTTATCTGAAGAACCGGAAGCTATTTTAGAAAGGCAAGAAAGAGTTATGAGAAATAAAGTCATTCCGTTCGTTAAGATTCTTTGGAAAAATCATCTGGAACGTGAGGCTACTTGGGAAACCGAGGAGTCGATGCGAGCTAGTTATCCTCATTTCTTTGAATAGTTTGGTATGTTCTCATTTCGTTTTCGTTTTCGTTTTCGTTTTCGTTTTATTTCAATTTTCGAGGACGAAAATTTTTCTTTAGAGGGGAAGAATTGTAAAACCTGGAAATCTAAAATCTGATTAAAGACTAAAATACCCTTGGAATCGAAATTTATAAACTACGTAAAATACATTTATATCATTTAACGAAATTAAAACTTAACTTGTGAATAATTAAAACCCAACTAAAATGTATTACGTGATCGAATTTGGTACGACGAAGATTGGACGTTTCGCAAATAACTTGGGTTGTGTTTGTTTGTTTTGAATGGATCAAAGGCCGAAGCCCATATGGTGTGCGTGTGGTGGTGATTCAGTTGGGCCAAACCGAAAACCCAAAGCCTCTCAAGCCTAAATCAAAAATACTACTACTATATATACAACACATAAACACAAAAGTGAAACCCTAGTTTTGTTTTGTCTATCTTTTTCTTTTCTTCTACTCGGCCGAATACATACACCCATAGGTGTCGAGTTTTTGCTTCAACCAAGTCAAGGTATAACCTATTCTCGTCTTCGTTTGATGTACCTTACGTTGATATATTGTAATTTGTTTCGTTTGGTCGATTTGTGTTTCTTTTTCTTTATGTCGAGCGTATAGAACCAAAACAAGGCAAACCATATGATGTAAACCTTAAAAGTATTAAGAGCTATGTACGTAATATGTAATATTGAATCTGGTCAAGTATATGTCGAGTTACATTAAAACCGAACCATATGAATAAGAACCGAACCATGCATATAATTCGACTAAGGTATAAAACTTAATAACTTGAATGAGTTAAGTACGTGGATGAGTTAAGACTTGCGTAATAACCTATTAGTTGAAACCCTAGATTGAACCGAACCACATATGAGTTTTAAAAGTATATTAAACAAGTAAAGGTCGTGTAAACGTAAACCCTAGTTTGATATGTTAATCGAATAAGGTATGCCAAACCCTAATGGTTTGTGAATCGTGTCTCATATGCGTGCGTAATTATAAGTCAAGAGAATTTGTAAGTGTGTAAACGTGTAATTAATTCGAGTAATAAGTAACTTGTATGTCACATAAAATCATAAACGTGTATGGTGAAACATAAAAGGAAAGATTGTTTTATGACGTGTTAGGTTAAGTAACGAGTCATTAAAAGACGTAACATGTGAGTAAAAGCATATTAATGAGATATTAAAGAATGAGAAAACCCTAGAACATAAATGAGAGTAGATTAGGGTTTTGAAACTAAGTGTGTGTTAATTTGTTATTTCATGTGTGAGTTATGACGTTTAAACTATTTTCACATTTAACCCTAAACTTTAATAAATAACATAATGAACCTTAATCTACGATATTAATTATAAAACCCTAAAGTATTAAGATCATTAAATATACTAAGTATGAACGCCAAATATTAAAAGATCATTTCGACAATTATGGAATCATTAATAATATATACGACCGTTAATGTGTATAGGTTCTGTGAAGAAGGAGTAATCCTTTGCTTTCCCTGTGTCTTCTTTTCGATCAATTGCTTTGGAATAAGGTACAGATATTCTAACCTTCTCAGTAAAGGTTTCTCGTAATGTTTTCTTTTCATTAACTTTTGTATTAGGATTTCCTAAGCCTTTGCTATGAACCCTAATGTGTCTATTTGAGCTGTTGCTTATCTGAACTTTGATTTTGAATCAGAAAACATTTGATTTTGAACTATATGATATGAAGACTTTGATTTTGAAAACATGATTAAAAATTTGATAAAATATGATCTATGTCAGTTATGACATTCTAATTTGACCTAAGATAGTTTGACACCCGAGCCAATTAATAACTAGTCATGGGGGTTCCATGTCCGTGTCAGTAATGCACTTCTGACATGACTCTAGGGCAGTAGAGTGAAGTTCTGCCACGTCCCTTATCTGTTATTTGTTATGAGCTCAATTTATATTATGTTGTCAATGTATGTTTGTGGGGCGTATGGGTGCATCCTAGATCTGTTATATGTTATATATTATATGTTATACGCTATATGTTATCTGATGATTGATGTTGCGTGCATGCACGTCCTTCATAACTCTAGTAGGTCTCCCCTACAAATGTTGCCTTATGTGAATATGAATATGTTTATGATATGGCATATGTGTCTGGGCTCGAGGTAGTTAGCTATAAAAATTATTATTTTATCCTGATTTATCTTTTGAAATGATTATGATTTCACTATCTTTCTATCACTTTATTCGTATTCGTTTTTGTTTCGTATTCGTTTTGCTTGTATATCTGTTCACTGAGCTTTTGAAGCTCAGCCGCATTTCTTTTCTTCCGCGGCAGGTATCTAAGCATTGGAGCTGGGTATTGCTTTGGGATGAGTGCTGTGTGGACTTACCTTAGAGATTTTAGCTTTGATCTTATGATGCCATTTAGACTTTATATATTAGACATTTCATTTGGAGTTTATTTTCCGCTGGGACCTATATATTGAAGTCATTTGACTTGGATTATTTCAATATTTATGTTGAGATTTCTTTTGGATATTTATGTTTGCTTTGATATGACACCATTACTTGTGATTCCTTTACCCTTGTCGGGTCGGGGCGTTACAATTGATATAGGAATGCATAGCAAAAAGAATTGTAGTGATTGATTCAACATGGAATGAGTATTAGATGATTGAATTTTCGGATTTAATTAGGTTATACCATTGAATCAAATTAAGTTACAATTGGTGATTCCTAGTTGGTAGATGATGCGTTCTTAATGAATAATAGATGCCGCATTGTTGATTAGAACTAGAAATTGAAAGAATTGGGGTCTAATTTTTTGAGTTCTAAGCAAATGAATATATGATGATTAGAGGTTTGGAAAGTGAATTTAGAGTAATTTGAGGATGTAGAAACCAGTGGTGATGTTAGAATGCAGTCTTGGAGTGAATTGAACTTAGAAAAATCAGGTGGGAAATGGATTAGAAGGCAAAACCTTATGCAAGTTGTGGAGCCGATCCGGTTGCGCGAATGGTTGGAGAAGGTCAACAGAGGAGCCGATCCGGTTGCTCTGCAACCGAATCCGGTTCCACGTTCTGTTGTGGGATTTTTCGAATTTTTTAAGTGGACCTTAGAGGCTTCCATAGACCTTCCCGTTTGTTCTAACACTCTTATATTGACTTATATTTATGATTTCTACAGAGAATTGTTGTAGGCAGTTCAAGCTCGGCACAGGTTCCACTAAACCCGATTGTTACCAAGTTTTGCCAAAGGAACGAAAGGAAGAAAGTTACGTATAGTGTGAAGACGGAAGCAAATGCCAACCTGAAGTTCAAAGATCTCACCAACGAGGAGAAACATGCTTTCCGAGAACGATTGTCAAAATTGAAAAATAGGGAATGTTTGGTTCCGAGGGCGATTGGTTAGGATTTGTTTGCCGAATATGAGTGTGAAGAGGAGTTGCGAAAGATGATGCGGAAATCTTATGTGTATCCAGCTGATGGGGATTCGTTCTATGATTTATCATGGGAAAGAGGATTTAGCATAAATGATGAGGTTTATCGTGAGTGGAGTTCTTCTCAACTATGTATTTTGAGAGGAAGATCAATGTTCGGAACCTGATGGAAGAAGTTTGTGTATGGTTTAGGCTTGGTGGGCGGGATCATGCCTACACTTTTCTAGATTTTGCTGTTGCTCTTGGCTTGTATGAACCAAATGAGGTTAAGCATCGATTGTTTGAAGCTCACTTTTTGCCAGCTTATTGGAATCGAGTGGGAGATCCTTCTTGTACTAGGAGGAATGCTGCAACCATTAGGAATCCATTGATGAGAATACTACACAAGTTGCTAGTGACTGGACCGTTTCATAGATCTGGAAGCAGGGACAAATGTCAGAAACCGGACTTGTGGGTTATGATGTTATTGGAGGAATCCAAGGACGGAAATGCGGCTTGGCTAATAGCCGAGTATTTGTCTAGGAGAGCCTCGGGAATCAAAGGTAATAGCAAAATTTGTGGAGGCCATTATGTGACGAGGTTGGCAAGAAATCTTGGTTATTATAATAGTAGTGAGTTGGCTAAGTGTGGAGAGCCGAAGTTTAGTGAGATTTGGAGTACAAGTGGTTTCGGAAATGCTTTGAATAAGAAATTGAAAACATTAGGAGCATGTGTTAGGTCACCATATATGTAACACAAGCATCAATATGTAGAAATAAAGAAGAGATGAAGGCGGATGAACAACGAAACAAACACACACACGTATAAGTAAGAGAAAGGCTATGCGTAAGGTGAGTGAAAGATAAATTGAACAACCAACCCTCAAGTGAGGGTTATTACAAGGTATTTATAGGAGAGGGAGCTAGGGCAACACTCCTATTCCCTTCCTTTCTCTTATGGACTTGGGCTTAGGCTTATGGGCCTTCTACATAAGCCTAAGCTAATAACTAACATAAAGGCCATAATTAAGCTAACAATTACATATGAATCACTAATACTTGAATAAGGTTTAGGAGTGATTCCAACAGTAACACCCCCAATTTCGTGATAAGCAGCGGAATTCAAGCTGGGTGTTACTTCATGGCACAACAGTCTTATCAATAGAAAACGAACCCTAATTGCGTCATTTTAAAAGATTTATCATTCGATTTATATAAATATCAGAGTTTACAAAATGAGGTCCCAGTGGTTTTACAGTTTATTAAATAAGTTTTCGAATGATAATATAGCCTTCTTGAGTATCCGTGCCATCCTCGTAAATTATGAACCTGAGATAAACATGCTAAAAGTGTCAACACAAAGGTTGGTGAGTTCATAGAGTTTATAGATAAAATAGTTGAGTTCAATAGTTTCAAGTTTGAGCGATTATTGTAATAAATACAAATATCAAAGAAATAAGTAGTGGGTTACATTGTTACACCCATAGTTCGTTTGTTTAGTAATCGGTTGAACACAAGTTTCAAGGTTGGGCCACGTTGTTGCACCCATAAATTCAGTAGTTGCAGCATTTGTATCATTGCAACACAGTATATATTGCCTTAAGTCTCATGAACGCAAACCTTAACACGAATGCGTCATAATAATGACGTAAGTTACAAACATCATAATAATGATGTGAGCAACAATGCCCTCTGGTAGGAGTTTGCCATTCTCCTAGTATTCTCAAATAAAGTGCATTTGGTTACCTATCCGGCTAACACAAATAGGGTGTCAATTGGCAATAGATCTATTCACTATATTCGTGTTCACTCGCAAGTGATTAATGGTTCATGATATGAGGGACTTTTAGTGGCAATAGTGTATAACTTAGGCAATAACAGTCAGGATCGCATACAGATAGTACTAGTGTTCAGGTTTGTAGCAAAACGTATAAAGTGTAATTATGAACTCATAGTAGTATGTAAAAGCTTTAGAGTACTTGTGAAAGTAAAAATAGGTAATTGAGCATGTATCTCCCCCAAAAGAGTTTACAAAACTGATAAATGATAGAAAATGGGGCTACGAACTCACAGTAATTCATAAGAGTTTAAAATAAATGTAAAAATATAAAGCAATATTTGAGCATGTATCTCCTCCAAAACATTCAAAATAAGGAAAAGAGGGGCTATGACTCACAGTAGTATGAAAAAGTTTAGAATACTTGTGAAAGTAGAAATAGGTAATTGAGCATGTATATCCCCCAAAAATAGTATAAAACGCATAAAAGTAGGGGCTATGAAACGCACGGTAATATGTAAAAGTATAGAGTACTTATGAAAGTAGATGAAAATAGTTGAGCATGTATCTCCCCCCAAAATAGTATAAAACAATTGAAAATGGGGCTATGAAAGTCATCTCGATGTTACAGTAGTCTGGATGGAAAACAAATTAAGTAATGTGAATAAACTGCTCCGACTCGTGACCTGAGTTAGTATGTCATGTTTTTAGTATTCGAGTTCAAGTTTATGCGATCATAATGTTTTATCGGTAATTTGGGTAAACATGAAGTCCCTTAAAAAATTATTAATACTTATCATACTTATTTTTATGGCTCGGTTGATTGTTTATAAGTTTTATCGAAACCCAAGTTGTTAAACATGACATGTTTCCAGAATGTTATAATTTTAAATATTTACGGTTTTTACCCTTGCACTTTCAAAAATGACACTTTAAACCCTCAACTATGGGTTATTGACAAAATCAGCCCTTATATATTTAACTTCACAGAAATTACATTTTTAGTCCAAGAAAAACTTTATCTTACAAAAATTACAATTTTTATGCTTGAAATTTTATAAGAAAATTCACTTGTTTTAGGCCTAAATTGACAAAAGTGAGGGTAAATATAAGCGAGGCCTTAAGTGGTTTTTATTACGTTCTTGATTCCTTCAAGAGTTTGTCCAGTAGTCTTTCTAATGGTTCAAACTATTGGTCTTAACCTCTTACGGTTTTGTCGCGATGATTTTCTAAAGTAGGGGAGTTAAGTGCCTTTTGTTGGTTTTTGGGCGATAACAGGGCTAAACAAGGGCAGATTTTACATGAGGCAAGCTTGTGTTTCTACAACGCATTTGACCCTTTAAACACGTTGCTTTAAGCTCTTCTAAATGGTATAGGCCTCATATCCTAGTTCTCTTTCATTAGAAAGATACAAGTCCATGAACATGGCCACTTGCCCACGACGCGTTTTAAGAAAATTTCATTTTTAACTCGTTAACTTTCACGGTGTTACCTAGGGACGTTGTAATATGTTTATTAACTCTTTTTAAGTTATTTCCCGTCATCCTGTAACTCCCACGACTCAATTTTTGAAAAGTGTACACAAGGCTTATTTATGAAAATTCTTGCGAGTCACCCTCTTTGTGGTTAATTATAAAATAGACTATAAGTGCTTTTAAAGACGTTATCGGGGCCTTAAAATCTTTGCAGTGAGCCCTTTAAAACGGTGTAAACCTCGTACTTTGAAACCCTTTAATTAGCAAAATATTAATTACGGAAAAGGGCTACTTAGGCTATTCTTGCCAAATTGCAATTTTCGTTTTTAAACCATAAAACTCTATATCTTTTGCATGCGACCTTGTGAAATGTTGTTTTACCCATTTCTAATGTTTCTAAGATAGTTCCTAATCAAATTTATCAAAAATCCCGAGTTTTCCCCACATACTTGTTGTACAATATTTTTGGTGTTTAGGACTTTTGGCCATAATGAAGGGCTGTTTTCAAGCATAACGACTAGGCTTTTTAACCGTGTTATGGGGGCATTTTAGAGTGTCCTAGGTGGTGTTTACAACGGTATTTTGGTTAACCCTAATACCTTTAAAATGATGCAAATAAATGGGGCGCAAGTAGGGGGGTTAGGCTGTTTTTGTAACATATATATAACAACTGTTGGGATTTTTATTAAATTATGAGTTCGTTATGCGTTTTTTGGCCTCGTGCGCCCGAGTTTTTGAAGAAAACGTCGTTCCGGACAACTTTCGTGTTTTAACTTTTTCATGAAACGGACCACAAATGCCTCGTTTCGCGTGCCCGACCCTTCTGTCCACAGAAAGTTTCGGACAGATTTTTGGTAATTTCATTTGGTCATAACTTTTGATTCGTGTACTCGTTTTAAGTGATTCAAACTGCTACGTTTTCCTTATAAAATCCTTTTTAACAGTATGCAATTGATATTAAAAGTTAAAACGAAATAGAATGAGTTTAATAGACTTACAAACTTGGAATTTGACTAACCAAAGCTTCATGCACTTGTTCCTACTTCCTTTCTACTTCTCTTAGGTTGTAATTTCAGTGAGTGAGAGTGTATTAGAGTGTGGTTAGATAGATTGTATGGAATGATGAAGATGTGTGTATGCATGGTCGTATAAATATAGGCAAGAGGGATTTGGGTTTATGGAAGATAATTTGGCTACTTGCATTAAGTTGTAGCCATAATAAGGAATGTGGTGAAGAACAAGGTGGTGTGGTGTATTAGAGATTGTGTGGTGCTTGTGATGGTGATGAGGGTGGCGTAGGGTGGTGGTGTTTTTAGCCATGAGTAGTGCCTCAACTTTTGACTATGGTAAATTCTTAAGGTAAAAGGAATGATGTGTAAATATTATGTGCAAGTAACTAATTGTGGCTAGGGTTTTTACATGTAGTACTAGGTAACTAAGTGGTAACTAGTTAGTTCATTTTTAACCATGGTAAAAAGGGGGCGTTAGGCATTGAAGGGTAGTACCTAGGGCTTCTTAGGTTGTACCTATTGTGTAGTCATGTAAAAACTTAGTTAAGTTTCTAATTTACTTTAGGTAAAATCTAGTTTAGGTTAATTTACATGTAATAAATAAAAGTAAGGGCTTAAGTTTCGGTGCATTATTGTTTGTACATTAGCATTGTTTTGTTATACTAACTAAAAAGAAAAATATATTTTTAAGGCTTGTGCATTATAGAGTTGTACCTTGTGCTTAAAAATAGGTACATTGAGGTTTATAATATAATTTATATAAGTATTAAGCTTGTATGCATTAAAGACTTGTACGTATGCTTGAAAGACTTGTACATTAATATTTTGAAAATATATCATGTACATAAAATCATATAGTTGTATATTAGGGCTTGTAACGGAAATTAAAGTATAGCTAGGTTCCGTTCTTTAATGACTTGTACTCTAGGTATAAAATGTTGTACTTTACCATTTATGAAAAAGCGTTGTTATAATAAATTTGGGTTTCATGTAAGCTCAAATAAATAGTCAACGTTTAACTTGAAAGTTTAATAATTGTACGTTAACGTAATAACGTTAAGTGGTAAATAAAAGTTGAAAACTTTCATACTTGACATATAAGGAATAAACTTAAGACATTCTGATGTTGGTGTGTGAGTTACGTCATATTAGTTTGTTGTTGTGATCAAATAAAAGGATATCGTTTCTTAAAAAAATTTGGACGTAGAAAATGGATAAGTATTCTTTCGTTAGAATATTATATTAGTTTAATACGAGGTTAAATTTACCGGTGGTTACACCAACAATATCCCCCTAAATGTTAGTGATGAATGAAAGAGTGATAACGTTGAAGGTGTTGATGTAATAGTAGCTTTGACGTCTTCTGACATTCTTGTTGGTTGCTATTCATCCCAAAGCAGGGTGAAGATAATCAATAACTGTTCAGCAGAAACAACAAACGGTCAGCAGTAGCATATACCACTTCAGTGGTTACCGGATATCACTTGGAATCGTGTGATCACTTTCCAAAGTAAACTATTCGACCCTAATGCCTGGGTATCACGAATATCTACTTGGGATAAGACCAAATGCAGTTAGAGAATTAGGCACAATTCTATAACCCCTTCGCTAGTAAGTGTTTATGTTTTATGTGTGTTTTCAAGCATAGTACGTTCTGTCCCTTTCATCTGAAAACAGATCTCCTATTTATAGGAAAATACTCTAGACTAGTCAATGGAATTATGAGTATTAATCGGCCCATTAATAGCCTCATAATTATCCCCATTATAGCCGTTAGTGGTTACATTACCAATTAAACGTGGTCATAATGCAGTTTAAACTGCCACTTGAATAGGTCAAAACCGTTACAAGCAGTACTATCATCAGTACTTTCATAGTGCCATCAGTGGTTACACTGCTTCAGTGGAAACGCCACTGCTTCAGTGTAAACACAACTTCAGTGAGAAACCACTTCAGTGGAAACACCACTTCAGTGGAAACACCACTTCAGTGGAAATACTGATCCAGTGTAAGTACTGCTTCAGTGGAAACACTGATAATCAGTGGTAACCACAACAGTACTTTCACCAAGCACTACAAATACCAACCACTACATGAGTCAGGGTGTTCATGGACCTCATGGGTGTAAACTCCGTACCTCCTAACCCATTACAAGGTGTGAACCAATCCCACAAGTGCACTAAATTTTCCAACAATCCTCCCCAAATTTAGTTCACTTTCTTTGCATGAAAACAAACATCAAACAAAACATGTGCATAAATGAAAATGTCCTGAGGATTGAATTTCCATCTTAGTAATTACACGTTCAAATATTCGAGAATCAGGGTGTTCTAAGAATTGAACCCTTCAACCCATTTGAATACCTGAAGATAACTACACACAAGCTTTCAAACACATATCAGCTCCTGACACTATACAAGCCATGTGTCCATATTCAAATTCATAAATGTTGTAGAAGCTAAAGTCCAAAGCTTCCTGAAGCGGCAAAACTTCAACATTTACATAGGTGGTTCCTCTTTAGTCATGCTCCTGCCAAGCACTTTTTTAAAGAAAATTAACCATTAAGAAGTAAAGACTTCATCCTCCTTTCAGCAGGTTACGAGCACAACCTTGGGATGTAAATAAAACATGTGCTCCAGTCCACTGAATGTTCAGCTTTCCACATTGAACTCAGCTCCCAAGTTTCCTTAGGAGGGAGTTGGGTGTCCTAGCATTCAGTGACTAAGTTGGACTTAAACCCATCCCTTTAGCAGACTTTATAACCAAGTCTCTAGCTAATCCCTTCGTCAAGTGATCAGCTAAATTTTGTTGAGATCTAACAAACTCTATAGATACCACCCCATTCATGATAAGCTCATGAATTATGCTATGCCTGAAACCTAAGTGTCTAGACTTACCATTTTACATCTGGCTATAAGCCTTAGCCAATGTAGTTGCACTATCACAACGGATAGAAATAGGTGCTATAGGTTTAGGCCACAATGGAATCTCAAGAAGCAAGTTTTTCAACCATTCAGCTTCTTTACCAGCAGCTGCTAGAGCCACAAATTCAGATTCCATTGTTGAACTGGTGATGTAAGTTTGCTTCTTGGATGCCCAAGAAATTGCACCTCCACCAAGTAGGAATACCCAGCCACTGGTAGACGAATTGTCTTCAGTGTTACTGATCCAACTCGCATCAGTGTAACCTTCCAACACTAAAGGATAACCAGTATATGAGAGACTATAATCCATAGTTCTCTTCAAATACTTCAGTACCCTCTGAACTGCTTGCCAGTGATGAGCACTAGGATTACTAGTATACCTGCTCAATTTTCCCACTGCAAAACCAATATCAGGTCTTGTACAAGTCATGGCATACATCAGGCAGCCAATTACCCTAGAATACTCAAGTTGAGATACAGCTTTGCCATTATTAGGCATCTGTTTCTCACAAGTATCCATAGGAGTACACACTGGAGTACAATCAAAGTAATTGAATTTTCTCAGTACCTTCTCAATATAATGAGACTGAGAGATAGAAATTCTTTTACTTTCATGTTTAATCCTTATACCAAGGATAACATCAGCCTCCCCCATGTCCTTCATGGAGAACCTTGATGACAAAAATTCCTTTGTCAAGTCAACCTGATTTTGGTCAGTGCCAAAGATCAACATGTCATCAACATATAGACAAATGATGACTCCTTTACCAGATTCATCAAATTTGCTATATACACATTTGTCAGCTTGGTTAAGAACATAACCACTAGACAAAACCACTTCATCAAATTTTTGATGCCATTGCTTAGGTGCCTGCTTCAGTCCATAAAGAGACTTAATCAGTTTACACACCTTGTTTTCATTGCCAGGCATGATGAAGCCTTGAGGTTGGTTCATATAAACCTCCTCTTCTAATTCACCATTCAAGAAAGTTGTTTTCACATCCATCTGATGAATAACCAGATTGTGAATAGATGTCATAGCAATCAGCAGTCTTATGGTACTGATACGAGCTACAGGGGCATAAGTATCAAAATAGTCTATTCCTGAATTTTGTTTAAAGCCCTGAATGACTAGTCTAGCCTTGAACTTTTCAATAGTTCCATCTACCTTCATTTTCCTTTTGAAAATCCATTTGCAACCCAAAGGTTTGCAACCTGGTGGTAGATTAACCAACACCCAAGTGTTGTTGCCCATGATGGAATCCATCTCATCATTGATTGCTTCTTTCCAGAAAGCAATATCCTGGGACTTCATTGCTTCTTCAAATGTCTTGGGATCATCCTCAACAATGAAGCAATAGGAGTATTGGTCAGAGACCTCATCCCTAGTTCCTTCAACTAAGTGTAGTTGAAACTCAGGTCCAAATGACTTTGGAGTCCTGACCCTTTTGCTCTTCCTGAGCACAGGTTCAGGTTGTTGAACCACAACCTCATCAGGGACCACTGATTGTTCATCATCAGGGACCTCTGATACACCAGTGTCATGAGTTCCATTAGGAATCCTCTGACTTGGTCTAGGGACTGATGAGAATCTTTTCTCATCAAAATCTGCATCCCTTGATTCAATTATTGAGTTAATTGAAACATATTCATTAGGTTCAATAACATAGAACCTAAAAGCCTTGGAATGCTTAGCATATCCAACAAAGATGCAATCAATGCCTCTTTCACCCAAAGTCTTTAGCTTTGGATCAGGGAGTCTTACAATAGCCCTACAACCCCAAATCCTGAGATAGTTCAGGTTGGGTTTCCTTTTAGTACAGAGTTCATAAGGGATAACCTTGTTCCTTTTGTTGGGAACCCTATTTAACAAATAGCAAGCTGTTAACATAGCTTCACCCCAGAACCCTTGACTCAGTCCTGAATAGGACAACATGGAATTAACCATCTCCTTCAGCACCCTGTTTTTCCTTTCAGAAATACCATTTTGCTGAGGAGTATAAGGGGCAGTCGTTTCATGGATTATTTCAATAGACTGAAAGTACTGAGTATCCATGTACTCACCTCCCCTATCAGTCCTTAATCTTTTGATCAAAGACCCAAGTTGTAATTCAACTTCAGTTTTAAACACTTTGAATTTATCTAATGCTTCATCCTTGGTATGTAACAGATAGACATAACAAAATCTAGAAGCATCATCAATAAATGTCACAAAGTACTTCTTATTTCCCAAAGAAGGAGTGGCATGCAAATCACACAGGTCACTGTGTATCAGCTCCAAGAGCTTAGTCTCACGACTAACACCCTGAAAGGGTTTCTTGGTTATCTTGGTCAACATGCAAGTTTTACACTTTTCAGTGTCCATGTCAAAAGCAGAGATTAAACCATCCCTAGACATATCTTGCATCCTTTTATAATGTACATGGCCAAGTCTTGCATGCCATAGGCTAGAATCAGTGTCAGTGGTGGTCACAAAAGCTGAATTAACATTGTCAGTAGAAATATTAAGCCTGAACATTTGATTACATAAATAACCAAAACCAATAAAAACACCACATTTAGAAAGAACAAATTTATCAGATTCAATAACTTGTTTATATCCATGATTATTCAAAATACTACTTGAAACTAAGTTCTTCCTGATATCAGGAACATGAATAACATCAAACAAAGTTACAATCTTTCCAGAACTAAACCTAAGATCTACACAACCACGACCATGCACCAAGGCTGTTGACTCATTTCCCATGTGAAGAATAGAACCATCATTCAGTGACTCATAAGTCTTGAACCAGCTTCTATCTTTGCACACATGAACTGTTGCACCAGAGTCAACCCACCACGCAACATCATCATCCTGTACATAAAAAGATTCAGATACATATGTAACATAATAAATCTGAAAAGACTTATTAAACATATTCTGACCTTTCAGTGAGTTGGCTGAACCACCACTCCCTGAACCATTAGTGCCTGATCCATTGGCTTTACCACCAATTTTAACACCTTTGCAGTCCCTTTTAATGTGACCTGTTTTGCCACATTTCCAACAAGTAGGTGTTGCCTTCTTGTTTGGATCTGCCCTTGTGTTATCATGATATTTGCGTTTGCCTTTGTTGTCATTGTACCTGGTGGAGTTGTTATGCTCCACCATACTGACAACAGATGGTCCAGTAGCATTGCTACTCTTTGGCTTGTCATTATCCTGCACCTTGAGAGATTCCTCAATGTGCAGATGACTGCCCAACTCAACAAGAGTTAACTCCTCCTTCATATGTTTCAAGGTATGCTTGAAATCTTTCCATGAAGGAGGAAGTTTATCAATAACACAAGAGACTTGAATAGCCTCATCCATGTGCATATTGTGTTGTGTAAACCTTCCAAGTATTCCAAGAAGTTCATTGTATTGTTCCATAACTGGTCTTGAATCAGTCATTTTGTAATTTATGAAATAACTAACAAGGAACTTCTTACTTGATGCATCCTCAGCCATATATTTGGCATCCAAGGAATCCCACAGTTCTTTGGAAGATTCAAAGTTCTGATAAATATCAAACAAAGAATCGGACATACCATTCAGAATAAGACCTCTGCATATGTAGTCATCATTCTCCCACTTGCTCCTCCTCCTGATCTGCTCAACCGTAGCATCATCCCCATCATCAGGAATTGGAGTAGTCAGCACATAGACTACACTCTGCCATCTCCTAAAATCCACCCCTTCAAACTTATCCAGCTTAGCAAAGTTTGAAGCCATATGTTTCATTGCAGTAGCAGCCATTGATTATCACAAAATAGTTTACTTTGATTGTTGGTTGCTATTCGTCCCAAAGCAGGGTGAAGATAATCAATAACTGTTCAGCAGAAACAACAAACGGTCAGCAGTAGCATATACCACTTCAGTGGTTACCGGATATCACTTGGAATCGTATGATCACTTTCCAAAGTAAACTATTCGACCCTAATGCCTGGGTATCACGAATATCTACTTGGGATAAGACCAAATGCAGTTAGAGAATTAGGCACAATTCTATCACCCCTTCGCTAGTAAGTGTTTATGTTTTCTATGTGTTTTCAAGCGTAGTACGTTCTGTCCCTTTCATCTGAAAACAGATCTCCTATTTATAGGAAAATACTCTAGACTAGTCAATGGAATTATGACTATTAATCGGCTTATTAATAGCCTCATAATTATCCCCATTATAGCCGTTAGTGGTTACATGACCAATTAAACGTGGTCATAATGCAGTTTAAACTGCCACTTGAATAGGTCAAAACCGTTACAAGCAGTACTATCATCAGTACTTTGATAGTGCCATCAGTGGTTACACTGCTTCAGTGGAAACGCCACTGCTTCAGTGTAAACACAACTTCAGTGAGACACCACTTCAGTGGAAACACCACTTCAGTGGAAATACTGATCCAGTGTAAGTACTGCTTCAGTGGAAACACTGATAATCAGTGGTAACCACAACAGTACTTTCACCAAGCACTACCAATAACAACCACTACATGAGTCAGGGTGTTCATGGACCTCATGGTGTACACTCCGTACCTCCTAACACATTACAAGGTGTGAACCAATCCCACAAGTGCACTAAATTTTCCAACAATTCTTCTTTCTTGTGAGAAGAAGTGTCTTGATTCGAACAATCTCCCCAGTGTAGAGAAATTGTTTCTTTGGAAGTATTCTGCTTTGACGTCTTCATTTACTTTGTTCTTTAGTTCTTTGTTCTTTGAAAGTGATAGTATGATGTGGTAATCTGCATCAGGTCTGCTTCACTGCTCCAGTGTCTCCACGTCTTTCTCCAACATGCTCACATGCTCTTTAACGTTGGATTACAGTTGATGAAGTTCTTTAAGTCTTTAAACTTTGTAGATTCTTTGTTGACGAAGAATCATTCTGACTTTGTGTTGCCTTTGATTATGAGAGAACTTTCATAAGTGATGTTGTTGGCATGAGCATGTGGAGAATCTGCACGATCAGTCTACTCCGGAGCTTCCATAAGAAGTAAACATAGGAAAGGTTAGTAATAAGCGGATTCCGGCACTTACAAGTTTGAACTTCGAGAGTGTTAACAGCATAGTGTGAAAACACGACTCTAATTCTCACAAAGGCCGTTCCTGAACCGGAGTCTCACAAGTGAGATAACACAATGTACCGAAGTACACCTATGATTCAGATGAGTCGCTAAGGTACACCGAAGCATCACCTCACGACTGTAGACCGTTTGAGACCACTAAGCGTAATCCACGGGGAGTTACCGAAGCAACCTGCTGTCAGGGCTGTTTGATGATGACCCTGGTAGGAGTTTCCATTCAATCACTGAGGATCACAGATGTGAACCTCTCATAAATGTTCTCGACAGATTTCTAAGATCTGTGTAGGACTCGATAACGTATCACTGTTGTTCTTATTGTTGAATAACAAGTGATGAAATGTCAAGTGTACCTAAGAGATCTTTTGATGAATCTCGTGGCTATATACTCAATAGTGCGTTTTGGTTTTCCTGAGCGGAGACTAGGGAGAGGGTCTCCTTCTTCAATACCAGCAATCTCTTAGAGAAAGCCAATAGTTTACGTTGGGTTCCTTGTGAGAATGAAACAAGCTTCTTTCGGGAGAAACTTGAGTGGCTAAGAAGGTTTAGTGCATGCATCACTGGGTCCATGACGACTTTTAATCTTCAATATCGGTGTCACTAAGTGACACCCAGTAGCATATGAATTGAACCCGGTGTCTGCCCTAAGTTGAATAATTTGGAGGGCTATTTCTTTTCACCCTTTTCTTTGCATTTCTTTTTAATTCTTCAACTCCTTCTTTCTCCGATTCTCATTTTCTCCTTTTTATAATCATAACTAAGGACTTCTAATACTAACTATTGGTAGTGTCCTTGGGTAGATCCCTCCGGCTCTGGCGGATCATAGGACGGTTATTCCTAACCTTAATCACCTTATAACTCCATTGCCATAAAACCATTTTTCATGAAAATCTCTCGAAGTGTTTGTGAATGAAAAACATGTTTGAACACTTCAAGAGTTTTAGTTTTTCAGAAATACTCCCCCTCCACATGTGCTTAAGAGTTATTACGGAAATCTACACAGTGAGGAAAGAGTTAGCACTTTTTGAATTGATCGACTAAAGATAGACAGTTCCTTGCGAGACACGATTACGTTGAATAGTTAAAGAGATACATTGTCAGCTTTTAGGTGACAACTAGCTCTAATAACTACCTTGAAGATGTAGACAACCCCGAGAGGTTGTCAAACCCGTCACAGTTCATGTCTATCAAGAGCTTCTCGAATAGGTACAATTTACTTGGATAAGTCTTGGAAGATAGATCCTTTCAATGTAAGACTGTTCAGATCCCGTCAATTCATGGGTTGAAGTCTTTTCATATGAGGATTCAATAGAAGTTTCACAACATATTTCTTATCACATAAATTTCTCCCCCTCAAAAATGGCATATAAATGTTATGTTTGAAGAAATGTTGAGAATAAATATGACCATTTTGAGTTTTGTGGGAAGATTACACAAAGAACAATTTGTGAACAAAGTTTTTAAGTCAAATACTCCCCCTCAACAAGTAATACTAACTTTTGAGGTTTTGAAAACGTAAGGGGAAGTTCTTGTTCTTTTGAGCAAAACCTTGAAAAATGTAAGGTTTGATAGGTTTTAGTCAAAAGTAAGAAGCTTTCGCTCCTTTTATAGGATTGTGGCACTAAAGCGTACTACAGGGTCCTTTCATTACAAGAACGGGTTGTACACTGTTATGTGTGCACAAGCTATTGTCAATTTATATAAAATCACACATCCAAAATAATATGAAATAGAAGCATTTTAAGGGGTACCAGGAATTTCAGGTAGGTCAGCAAGAACTCCAGGAATGCGAACTGGGCGTTGATATCCTGAGAGATTAATGCGTTGACGACCACCTACGAAGCTTTCTAATGTTCTGAACTGGTCCCTTCGAAACAACCTTTCATCAATCATCTTGATGATTCTCTTTACATCCCGTCTGTCCTGAGAATTCCATCTCTTTTGTGACCCAATGCCTTGTTGAATCGCCTTTAACCGATATGGTAGCCCATCCCTGACATGCTTCAAAGTTGAATCTCTAAATTTATGAAGCTCTGTACACGCCATCAAGCAATTGCGGTGTAGTTCACTGCGGTAGACTACTCCAAAGGGTTTGCTGATGAGAGTGAATTGAGGAAGATGGTTGATATCAGGAAGTTCTAGCTTAGGTCTGGTGAAGTTGACATGTGTCTGATATGACTCAACAGTAAGTTGCAAGTCTTCTACACGTTCCTGGATCACTATGCTTCTGATGAAGATGAGCAGGGACTTCATGTATTCACATTGAATTTCAGTCGAGAATTGCCTCATTCTTCCCTGAACTTTGGAAAGATACAGATCTTCAATATCATTGAGAGACAAGTTCTGAAAGTCCGCTTCACAGAATTCATAGTCCTCTTCGTCTTGTCTCTTGACCACGATTGTCTTGAGAAATGTGTAGTCTCATTTAGACGAGAGAGTGACATGCTTAATAGCAATGATCCCTTGTGTACTATACACTTCATGTTGAGACCTTCGAACCAGGCAGCTTCTGTAGTAGATTCGTCGGTGTTCTGGCCAATGGTGAATCCCATACATTGCATCGATGTCATACCCTTCCACTCTGTTGTTGAACATGTGGGTAGCTTTTTCCTCGATGGCTATGCAGTTAGAGTATATGGCTGCCGGGAACGGAAGTCTGAGTGATGTAGCATATTTCTTTGACACATCGCTACCATGTAGAAGAAATTGCAGGTCGTTGTTGAAGAAGTATCAAAATGGAATCTGAGGTTGATCTGGTCGACCAATGGTAGGTAGAGTTTTGGTCCAATCTGTGTAGTATGGAGCATTGTCATTTCTGGTGTAGTCGATGTTTGCTTCAGGGTTGAGCCAATCAATGTTGTTAGACATGGCTCGTGCTATGTTTTCAAGGTGATATTCAACTTCAATAGCACTTTCCGAGCTGTCTTTGAGTATTTGAAAAGCTTCATTCTTGATTCGTTTCAACTCTGATTTCGTCATATTCTTCACTCGGAACTTCTCTTGCAATACCTTTGCATGCTCCAATGTACTACCTCCTACCATATCTTGGTCTTCAGTTAAGGCGGGTGTAGCAGCAACAAGTGTTGAGAACCAATCATATTCGGTGTCGTCATCGTCAAGCCATGAGACGACATCAGCCTTGGTAGTCTTCTTCTTTTTCTTAGGCTTTGATGAGGATGATGGTTTCTTTGTTGTTGAAGCGGGAGAGGTGGGTTGTTGTTAGGGCTCAAGGACTTCCTCATCGTCACCACCAGTGTACTCGAAGTGATCACCGGTTTTCGTAGTTTGAGGTGGTAACTCAGAGTCCTGAGGTTTTTCAGTAGAAGAACGTGGAGGAGATCGTTGTTGAGCTGGAGTCCTTTGGGGTGGAGGTTGCATAGAGGATGATTCACCAATTTTCTTTGGGCGTTTAGGCTCTTTATCTTTATCCTTATCTTCATCGTCTCTTGGACGCTTGGCCCTCTCAGCTTCTTCTCTGCATGCTGATTTAAGTTGGTATTCCAGCAATGCTTCAAACAATTTACCTTCGTAAGAGGCAACTGTTGCAGATCGTTTAGACATTTGAGCTACGAGCCTCGAAACCAATTCAGCATCTGAGAATATTATAAGATCAACTGGATTGATGTTTA
This sequence comes from Chrysanthemum seticuspe, assembly GCA_019973895.1. Classification (NCBI taxonomy): domain Eukaryota; kingdom Viridiplantae; phylum Streptophyta; class Magnoliopsida; order Asterales; family Asteraceae; genus Chrysanthemum; species Chrysanthemum seticuspe. The sequence goes on from BPTQ01000009.1 coordinate 125,021,341, forward strand.
CATGCATTGGTGTTGATCTCATAGTTTGCTTGGCCAAATGCAATAGATTCGGATAGAGTTGTTTGGTAAACATCTCCTTTGTAACTCCAGGAACGATGTCAAGAAGGAACTTGTGAGTGTAACCTTCGATCATTTCGTTCATTTTCCCTTGAAGATCATCTTTCATGAGCTTCTGGACATATTCCATTTCAACTTGCATCTTGTCATTCTCGTCATGAAGATATTGTACCTGGTCAGCGAGAAAATTCAGCTTCTTGTAAAGCACGTCTTTCTTCCTGACCTGCTTGACAGCTTTAACAATTCTTGTCTTAGCTTGAGAGATCCAAGATGCCGTTGGCTTCTTTACTGATTTGGATATGGATCTGGTTGATCTTTTGGATGGTGGTGGTGAAGAGTGAGAGGATGAAGCTGATGATGAAGAGTCATGAGGAGGTTCAGGGTCCTTAGGAGGTTCAGAAGTTTTCTCCTTGGAACGAGTTGGACTGTTGAGAAGATAATCATCATAGTTCACTTCGTCATCTTGTTCAGTTTTAGCTTTTTCTTCAGCCTGAATCCTAGCATCTTCATCTGCTTTAGCTTGAGCTGCGGCCTCTTCATCAACTTTAGCTTGAGCTGCAGCTTCTTTATCAGCTTTTTCCTTCTCTAACTTTTCAGTTTCTGGTTCCTCAATGTCATACTCAATAGAATCCTCTTGTTGCTTTTGTTGTTGCTCAAGAGTGGTGGCACCAGTTCCCTTATCGGGTTGATTAACCGCATCAGGAATTGGTGTATATTGAACATCACCACTTGACCCTCCGGGGCCACTCATTTGATCCTTTGCAAACTCTTTCGCAACGTGTTGGAGTCTAACGAATTTGAACTTCTTCCTGTAATCAGTATCAGTATCCAGAGGTTCTTCATCAGAGCTTTCTTCTTCATGCTCAATCACTGGAGTCTTTCCTTTATCACCTTTGGGACTTGAAGGCTTTGTGGCTGTCTGAGTGTCATCTTTGACTATTTCAGAGTAAGTTACATCTTCTTCTGATTCAGTTTCCTTAGATCTTTCATCCTTTAGCTTTCGTTGCGGTTTAGGCTTGGGAATAGGAATGGCTTCCTTAGAAGGAACTTTCCTTTTTAGTGTGGGTTTCCTCTTAGGAAACTTCCTTTGACTCTTTGTGCTTGCAACACTCCCTGCACGGCCTCTTCTGGTTTTCCTGGTAGGTGTACCAGAAGATTTATCATCGAGAGAACCAACTTTACCTTCATCAACTGCTACCAGATACCTTTTGTATGAATAAAGCTGTTTGATTTCATCAGAGAGAAGGTAATCCGGCAACACAACACCTTGTTCTTTGTTGTTGATTCCTTAAATCTGACTGTTAGAGTAGGTTCAGACAACATGTCGTGATTGTTGGGGTCATTGATTCTTTTGGGGATATCAGGATTAAGCCCAAGTGCTCTTTGGATCAACAGTTTTGTATATCTGATATAAGGGATCTTTGAGCCAAGCTTCTTGAGGAATGTCATCATATCGTCCCATATTAGAGCTTCGACTTCAATGTGCTTCATGTTGACCAAAGCCCAAAATATTTGCAGTTCCATGAGCTTGGGATGCTCATAGCCACTGTCACGACCAGAAACAGATTTGGTGATGATGATGTAGAGAGTTCTCCAAGGTTGAGGAATATTCTTAAGATCCACATGTGAATGCTTAGTGATTACTCCTGTGGCTTCGTCATAACCAATATTGATCAGGAACTGGAGAACAGTCTCTTTAGTTGGTGTGGCATTGAGTTCGGTTGGTACGATGTCAAGAATGAGGAGGACAGCTCTTAAGTCTGTAGGTATGAGGGTGACTTATTTGTCATTGAGCGTCACCGTCACCGCATTTTGTCCTTTGATCCTTTGCATTGTATTCCAGAACTGCTGAATGTAGATCTCTGGTACTGTAGCAGAATTGGTGAGCATGTTCTGATAAGGATGGTTCTTCAGAATGTCAACAGCAATGAGACAAGAAGATTCCGAGCAAGTGAGCGTATCAAAATCAACTCTGAGGTTGTTCTTTCCTATCTTCATCGGATAACCATGAGGGAAAATATCAGCAATGGTGAGAACATTTGGTGCATCCACATTCATTTGAGCGTCCATGTCGTGATCTGAAATATATTTAGCCAAAAGAACCAACATATCGAAAGACATTATGTTAGTCAACAGATGGTTTTATTGTCTAATTATTGAATGTGCAATGTTGATGATTGTTACGAGTCCAAAGTCACTTGTTTGTCCAATAGTCCAATGACGTCATGATAAGTTTCATGAGTTAGTTAACTTTAAGTTTTAAAGTTCGTGTTATCACTTATTTTTTACAACATATTAAACGTTTAAGCTTATTAGTGACATTATTGGTTTCGTGACGTTATGATTTATTTATGGGAAAATTAGTCAAATAGACCGCGCGCCCTGGTGCATATCACTTTATGGACCACGCTTTTTTGCCTTACGGAAATGGACTTGTTGCCCAACGACTTTCTTGTAGCCAACCATATTGTGCCACGTGTCCGACAAAGGTACAACAGAAGTACATATTTTGAACGTATTTGTCATGTATTGTTTTTTGGGCAACCAAAAAGTATTTTCGGGCAACTATATATTATTGGGCAACTTGTATTTATACAAGAGGATAATATGGTCAATTTACAATGGCTGTATTATAAAAGTAATATTAATAAGTCAGACACGTACTCACACACCATCACGCGCGTGCACACACACAATCAAACATCTTCTACTACAATTTAACATGGGCTGTAACAATTAAATATCTTCTTCTAGATCACGCGCACACATTCACAAACCACATCTTATTAACAAACCCCTCTAACCCCTTAATTAATTTTACTGTATAATTACGTATGACAAAATTAAAGTTGTACAATTGTAAAATCGCAGTTCGTTCTACATTGAAGTTGCTGCCAGATATTAAACTCTGTTTGTCAAAGAACGAAAACCGGGAAAGGTTTTTCAGGCAAACAGTATTTGGTCCATGGTTGGATATAAAGTCGTGCGAGAATGACTGCCTTCTGATGCATTATGTTTTGCAACACCAGGTATATGTTTCTAACATCTCCTCTGATTCCCCTCCACTAACATTCCAAATTCGGGAGCATTCGTTAAGGTTTGGTCAGAAAGAATTTTGTCTGATAACAGGGTTTCGAATTGGCAAAGTTTCAAAAGCGAAAAAACGATCTAGCGCTTTCTGTGATCGTGTATTTCCTGAAAAAAAGAGTAATGGTGTAACAAATGTACATGCCATTGATCTTTTGGAACTTTTTAATGACGGAAAAAAGGATGGGAAAAGGTGGTTATCTCTTTCTGATGAGGATGCTGTTAGGGTGTGTCTGTTGGTAGCCGCAGAGCTGGTGTTTATGGGAAAAGAAGACAGGAATTGCATCCATAATCACGTATTGTCCTTGGTTGATGATTTTGAGGCCTGGAATGTATTTCCTTGGGGTGAATATATGTGGCATAAATTTTATCAAAGGACTGTCAATATTGTTCATATTCACAGAAAACATCATCTGTTAAAATTGAAAAAAAAAACCCAAAGTTCAGTGCCACATACAATCTATACAGGTTCGCTTGGGCTTTCAAAGTTTGAATTCTCAGTAGTTTGTACTAATGCATGCATGTCTTTGTTTGATAACACGTTTTTTTTAGAAAACAGGTTATTAAAAGCTTTTGATTCTATTTTGTTCAATCGAAAATTACCTATAAATAATGATGTTTTTTTATTGTTATGCAATGCTTGTCTTTGCTGTGTATACACGTAATATAAATGTTACCCGCAATTTAGATAACAGCAATGTTATAACACTTTTTAGTTTGCGATATTTTTGTAATTGTCATCATAAACGTATCAGTCATTACAGATTTGGATTTTGGAGAGTTTAGCTTGTTAAAACTTTAAACAAATTAAAAAATGATAACTGCATAGCTAGACATTTTTAACGATGACAGTTGTGCCTATTATAGATTTGGATTTTGGAGAGTTTTCCTAGAAGCTCACTTTGGTGGGTCAAAGACAACAAGGTGATTCCACGTGGTCTTGCTTGGTCAGAACTTGCAAAGTTTCGGAATGCAGACTGTTGTAATCTCTTTGGACCGGTAGGCATCACACAGTCCTATGATGCAGACTATAGTAAGTTGTACCTAAATTTGTTCACAATATCAGTCATTGTAACTCTTTTTTGTTCTTAGGTCTCAACTCCCATTGTTGAAATTTCTGCAACACAAGCTGAAATGAAGCAACCTTGGTGTATTTACAGTGCCCAATATATAGATGGTTTGTCTGTGCCAGACACAACCGGTTGTGAGAAGAGTGCATAGCACTCTAATCAATTCGTGGACACGTTCAATTTACACACTGTCATGGAAAGTCAACTACAGCGGTTACCTGAAAACGCATTGCATCTCAACATTGAGCAACAATATTCTTTATATGGTGCACAAACGGGGACCAGTCTTTCAACAGGGGCTGTAATTCGTGAGTTAGTGGATTTGGATCAAAAACTTTTGATGATAGAAAATGGAATTCATTCGGTCAGAAACACACCGTTGTACTTGATGTGTTTACGGATGTCAAAAGCAGAGTTTCAAAAGTACAGCAACTTTTGGGTTTTAAAAATGATGCAGCCTTCGTTCCTGAAAAATCTAAAAGTTGTGCCAATACAAATGACTCTGACGTTAATCCTGATGATCCGAAGGTTTGTATTTACTTTTAAGGTTGCCTCCAATCTTATACCAAACCCAAATATTGTTTGTACACTTATATCAAACCTTGGGCTCTACAGGCCACGTAGTGTCATACTCTAGGCCCTAACGGGGATAAGGTCGTCAATGCGGAAGATGCAACGGACATTGACAATGATGATTGCCTTAAAGAAATGCAACCATGTAACCTTGGGATTCTTGTACAAGCTTGTGCCATGACCCAAAAATGTCCTGCTATGGAATATGGAGGTGATCGTACTACTCAACTTCAACCACTTGCACCAAACGATGAAAAAAACACACGGTGACCCCATTATTGTATGTTATCTTTCATTTAGGCTTTACATATCAAGTATAACATATGTCCATACTTATGTATATATAATTAAAATTCATCAGGAACCGGATTGTGCTATTGATTGGTCGTCGTACATAAACGACGATAAACTTTCGTGTGACAAGTCTGTAAATGCAATGGATTGTTATAATCAATGCCAAGATGTGGTTCAGAAACAATTGCGTGGGGAACCTGAACCCATTAACAATATTCTTGGTGTGCAGACACAAGAAGGAACACCAACCAACAAAGCTTTTGAGGTATCTACATTATCAGTAAAACAACGCCGATAAATAAAAGTTTTTAATGTGCTGTTTTTAACATACTATATTTTGAAATCGCAGTTCAAAGACAATAAACTGTCAAATGTAAATGTGGTTGCCGAAAATGACACACCTATGTTGGGACGTGTTTCCACCGGAGATAATTTCAACAAAGGCCTCGATAAAACATTGTTTGTTCCGTCTTAAGATTTAATGGATTTTGATGAGCAAGAATTGAATGTGGTTGAGGAAAACTCGTTTGTTGGCCTCCGTGCCGGTAACAATGACGTCGCTGCTGTTACCCAAGAAGAAACACCAACAAAGAAAGACCCTGAAGCCCCTAAATCTCAGGTTAAATCCAACAAATTGTCATTTGCAAATGTGGTAGGTCCTAATGACAAACCTCCATTGGAAGAACTTTTCTCCCATAATAATACAAACAAAAGAAAGAGAGTCAAATTGAACGACAACCTCAGTAAAAAAAACAGCATTGTAAAACATTATTAGAAGATGGCTGATTCTGTCAACTCGCCTAAAGGCCTATCAAAAACATCAGCTACTCCTTGCCGCCGTCTTACAAGATCGCAAGGTGTCATTAACGAGGATTTTATACTGGCTGCCGGTTCCGATGTAAAGCACCATATTAAATTCTAATGGAAATGAATATTTTATGTTTGTCTGCTTATTTTTCAAGTGTGTTTTCAGGAAAATTCAGGAAACCCCAAAACGCGTCGCGTTAGTCACTTGTATTCGCCCTGAATTGAACCGTTTGTAGAGGTATCTTCTGTTTGTTAATCCATTAACATCATTATTATATGGTTAATGTTATTCAAAATATAATTATTTTTTTTTGTTTTTTTTAATAATTTTTTTTAAGGAACTTTTACGACACCCGAAATGCAACAAGGAGAAGGTTACTGTGCCTGATTACCTTCGCACCTATTTCAAGCTTAAAAAACCATTACTTTATACGTTCCCTTGGGGCTCCGGTGCCGTTGTTGTTTACAGGAGTTTTTGGTTAGCCTTGGCATGTGTTGAGGATTGCACCCACGGGTGGCTTACTGACTTAGTGAGTTAACCTGATTTTTATCTTGTCTCCTACACATGTTTATTATTTCATTTTGTTAAATTTGAACCGAATTTTAACAGTTTTGATTTGCTTTATATGTCCGCAGCACTTGGATGTATGGTTTGATTTGATGTGGTTGTTTAGACCAGCCGATCCAGATTGGGCTTTGGCAGGCTGTAATTTCTGAAGTCGAATCCTAGATGGCGCACTACCTACCACTTATTCAGATGGCACAACATACCCTGTCGCTTGGCGAGATGTTGAAAAGGTCAGTTTGGCAGCCTCTAACCGTACATCTAGCACTACTGTTATAAACAGCTTATAATATTCTTCAATTGGTTTATATATCAGGTGTATTTTCCTGTGAATGAAACTGAAAACCACTGGGTACTCGGTGTGCTCCATATCCGCACTGGAGTTGTTTACGTTTATGACTCTCTTGGGTCAGCCAGAAGGAGTTCACGGTGGTGGCTAGTTTTGAAGAGAGATTTACAAACACAGCTTCAACTTTACCTAACAAATGCTGGGGTACTGCATGGTAAGGGCATCTCACCCGAGGATTATAAAATCACATATAAGTTTCCAAAAGTCCCACAACAATCAGACTTGTATGGCGATTGTGGAGTATGGGTGTGCATTATATTGTACAGATTGCTCCGTAACCAGCCTCTCGAAGTAGACGACCCTCTTCAAACAGCGTTAGCTTACCGTGAACGGATGCTTGAATACTTCTGGAAGCACAAGGTTGAATACAAAAATTGGCAGCGGTCTCTTAAGGTACCATCCTTAATGTCCTTTTGACCCATAATTATTGTCACATGTTGACTTGTGAATGATTTTTCTATCACTAGCAGTAGTTAGCATAGCTAGCAGTTCTTATTTTACTACTAGCAGTTGTAACAAAACAACCAACTCGGTTTGACTACCTACCAGTTGTAAAAGTAACTAGCAGTTGTAAGTATACAAGCAATTCGTTTTATGTTTTAAGATTCCTAATCTAAGTAATCGAGCATAAAAGCAGTGCAGTTTTTTTTTACGTTTACAAATATAGCATATAGCTCAAAATAATCATCTCAAATGAATTTAACTGTACACATCATTTTGTTGAGGTCTTCTATCAGTGGCACTAGTTATATTAACAAGTACATGATACTATACTACTACCAGCTGTACTAGCAGATATTCTATCCTTTTTGGTATTTGGATAACGCTTATCCACAATTATAAACACTTTGAATTTAACTACTTGACATTTTAATTTTCAAATACCATTTCTTTTGTACCTTAGGGACACTTTCAATATCTTTTTACAAGCTCAACTGCATTTCCTTTTTTATTTTATTTTTTTATACCAGTGCACATACACAAAAAGGCATATGGTTTGTAAACCAATTCTATATTGGTTATGTATATGTTATTAATATTTGATATACACCTGAATTAAATATTATTTGGTTGACCTAAAGTACATCATGCTACATGTCCTTTAATGCCTCTGTTCCCAATCTCTTTCTTCCATACAAATGTTTCTAGTTTTCTTTAACAAAACTTTTCTTTCTTCTTTTGGTCACTTCACATCTTTATCTCAATCTTTCTGTTTTTCTTTAACAAAATGTCTGACAATATCCCACTGGATGTTCAACTAGATATCATCCATAGGCTACCTCTTAAGTCTATACTCCAGCTACATACTGTTTGCAAGTTATGGAAGGCTGGTATAGATTCTGGAAGCTTCATCTTTAGTTACGGTGTTCGTCGTAATGATGCGTGTTTTTTTACGCTAACATTCGATCTGGGTCACCAAGGGTTTATGTTATGCTTAGATGAAAAGCTAATCGCTACGCCACTTCGTACAGATTAAAGGCTTTCATCTTTGATTGCAGTTGGAAATTCTAATGGTCTTTCGTGTTTTGTTTATTGTTCTAATCTAATCTCTGTTATTTGGAACCCGGCAATAAAAAAATCACTTGCAATATTTGTCCCGTTTTACACGCATCAAATTGAATCTCAAAAGATTTGTTTTGGTTTTGGCGTCCGTCCTAACACTCTTGACCCGACGATCGTGAAGGTCTCCTATCCTGTTTTCCAAAGTGGTTTCTGGTATGTGTCTGTCTTTTCTTTGAACTCTTCACGGTGGACACGCCTTGAAAATTTCCACCCCCCTCGTGAAACAATAAAATTGAAACGTAAAACTCAGGCAGTTGTGGGTCGTTTTATCTATTTTACTGGGAGTGAAAAGTTAACTAATGAGGACGATGTTACCTACAAGATTTATATGTTGATTTCTTTTGATTTGGTAACCAGCGAATTCAAAGTTATCGACATACCACATATTTTAAAAAATGCACTCCCAGTCCCATTCTATGTTACGGATCTTGGAACTTCTCTGGTCATTTCTAGTATGATCATTGGTTAAGGTATGCCATTGTTTTGTGGATGGCTGTTGGACGTGAATGGTTGTTCCATAAGATCATTAAGAAGCCTATTCGCCATCCCTAGCCTAGTTTCGGTTCATTTGCTTGGCTTTACAAAGCATCATGCTCCAATAGTGGAAGCCTACAGCGGCAATCATTTGCATCACTCTGTATTTTTGTACAACCAAGAACTTGAATTATTCGTCACCATGGGAATGTTAGGAGATGCTGGAACTTTCTACATCGCCCCATACAAAGAATCTCTTCTTTTGTTAAATCACACAGAGCGTGCTGTGTATAGTATGTTTTTTTTTCTATATATATATATATATATATATATATATATATATATATATATATATATATATATATATATATATATATATATATTGTAACTTAACATTCTATTCATATTCCTTTAAAAGATTATCACTTGACTTGGTTAATGATATATGAAGGGCATTTTCAACAGGTACGTCGGGCTGAAGTTATCGATCATGATTAATGGGAACGAGGCTTTGTGGTTTTACTACGCTGTCTATGGAGAGGAAGCATGGAGTGCTTATCTTTTTCGTAGTCGCTGAAAGTTATAAATGACGTGGTTCTATAACTATGTAACCATTAAACTTATAATTATGTAGTAGGCTTAATATATTGTTGGTTGTGTGTATGAAATGTTGTAAGTCAACTTCTTTACTATGTCCCGCGTTTATGTAATCTTGGCAACCAACAGCTGTACGTAGGGCAACTTGATTTCCCTAGCAACGGCTTTTATAAACGAAGTAGTCCTTTTAGTCATACAATTCTTATTCTACAATCTACTAATACCTACAAGCTACTGACATAAACACTCAACAGTAATACCTACTCACGTGACAAAAACATATTTAACACTCAACACTAGTACAATTTATCTAGCAGTTTTCAGTTTAATACGACTGTGGCATCACTTACTTGATTTCTTCTATCACTACCAGTAGTTAACATATGTATCAGTCCTTACTTGACTACTAGCAGTTGTAACTATACAACCAACTCGGTTTGACTTAATACGACTGTGGCACCATTTCGTTGATTTCTTCTATCTCTAGCAGTAGTTAACATAGCTAGCAGTTCTTATTATAATACTAGCAGTAGTTAACATAGCTAGCAGTTCTTATTTTACTAGTAGTTAACATAGCTATACTAGCAGTTCTTATTTTAATACTAGCAGTAGTTAACATAGCTCGCAGTTCTTATTTTACTACTAGCAGTAGTTAACATACCTGTACTAGCAGATTTTCTATCCTTTTTGGTATTTGGATAATGCTTGTCCACAATTATAAACACTTTGAATTTCACTACTTGACCTTTTAATTCGCAAATACCATTTTTTTGTACCTTAGGGACTCTTCGAATATCTTATTAAACCACACACACATACCTGATTTTTGCGTCCAAAATATGCAACTTTCCATTAAAAACCGGATACATTATTCAAGTTTACATATGCGCTATTCCTTCTATCTTTTCAACAAGCACATATGCCACTTCACTTTTTTTATTTGTCGTCAGCTTCTTAAACAACATGTTACAAGCTAGAGTTGGTGTTAGAGGGTAATCCGCATCAGCCAGCATGAACAGATAACTTGTCAGCGTAGTAACAACATGAACTCCACACTGTTCGTACAATCTCCAACTCGTGACCAGTGTTTCTTTCCATTCAACGTCCTCTATATCGGGCTCAAACATGCACTTCATCCCATACCACTTATCAACTCCTAGGCAACCTGCGTCCCGGCCTGTCTGAAAGCCAATTTTAACGCACTGCCAAACAGTTTCCAAATCTTCTCTGTCTATAGTATGTAGCAACTGACCCAAGCTGTTAAATGTAGTTTCGAGCCCGTCAGACCTCTTGATGGTAATTACAGTGCCACCATTGGTCAAGTAAACGTTACGTGCACTATTTGTTTTTGTCGGCTTAAGTGCACCAAGTCTTTGCCCCGTCGTATCAAGCATAATAAAACGGTTTAACCTTTCAATTCTTTGTTTTGGAGCGATCCTCTGCCTCTTTGACTGATCCTGCTCTAAATCATCAAAAGTTCTTTTCGAACTTCCTTCATCTCTCTCACCTGTACCTTTGTTCATAGGAATTAACTTATCAGGCCTCATTCTACACTTTTCAAACATTTCTTTCACTTTATCATAAGTTAGCCTCCGCAAGACATTTACTTTATGCCCTCCCATCCTCTCCAAGTACTCACACATGAAGATTTTCTGTGCTTTCTTCGTTGGTGGCTTTCGGATCCTTTCTTGTGCTCTTTTTTTAATGTAGAATTTTTTCCTTTCTATCACTATTTTATCAAGAGCTTCTTTTGCCTGTTCACATGTTAGGATTTCAATTTCTTTGTTCTGCATCCTAGATGCTAGTATCTCATCGGCTTCAGTTGTTGACCTAATGTAATGCCAATGTTCCAACGCAGCTTCCTGTCTAGCTACAACATCCGCCTTTCTTTTCGTTTTAACCCTTGCTCTGTCTTTTGCATTGGGAGAATCTACCGGGGTTTTTTCAGCTGTTGCTTTTTCAGTTACATTGTCAGCAACAATCTTATCAGCTAATTCTGCATCGATTTGAAAGACTTTGTCATCTTTATTTTTTGCTGTAAAAAAGTAATCATGCAACTTACCAGCTACGTCGTTATCAGACTTCGTTTTGTTTTCTTTAGATAAAGCGTTTGTGTTCGTTCCTTTAACCAACGGATGCTTTCCTAGAACAGAAGCAGCGATATTTGAATCAGTAGAAATAATAGCTTGCATATCACTTGCGCTCTTCAAACATGCTAGCCCAAGTTCTGCAGTCCCAAGGTTTTTCGTTTCATCACCTCCGTTACCAACATCTCCAGCTTCCATAGTTTCCACACTAAGTAATTCACTTTCAACTGTAGCACCAGCATAAACATATGCGCAAGCATCCGTGCCTTTGTTCAAAATTATTTTTGGTGCATCATCTTGTTCATTGACAGCGTTTGTTTAAGTGATATTTGTTTGAGTTGTAATGGAAGTGGTTGGACCATTTGTTGCAGAGGTGGTTGCAGCGACACTAGCAGCGGTTTCAGGTTGACCATTTCCACCTGCATCTGTAGTCTCTTTCACCGTTGTTTTTTCTGTTGTCACATCAGTCATAGCATCATTACTGAATGGCAATTCACTGCTTCTAGTCACATGACTATCATTAGTAACAGTTTGAGGTTCACTATTTTCACTAGGAGCAGACTCCTCATTTCCACTTGAGGTGAAATATTTATTTATCACAGCAGTAACGTCTACATTAATATCGTCATGTTCAACTGTTGCTTTTTCTGTTCCTGCTGCAACGTCATAAACAGATATACAAGCATGAGTTACTTGTGACAAAATCTTTGGTTTTGTTGAACAAGCAGCAGAATTATCTGTACCGGCAGCAGATACAGGATCCCAGTTTGTACGTCCGCTAGACTGTTTAGCATTGACAGCAAAAACATCCTCCCAACTGCGATGGCAATGGTGTAATTATGGACTAGTCAAGCCAAGTGATAACCATGCATGTACACATCAACATAATAAATAAGAGTAATGACAATAATACCTTATTTTGGAACCAAAATAGGCAACGGCATCTTCAGCAGTCTTTTTAGTTCGAACTATGTTCTTCGCTGCATTAGCATCATCCGCTGAAACATCCACATCCACCCTGATCTTTCTGTATGATTAAGGACTAGTCAACGGAAGTGACAACCACGCATTTACATATGAACATATTTAAGAATTGTAAGGACACGCATACCTTCGTTTTGAATCAAATGAGACGCTTACATCTTCAACAGTTTTACTACTTTCAAATTTCTCCTCCAGTCCAGTCGTAGCCTCCCCTAAAGCATCCTTATTCATCACGCGCGTGCTGTACAAGTACTGACTTGTCAAAACGACCGACAACAAATCTTTTACATACAAACATACTTAGCAGAGTTGATGACACGCATACCTTTGTTCTGACTCAAATGAGGCACCGACGTCATGAACATTTGTATTAGTTTCGACGGTCTTCTCCACTACATCCTTCATGGCCATTCTGTGCAATTACTGACTGGTCAAGGCAAGCGACAACCACGCATTTACATATGAACATACTTAACAACTGTGAGGACACGCATACCTTCGTTTTGAATCAAAAGAGACGCTTACATCTTCAACAGTTTTACTACTTTCAAATGTCTCCTCCAGTCCAGTCGCAGCCTCCCCTGAAGCATCCTCATTCATGACGCTCGTGCTGTACAAGTACTGACTAGTCACAGCGACCGACAACAAAGCTTTTACATATGACAAATACTTAGCAGAGTTGATGACACGCATACCTTTCTTCGGTGTCAAATGAGGGTCCGACGACGTGATCAGTCTTATTAGTTTCCACGGTCTTCTCCACTACATTCGGCGCTTCCCCTGAACCATCCACATCCTTCACGGCCATTCTGTGCAATTACTGACTAGTCAAGGCAAGCGACGACTATGCGTTTACATATGAACATGCTTAAGAAATGTAATGACACGCATACCTTTGTTGTGGCTCAAATGAGGCACCAACATCGTCATAACTTGTATTAATTTCGACCGACTTCTCAATTGCAACAGCAGCCTCCCCTGATCCATCTTGTTTCTTTTCGGTACGCCTCCCCTGCTTGGTAGTATCCTCCGCATGATCACAACTTGCTTCTTCCAGAAATGACTCAACTACCTGATGTTTTCGAACCTTCACCAAACGTTTTATTTTTGTGGTACCTGCCTTTTTCTTCTCCAACCGCTTCAACTTCCTATTCAAATATTTTAAATCTGCATGTTGTGCTGAAGTTTTCTTTGTTAATTCACATATTTGTTTACATAGTTGATCACACTTTTCCACCAGTTTATTTAATATCAGCCCGCTGTCCTGTCTTCCAATTGTGTTAAGTCCTGACTGAGGCGAATATTCGAGGTGTGCAGACCTCATCTCTTGCCTACCATGAACAGAAAGATCCCCCATATTTTCCGCTTGGGTGGGTTCATCAGCAGAACTTGTTCCACTGGAAATTGATTCAGCTGAATTTTCATTGGTTTGGGATGTAGAAGGGAAACGTCCGAGTGTGTTTTTGGATTCAGAGGGACTTCCTGATCCTTCCCCCAAATTCTGAGACAGCAGCACCATGTGTGGGAACAATGGTGTTAGTGTCCCATCAAAATTATTGCCCTGTCTTCTCATGTGACTCATAAGTTTTTCAGTGTGACAAGGGACAGGGCAACTTTTTGAATGTTTGGGTGGTGTCTCAAAACGGTTGTCAATTAGCAGTTGTAAAAACCTTGGATAAATATAATATTTTGCATGCGTATCCAACAAGTTCTTGACTAAACCATCAAATATCATTTTGGATAAATTGAATTTCTTATTAAGAGCTACACAAATCAAAAAAGATGCTATGTTTGTACTAAACTCATTCCAGGAAGTTGTCTTTGGACTTAGACACTATATGGTATGGATCAAGAATTTCCATTGTGGGGAGAACAGTGGTTTAAAAAAAATTTAATTTTGGTCCTAATTCAACTCCATACCCCAAAAGCGGTAGTGTTTCAAAAATGGTATCATTATCTAAACACACAACACCGTCAGCATCATCTAGGAGAAGATCTCTCCTAATTGATGCCTCAGTAATAATTATCTGCATGCCATGTACGCTACCATGGATTTGTACTTCCTCACCAATAGTTTTAGTCTTTGCAGTAGACCAAAAATGCTTCATACAACAAACGTAGATAACAGGTTTGGCAGTGAGTGCATACCTAAGCGGGTGTGCATTCAGGAAATCAATAATTTGTTCAAACCCTGTAGCCTCCTTTGTTTTTTTCAAAAACACAATCATGTTGTGACTTCTAGCAAAATACTCCGGCGCCATTCTTGTTTATTTCGAACTTGATTGCAACTGAATGTTAGGGGTTTCCGAATGACGCTCTCTGTAGGTCTAAACTATGTCATGACCAAGCAGTTGTAACACTTGTAGCAGTTGTTACAATTTCTTTGCGTAGTTTTCGCTCTCTTTCTTTTTTTTTTCTTTTTTTTTATGATATAATAAGGATTATTAATTTAATAATTTAATACATAATACATAAATAAGCATGTAACTTAACACTTCATCTTCTTTCTATTATCGAGACACAAAATGTCAGACTACACACATTATTAGAAGAGTTATCTCTCTCTTTCCACACATCGACAACTTGGTGAGAAGCCCAAACAAGTACACACCCACATTATGACTTTTTTTTAACTAAATACGTTTTATTTGGGTACATGTAAATCGGTCTTTACTTTAGCAGTAAGTTTTTTTTTTATTTTTTTTTATTTTTTATTTTTATATTTTGCTTATTATTTTGTTTATTTATTTATTTATTTATTTTTTGTAACGTGACTTACTATATTGCACACAATTGAACAACTACGCAATAGAATACATACCAGTAACAGTCCACAAATATATACGACTAACATAAAAGGGATCAAATCCATAGGTTAACATAACATAGACAGAGTATAGAATATGAGACAAGTGACTAAAAAATATAACAAACGATCCCCTAACAAACAAAATCCACCAGCTCCAAAGTAAGCAATACATAGCACATCAAATCTCCATTGACTCCAACTTTTGGATGAAACCATTCAGGTCTTTAACACGGTCATGTTTCTTAAACAAAGAAAGAAGTAGTTTGGAACTCTCAGCCAGATCCTCATTTTGCATCCTTAGGAGGTGATTAATAGTTGCCAACGAACAATCCAAACCGCATAGAAGCTCGACTTCCGCTATCGTTAGCTGTCTACGGTTGACACGGGCCCTAATTTCAACAGCTTTCCTCCTTTGATCTGCTTCTTCACGTAAAGCAACATCCAATTCATCCCTATAGTACGCGATCGTAATCTCTTTTAGTAATTTATCACCTATAACCATGGCAGTAGACATTGTTAGACACTTAGACTAAACAATTTTGGGACACTTGTTATGTTTGTTTTTATAAGACTCTCACTAATAGAGATAAAAAAAATAAATAATAATAAGTCTTTTAGTTACATATATAATCAGCAAAAGCAACCGTTAGCGTCATACATTATCGAGACACAAAAAATTCTGACAAACAAGTTATGACATTTGTCTGTTTCCCATGGACAAGTGGATCACAACCCCAAATACGTACCCACCCACAATCTATTTTTATGACGAGTTTGCTAACTCTTTGCTAGCAAATGGTAGTTTGGGCAACTAAAATAGTGTACACATGGCAACTGCTACAGTACATATAGTACAGCGGTGATGTACGCAAAATGGCTGGTGGTTGAATGTTTTTTATTTGCATTTTAGTCAAATAAAAATTACTAATAGGTGTACTCAAGTGGTGACTAGTTGAATTTATTAAATATTGAGTTACTGAGGTTTGTCTCATACGCAAACAGTTTTATTGGGCAACAAGTTACAACGCAAACAGTTTTATTGGGCAACTAGTTACAGTTTTATTGGGCAACTAGTTACAAACGTTGGGCAATTTTTTTTAGTTAGCTGGCCGACTATTTGTGGCACACAGTCCAACTAATATTTTACATTCGACATGTACAATTCTTTCTACAATGGCCAACTGTAATATTGTACTGCACTTAATGTTTGTACCCTGTGCATATGTGAGTGTTTACTTTAATAATTTTAACGGCGTAAATATTCCAAATAAATGCTGCCTTGGTTAATAAAAAGATAAATTAAAATTGGTTATAACTGAGTCAATATAATTGCGTTGTTGTTATTACCTTCGACTACATTTATTCTATGATGGAACAAAACTATTTTATAGACCATCACTTATTCTAAGATCATCAACATGTTGAGTTTGACGTAAACACATAACGGCTTCAGGTTATCAGATGTGTAGAGTTACGTTGATTTGAGTTTATTATTTCGAACTTTATGTGACATTGCTAAACGTTAAAAAAATACGACACTAATTTTATGCTTGATTACTTAAATAAAATATCTGAAATTATAAAATGAAATGGTTGTATACATACAACTGCTAGATTTTTACTACCGCTAGTTATTTTAAATACTAAAACTAAGTTGGTTGTATACTTACAACTGCTGGTTATATTAACTACTGCTAGTGATAGAAGACAAGAACGAAATGATGACAGGTTTTTAAAAGTAAATTTTCCACTTTACACCAACTTTTGCACTTGACTACAACTGCAGAACTGCTAGTAAGTCATGTTTTTTGTAAAATTAGAGCCACTTGTTTAGTGGGCCACAGTTTTAGTTAATTGGCCATTCGGTTTCGTTCATCAGGCAACCTTTTTATGTTGTAATAATGATGCAATATGGGCATCTAAATGCCATATTTGGGCAATATGTCATGTACTATCGGGCAACCATAATTCTTAACCATTCCACTATAAATTCTAGACGTAACAGCATAAATGTAACATCTTGGTTACGGCTAGAACTTAGAAGCAGCATCTCATGGTTGGCACCAGAAAGTCAATTGCAACTGCTAGTTTTTCATTCATATTTTTTTAAACCCAACAAACATTCATAATAGTGCAACCATACATCTAATTATCTGACCTAAAAACAAAAGATGAAAAATCAAAAACAAGTAAAACAACGGAAATCCCCCAAAAAAAGAAATAAAAACTAATAATAATAAATAAAAAAAACCATCATCGTGAACTGCTCCACCCCATTTCAAACCAAGTTGTTAGAACCAGAGCTGTCTTCCCTATTTTCCTTTCATTTCCTTCCTGGCTTTAACTTGTTGAAACAAAATTTCAAGCCGGCTAATCCTGTTTTCCAGATCATAAGGGGGTTCAAACCCATGTTGTTGCTCCTCCTGGTTTTGCTGCACTGCCACATTTGTCTGCTCCACCCGAATTTCCTGATGATCCACCACCTGACTTTGAACCACCTCTGCACCATGTTGATCATCCTCCTCATCTCCAGCCTCCTCATCATCTTCATCTTCATCGTCCTCCTCTAGATCATTGATTCCGTAAACCTCATCCCATTAAAAGTCTTTTCTATGGAGCCAGTTCAAAATAATTTTCCTCATCCTCGTATCCACCTCCTTATAGGACCCAAATTCTGAAATGGGTTCCTCCCCGAAAGCATCAATAACCGCGTCAAACAACAAATAGTTGTTTAACACAAACGCGTACTCTTCTGCATCATTTTCAAAGTAACCATTTGCAGCCATTGATGTGGTCATTTTTGTAAGGGAATGCGTGTTATGTTTGTCCTGTTTTTTGGTATACAATCGATGCTATAAAAAGGTTGTAGATGTAAATGGACGGTTTTTTTTTATTATTTTTTTTTATTATTATTTTTTTGTGGTTTATTTTTTGGGTTAAGGGTTACCCAAAGTATTGTATATAGATGGATGGTTTCCAAGACTTTGGGCGGGAAAACGGACTAAAGCCACCAAAAAAAAATTAAGACAGGAATAAAGCTTCATCCAAAAGCTTGCAAATACTTGATCAAAAAACTAATCGTACGCATGATTTGTGGCCAAAATAAACTGAAAAAGTAAACATATTATTGGATTGGTGATTATGGTTTGAATTGATAATAAACTGAACACGAGGGTAAACAATCGGGTTCATTAATTTTGAGTCGAGGGAATAACTGTTTGCCCGTTGCTCGATAATAAATAGTACCTATTTTGTTGCGACTAGATATTCATTCGACTTGGAGCAACTTAAAGTTTAAAAAAAGTATAACAATTGTCGAATTACTACTTTTAAAAACAATTATTTTTATATTTTGTTAATGACGGAATAAGTAGTTTATAAGTGTTCGTGCCACAATTTTTGGATACAAAAAGGAACAAGCGAGGCCTAATGGAGTATTCGACACATGGCACCGATGAATTCGTTTTGGTATATCGTCAGTCAAAACTTTTAGATGTAATCTGGGCAACTAAATTTGTATTTGGGCTACCAAGTTAGTACTTTAGGCAACCTTTACATTTTTATAGAATATATTGTACAATGGGTCCTTAGCATTTATTGGTACTTTGGCCCAGACCTTTAGATGTACTATGGGCAACAACTTTTAGTGTCATGTGAGAACTTAATTTGTACATCAGGCAAACCTTCTAAACGCAATATGGGCAACTATAGGACATACTTGGTCAATATGTCTTGTACGTTGGGCAACCTTAAATGATATGCATATCATTTTAGGAGCATTTCCAATGCCATAACGCTCCTTCAACTGTTCTCAAAGTTCTTTGACAGTGTTACGTAGAGGTACAACTCATCTTGGCTACCTTGCGACACACTATTAGTGTGTTTATAGATTTTCACCAAATATAACCACACCCCAGTTTTCATGTGCTTATTTACTTGACTCAACACATAACATAAAAGTTTTATCAAAACAAAAAAACATCACCAAAAAAAATGAACTATGTTGCGAAATGCAAGGTGTTTATGCGGTATGAGAATCTTGTGTGTGGTGTTTTACTCCCAGTTGACATTAATTTTTCGAGTCTTGTGCGGTACATCAAGAAAAAGTTCAAAGTTAATGATGTAAACGAGATAACTCTAACATACAACATCACCTCAACCACAACGAACATACTTGACGACGATGACTTGGACTTTTTCAAAAGTATGGTTGATGGGTCGCAGTCAGAGGTGCAAACCATATGCATCAACCAAGTTAAAGAACCCGTTGTGGTAACCCAGTCATCTTGTTCCCCACACGTACATGTGGATCTTAATGATACGTTGTTACCTGAGCAAGATGCGAATACATGGCAACGAAACAAGTTAACTCATATACCGCACACACCCCAACCACCACCTATTGATAGCAGACTTGAAAGTAAAGATAGAGGTGTTATAAAAGTGAATGATAGATTTGATGATAAGGCAGAGTGCATATATGAGGTATCTTTGAAGTGCCTAAAAGAAGGGTATGAATTTTATGTTCATAAATCGTGCACTATTAGGTACGCAGTAAAATGCGTGCAGCCAAAATGTGATTGGCACATAAACTGTCGTAGGATTCCAAACTGTATCCAGTTTAGAATCACTGCAATTAATGACCGTCATGCGTGTTCCAAAATCTAGTTCAATCCAAATCATCGAAATGCTACAGCAAAAACCCTGTCTAAATTAATACGTCCGAAAATCACAGATGTTACACGCGTTTATAAGCCAAGGGACATTATCCATGATCTGAATATGGAGTTGAATATAGATGTTTCATACACAAAAGCTTGGAGGGGGAAACAATTGGCAGTGGAATCAACCCAGGGCTGTCCAAAGGCATCGTTTGCGCAGTTACCATACTACTGTCACAACCTAAAGCTCGAAAATGAGGGGACTGTTACACACATTGAGACAGACGATAAAAGACGTTTTAAGAACCTTTTTATTTCTTTCGGTGCTGCGGTAAGCTAATTGCCTTGAATGTTTTTAAATAAATCTTGTGTAATATATGATATGGTTTTCACACAAGTGTGTTGGTGAATAGGCATTGTTTTTAGTTTAGCATGCGGCTGTTTAGTAGTATATCTGCAACATCAACACAAAATGGAATATAAAAAACTATACATACATAAAACCAGAAAACAGTTACATACAACTAGTTTTTACTTGTCTTATATAGTTGAGAATCCTAGCAAAGTATCTTACAATTTATGTCAGATAAGCACAAAAACATTCGGAATTGGATCTACTGATGTTGATACTATTGTTTGTTTCACAGCACACCTGTCAGTAGAAACATAAATCAAATTATTTGACATTAATTTACTTACCAATGCATTACAATAGTATACAAAGTTCACTTAAATACATGCTTTATGATGATTTTACCTTGATATAAAATGTGTTTGTTATCCGGTATGTAATCGCATTTATATTTTACAGATTAAGAGTTTCCTATGCTATATGCGACCCCTGATCATAATCGACGCGGCACATCTTAAAGGGCCCTACGTAGGGACAAACCTGGTAGCCGTGGGAATGGACGGAAACAATCAAATTATACCGATTGCCACCGTTGTTTCTCAAGGTGAGAGTGGTGAATCATGGACATGGTTTTTGACAAACCTGAAAGAATCCATAGGGGAAGTTGCTAATTTGGCAATTATATCTGACAAACATCATGCAATAGCCCTAGCATGTAAAAATGTTTTTCCAAATGCCTTTCACGGGTATTGTTGTCTCCATTTGATGTTGAATACACGTATGCAAAGCGATAGCCTAAAGCGTTTATACTGGAAGACGTGCAAAGCTTACACAACGGGTGAATTTGCACACCTAATGTGTGAGATTCTCGCAGCACGACCGATAGCTCACAAAAAACTAGTTGCAGCAGGTATTGAAAAATGGCCAAGGGCACATTGCCCTGCAAACAGGTACAACTACCTGACCTCAAACAGTGTGGAATCGATCAATGCTTTAACAAAGGATGTGCGCAAGATCCCAATAACGATGTTGATGGAATGGTTTAGAGGTGTTCTTCAAAAATGGTATTACGAACGGCGAGAAAAACATGCAGGTGGAGCATATTTTGTTATTATTAGATAGTTTATTGAGCAATAATTAAGCAGTCTAATTCAGTAATGTGTTAATATGTGTAAATGCTAGATGCACCGGATGACGAACTTACAGACTGGGCGACCGCCAAAGTGAAAGACAGAATGGTAAAAAGTGCAAAGTGGAAGGTTTTGGGAATACTAAAGGACAAAGTGTATGAAGTACACGACACAAAACAACACCATGTTGTTGATTTGGTAAACGGTGAATGCATTTGTTGCAAATGGCAGCTTTCAGGCTTGCCGTGCGGACATGTTTGTGCTGTAGGTAGATATGCAGGCCTGACCAGTGTTAAGAAGTTGGCAAAAGCTTGGTTTTATAATACAACTATTAAAGCGACGTACCAAGACATCATCTACCCATTAAAAGATTTGACGCTGTGGGACACTGAAGTGAACTTAGAGGTTGTGTTGCCCCCTGTTATCGGTAAGCGTAATTCAGGCAGGCCTAAAAATAAAGACCGAATACCATCTCAAGGTGAGGCGCCTAAGAGCAACTATTGTGGAAGGTGTGGCACAAAAGGCCACAACCGCGTAACATGTAGAGTAGCTTTGGTGAAAAGAAAAGTAAGTATTTGTTCAGCTTTACAAAAAAAACTTTAAGGTTATGTTGTTAACTGGCAACTAACCTGTATTGGCACACTTGTACAGAGACTGGTTGGCTACAAACGAAAGGCTAAGCCAGGTACAACAGGTGCAAAAAAAAGGCTCGTAAGATGGGTGAATCATCTCAGTTAACTAGCAACAGCCAAAGCGAGGCAAACGGAGACCCTAATGATGGGGTGATTAATGCAGCGAATCACATCAACTCAAGTCAAACCACTGAACAACCAAGCTCGTCCGCTCCACACATCAGTCTTCCATCCGATTTCCTTACTCCAAACAGCTTTTTAAAGTAAGCGGGAACATGGTTTTTAATAATGCATTCACTGCTTCAGTCCTACTATATTGTGTTTTGTGTAAGGTAAACGTTTGTGTGTATTTGGGTTTGTAATAACGGATGGATTGTAAAGTATTACTTATTTGTGTCATGCGGTTGCTAGCTAATAGGGGTCGTGCATCTGTGTGGTATGTACATGTTCATTGAATATAAAAACACAGTCTATAAACGTACCAAAACCATCATTCAGCCATCCAGGACCTCCATCATATTCGCTTTCCCGTTCTGTATGGCCCGCCTGTAAGTGGTTATAGAAACCCTTTTCCCACTTCTTGACACACCCTCTTGCTCAAAAACTGGTTCTTTTCCCTTGGCAGTCCCATGACCTGGCTTAATTTTATGTACATCCTCATAAAAGGGTATCTCTTTTCCTTTGGCGGAAGCATTTCCAGCTCGGAGTTCCACACCTTCCTCTTGCAACCATTTTTCAGTTTGTTGTGCACTACCCCCTTTTTCTCTGATCTCAAACCCTGTATCAGTTTTCCTTATAGACACACGGGTTGTTAGCTTCCTTTTTTTGAACGGTGCTGCACTAGCGCATCGCATGCCAGCGTCCTCTTCTTGCCAAACCATGTTTTTTAAATAAAATTGTGACAAAGGCTGTTGCTTGTGCAGAACGTAGAGGTCCATTGATCGAGTCTCCTCCGCAATGTCATACATTCGCCGAACGTCATTGTCTGTGTGCAACAAAGTTAAACCATCTTTGAGTGACTTGTTTAGTGCACCATAAAATAAAGCCCATCCCCCCCCCCCCCCCCAATATCATCGAAAACATGATCAAGCACCCTTGTAAATGCACCCCTACTTGAGCTAAAACACCATACATCAGCAAGGAGACCACCTACATAGCGGAGTGGCTGAAATTGAAACTTCCCGCTGTGGTGAACTTTAAATATGACTTCTTTGGTTTCCGCCATGTCTTATAAAACATAAATACTAATAAAAATTAAAAGCAACTACTAGACTTAAAGGGGTATATTGACCATACCTATAAAACATAAACCCTAATAACAAATACAATAACTTTGAATTAAAGAATAATTTAATAATAGAATATAAAATATAAAGCTGCACAAATATTTATATTCATATATAAATATATTAACCAATATGAACGAATAAGGTAACAAAGTACATAATGGATAGTACAACAAACCTGGACTTTTTCCTAAAATTAGATGAAAAGGACACCGATGATTTTTCAATGAAAATGACCTAGGGTATAAAGCAGGAATGTTGGGATGTTGATGGTCGGGACCATAAGGATAAGTGATGTGTGGGGTAAAAATGTTTAAGTGTTTGTCATGGTAGGTCCCTCTACTTTTTACAACAAATATAAGCTGAATATGTCTTTATAAAGTTTTGTTTGGCCAAAAAATGATACAGTTATAAAAGCCTAAAAGGTACTTTTTGCAACTTTTATAAACTCCCCACCACCTAATTTGTCGGTCAACATTTTCCTACATTTCCACAAACTTGTTAATTAAAAACCTATTTATCATGAGTTCCAGAACTTCAGCTACAACCCGGCTAATTGGTGGCAAAGTTGAATACTTTTGCAGATGCAGTCTTCGTCTACCAGTGAAGACGTCAACAACAAGGGCAAACCATGGGAAGCGTTTCGTAAAATGCTCTATTTGTGATGTGTATCAGTTTTTGGATGATGATCTACCTACTGAATACTATAAAGATCTGGTGTATGGGTTCTTTGAAAAGGAGAAAAGATCGAAGAAGTCGGTGGATATTGAACACTTGGTTGATACTCTTGCTTTGGACAAGTCAATCTTGGACAAAGAGTTGACTGATGCAAAGTCAAAGTTGAAGCTGTATGATAGGTTGTTTTTCATTATGTTAGGATCTTTGTCGGTTACTTATGTTGGACTTGGTATTTTAATAGGCAAGTAATGTAATGGAATAGATATAAATGTTTAATTATATATGTAATTTACTTTTGGAGAAGTTGCAAGTTTTTATGTTCAGTGTTAAATTGTAAAGCCCACCGGAACAGCAAAATATATACGACACAAATTACCTTTACATAATGTAAGCAACAACATAGATCACATAAAATGGATACCCCTAAGTAACAGATTCATGTGTAGATCTTTTGAATACATAATCAAGACTGTACAGTGTTGCATTTCATAAAGTAGAAAAAATCTTAAACTAGTTTACCGGATTTTGTGATTTGTTATAGTTGTTTCTGTAAGTATACAAAGGGTTTAATTGAATATGATCACGAGTGTTGCGAATAGCACAAATTCATGATAATGTTGTAACTGCTGCTCTCGTTGGTTGCTGCTGCTGTTTATAAAGGTAGTCATGGTGATGCAATATAATGCAAAACATATGACACGTATATTAGGCCGTCAGAATGAATACTTAAAACTGCTATTGCACGTTAGTACTGCTAGTGCTGAAGACCAAGTAACATAAACATGTTGTTAGTAAATAGTGGGTAAATGCACACAGTTGATAAACAATATGAAGAAAATGTATAATCAAGCTGTAAAATTGTCAAATACATTTTTTGGGTGCCTTTCTTTAAAGTCATAGTGGGTAAACACAAACAAGTCTAGATAGAGCACACTATACCAGGAAGAGATAGTTACAATGCACGTGGCCAATGCATAGACGTTGCCTTACAAAAACGCCTAGACTAGACTATCTTTTTTGACTTTAAAGTAATGTTAACACAAGTGCCTGTAATCGTTAACAACACAATTAGCATGCTGCATAACAATACCTACACTCCAACCTTTCGTTCCTTAAATACCAAGTTGGTTTTAATCCCGAACATCCTCGACGCCGATCTCTTGTTAGAGCCTTCAAATGCCTCAACATCTTGATCTTACGTGAACCCCTTCTTGGTGTTTCAAAGCATAGCCTCCTTGCATACGGTTTCCTCGAAACCTTATGTCGATAACTGGGCTTAACACAACTCCCTACTTGACGTGGAACGGAAGAAGATCCTGCATCCAACAAAACCTGATTTTGAAGAGAATTTGTCGGTACATTCTTTAAAGTGGCATCATCGTATTCGATAACCCGTTGCACCCGTTTATATGGTGGGGAAGTAGACCACCCAACATCCATTGCTACATAACCCACAAATCCCCCATAGTACCATTCATCGTCACTGAACTCAATGGCGTCATCAACATTTTCGCTATGCAAAAAATCCATGAAAAGATTCTTTCCTTGGAATTCAATTCCTTTATGTCTAGGTTGGGAAGGAGGGGTTCTTAGGGGAGGTAAACGCCCTTCTTCCTCCTCCCATGTAACAATATCAGAGTAAGACTTAGATGTAGCAAGTTGCACAAGTTTATCATGTATTGCAAGCTTTGCATGCGTTTCCTTATCAAAAAGATTAAAAGTTAGGTTAGGATAATAGAAACATGCTAAGTTAACAGGTTTATGTGAAACGTACAAGCCGATTAATCCATATTCATCAGCAAGTTCATACATCCTTTTAACATCATTATCACATTCAACAATTGTCAAACCAGTAGAAAGAACAAATCTTGGCGTGCAAAAATATAAAGCCCGTATCTCACACTCAAGCTTGTAGGCCAACAAGTCAAGCATTTGCTTAAAGTTCATCCTTGTGGAGTTACTAAACCTTAGTGAAAGGGTTCGGCCAAACGCATAACTTAAATTGGGCAACCGAATGAAGGTACCATCGTACTGAATCTCAAACACAGGATACGCAGCTACAGACCCTGGCATCCTATAATAAAGGTATATAAATGTACATAAAAAAGAATAGCAAGTATGGTAAAAAAATATAGTCAAGGCAAGTCTCAGAACCACGAGGTAACATATAAACATTTTTAGGAAGGGTGATGGTATTCATACCTTAGTTTGAGATCAAATAAGGCAACTGAAGGCTTAGTAGCATTTTTTGATGAAAGAGATTGTTTGGAGAAAGGCATCCTGACTAGTGTACAAATGTGATCTTGATCAACATTTGCTATATATTAGCAAAGGTAGTTTTATTTCACTATTAACAATGTACTTATATATTATATGAGACTTATGATCCATTGATTTTGATACAGAAATAGTAATGGGGTAAATGTTATTTTATTTTGTTAAACGTTTTTATGTCTAGCGTGTTTGTGTAATAATGTTGGTGTTAATGTGTGAATGAATCTGCCAATGGATGAGGCATCATATATGTTTGATTGTAAAATGTATTTGATAGAATATCGTATATTGAAAACTGATAGTGCATGAAAAAACAACGAAAGTGCTGTTGGAGATAAGTTAAAAACTGTTGACACAAAGGATAAAATCTAACTCTATAAAAAAACCGAATCATGTTCTCGCGATAAGCTAGCGCAACGTCAGCAGGATCATCAACTTGCAACCATTGACAATGTGCCAATCGACATAAAAACGTTTGCTTACTCTAGAACAACTGGTAGTTTGGCCTGTCAATAACCGAGATTGTTAAAATACATACAGGGTTGCTCTTGTTGGAGGGTTGTCAAAAATGTTAATATTGTATACTCCAATTAAGTAAGTTATACATAAACTACAGTTGTTTGTTCAAGAAGGATTAAAAATAATACGTCGTATATATAGTGTTGTTAACTGAATATTTGTCCAAAAGTATTATATGTTTGTTATGCGTCATACGTATAAATTCGACCATTTGACAATTGCTTCGCAATTAATTTTTATAATACATTTCATTTCATTACATTAAGCGATAAAAAAAGAGAGTAACGAAGAAACAACATTGATGATGAGTCCAAAACAAAAAAAAAAGATTATTATGACAGAACTTGAGAGAGAGCACATAACAAGCTAGGAGTATAGGTTTAATATTTTTTGCGCATCATGGCCAGAAAGGAGCTTTTCTTGAGAACTTGCAGCTGCGTGTCAGTGATGAGCCTCATCAGCGTCCTGTTTTTCTCTAGCTCCTCATCCTGGATTTCACACAGCATTTCCATACAAGCACTTGAAACAGTGGAGCCAACAAAACACTCCAACTGCTTGATCTGCTCACCCCGCACAGTGCATCGACAAGTTAGCTCCATCACCGTTGCATGCATGTCACTAATGAACTTTAGATCACATCCATTGTCACGCACAAAGACAATATTAGCCATGTCGTAAAGATAGGTATCCATTTATGTTGTAGTAAATGCTGTTGTGGGTAGTGTCTGTCACTTCACAAAAGTAGTTTGAAAATATATTAGATCGTGTCTGTTTATATAAGCAAAATGGGGTGTGTGGGGTGACACGGAATTTATTTTCAATTAAATAAACTCAATATAAGTAAATGTGGATAGTCAACTGGTCAATAGTTGCGTCTTGTCAAGTAATTAAAAATGCACATTAAGCCAAATGCAATTAATGAAACTTCTGTAGTACTCATACGCTTCCTGGCCCAAAGATAACAATTTTTGGGCAACTAAACCATTTGGGGGCAACTAAACTAGTTAGCCTGTTGTTTACTTGCAATTCAAACAAATGTTTTAGTAAGGTATGCCACGTGGTCCATAACATTATGATGTGTATGCCTTAGGAAAAATATTATTTACCCTTGTTGTTAACATACAAATGGTATTATTAGGTGTACATTTACTTTATATTTTTCTGTAACAATATACAATTATAATATAACAAACAATTTATGTCATGAACTCCAAGTATGTGTGCACTTGGCTGTGGTTTATTCAGTATTGCATGGTTATTTTGAAATAACCCAAATCGGGGATGCACAAAAGTAGGACAAACTTTAATAATGAGGAAAACACGTTCTGAAATGATGGTGTTGCCCAGTGTCATGTACTTGAACTGTTTATGTCCATTAATTATAAAGTTTACGTATTCCCATAAAAGGTGGAATTAAAGAAATCCTTCAAATCTATGCATCATCACATTCAGTTAACATAGACTTTGCAGCCGTAGCCTTGGTCAAAGGATGGGAGTGTCAGTGATGTTGCCACTGCTGGTTTGCGCTATCCACTGCCAGTAATGGTAAATACACTGCTAGTGCAGTTGTGGTGAATATGGAAACAACAGGGGCTTTTGTGAAACATTTTTCTTGTACAGTACTTATTCCTCAATTCACTGCCGATCAATTAATTGATCTTTTAAACACTCCCAATTAGCGCTGAACAGAAACCCTAACCGCTCCCAACTATAATTTTACAACTCCCATATCACACTAACTTTCAACGTACAATGGCAACTAAATATTCCAAAACCCACAACTTAGTCGCCTACCTAGTCAAGAACGACCATTCTGAAGGTTTTCATGAGATGATTGATTTCATCAAACATAGTCCCATACACTATGCATTAACTGTAGAACCCGTCATTGTTAAAGCTTATATACGGCAGTTTTGGAGGAATGCTGAAATTCAACAAAGAGGTGGAAAAGAGGTTATTAGGGCGGTTGTTGATAAAATGGAGATTCTGATCACAGAGGAGGTGATTAGAGGCGTTTTGAAGCTTCAGGATGCCAAAGGAGTTGTTAATCTGTCTGATGCTGAAATATTAGAAGGTTTAGAAAGAATGGGTCATGAGAGAAAAGGGGATCGTATAAAGTTTCACAAAGGTATGTTTTCTCCGCAATGGAAGTTTTTAATCCATACCTTGCTCAAGTGTGTAACCAATAGAAAAACTGGATTTGATGAGTTTCCCTCAAAGATTGCAACTGCTGTCATCTGTTTATCTCAAGAAAGGGTTTTTAACTGGTCTCGAATGATTTTTGAGGGTTTTCAAAAGAACATCAAAGAACAGGGCAAATACTACCTCTATCCTAGGTTTGTTCAATTGATAGCAGAAAGTCAAATAACAGAACCCATTCCCCATAAGAAAAAATATGACGTTTTACATATGCTTCCTAGGATGTTTGCCCATATGAGGAAAAAGAGTCGAAATTTTACAGGAACCATAACACCTTTGTTTCCTCACATGCTAAATCTGCCACAACTTATAGAGGAGGAAAATCCACAACCCATTCTATTCACTGATGAACAACCTGCCACCACTTCCAAAACCAATTCCAAACCCTTACCTTCAACATCTGCTGAGGCTGGTGGTAGTGGTGAAGGACATGAGGGTGTAACAGGTGTGGGAGGTGACATGAGTGGAAGGGGTGAAAGACATGAGGGTGTAACTACTGTTTCTGGCGTAGATGTTGACCAGGTAAGTGAAAACTCAAGTAAGACCCAACCACAGCCAACTCCTAATGTGGAGAGTTCGCTCGAGCTCAACACAGGTGGAGGAATCCCCAGCCAACTGGGTAACTTGGGGTTCATGGATACGGAGGCTCGGTCGGATGCCATGGTAGTCACATCCTACGATTCACCTCTCGGAGTAGGTCACACATATCGGAGTGATGAGGATAGACGTGAAACTGAACATGAATTAACGGGTAATGATACTTTTGTGCATAATGACAATTCCCAGTGTACACCTCTCGGACCAGATAACACATGTCGAAGTTGTGAGGATACAATGGAACTTTTAAAGGAATTGACGGATAAATGTAGCAACATGGAGTCTAAAATGTCTGGTCTTGAGGAATTGACAACCTCTCTTACTGGAACTATTAAAAGGTACAAGCACAGGCTGAATGTTTTAGAGAGAATGAGAAGACCAGGGATTGCTGCATATAGAAGAGTCAAAAGGATGGGAAAGAAGGCTAGCTCCTCAAAGGATCAGAGTTTGGAGGATGCATCCAAACAGGGGAGGAGTAAAAGCATAGATTCAGGGGAGGATAGTCGTGCTAATCGAGATGGTTATCTGTTGACTGACATGGAAGGAAAGGCTGCAGCGATAAATGATGCTTTGAAAGCTACTTGTGCAGAAAAAGAGAAGGAAGTGGTGCAGGCAACAAACATTGCCTATGTTGCTGCATCCACTGCTTCTAAAGAAGAAGCCACTGCTGGAACCACCTCTAAGGTAATTATAACAACTGTTACTGCAGATATTCCCATTGCTATCACAACCACTGCTACTACAATCACAACCACTGTTACGTCACCACCAAGATCAAAAAAGCTGAAAAGGAGGTTGCCATTCAACCGGTAAACCAAAAGCAATCTTTACCAATCCCTGAACCTATCGTTGCACCCATTCCTGCTACAATTAAACCTTATGCACCTAAACCCTTGGGGAGTTTGAAGATTGGTGAGCCTGTGAAGTCAGTTGTTGGTCAACCAGATATTGGAAAGGGTAAAGGAATTGCATAAACAGTTTTGAAGTTTAAAAGTAGAGATGAGCAGGAGGCTTATGATAGAGAACAAGCTGAAAGAGTACATCTGGAACTAAATGCTGATGTTATTAATAGGGAAAAGAAAAAGCAAGAAGAGGAGGAAGCTTCTCAGAAACTGATTGAAAAATTGAAAAATGAAGGACAAGTGTTCCAAGGATCAGAGGAAGCTGATACTCAAGATGAACTTGCTGAAAAGAAAAAGCAAGAAGAACTGTAGATTGCAAGCTTTATGGAGGGTAAAAGGCTGGATAGGATGGGAGATCAAATTTCCACTGTTCAACCTACAAGACTTAGAGAAAAGACTCTAGAGTTCAGCTATGTACCAACAGATGAAGAGATTGAGTTCTTGATCAAAAATGATCCAGTGATCAAGAAGAAAGCAATTGAGCTAGTTGCTGATAAGACTTTAACTGAAGATCAAAGAACTGCACAGTTAAAGGACTTTGTCCAGATGAAGAACAATCAAGCACTTCAAGATGTTGTTGCTTCAGTCAAGAAAGGCCAAAAGAAATCAAGACAACCAACAAAGGCACAAGTAATTTCAATGATGAAAGATTATTGTTGCAAGGTTGGTGGTTGGAAAAGACATCAATTTAAAGGAATGTCTGATGATAAAGTTGAAAGTATATACTACAGAGTTCAAAGACAAGATAAAGATTTTATTCCAATGGACTCTGAAGAAGAATCAAGAAGGTATTCCAACTGAGAAGTTCACTGAAGAACAACTGACTGAGATGATTGTAAAAGAAGAAAAAGATTTCTACCCTGAACCACTTCAAGTCAGACATCCTATCATTGATTGGGAAGTATTTACTGCCAGCAATTATGCTCCAACATGGAAGATTACAAGGCTGGGTGGTAAAACTTCATCATTCACTCAGTTTGAAGATCTCATAAAAGCTTTTGACAAATATGATCTTGACACACTATGGAGGTTAGTTCCAGAAAGGTTTAATGTTGAAGATCCCAAAGATATGAAGGAGATGCAGTTGTGGGTTAATCTTAAAAGGCTCTATGATACAAGTGATGATTTCTGGAAATTCTCATGTTCATGTGCCGGTACTAAATGGTATTATTATGATTCATGTGAAGTTCATCAGGTTTCTACAACAAATTGAGTAGATGCATTCATGCTTGCTGAGAAAGAATATCCACTCAGAGTTGGAACTCTCACTGCGATGCTATGTACAAGCATCAGAGTTCATGAAGATAGTGAGAAAGTCAGAGCATTGTTACTCAGACTTCAAGATCAATGTTCAAGAAGTATTCAAGCATTGAGAAGAAGATGAACTATTTGAAAGAATTCGCCAAATCCTTTCAGAATATGAAGATTGAAGATTGTTACTGGATATCAAGTTTGCGGGAGGATTGTTGGGTTTTTGGTTATGGTTATGAGGATAGAGTGACTGCTCAAGGTATACCACTGCTAGTTTGTTTGAACAACTGGTAGTATTCTGTAGGTCGGGTTAAGTTGTAATGTTCTAGAAGTGGTGATGGTTGTTAGGATCGTCTAGAATACTGCTGGAGTTTGACAAATACTAGAGTTATTGATAACTGATGCTTATGTTTTAGTAGATTGTATTGAAAAAAAAATTAAATAAAAATAAACAAAACAACCACAAACATATTAGGATGCAACATCGGCTGATAATGTCTTGAAAAACAACAGTTTAAATACGATCGTGTGAAATATTTAAAATACTGTGTATCATAAAAAAACAACACATAGTGAGATAAGACACCATTTTTTAAGGGATATGTAATTCAAGTGATAAACTGAAAGTGGAAGTTGATACTGCCAGTCATGAAGACCAAGCAATAAAAGGTTACAGATGCATGTACAGTGCTAATTTTAAGTAAACAGTGCTGAGCAGGGTTACAAATGCTTGTATGACGGTCACAAAAGTTTTATTGTAAATATGTTAGAATGTATAGGATGGTGCAAAACTAAGCTTTAGCATAATCTGTAGTTATAAGTTCAAAGTTAAGGGATAAGGTTAACAACCTAGCATTTATTAGGCAGTTAATGCTTTTAAATGCGGTTAGGTAGAGGCTTTCTTTTATAGTGACAGGCAGTCATAAACAGACGCACATTAAAACTGCTTTTACACACACATATCAGCAAAACCCTAATAAAAATGGCTAAAGAAAAAGGTAGTGGGTTTTTGGTTTCTGTAAATCTTATTTTTCTAATGCTAAGCTTGGTTTCACGCATCTTTAAAGACTTTGTTTATTTTGCAGATATCATAACAATCTCTTCTGATTCAAGCATGACAGTGTCCTCAAGCAGTTCAGATACAATGCAGCCATGTAATCCATGGGCTTCATATTTCCCAAACGTTGAAACCTCTAAAACTGATTCAAGCTCTATATCCACCTATTTGTCTACCTACAGCTCAAGTGACTATTCTGACAGACCCGATGTGGTAGCTTACCGCAACAGTCTGTTGAAAAGGGCAACGTTTATGAGTTTCGTGGAAAAAAAGGCTTCAGTTAGTCATGCCGAATGTCGGAACCTCTCGGGTAAAACGATTCAGGTAATAGGACTTGCAAATAAACAAACATGGGCTGATATTAAAGAGAAGAAAATTGGCATAAATAATCCCCCCACAGTCGCATGAACGGCTGACAAAGGCAAAGGCAAAGGGAAAATAAAAATGGCTTACAAGTAACATCTGGTTACCTTATCTACTGGTTTGTTGATGTACTAAAACAATTGGAATGGTTGTTATCTGTTTAATCTATAATATGTGCACCTGAAATCTGCTGTGACTATTTGTGCAGATCTTTTTAGTATTTATGCATATGCCTTGAGTTAAATAGGTGGAAATGGAAAATTCACTTTTCTGTGTATGTTAACTTTTTTATCTATAAACAAGTAATAAATAACCACAAAGTTTAACAGGATTACCTTTGAAAAAAGGTTCAGGTTTGGATGATTAACCCACCAAACATGACATTTTTAACAGGACATTTTTTAATAACAATAAACAAAATTAAGGCGACCATAGAAGGAATCTATACCAACGTATTATAGACTACATAATTACGAATCAGACAGACATAAAAAAGAACAATGGATTGTAGAATGGAATTAAAACGTGTGTAACATCGGCATTAATCGAATAACAACAACGATTCATTATAACATGGATCGAATAACAATAATCGACTTAAAATGTACCATACTTTGCCACCTTATTGGAACAAAAAGATTGAGAAATTGAATGTGGTTTTCTTGTTGTACAAAAATGTAACGAACGGAAATAATTGGTTGCAATGAACATTGTACGTTACGAGCAAGAGAGGTGTCGACGCAGCAGACTGTTTCATTTGTGAAAAGATTAACTAGGAATGCTTTTATGCAAGAAGCAAAAAACATCGAGAGTGAAGAAGACGAATGCTGAAGACGAGTGAGTATTGGATTTTAATTTAAATTCACTGTACTTTCACTATTCACATATCTACTTTTTATGCAACGTAAAATGACCAAAAAACCCTTTTTAAAAAATACGGTTGCCCACCGACTTTTGGTTGCCCAAAAAACAATACCTTACACATACGGGACACTTGTCGCACTATGGTTGAGTTGCCCAATAAGAGCGGTTGCCCTCGGTCTAGTTTAAAATTTAAAATAAAAGTGGTCTATAAAGTGATATGCACTAGGGCGCGCGGTCTATTTGTGTGATTTTCCCTTTATTTATTTACAAGTTTGCACGCGTAACAATTCATGATTAAGGTTAAACAAGGCTTAGGCGTAGAAATGGCAGCTTATGCGTAAACAGGAGAGGTATACGCGTAAACGAAAGCTTATGCGTAGGATCCTGACTTACGCGTAAGAAGTATTACGCGTAGGAAAAGGGGACCTTATGCGTAGAGCTTACGCGTAAGCGTATATAAAACCTTACGCGTAAGGCTTACTCATAAGAGTAGACCTTATGCGTAGAGGTCACTGTTTACGCATATCCTTCACAGGATATGCGTAGTCCCTTATGTAGAACCTTACGCGTAACAGCTACGCGTAAGATTACTCTTAGGCATAACTCTCTACGCGTAAGGTGATCCTTATGCGTAGTTTGCTAGTAACCTTGATTCTGATTTTTACGTGTAGCAAACCTGAAATAATAATCATCATAGCATCAAATTTAACATTAACATTCATTTATTTTTCAGATCATAGCATGAAAATGCATTAAACATTTACGTGTAAGAACAGTTTATGCGTAAAACTAAACCCTAGGTTTCAAAGATTACGCCTAAGAAATCTAGCCATAGGATTTGCACCAAACTGATTCTGGGAGGTCTTAGATGCCTAATGAGATGTTTTGTTCAAGTTTTAACATCAAACATGCCATAGATCAAAAATACCCAAACCGTATGAACATAATCCCTAAATTCCAATTAATGAATCATTAGTGTTACTGGGTGATATCTGGGCCTAGATATGATCAATTCAACTTGACAACAACCCCCTACAACAATCTTTTTCACCAAAACGTTCTCATTTGAAAACACCCAAATTAACGCATAAACCCTAGTTTTTCAAAATCAATCAATACGTGTTTCTGGGTGCGTTTTGAGTATAAAAATGTTATCAATGATGTTGTAGAAACGTTTTGACACAAAAAAATGATCATGTGTTCATACGCATATGCGTAGAACACAAAAATCACTAAACCTCACGTTTTAACCGTTGGATTAATGAAAGATTCAAAACCATTGTTTAAAAACGTGTTCCAAACACAGAATCACTTACAGATTGATGATCAAAACTTCGGATTAGTGAAACGATTTTGGATCGTGGATGAGATTAGTTGAGATATTAAATGTGAGAATTAAATGTGTTTGGTGGAAAGTTTTAATAAAAATAACTTTAACCTTTTGACAGTTTTGGTCCCTCCACCTTAACATTTTACATCCAATGCCCACAACTTCCATTTTGGTTTCCAAATGAATGATTTTAGGAAAGAATTTTTGACGACACTCCCCCTTGACTTAAGAAATATTGAAATTTTATAAATTTGAGTCCGAGGAGTGTCAGAAAACCAGAAATGTGACCACCATTATTAAAGAAACAACCGGGATAAGATAACATGCAAATACAAGGTTTTATGAAACTGAAAAATATTTGCTTTCTCCCCCTCAACACTTGATCAGAAAAATACTAAATTTTGAAAGATTTGAGTGTTAACGGAAGATTTGTACTTGCCATGTTAAAAGAAATATAGATAGAAGAATATTTTTGTTGTTTTATAAGGTTTTATATTTTTGTATTTTGTTTTTGAAAAATATTTACAAAAGATTTTGGTGTTTGACTGGTTTTTAAGAATGTTTTAAGAGTTCATCCAGTTCCTCTTGAGTCAAACACCGCATACCAATCCGGTAGACCAACTCATTAAACCTAGCAGGAGCTAAGGCTTTGGTGAGAAGATCTGCCAATTGGTATTCTGTACCCACAAAATATAATTCAACAGTACCCTGTTCCACGTGGTCCTTGATGAAATGATAGCGAAGATCGATGTGCATTGATTTCGAGTGTTGAACTGAGTTGCACGAGATCGCAATAGCACTCCGATTGTCGCAGTACATCGGGATTCTGTCAAATACATAACCATAGTCCTTGAGTTGTGTTCTCATCCAAATGACTTGAGCACAACACGCTGACATGGCTACATATTATGCTTCAGTTGAGGACAGCGATGTACAATCCTGTTTCTTCTATTGCCATGACACCAGTTTATCACCAAGAAATTGTAATGCTCCTGAAGTACTTTTCCGTGAATCTAAGCATCCTGCGTGATCAGCGTCTGAAAAAGCTATTAGTTCAAAACCAGAATCCTTCGGATACCAGATCCCCAAGTTAATGGTTCCCTTGATGTATCGGAGGATTCTTTTTGCCTCAGAGAGGTGGGTTTCAGTTGGTCTTGACTGATAACAGGAGCAAAGATATACAGCAAAAACAATATCAGGTCTGCTAGCCGTTAGATACATGAGAGACCCAATAATACTACGGTATTTTGTAGGGTCAACCAGTTTCCCATGCAAATCAGCGTCCAGCTTCTTGGTATGTGACATTGGTGTGGCATAAGTATCACAGGTATTCATTCCAAATTTGTTTAGAATTTCAAGGGCATATTTGGACTGACTCAAGAAAATACCACGGGGTGATTGATGAACTTGCAGTCCTAGAAAGAATTTAAGTTCACCCATCATGGACATTTCAAAATGTTTCTTCATTAGTTTTGCAAAAGCGATTGAGTACTTTTTATGTGTTGACCCAAAAATGATGTCATCCATGTAAATTTGAAGAATTAAAATATGTTCCCCGTGATATTGTATGAAAAGAGTTAGGTCGACCGAACCTTTGGTAAAATTATTGGCAATGAGGAAGGATGATAACTTATCGTACCACGTCCGAGGAGCTTGTTTGAGACCATACAGAGCTTTGTTTAGTTTGTAGACATGGTTCGGGAACGCGGGATCAACGAATCCTTCTGGCTGGCTGACATAAACCGTTTCTTTCAGCTGTCCATTAAGAAAAGCAGTTTTGACGTCCATCTGAAAGACTGCTATGTTCATATAAGCCGCGAACGCGAGAAAAATCCGAACAGCCTAAAGACGAGCAACCGGAGCAAATGATTCTTCAAAGTCAATACCCTCTTCCTGTCTATAACCCTTAGCCACCAGACGTGACTTGTTTCTGATTACGTTCCCTTCAGCATCCAATTTGTTCTTCCAAATCCATTTGAGACCAATGACGTAGACCCCTGTTGGTCTTTCAACCAGTTCCCATACTTCAAGACGTTTGAATTGGCTGAGTTCTTCTTGCATGGATTCAATCCAGTTGTCTTTTGTCATTGCGTCTTTAATGTTTTTAGGCTCAGATTGGCAGACAGTGAGTGCATAAATGCAATGTTCACCATCTGTGTGAAGACGTTGTCTTGTAACTACTGGTTGATTTGGGTTGCCAATAATGTTCTCTAGAGGATGGTCTTTTGTCCAACGATGTGTGGAAGGTTGATGTTGATATACATTATGCAGATTTTGAGGATTCAAATGGTTTGTTGATGATTCCGCGACATCAGGTGAATCAGTTTCATTTGCAAACGGGTTGAAGAACGCATTTGGATCAAAACCTGCAGGTGGGGGTACTTCATTAAGAACATCATCAGCTGGTGCAGCGTCATTGGAAGCAGTTTGTTCAACTGTTGTTGTAGAGTCTACTGGTGGTGCTTCTTCAACAGTAGTTGTTGTAGCAGGTGTATCAGGTATAAGAGTATTATCAGGTTGAGCAGCGGAAACAACGGATACACCTGGAGCACGTTCATCAATGTCATCACTAAACAACGGAGCAAATAGTGTTTCCATTTGTTGACGAGTAAGCTGGGGGCTTAGTTCAGCTGATGATGGGGTTTGAGGGAAGTTTAAACGGTTGTGATCGGGTTCCAAGCTGTTATGCTCATAAGCCATTTCAGTAAGTTCATCAAAATTAGCATGAATGGTTTCCATAACCTGCTTTGTACGACGATTCCAGATCCAGTAACCTTTAGAATTCTCACAATATCCAATGAAGACTCCAATGTCAGCTTTGGCTTTGAGCTTTCCAAAGTCTTCACGATCATTATTTGGGTAGCAAAGAGATCCAAATACATGAAAGTGTTTGAGATTCGGTTTTCTGTTGTGGATAAGTTCGAAAGGTGTTTTGTTGTGGCTTTTTGTAATCATTGAACGGTTTTGAGTGTAACATGCAGTTGATACAACTTCTGCCCACAAGTAATCTGGAAGTTTAGCATTAATTAACATTGTTCTTGCAGCTTCTACTAACGTTCGGTTTCTTCTTTCAACCACGCCGTTTTGTTCTGGTGTCCGTACAATAGATGTTTGATGCTCTATTCCCACTTTCTCATAAAATTCTTGAAGAGTTTGGTTCACAAATTCAGTTCCTTTGTCTGTTCTGATTTGGCGGACGGTGTTCCGGAGCTGAATTTGAATTTTCGTGAGAAAGGTAATGATCATTTGTGGAGCTTGGTCTTTGCTTCGAAGAAAGTAGACCCAAGTCCATCGTGAATAGTCATCAACAATTACTAAGATGTAGCGTTTGCCATTAATCATTTGCACTCGCATCGGGCCACACAAATCCATGTGAAGAAGATGAAGCATATGCTGAGAGCTGTGTTCCACCTTTGAAGGAAAATGAGCACGTGTGCTTTTCCCTTGTTCACAAGCTGAGCATAGGTGATCTTTGGAATACCGAAATCTCGGGATACCTTCAACAAGTTTGTGTCGAGCAAGGTTGGTAATGGTTTGAAAGTTTAGATGAGAGAGACGACGGTGCCATAGCCAGGATTTTGTTGATGAAGCCTTTGAGAGTAGACAGATGGGAGATGAAGCAACCATGTCTTGCATTGAGATTTTGTATAGACTAGAATTGCGAGAGCCAGACATTAAATTGTTTCCTTGTAGATCACGAATGAAACAAGTTTTCTCCCGAAAAGCAACTTCCAAATCTCCATCACATAATTGACCGACTGAAAAAAATTGTGACCTAGGCCTTCCACATAATAAAACCTGCTAATTTCAATATTGCCATTGATATAATCTCCGTAGCCCATGATAGCTGCGAAGTGATCATTCCCGAATCTGACAGTGCCAATGAACTTTGCAATAAAGTTTGATAATAGTTTAAAATTGCCTGTCATGTTTCGGGAACATCCGCTATCAACAATCCAAAGGATGATTTGTATCACCTGCATTACACACAGACGACACAGATGGAATAGAAGTAGATATGGAACCCGATGAGTTAGAGGGTTCTGAAGCAGTTATAGTTGAAATACACACATCAATGACTTTAGGAATCCATTTAAATCCTAGTGTATTATGTATCCATTTCTGCCATCTCCAACTAGTCTTAGCTTTAGTCTTAGTGAATGCACTAGGTGGTACTAAATTCCTTGGAGGTGATACTGGAACTACAGGGACATCAATGCGTTTCTTAGAATCTAAGGAGGGCGGTCTACCAAGCACAAACTTAGAAGCATTAGTGGGCCTAGAGGTATTCCGATTCTTAGGATTCCTTAAACGAGACAAGATAGCTCTAGCAACACATTTGTCATGACAATCAGAAAGCATACTTTTACGACAAATAACACAAGAAGCATCAGACTGAATATCAAAAGTACTTAAAGGTTTAGCATTTGTTACAACACTTTTTCCATTACATTTGCCAGACACAATATCTAAAGTAGGTGCAACTGGAGTCTTATTCAAAGTCCTACGGTGTTCTTCTACTTTAGCATTCTTTATTTGTCTTTTCTTAGGTCGCAACTTCCTATTCTTCCTTGTATTGCTCCTAGGCTGTGAAGTGTGGACGTTTGGAAAAGAGGCAACTATTCCTGTTTTAGTAGAGGGAAGCACATTAGTA
Source organism: Chrysanthemum seticuspe (assembly GCA_019973895.1). Classification (NCBI taxonomy): domain Eukaryota; kingdom Viridiplantae; phylum Streptophyta; class Magnoliopsida; order Asterales; family Asteraceae; genus Chrysanthemum; species Chrysanthemum seticuspe. The sequence continues at coordinate 125,061,406 of BPTQ01000009.1, forward strand.
ATTTGTGTTTCGTCAGTAGGTATTATGGGTTCACGTTTGCTAAGTGTTACAGGTGCAATTCTCTTAATGATGCTAGGCTGAACTTGTTCATACTTTCCTAACATTTCCCTAAATATAGAGATAGTGTGCACCAGGTCTTGATTTTCATAACGAAGATTTCCAGCAAAATTCATGACTTCTTTAGTGTGTGCAAGATAATGATCAAGTTCATTTGATGCTTCATCACGAGTCTGTTTGAGTAAATCAGATATGACACCATGTTCCTGTTTAACTTTTGCAAGTTCTTGTTCTTATTTTGAGATTTGACACTTAACAGACACGTTTTGATCATCCAGTTGCTCAAGTTTTGGATTAACATTGTTTGAACGCAACTGGGCGATTTTGTTTTGAAAAGCAAGTTGTTGAATGTGAATATCTTTTTGACACCATTGAAGACGACGTTTTGCATTTGAAAGTTCATTTGACAATCGTTCATTTTTAACTTTTAAAGACTCGATCTGAAGCACATTATCAGTATTCTCAACAATTTCAACAATATCAACAGAATCAGCAGAGATATGATCAGATGCATATGTAACATATTGTAATAACACAAGATTATTGATATCAGCACAGATAACATTTTCCAAGAGTCGATCAACATCTTTTCTCAACAATTTCTTTTTACGTTTAGTATTTGAAATTGATGTTTCTGTTTTCTCGAAAACTGTTTTCATTAGACCAAGTTCCTTGTGAAAATCCCTTTCCCAATATAGTGCACAATTTTTCAAATTTTTAACATGGGGTAAAAGTCTTTTCTGAAGAATGTCTCGATGTTCTCGCGCCATTGGCGATTGAAAATGTTCAACTTTTATTTCAGAATGAAATTCAATCTCACGTTCCAAAATTTTGATGTCAGATAAGAAAGTGTCAAAGTATTTAATGACTCGACAACTTTCGGCTTTTGTTTTAACTTCACTAAGTGAAGGTAAAGGACCACTAATTTGTGCACCATTTTGTTTGGGACTAACTTCAGGAACTCGTGTGATAACAAAAGGTTTGTTAGAAGTATCTTGTTGTTTGACAAAAGTGATGGCTTTTAAATAGTTAAATGGTTTGTTATAAACGACATTTTCCATTTTTGATCGACTCTCGTCATCTGCATCTAATTCCTCCATGCGATTATATTCAACAACAGTCATAATTGAATCATCAATTCTATGTTCTGCACTGTAAACTTCAGGGTTTGGTTTGAATGCTCTGTTTGAAAACTTAGGTTTGTAATCAGCAAGAATTGGTCTGTAAAACCCGAAAAATCTAAAACATATATAAGTACGAAAATACCCTTGGAACCAAGAATTTATAAAATACGTAAAATACGTTTATAATAAATGTACGAAATTAAAAACCTAATAAATAAAACGTGACGAATATAATTACGTAAACGACTTTAGTACGACGAGGACCTAAACGTTTCGCTTATGATAATGGGCCGTTTATTTGTTGGACGGGCTCGTTTGTTTTGTTTTGTCTTGCGCCAAGCCGAGAACCAAGAAGAGCCCAACGGGGCGTTTGTTTTTGTGTCAAATGGATCAAGGGCCGAAGCCCAATTTGGGCGTGCGTTTGGTGTGTCCGGTTGGACCCAAACCGAACCCAAAACCCCCCTCCTAAGCCCTAACTAAAAATGTTAACTATAAATATAAGATATAATCATTAAATTGAAACCCTAGTTCTAGTTTTGTGCCTCTTCTTTTCCTTGTTCCTATTCGGCCGAGACTCACACCCCTTGGTGTCGAGATTTTGCTTCAAACAAGTAAAGGTATAACGTTTATTCGTCTTCCTTTGATGTACCATGCGTTAATACGTTGTGTTATATTTTGTTTAGTTGAGTTTTTGTTTTCTTTTTCTTGTGCCGAGCCGTGTAAACCAAAAACAAGGGCAAACCATAAAGATTAAACCTTATAACTATTAAAGAACATGTAACGTGATATGTAATATTGAATCGGGTCATGTATATGTTGAGTTAAACAAGGCCGAACCATGCATGAGTTAGGACCGAACCATATATGTATTCGGCTAAAGAATAAAACTTAATAACTTGAATATGTAACGTGTTTAGATGAGCTAAGACTTGCGTAAACCTACTAGCCGAAACCCTAGTTTGAACCGAACATATATACATGAGTTTTGAACGTGTAATAAACAAGTAAGGGTCACGTAAACATAAACCCTAGTTTAATATGTAAAGCGAATAAAGTATATCAAACCCTAATTGTTTGTGAACGTGTCTCTTTTGTGTGCGTTATATTAATTCAAGTGAACTAGTAGTTATGTACACGTGTAATTTATCCGAGTAATAAGTAACTTGTATGTCACATAAAATCATTAATGTACATGGTAAAACATAAAAGGAAAGATTGTTATCATTTACGTATTAGGTTAAGTAGCGAGTCATTAAGACGTAACATGTAAAGTAAATGCATATTAATGAGATATTAAAGAATAAGAAAAACCTAGAACATAAATGAGAGTCGATTAGGGTTTGAGCTAAATATAGTAATTCGTTATTTCATGTGTGAGTTATGACTTATAAACTATTTTCACATTTAACCCTAGACTTTAATAAATAATATAACGAACCCTAATCTACAACATTAATTATAAAATACTTAAGTCTCATTTAATAAAACCCTAAAGTAAGAAGATCATTAATATACATTAAGTATGAACACCAAATATTAAAAGATCATTTCGACGATTATGGAATCATAAATAACTTGGACGACCGTTAATGTCTATAGGTTCTGAGAAGAGGGAGTAATCCTTTGCCTTCCGTCTTTCTGCTTTTCGATCATTTGCTTTGGAATAAGCTACAGATATTCTGACCTTTTCTACCTTTTCAGTAAAGGTTTTCCTTTTAACGTTTTCTTTCGTATTAGGGTTTCCTAAGCCTTTGCTATGAATCCCAAATCTGATTTGTTTGAGCTATTGCTTATCTGAACTCTGATTTCTGAATTATGAAACATCTGATTTTGAACTATCTGATATGAAAACTGTGATTTTGGAAATATGAATGATTTTCTGATAAAAGATGATTTGTGTCAGTTATGACATTCTGATTTGACCTAAGATAGTTTGACACCCGAGCCAAATATTTAACTAGTCATGGGGGCTCCATGTCCGTATCAGTGATGCACCTCTGATATGACTCTAGGGCAGTAGAGTGATGTTCTGCCACGTCTCTGGATGGTGAAGCATATTTGTGAATATGTAGGAAGGGGCGTATGGATGCATCCTAGATCTGTTATATGTTATCTGTTATATGTTATCTGATGATTGATGCTGCGTGCATGCACGTCCTTCATAACTCTGGTAGGTCTCCCCTACAAAAATGTTGCCTTATGAGAATATGATTATGATCTGATATTTGTTTTTGGGCTCGTGGTAGTTGACTATAAACTTTATTTTGAAAATTATGATTTATGCTTTGAAAATGATTATGATTTTGCTATCGCTCATTCACTTTATTTCATATTCGTTATCGTTTAGTATTCGCTTTTGCTTTCATATCTGTTCACTGGGCTTTTGAAGCTCAGCCGCACCTTTTTTTTCTTCCACGACAGGTATCTAAGCAATGGAAGCTGGGTTGCTTTGGGATGAGTGCTTGAGTGGACTTACCTTAGAGTTTTAGCTTTGATTTCTTAAGATGCCATTTAAGACTTATTTATTTCGGATATTATGTTGAAGTTTATTATGTTTCCGCTGGGACCTATGTATTGAAGTCATTTTGACTTGGATTATTTCCGCATTTATGTTAAGACTTCTTTTGTTTATTTATGTTTTGCTTTGATATGACACCATTACTTGTGATTCCTTTACCCTTGGCGGGTCAGGGCGTTACAATTTATGGCATCAGAGCCCAGGTTTACGACTTGTAGTCAGGACCTGTGAACATAAGAACCTTAGGTTATCCCTTGGAGTTTAGGATTTGACCTGTGAGGATTGGATAGACTTATGTTTCCTTCTGCGAACTTCCATTTCGTATCTCACCTTTGTTCATTTTGCTAATCGTGTGAATATCATTCAGATGGTTCGAACTCGTCAAAACCTGGATGGAGACGATGATACTCCTAACATGGATACTGCGATTGCGAATGCTCTCAACTCTCTTTTCCCTGGTTTGACTACACCTGAGATGATGGAACAGGTGATCAACAACATTCGTAATCAGAATGGTGCTTCGGGTAGTGGTGGAGGAAATCAACCCACAGGCATTCCACTTGGCTCGAGCGTTTCGGTATGCTCAAGCCTCTTTCTTTTAGCACTGCTGCTACTCCCACTGAAGCTGAGGACTAGATCACTCATGTTGAGAAGCTGTTTGAAGTACTGGGTTGTGGAGATGAATTTAAGACTCGTTTAGCTGCATTCAAACTGGAGGGTGATGCTTTAAATTGGTGGAAAGCATTGAAACAAGCACGAGGAGGAGATGCTTTTGCTATTGCTTGTACTTGGGCGGAGTTTCGGACTATCTTCTATAACCGTTACTTCCCTGATGCTGAACAGCAAAGGTATGAGAGGGATTATCAGGCAATCTACCAGTTTGATCATGAGAACTCCAATGAGTACATGAGTAGGTTTATGAGGTTGGTAAGCTTTGTTGGAGCGATTGCTGGAGATGGTAGGCGCCAAGCTAAGCATTTCAAATGAGGACTGAAGAAGTGGGTGTTGGATCGACTGCTTAACACTGAGTATGAGGATGTGTCGGCCTGCAATGATGCAGCTCGTAACATTGAGATCTTTCATGAGGGTTCGGGTTACAACAAGCGTAATCGCGATGGTGATCGGATTCAAGGTAGGACTCAAAGTAATGAGTATAAGGGAAATACTGGCAGGAGTTATGATTCAAGGGGACAAGTGGATAAGGGTTATGATCAGCGGGGTCAGTCGGGAAGGAATGTGGCCTCTAGGCGCCCTGAGGCGAGGGGTCAGGATAGCAGAGCTGCTGGTAAGAGTGGAAATGATCGTCAGAATCAAGGTAACAATAACCAGCATTACAACAAAGATCAGTCGGCTCGAGGATCAAATCAGGGTCGTGCTTCAGGATCTTCTGGTCAGCAAAGGACAACTGAAGTTTTGCCTCCCCCACCTATCTGTACTACTTGTGGGAAGGCTCATCCGGGACCGTGTTTCAAGGCCACTGGTGGATGTTTCTCTTGTGGTTCCACTACTCACAAGATTAAGGATTGCCCTAAGAGGAACCCGGCGATTCCTGGAAACTACACCAAGCCGCCACCTACTACTGTACGTGTTTATGCTACAACTCGGAATCAGGCGGAGCATACTTCAGGTACCAGTACGGGCACTCTTTTCATTGATGATTATTCTGTCTTCGTTTTATTTGACACCGGTGCCACACACTCCATTATATCTGTCACATGTGCTAAGAAACTTAATATGAAGCCACAACCACTAACGAATCACTTATCGATATCTACGCCTATGAAAAACCACATGATCATTGATCATAAATACGCTAAGTGTCCTCTTCATTTTAATGATCGCATTCGCCCTGCACATCTGTATCCTCTCGATATGGTCGACTTTGATATCATTCTAGGCATGGATTGGTTGGATTATCATAGAGCTTCCATCGACTGCTATGCTAGAACTGTGATCTTTGGAGACATAAAACATCCTGAATTCGTTTATTATGGTTCTAAACCACTCAAATCTGTTAAGTTCATTTCTGCTATGAAGGAACGGACCATGATTGCTCATGCGTGTCAAGGTTTTCTAGCATCTGTTAAGGACACATCTTTGGAGAGTCCTAACATTGAAAACCTTTCTGTTGTTTGTGAATTCACCGACATTTTTCCCAATGAACTTCCTGGTCTTCCTCCAGCTAGAGAAGTTGAGTTTAGCATTGAGTTAATTCCTGGTGCTAAACCGATTTTGAAAGCTCCGTATCGTATGGCACCTGTAGAACTGAAGGAGTTGAAGGAACAGCTACAAGAGATGATAGATAATGGATTCATTCGACCTAGTGTTTCTCCATGGGGTGCACCTGTTTTGTTTGTGAAGAAGAAGGATGGAAGTATGCGTCTATGTATCGACTACCGTGAACTCAACCGTATTACTATTCAGAATCGTTATCCTCTTCCGCGCATAGACGATTTGTTTGATCAACTGCAAGGAGCTAAGTTCTTTTCTAAGATTGATCTGAGGTCTGGTTATCATCAACTACGTGTGAAGGAGCAAGATGTTCCTAAGACCGCGTTTCGTACCAGATATGGTCATTATGAGTTTCTCGTTATGCCTTTTGGTTTGACGAATGCGCCTGCTGTGTTTATGGACCTGATGAATCGTGTTTTCCATGAGTTCCTCAACAAGTTCGTTATTGTTTTCATCGACGACATTTTAGTTTACTCTAAGTCTGAAGAGGAGCATGAGCAACATCTCCGGATAGTTTTGGAAATTTTGAGGAAGAAGAAGTTGTACGCCAAATTCTCGAAGTGTGAATTTTGGTTAAGACAAGTCGCTTTCCTTGGTCATATTGTATCTGCTGATGGTATCACCATGGATCCGTCTAAGGTTGAGGCTATCAATAAGTGGCCAAGACCTACGACAGTGACTGAGGTTAGGAGTTTTCTAGGACTTGCTGGATACTACCGACGTTTTGTTGAAGGTTTCTCTCGTTTAGCTTTGCCCTTAACCCAATTGATGAGGAAAGGTGAAAAGTTCGTATGGACGGATGAAAGAGAAAAGAGTTTTGAAGAGTTGAAACGGAGGTTGGCGTCCGCTCCTATTTTGACTCTTCCATCTGGTTCTGGAGGATATCAAATCTATAGCGATGCATCTAAGAAAGGATTGGGCTGTGTCTTGATGCAACATGGTAAGGTGATAGCTTACGCTTCAAGACAACTGAAACCTTATGAGGAGAATTACCCAACTCATGACCTTGAGTTAGCTGCTGTGGTGTTCGCGTTGAAGATCTGGAGACATTACTTGTATGGAGAGACGTGTGATATTTTCACCGATCATAAGAGCCTCAAGTATATTTTCACTCAAAAGGAACTCAACATGAGACAAAGAAGATGGTTAGAACTTCTTAAGGATTATGACACTAACATTCAGTACCATCCTGGTAAGGCTAATGTAGTTGCTGACGCACTTAGCCGGAAATCAGGCATGCTTGCAAGTATTGAGATTGAGCCTAGGATCATTCGTGACTTAGAGCGTTTGGATGTTGAGTTGTGCGTACGAGGTTTTGGTGGATACTGGGCTAGTATGAAGGTGGAGTCGAACCTTATACTGCAAATTAAGGAAGCTCAGAAAGATGACGGCGAGCTGTGGGCCGTAGCTCAAAATGTTGAAGAAGGTAGGCAGCTGGAGTTTAAGGTTGATAACGACGGAATTGTATGGTATGAAGATAGGCTTTGCGTTCCCAATGATCAGGTACTTCGTGAGAAAGTTATGACTGAAGCTCATAGTTCTCCTTTCACTATCCATCCTGGTTCTACCAAGATGTATAGGGATTTGAAACAGTATTTCTGGTGGAACGGCATGAAGCAAGATGTGGCGACGTTTGTGTCGAAGTGTATGATTTGTCAGCAAGTGAAGATCGAACATCAAAGAGCTAGTGGACTGTTACAACCATTGGATATTCCGACATGGAAGTGGGATAAGATATCTATGGACTTTGTGACTGGACTACCTCTTACTAAGAAGAAGCATGATGCGATTTGGGTGGTTGTTGATCGGCTAACCAAATCTGCTCATTTCTTACCAATTAGAAAGGATTATGGTATTGGTAGATTGGCAGAGATTTTTCAGCAAGAGATAGTTAGACTTCATGGTACTCCGACGTCTATTGTGTCAGATAGGGATCCGCGTTTTACTTCTCGTTTCTGGAAGGGTTTGCAAAAAGCTTGGGGTGCTCGACTTAATTTTAGTACGGCGTTTCATCCTCAAACAGATGGTCAGTCAGAGAGGACTATTCAGACCTTAGAGGACATGCTAAGGGCTTGTGCTTTGGAATGGACTGGCAGCTGGCATGAATATTTGTGTTTGGTAGAGTTTGCATACAATAACAGTTGGCATGCTAGCATTAAGGCAGCACCGTTTGAACTTCTTTATGGAATAAAATGTAGATCACCTACTTGTTGGGATGAAGTAGGTGAACGTCTAATCGAAGGTCCGGAAATGATTGAGATCACTAATGAGAAAGTAGCTGTTGCTAGAGAAAAGTTAAAGGAAGCTAGGTCTCGTCAGAAAAGTTATGCCGATAAGCATCGTCGTGATTTAGAATTTCGGGTTGAAGATCGTGTATTTTTGAAAGTCTCGCCGTTTAGAGGTGTGAAACTTTTTGGAATCAAGGGCAAGCTCAGTCCTCGATTCATTGGTCCGTTTGAAATTCTGGAGCGTATAGGAGAAGTTTCGTATCGATTAGCACTTCCGCCTCAGTTATCACATGTTCATGATGTGTTCCATGTATCTCTCCTAAGGGGATACAACTATCATCCATTACACGTTGCTTCGTATCCGTTTGATCAAATTCAATCCGATATGTCTTTATCTGAAGAACCGGAAGCTATTTTAGAAAGACAAGAAAGAGTCATGAGAAATAAAGTCAATCCGTTCGTTAAGATTCTTTGGAAAAATCACCCGGAGCGTGAGGCTACTTGGGAAACCGAAGAGTCGATGCGAGCTAGTTATCCTCATTTCTTTGAATAGTTCGGTATGTTCTCATCTCGTTTTTGTTTCGTTTCATTTCAATTTTCGAGGACGAATATTTTTTTTAGAGGGGAAGAATTGTAAAACCCGAAAAATCTAAAACATATATAAGTACGAAAATACCCTTGGAACCAAGAATTTATAAAATACGTAAAATACGTTTATAATAAATGTACGAAATTAAAAACCTAATAAATAAAACGTGACGAATATAATTACGTAAACGACTTTAGTACGACGAGGACCTAAACGTTTCGCTTATGATAATGGGCCGTTTATTTGTTGGACGGGCTCGTTTGTTTTGTTTTGTCTTGCGCCACCTACTATCAACATAGGGGAATCCTCTCTATGTACCTTGTGTAGTACTTGTACACTATTGACTCCGCCTTCACGATTAGCTATGCTTTGAAGAGGATATGCGAGGTCTTAAAGTTTGCCTGGTTACTTAGCTCCTGACTCGAACGGGAACTAAGGTTTTTCAAAGTGTGGAGATTTGCCGCTCTGAAAGTTTTTATGTGCTAGAAGTTGGGCTTTAAGATTTAGTGCTGCTACGAATAGCCGTATTGAAAAGACTGCTCTGGATCGAAGGAAATTGAAAAGAGATCGTTGTCGATGAAAGAGTAATCACTAGAGTTAGTAAAGGCCTGGAAGCTAATCTGCAAGTGGATGAAGTAGGGTTGTTCATCCACTAGATGTAAAATAAGGTATTTCTTCAAGTTTGCCACGACGGAATTACGATCGTACGGTTGACAATAACATACGTTTGAGATGGTTTGTGTTTATAAGTACGGTCGACGGTCAGGTAAGGTTTCGTGTTCGGGAATCGTACAGGAGATTCCAGACTTATCAGGAGAGACT
>BPTQ01000009.1:125071497-125143122 GCA_019973895.1 Chrysanthemum seticuspe
CTTTCTGCTTTTCGATCATTTGCTTTGGAATAAGGTACAGATATTCTGACCTTTTCAGTAAAGGTTTTCCTTTTAACGTTTTCTTTCGTATTAGGGTTTCCTAAGCCTTTGCTATGAATCCCAAATCTGATTTGTTTGAGCTATTGCTTATCTGAACTCTGATTTCTGAATTATGAAACATCTGATTTTGAACTATCTGATATGAAAACTGTGATTTTGGAAATATGAATGATTTTCTGATAAAAGATGATCTGTGTCAGTTATGACATTCTGATTTGACCTAAGATAGTTTGACACCCGAGCCAAATATTTAACTAGTCATGGGGGTTCCATGTTCGTATCAGTGATGCACCTCTGATATGACTCTAGGGCAGTAGAGTGATGTTCTGCCACGTCTCTGGATGGTGAAGCATATTTGTGAATATGTAGGAAGGGGCGTATGGATGCATCCTAGATCTGTTATATGTTATCTGTTATATGTTATCTGATGATTGATGCTGCGTGCATGCACGTCCTTCATAACTCTGGTAGGTCTCCCCTACAAAAATGTTGCCTTATGAGAATATGATTATGATCTGATATTTGTTTCTGGGCTCGTGGTAGTTGACTATAAACTTTATTTTGAAAATTATGATTTATGCTTTGAAATTGATTATGATTTTGCTATCGCTCATTCACTTTATTTCATATTCGTTATCGTTTAGTATTCGCTTTTGCTTTCATATCTGTTCACTGGGCTTTTGAAGCTCAGCCGCACTTTTTTTTTCCTTCCGCGGCAGGTATCTAAGCAATGGAAGCTGGGTTGCTTTGGGATGAGTGCTTGAGTGGACTTACCTTAGAGTTTTAGCTTTGATTTCTTAAGATGCCATTTAAGACTTATTTATTTCGGATATTATGTTGAAGTTTATTATGTTTCCGCTGGGACCTATGTATTGAAGTCATTTTGACTTGGATTATTTCCGCATTTATGTTAAGACTTCTTTTGTTTATTTATGTTTTGCTTTGATATGACACCATTACTTGTGATTCCTTTACCCTTGGCGGGTCGGGGCGTTACATGGTCCATATCCATTTGGATTAGGTTTAAAAGTAAACTTTTGAATGGTTGTGATTGACTCACCATGTTTATAAACAACATTTCGAAACTCTTTGATTTTGGTTTGTAAGTCGACAATTTCTTCAAGATAGTTATCTATTCGTTTCGTGGAATGCTGTTTGTACTCAGAGAACTGTTTTTGACAAGTTAACAACTCAGCCTTGGCTTTTTGATTTTCCAAAGTAAGAGCGTTAAGTTGTTTTTTATGTTCATGTTTCAGTTGTTCTATTTGAGACAACAAAGCATTCTTGGAAGCGGCTAGATCACGTATTTGTCGTTCTAATGATTTTTCGTTTTGATGAGATTTAGCAAAAGCGACTTCAAAACCTTTTTCATGGTTTTCTTGAGTTTTTAAAAAATTGATTTGTCAAACTAAGCATTCATTATCCCTAATTAATAGTGCATTTTCAGCTTTTAATTTTGTATTGACATCATGATAATGTTCCACTCGAGATTTTTGGTCTTTTACTAAGGTCCTGAGCTCAAATTCTGGATCAGACAAAAAATCATTTTGTTCAACGTGAGTCTCAACATGGTCATTATTTAGATCCTCAAGTATAACCACGGAGTCAACTTGATCATCAATGGTAACCATAAGGTCATCTTGATCATCAAATATAACTACGGGGTCTAGTTGATGATCCTCGGAATGAGATGTAGAAGGCTCATGTTGAACACTCTGATCCTTGTTAGATGCAGAAGTGGGCGGAGATAATAGATCATTAATGATAATTGTTTATTCATGTACCTGTGACAAGCCGTCAGTATCATATACTGGGCCTGTATCACTCATGTGTAGAGCTTGCATTTGTGCCATCAACATCACTGCTGCATTAGCCTACAAGTCCTCCATATCATCATCTGAGTCTGCATCTGCCATAAAGCTATGTTCTTTGTTGTTAAGAGTTCCACCAGCTTCATCCTTAAGAGCCAAGAGCAAAGCCTCTTTGAAATAAGCACTGCCTCTTGTCCTCGGCTTAGGACATGCATTAGCCAGATGACCCTTTTCATTGCAGTTATAACAACGAAGACCATTAACCCCATTTTGAGCATTCCCCTGTTCAACCACTTGAGCTCTCTGTTGTTGTGGAGCACCCTGGTTATTCCTTCCAATAGCATTAAACCCTTGACCACCTCCCATCTGACGACCATAACCACGGTTCTGAACTTCAACACGTCCATTGTTCACAACAGCTTGATTCCTTGTGTTGGATGAGGAACGAATGCGATTGTTGGATTTGTTTGTATACCGACCGAAGGCTTTAGCAATCATAAAAAATCCTTGTTGCAATTCATCGAAAGCAGCAGAGTCCTCATCAGCTTCACTGTAAAGTGCTTGAGCATTGTTGTTGTTGTATGGAACCAATTGAGTTTGTTGAGGTTGTTGCTGTGACTGATCATATGGTGTGATGGTTGCAGTTGGTTGAGGAGCTGGTTGTTGAGCTGTTTGAGGAGGAAGATTAGTTTGAGCCTACAAAGCAAGTTGTTGATTATCAGTAATTGTCTGTGAAGTCGGGAGTCCACGGATAGTCCTTTCTTTGTCAACTTCTTTTAGGTGAGGCTTCAAATAGTCGTACAACAATACGTACGTAGCATGATGAAGGTTCTTAGCTTGACGGAGAAAAATGACATACTTCTCCCATTCCGGACCAAGACTACTTAGGAACTTAGTGTTGACAGCAATTCGAGGCATGATGATGTTGTGTTTTTCCAAATCATTAATGATGTCTGAAAAGCGATGATGATATGACTCTAATGTCTCTCCTGGTTCAATCATGAAGTATTCATAAGCCAAGTAGATTTTGGATTCCATGTCTTCCTGATTGAGTGTTGTGCCTTCCATTAGAAGATGAATATGTTCCCACATTGCTTTAGCTGTCTTTTGAGCATCAACACTTCGAAGGATCGGATTGGGTAGTCCCAAAAGGATGTATTGCATTGCTAGTTCATCGGCTTCAAATTGTAAAAGTTCATCACCAATTAGGTCTGAGATACTTGCAATGTTGGTGACAGCATCTCTTGGTGGATTGGCATCTGGATCTGCGGGTGTGATAACAGTAGGCATCTAAAATGGACCATCCATAATGAACTTCTTTAAAAACTTTCCATGTTGCTTCTTTATATCACAAAACCTAAATAACCTTATCACCCATTGATCATAATTTTCGGGAGTGAGCATTGGAGGTCTATCAAGTGAGCCAGCTTCATGAATTGATTGTTGGCTGCTTAAGGCTTCACACATCTTGCCAAACCATGTCGGTTCCTTCATAGTATTCCTGGATGGATGTTGATTGTAGAAGTTTGTGTAAGGTTGTACTTGAAGACTAGGTGGAGGTTGAACCATTTGAGGTTTTGGAATTGCTCCAAGTTGTGGAGTATGTTGTTGATTAAATTGTTGTTGATAAATTTGTTGTTGATGATTAAATTGTTGATGTTGTGGACTTAGTTGTTGTTGTTGTTGTTGATGATATGTGTAAGGAAAATAGTTAGAGTATGGTGGTTGTGACATGTTGAAAACTTGTGTTGTTAAATGGATCTTTGTAGTTGAATGAAACGTTGTTGATGAAGTATCGTTAGGCGTAGAAATCACAGAAAAGCCAAGTACCACTTATGCGTAAAAACACCAAAGTTACGCGTAACAGAAATAGTTACGCGTAGGATTAGCTTACGCGTAAGTAAGGAGAAAACACTAAAGTTATACGTAAACAAGAAGTTAGGCGTAGAAAACTTAGGCGTAGGATTAACTTATGCGTAAGACAAAGCTTAGGTGTAAGATAAATCTTATGCATAAAAAATTCTACGCGTAAGCTAATGCTTATGCGTAATTTTAGGGTTTTGCCCAAATGATCTTTTACACTATCATAGTGCAAAAGATATCCAAAGTCGAAGTGTTTTCAGGCTTATCCAAGCAAGAAAATCACTGAGTAAGCCACGAAGCTGAAGATCAAACCAAGGAACAGTTACGCGTAAGTTTAGGGTTTTACTTACGCGTAAAAGCAAGCCAAAAAATGATTTTTGCCAAGTGATGTTTCCAAACTAGATTTTTGTGATGAGATAGCTTCAATATCACCAAAATAACACAAAAGTGTGAAACTTGATGATCCAAAGCTTAAAGAACAGTTATGCATAGAACTAGTACCACGTATAGAACCAAGCTCAAAAACAAAGATCTACGCGTAAAGTTTGAAACTTTTTGCCAAAAACAGATATTTTAACACCTTAAAACATTGAAAGGACGAGAATCTTGGATTAAAAAGTGTAAAAAATCAGTTTTTAAGCGTGAGAAAGATGGAACCTGTTTTACGCGTATGACCCAAAGCAAAAAACTTCAAAAACAAATATGTTCACCCAACTATTTGGCGAATGATACCACTGTTAGGTCACCATATATGTAACACAAGCATCAATATGTAGAAATAGAGAAGAGATGAAGGCGGATGAACAACGAACCAAACACACACACGTATAAGTAAGAGAAAGGTTATGCGTAAGGTGAGTGAAAGATAAATTGAACAACCAACCCTCAAGTGAGGGTTATTACAAGGTATTTATAGGAGAGGGAGCTAGGGCAACACTCCTAGTCTCTTCCTTTCTCTTATGGACTTGGGCCTAGGCTTATGGGCCTTCTACATAAGCCTGCTAATAACTAACATAAAGGCCATAATTAAGCTAACTATTACATATGAATCACTAACACTTGAATAAGGTTTAGGAGTGATTCCAACAGCATGGATTGAACCGCAACAACCACCACATCAGCAAGGAAATGTGCCAATGGGCAATATACCGATGGGGAACGTGCAAACGGGTACGTCTAGTAGTTTGACTCAGGTTGGGGAGAGTGGAACCAACACTTGAATGAAATTGAGTGTAGGGAAGTTTGGAGAGACTCGATGATGTTGAGAAACAATTACATCAATGATTATTCAATCCCTATTTTTCAACACATGGCTCAAGAATCTAACTACGAGTTGCCACCCTACAATCCACCAAATGTTCCACCATATCCTTTCCCCTACACTTCTTATCCTGGACCATATCCGTACCCATATCCTGGTTATGCACCATTTCCTGAACCAATACCCGCATATGGTAGATTACCCGAGGTTGGAGGATCAAGCTATAATGTTGGAGGATCGTCATCAGGAGTTGGAGGAACGAAGAAGAAGAGTAGAGTTCGTTCGGAGTTTGTGGATGAGCACTATGTGTCCGAGAGTGATGATGATGACGAGGATGATGATGAGGAAGAAGGTGATGAGACGAGTGAGGATGATGAATGATCATGGATCATTCTTGATTTATGGTTTCAAAAACAATGGTTATCATGTGTTAAACAATATTATCTCTATCTCTTAACTATTTCTCTAGGATGATTATCATACTTTGTTTATTTTTCATATTTTTAATAGCATTTGGATTGTTTTGTTTTGTTTTGTTTTGTGTATTGTGTATTGCAGTTTTGTTTGCAGGATGGATTTGTCGGAAGCTTATTGATGGTCAAATATTCGGAGTTGGATAACTCACATGCTTGCTTATGACCCAATATGCGTATTGCATATTCTATCCCTTGGTATCTTTTGACTATTTCTTTTTCCCATTTTCTTTACTTTGAAGTTTATTTCTATTACATTGAGGACAATGCAAAACTTAAGTATGGGGGAGGGAAGAAAATAGGAAAAATGATACGATTTTTAAATTTTTAGCTTTTGGTCTTATTTTTAGATAACGTTTGCGATGCAAGTAATTAGCAGGAAATCGCCCTTGATTGTCTAGTTGTTTTCACACATTTTTAGGATATATTAAAAATAACTTGGGTATTTCAATGGTAAAATGAGGTTTTTGAAAAAAATTCGATTTGAACCAAATTAGGGAAGTAATTCATTTTGGATTCGATAGCATTTTCTAGCGCGCATTATAGCCTTTTTCCACTTAATTGTGAGGTTTCTTTTTGTATAAAACACATCTTTTGTTTTATATTTGCTATGAGTGTGCCGGTGATTATGTTGATTCTAGAACTTGTACTAGTTATGCATTACGGTTAAAATCACTCTTGAGTGATAAAAATATGTTCAAGTGATAAGAGGCATCGTAGGATTTAACCCAAATGGCCTTCCATTTTACATCTAATGATATATTAGCTAACCACATTGGTTAGTTAACTACCTTATATGGACCCATTTGTTAGTGCTCATCTTTAGCACTAGATACCCTTAGTTACACCCTTCGAGCCATTCTTTTCTTTTTGTTAAATCCAGAAAAATACAAAAATATTTTACACCTTTAAACCTTAGCCAACCCATGTCATGTCTATCGGTTTGTTGCTAGTTGTTTGGAGTGTTGGATTGTTTTTTATGATTATGAAGAAGCTACACTTTGTCCATAGTGTGTACCATTCTCCAACATTGATGAAGGAGACGTCTTTCTCATTTGTATTTTTTGTGGTGTATGCTTACACTAAGTGTGGGGGAACTTGAAAAAAAAATGGTTATAGCCAATGAGCTATATGAAGAATATTGATTAGCCAATGAGCTAAATTGAGTTATACATATGTTTGGAGATCGATATGTGAAGAGGAGAAGATATAATCATTTTCGGGATTGTGGTTTGGCTAGCAACATGGAGGTTTAGACTTGACTTTATTTTTCTTTTAACACCAATTTCATAAACCATCCCATGCCTTATCCATACCTTTTATAAACCCGAAGCCTTAACAATATAACCCGAATAAAAGCCCTCTTTGATGAATTTATTTTCTTTGTTTTGATACTTGTACAAGCTTATGGTAAAAAGCATTGATCATGACTAGGCATTGAGTGATTTACATATACCCACCAATATATGAGTGTTGAGTGAATTCTTAAAATCATTCGTGAGGTGTTCTAGTTATTTTATCTAAAGTGTTTGGTTCATTTTAAAAGTTTTTCACATATTAAAAGCAAATTAATGCATGATTATCTCTTTTGGGATGATTGTTAAATTTTTCGGAACCACGGTATCAAGGCCATTGAATTCGATTTTTGCAAATGTTAGACTTACTCGAGGGCGAGTAGAACTTAAGTATGGGGGAATTTGATAACGCCTAAAATGAACATGTTTTTAGTAGCGTTATTGTTGGTTTTGTGCATGATAATCGGCTATATTTACTCATAACTGTTGCAAAAGTGCAAAAGATACGTATTGTGTATGTATATATAGCCAGGTATCACAAATGATGAAGAATTGAAGTTTTATGCACGTTTGTAATATTCCCAAGGAAGGAAGTCGAGCAAGGAAGCTTTTGGACTCGATGATTAGGAAGCGCAATAATTTCTAAGTATCTACAGCAAGGAAAGATCAAGTTTCGCATTGGAAATCATCAGCGAGAACAAAGAAAGAGGCGCAAACCAAGAAAGTCAACAAAAGTCAAAGCTGAGGCGCCCAACCGTTCGGTTGGAGCCCGCAACCGATTCGGTTGAGCGATGGTCAAAACGAAACCGATCCGGTTGCATCGTAACTGGTTCGGTTGCATGGATTGGAGTTACACAAAAACGCATTTAATGTTGCCTTAACTCCTCATAATCATTGGAGGCCGATCATTTCTTGTTATTAACTTGTTGGGAACGTTTTTGGCCAGTTAGTAAAGTGATTCATGCTAAACCATCAAGTAATATCACACAAGCTAGCCACTAGTGAATGGTCAACCGTAATAAACTTAAAACAGCTCAGAAACAAATGCAATTAAGATCAGAGGAATATAGGGGATTCCTGGGTCGTTAAGTCCCACGGAGGATGAATTGGTATTTCACACAGACAGATGTCGAATAATCACTAAGGATAGTGATCAGTAAGGATTTTGATGGATAATTATTCCTAAAGAAAAGATTAATAAATTACAGCGACTTAAATGCAAATTAAAGGAAATTAAAAAGTTAAAATATATTAAATAAACGCTATCACTATTTTTACAATGATGTTTTTGTAATTTTATAAAATAAAATGACTTAAATAAACTATTTTAACTAAAACGTAAACTTAAATTATCTAAAAACGTGATTTAAAATGAAAACGTAAGTTATTTATAAAAATTACGCGAGTGTGCAAGCAAAAACGTAAAATTTATGAAATAAAAGTCCTACGAATGTAAAAACAATTTTCTTACGTAGTATATGACAAAAGAAAATTTTAGAAAAAAGAATTATATTTTTTTGACTTTTATATTTTTTATTATGAATTAAATAAGTTTTTACACTAATTAAATGATTAAAAATACTAAAACTATCGAGAAAAATCTGAAACTTTTTTATAAAATACTTAATACTAATACAATTATATGAAAAATACAAAAGTTGAAAAAGCTAGTGGAAATAAGCTAGAAATAAGCTAAATAGCTCGTATAAGCTTAAATGGACAAGAAGGCTTATGTATTTAATAGTGCAAAGGAAAACTGAAAAAGACCCTAGGGCAGATGGTATGTGTGTGGTGTGGTGAGCTGGGTGGCCAGGGTTCGAATCCCAGCACTGCCTTTTTGCTAACTTTTTATTTTTGGACTTTTTCTTTACAAACTTATTAAGCTAATGATTTTAAGCAACTTTTACAACTACAACTTTTTATGAAAATGACTAATAAGCTCAGATTTGAGCTTATTATTCCAACAGTGGAGCTTTTGAGCTTAACTTGATTTTTAAGGCTCAAACAAACTTGCAAGCTGGAAACAAAGGTGGAATAAGCTAAGTTAAGCTACAAGCTACTAATATTTAAGCTAGAAAACACAAATAAGCATACTGATAAGCTAGGAATAAGCAATAAGCTATATCACTAAACTTAAACAACCAAACAGTCCTGTGGACTTTTTCAAGGCCAAAATAAGCTAAGTAAATAAGCTCACAAGCTCAAAACAAGCTTTGAGTCAACAAGCTGGCTAGGTGGGCTTCCCAAAAAACCAAAACTCACAAGCTATGATCCACTATTAAGCTCTGTGTGAGCTTATGAATATTATACTAGATCACTGCTTATGCAGTTTTACACTAAAATGGGACAAAACAAAAACTATATGCAGCCCTAGCAAATAAGCTACAAAATGAAAAATGAACTTGGGACCTTAAGATGGCTTGGTTAGCTATCCAAAGAACCAAGTTTCACAAGATTTGACCAACTAATAAGCTTTTTACAAGCTTATGAAAAAGACTATAAACCTGTGCACAGGGCACATATTTGACTTTTTTATTAAACTGAAAGTTTGACTTTTATGAGATTTTAAATTATTCTATGGACTGATTAAGTTGTAATAAGCTACAATGAGATTGGTTTAAGCTAAAATACTAAGTTTTAAGTTACTATGATGAGTTTCTAATTATGAATCCATTTAAGTGATTTTAAAAGTGATTTTGACTTTTTCACTAACAAGGACTGGATTTTGTTGCTTCTCTGAGTTATTATGAACTAATGAAACATGAGACAAGTACAAGTAATAACACAAGTAACCTATAACACAGTTGAACTTATAAATCCAAACAGTCCTTTAACTAGACTTGTTTTGAGATTTTCAAAGTAAAACACTGATTTAGACCATGAACTTTATTACAAACCTTAAATTATCATTTAAGAACACTAATTAAGCATTAAACAACAGCCATGACAACCTAAAACTCAATAATGATCTTTATACTATTTTAACTGTCAAACTAATTTTCTTAACAACTATAAATTAAAAAGAACAAACAACTGGTTTTATGACTTAACTATACTAAAATATAACTAATAAACATGAACATAAAGAAATTTAAGCTAATGAGCAATCAAAACAGTGAAATGCCAAAATGTATTAAAAGGCTTACAAATTGGATTTGGATGAAAATCAAGAACAAGGACCAATTTTTACTTCCTATAGAACCTCCATAGGTTCACTAACCCATTTCCATCCAATAAGCAAACTGCTTCAGCTTTCTTGATCATTCTCCATTGATTTTTTATTTTCTCTTTATTTTCTTGGTATTTTTGTGAATTTTCTGTTTTTACTTCTAAACTGCTTTTAAAAGTTTCTAATAGCTTTAACAAGCTATTTAGGAGCTTATGTGATCTATTTCAGTCCTTGACAAAGGTTACAAACAACATTTTAACATTCATGAGAATTTTTGCACATGGAGATTTTGCATAAACTTGAAACTTGTATTAAAACTGAAATTGATGATTGAAAAAGAGTTATTGTACACTAAATACTTGAAATACAGAGCTTAAAAGTTAAAACTTACACTGGAATTTAAATGTTAGCTAAAACGACTTAGAAAATTAAAGATTACACTAGATAGATATCACATTGCTTCTTCTGTCCTTTATAATCATCTTTTGAGACTCAGTCTTTGTCTCTGAATCTTTCCCACCTCAATCCAACCATTGGATTGGTCAAAGTAATCATATACGTCCATGTGGATATTTTGGCGCCAAAATTCTCTTTAGCAGGTTTTTCCAATTAATGGGGTTTGGTTGTATGTAGAGGTGGAGGGACAGCTGGGGAAGAGTGTATAAGGGTGGTGGTGAGGTGGAAAGGTGGTGAAAACCACCTGGTATTGGGTTAACAGGTGTGGAGGAGAAGGTGCTATAGTAGTGGCGGTTTTTTTGCCCGTTTGACTTTATTTGACTAGTTAGTAATAAAACGGGGTTGGTTTGGTTTGGGCTAAAGACTGGGCCAAGGGTTTAGTGGACTTGGGTTGTGTTTTGGATTGGGTATTTAATAACCAAGGTGTCCGTTTGGTTTGTTATTAACACACAAGGACCATTTATGTAATTCTGCCAAACATTAGGGACTGATCTTGCCAATATTCCAAAGTTATAATAAGGACCAAACCTGCCATATATGAATAGTACAAGGACCAATGATGATTATTTTCCATTTTTAAATGTCCAAGGACTATTTTTGACATTTTCAAAACTTGAGGGACCTAAGTTGTAATTTTGCAATTTTAAACTTCAAAGGGTTTATTTTGACAACTTATGAATCCCTAAGGACTTAAAATGATATTTTTCTTTATTTTGATATACCAGGGACTGTTTTTGACAACTTTTGAAACTTGGGGGACTAAAACTGCTAATTATGCAAACTTGATACGTTTTTTACCAGATTTTGATATTTTTGCATTTAAAACACATAAAACACTTGTTTGTGATATTTTTATCATTTTGATGCATTTATTAGTGTTTTCAGATGTTTTTGGCATTCAAAACAGTACAAAAATGATGAGTATTTAGACACTTATCAATCCCCCACACTAAGATATTGCTAGTCCCTAGCAATGTTTTAAGAAAAATTAATGGATTTCATCTCTTTACCAAAAGCCATTACTTCTGGAGTAGCCAGTTGTTTTAGTTCAAGTAAGAACTTTGGCACAATGATAACCAAATGATTTTGAGCAAATCATAAGCTGTAAACGGATTTGATTTGTCTTTACCAGAAGCCGTTTGCTTCTGGACTAGCCAAATCTTAGATAAATTATCAATATTATCTTTGGTGAGCCGATTACCAATTATGGATTTCCAACGGCCTTTACCACAAGCCATAACCTTGCGGGCTAGCCAACTTTTCACTAGTTTAAAGATATGGTGAGCTGAACACCATATAATTTTGGGCAAATTGCAAGCCATAAACGGATTTGAGATATCTTTACCAAGAGCCGTTTGCTCCTGGATTAGCCAATCCTTATGTGAGTTAGACATGGCGGACTGATTACCATTTGCTGAGTAAGTGAAAAACACTTACTCCAAAAAAATTTTTTTTGCCAAAAACGGGGGAATTGGGTGGAATAATTACATGATAAAATTCGTGAGAATTCCCCCCCACACTTAGAAATGAATATTGCCCTCAATATTCAAAGTACCAGCGGTTATGCCAAAACATAGAACATAAAAGGGAAATACTACGGCCATTATTTTGTTTTTGATATATACACTTTTTTTTTTTTTTTTTTTTTTTTTTTTTTTTTTAATAGAGAGGTTTATATATAACAGCGGGGGGAAACTCCCCCACACTTAGGTAGTAGAAAAGGGGTAAGAAGACAGAAACATGGGTGAAAACCCATATGGTGTGTGCTACTGTTTTTGATTCCCGAGTCACTAGCTAGACTCGATCCCCGCATTCATTGGTTCATGGGGAAAGTTTGTTGATCCAGGACAATCACGGGTGGAATGTCCTCTCCAAAGTAATGCTTCAATCGATGACCATTCACTTTAAAATTTGGACCATCGGGCTGAGATAACTCAATGGTGCCATAAGGATAAACCTTAGTGATAGTAAATGGACCAGACCAACGGGACTTAAGCTTTCCCGAGAAAATCTTCAATCTTGAATTAAAAAGAAGGACTCGATCACCGACGTTGAAAACGCGGTTCTTGATTTTAGAGTCATGAATCTTCTTTGTCTTTTGCTTATAGATCAAAGAGTTTTCGTATGCTTGATCACGAAGTTCATTTAGTTCATTCATTTGAACTTTTCTGTGATCACCGGCTGTCTGAATATCGAAGTTTGCATGCTTCAAGGCCCAATAGGCTTTGTGCTCTAGTTCAATCGGAAGATGACATGCCTTTCCGTACACTAGCTTGTATGGAGTACACCCAATTGGTGTTTTATAAGCTGTACGGAAGGCCCAGAGTGCGTCATCCAGTTTATCCGACCAGGATGCACGATTTTCACCTACTGTCCTTTCAAGAATTCTTTTAATACCACGGTTGGAAACTTCCACCTGCCCACTTGTTTGGGGGTGGTATGCAGTAGAGAGACGGTGGGTAACACCATACTTTTGCATGACACGATCAAATTGGTCATTGCAGAAATGCGTACCACGATCACTGATTATAGCTCGCGGAGTTCCAAACCTAGCAAAAAGGGATTTTAAAAATTTTACAACAACTCGGGCATCGTTGGTAGGCAAGGCTTTCGCTTCAACCCATTTTGACAAATAGTCAACAGCCACAAGTATGTATTTGTTTCCTCGAGATGATGGAAATGGCCCCATAAAGTCAATGCCCCAGATGTCAAAGATCTCACACACTTGAATGGCGTTTTTCGGCATTTCATTTCTTTTTGAGATATTTCCGTGACGTTGACAAGCGTCACAGGTTTTGACAAATTCATGGGCATCCTTATAAATTGTGGGCCAATAAAACCCGGAGTCAAACACCTTTTTGGCGGTGTAGTTTGGACTATGATGGCCCCCGGTGGGTCCATGATTGGTGCAAAACCGTCAAGTTATCTCACACAAGCTAGCCACTTGTGAATGGCTAACCGTAAGAAACTTAAAACAGTTCAAACACTAATGCAATTAAGATCAGAGGAATACAGTGGATTCCTGGGTCGTTAAGTCCCACGGAGGATGAATTGGTGTTTCACACAGACAAATGTCGAATAATCACTAAGGATAGTGATTAGTAAGGATTTTGATGGATAATTATACCTAAAGAAAATATTTGTAAATTACAGCGACTTAAATGCAAATTAAAGAAAATTAAAAAGTTAAAATATATTAAATAAACGCTATCACTATTTTTACAATGATGTTTTTGTGATTTTGTAAAACAAAATAACTTAAATAAAATATTTTAATTAAAACGTAAACTTAAATTACCTAAAAACGTAACTTAAAGTGAAAACGAGTGTTATTTCTAAAAATTACGCGAGTGCGCAAGCAAAAACGTAAAATTTATGAAATAAAAGTCCTACAAGTGTAAAAACAATTTTATTACGTACTATATGATAAAAGAAAATTTTAGAAAAAAGATTTATATTTTTTAGACTTTTATATTTTTTATTATGAATTAAATAAGATTTTACACTAATTAAATGTTTAAAAATACTAAAACTATTTAGAAAAATCTGAAACTTTTTTATAAAATACTTAATACTAATACAAACTAAAGAAAAATACAAAGGATGAAAAAGCTAGTTTGAATAAGCTAGAAATAAGCTAATATGTTCGTATAAGCTTAATGAACAAGGAAGACTTATGTATTAAATTGTGCGTGATATAACCAGTCAAAGACCCAAGGGCAACTGGTATACAGGTACACTCTTATCACTCTCAAAGGTGAGAGGTCTTAGGTTCGAGCCTGCCTCCCCACCTTTTTGCTAAACATTTTATTTTTGGATTTTTACTTTTGAAACTTATTAAGCACAAGAAAATAAGCAATTTTTACAACTACCACTTTTTATGAAAAGCGCTGATAAGCTCAGTTTTGAGCTTATTATCTTAACAGTGGCTAGAAAATGGATTTAAGCACAAGATTTTAGCCAAGTGGCTTAATAAGCTGAAAATGAGCAAAGGCTAATTGAAATAAGCTAAACTAATGATTATAAGCTAAAATGAACACTGAATAAACACAATTACTTATGAAATAAGCACTACAAATTCAAATAAGCACTTGTACTAAAACTGAGTAGCAAACAGGTCTGACTAGCTAACTTCCAGGCCTTGTGGGGCCCACAGGATAGATTAGAAGTCCAAACAAAAGGTGAATCCAATAAGCTGAGCTTATTGGCTTTCCAAAAAGCTAAAGTACTTACTGTTTTGTTCACTGGAGAGCTTTTGAGAAGCTTATTAAAAAGCTTGAAAACACTGACTAATTATTAGACTAGATAAAATGGACAAAACAAAAAGCTTATAGCAGACCTACTAAATAAGCCAAGAATGGAAAAATAAAAACTGGAATCTTGAGACAGCTAGGTGAGCTTCTCAAAAAGCTAAAGAGCACAAGCTTATACTCATTAATGAGCTTTGTAAGAGCTTGTGAAATGGGTATACAAATCTGTGCACAGGGCACTTTTCAGAAGAGGTGCTCAAAATAAGCTGAAAAATAAGGACTTTATAAGCTAATTAAAACTGATCTAGTATTTTTATAATTAAGTTAAGCAACTAAATATTTATATCCCAGAAGCTTATAAGCTAAATCTTAGTATTAATCATACAGTACAATTCTAAGTTTTATTCAAAAACGGGTATAGAGAAATTTTGACTTTTTAAATTACACTAACTAGTTGACTTTTATGAACTTGTAATTGATCCTAAACACTGATATTGATGTATTAAGGTGTATTAAGACTAAATTGAGCAAGTATAACAACTTATTAACACAAAACCATGATCATAGAACTTAAAAATCCAACAATGAACAATCTAGGTGATATTAAGAGTGATTTTGACTTTTCACCAAATAAGGTCTGGTTTTTATTGTTTGTTTGAGTTCTTGAATACTAGTGTGACATGAAACAAGTACAAGCAATAACACAGACAACCTTCAACACAGTAAACACAGCAAAACCAAATAATACTTAACTAGACTGTTTTGGTGTTTTTCAAAGAGTTTCAAAATTTTAAATCATGCACTTGATTCCAGACTTTATAATATTATATATTAAAGCTAAATAAACATTAAACAACAACTCTAATAACTTAAAACTGAGAAATTACACTAATGCTAATTTAACTGTGAAAATGAGATTTTTGATAACTACAAATTGAAAAGAACAAGTGACTGGTTTTAAAGCTTAATTATACCTAACTAAGACTAATAAACATGAACTTACAAAGGTTTAAGCTAATGAACAGATCAAACAGTGAAATGCCAAAAATGGAGAATTAAGCTTACAAGATAATTCCAAGTGAAACATGAGAACCAAGAACTGAGAACATATCCTATAGCTTCCCAAGAAGCACTAAACCAATAAGCAATCCAAAATCAGCTCTGCTTCAGTCTTTAATCTTCATTACCATTGATTTTTGAATTTCAAGTTATTTTTGAGTATTTTTGTGATTTTTCTGTTTTTAATTCTAAACTGGTTTTTAAGGTCTCTAATAGCTTTAATAAGCTATATGAGGAGCTTATATGGCTTATTCAATCCTTAACAACAGCTACAAACATCATTTGCAGATTTTGAGAATTTGATCAAAAGTAAGATTTTTGCATAAACTGAAATGAGACTTAAACTGAAATTGATTACTGAAAACAGATTCAAATATACTTGAAAAACATAAAACACAGTACTTGGAAGCTTAAAATTACACTTTTATTTGAAAATTAACTTATACGACATACATTAAACTAAATTAGGCTGGATACTTGTTCACCTTGCTTCCCATCCCTTCTTTATAGACTTTTTAAGACTCCCACATGCTTCTGATCATACCCCATCAACTATCTTGGCCATTGATTGAGTCAAAGTAATCTCAGCCTTCAAAATGGATTTTGGCGCCAAAAGTGTATAAGGTTGCTTGAGATAGTTTCAGAGTAATTAAGGAATCTTGGGGTGTTGTGGAGGTGGAGGGGGACAGTTTAGATAGTAGGTATGGGGCTGGGGTGATTTGGAAAGGAAAAACAGGCTTTGTGAGTGCTACAGTGACAGGTTTATGGTGGGGATGCATTAATTGGTTGTGGGCTGGTGTATAGGAGGGGGGTTAGCTGGAAAGATGGTGAGGTGGAAAGGTGGTGGCCAGGTGGTGGTGAAAACCACCTGGTTTTGGGTTTGCAGAGATGGGAGAGGGGAGTGAACAGGGAAGGCGGGTTTCTTGGGTGTTTGACCTTATTTGACCGGGTTTTAATAACGGGTGTTGGGTTTTGGGCTATGGTTGGGATTGGGCCAGCAGCTGGGTTGAAGGATTGGATTTGGGTATTAATAATAAAAGGGTCCGGTTTGGTGTAGCTTATTAACCCAAGGACCAAACTTGCAAATCTGCCAAACATGAGGGACCAATCTTGTAGTTTTTCCAAAGCTCATACAAGGACCAAACCTGCCATAAATGAATAGTACAAGGACCAAGGTTGATTATTTTCCATTTTTGAATTTCCAAGGACCATTTTTGACACTTTTCAAACTCCAGGGACCAAAATTATCATTTTGTAAATTTTAAACTTTAGAGGGTTTGTTTTGACAACTTTTGAATCTCATGGACCTCAAATGACTTTTTACAAGTTTTTGAATTACCAAGGACTAATTTTGACAACTTTTGTAAATTGGGGGACTAAAACTGCCAATTATGCAAACTTGATACGTTTTTCATCTGATTTTGATGTTTTTGCATTTAAAACATATAAAACACTTGTTTGTGATATTTTCATCATTTTGATGTATTTCTGAGTGTTTTCAGATGTTTTTGGCATTCTAAACAGTATAAAAATGATGAGTATTTAGACACTCATCAATCCCCCACACTAAGATATTGCTAGTCCCTAGCAATGATTTGAGAAAATTTAATGGATTTCATCTCTTTACCAAAAGCCATTACTTCTGGAGTAGCCAATTGTTTTAGTTCAAGTAAGAACCTTGGTACAACGATAACCAAATGATTTTGAGCAAATCATAAGCTGTCAACGGATTTGATTTGTCTTTACCAGAAGCTGTTTGCTTCTGGACTAGCCAACTCTTAGATAAATTATCAATATTATCTTTGGTGAGCCGATTACCAATTATGGTTTTTCAACTGCCTTTACCACAAGCCATAAACTTGCGGGCTAGCCAACTTTTCACTAGTTTAAAGATATGGTGAGTTGAACACCATACAATTTTGGGCAAATTGCAAGCCATAAACGGATTTGAGATATCTTTACCAAGAGCCGTTTGCTCCTGGATTAGCCAATCCTTATGTGGATTAGACATGGCGGACTGATTACCATTTGCTGAGTAAGTGAAAAACACTTACTCCAAAAAAATTTTGGCCAAAAACGGGGGAATTGGGTGGAATAATTACATGATAAAATTCGTGAGAATTCCCCCCCCCCCCCCCACACTTAGAAATGAATATTGCCCTCAATATTCAAAGTACCGGCGGTTATGCCGAAACACAGAACATAAAAGGGAAATACTACGGCCATTATTTTGTTTTTGATATATACATTTTTTTTTTAGAGAGAGGTTTATATACAACAGCGGGGGGCAACTCCCCCACACTAGGGTGGTAGAAAGGGGATAAGAAGACAGAAACATGGGTGAAAACCCATATGGTGTGTGCTACTATTTTTGATTCCCGAGTCACTAGCTTGACTCGATCCCCGCATTCATTGGTTCATGGGGAATGTTTGTAGATCCGGGACAACCATGGATGGAATGTCCTCTCCAAAGTAATGCTTTAATCGATGACCATTCACTTTAAAATTTGGACCATCAGGCTGACATAACTCAATGGTGCCATAAGGATAAACCTTAGTGATAGTAAATGGACCAGACCAACGGGACTTAAGCTTTCCCGAGAAAATCTTCAATCTTGAATTGAAAAGAAGGACTCGATCACCAACGTTAAAAACGCGGTTCTTGATTTTAGAGTCATGAATCTTCTTTGTCTTTTGTTTGTAGATCAAAGAGTTCTCGTATGCTTGATCACGGAGTTCATTTAGTTCATTCATTTGAACTTTTCTGTGATCACCAGCTGTCTGTATATCGAAGTTTGCATGTTTTAAGGCCCAGTAAGCCTTGTGCTCTAGCTCAATCGGAAGATGACATGCCTTTCCGTACACTAGCTTGTATGGAGTACACCCAATTGGTGTTTTGTAAGCTGTACGAAAGGCCCAGAGTGCGTCATCTAGTTTATCCGACCAGGATGCACGGTTTTCGCCTACTGTTCTTTCAAGAATTCTTTTAATACCACGGTTTGAGACTTCCACTTGCCCACTTGTTTGGGGGTGGTATGCAGTAGATAGACGGTGGGTAACACCATACTTTTGCATGACACGATCAAATTGGTCATTCCAAAAATGTGTACCACGATCACTGATTATAGCTCTCGGAGTTCCAAACCTGGCAAAAAGAGATTTTAAAAACTTTACAACAACTCGGGCATCATTGGTAGGTAAAGCTTTCGCTTCAACCCATTTTGACAAATAGTGAACAGCCACGAGTATGTATTTGTT
The DNA here is from genome assembly GCA_019973895.1 of Chrysanthemum seticuspe. Lineage (NCBI taxonomy): Eukaryota > Viridiplantae > Streptophyta > Magnoliopsida > Asterales > Asteraceae > Chrysanthemum > Chrysanthemum seticuspe. The sequence continues at coordinate 125,090,453 of BPTQ01000009.1, forward strand.
ACCTCGAGAAGATGGAAATGGCCCCATAAAGTCAATACCCCAGATGTCAAATATCTCACAAACTTGAATGGCATTTTGTGGCATTTCATTTCTTTGAGATATATTTCCGTGACGTTGACAAGCGTCACAGGCTTTGACAAATTCATGGGCATCCTTATAGATAGTGGGCCAATAAAACCCGGAATCAAACACCTTTTTGGCAGTGTAGTTTGGACTATGATGGCCCCCGGTGGGTCCAGCATGGCAAGCTTTGAGAATGTCAAGAGCTTCTTGTCCATAAACACACCGTCGGATGACTTGATCCGCACAGATTTTGAATAAGAAGGGGTTGTCCCAGAAATAATGTTTAACATCTTTGAAGAATTTGTTCTTCTGCTGGGTTGACATCCCTTTCACTATGAAGCTACCCGCATGGTAATTTGCGAAATCAGCAAACCATGGGGTAGAAGAGTTTCCACGAAAAGAAACCGCATTGAGTGTCTCGAGAGGAAATGTTTCATTTATTTCCTTTTTCTCGAAAACATCTTGGTGAGGGTTCTCTAATCGGGAAAGATGATCAGCAGCCAGGTTCTCAGCTCCTTTTTTATCACGTATGATGATATCAAATTCTTGGAGGAGGAGAACCCAACGGAGTAATCTCGGCTTTGCATCTTGTTTTGCAAAGAGATATTTGAGAGCCGAGTGATCCGTATACACTACACATTTGGTCAAGATCAAATATGGCCGAAACTTCTCAAATGCATACACCACGGCTAATAGCTCTTTTTCTGTGGTGGTGTAATGAGTTTGAGCTTCAGTCATAGTCTTACTTGCGTAGTGGATAGGCTGAAAATGCTTAGCTCTACGTTGCCCTAAGACTGCACCGATAGAAAAATCACTTGCATCGCACATGAGCTCAAAAGGCAAGTCCCAGTCGGGAGCAACGAGAATGGGTGCTTCAGTAAGCTTTTTCTTCAATGTTTCAAAAGCTTCAATGCACTCGGGTGAGAAGATAAAAGGAGCATCCTTTTCAAGAAGATGAGTCATAGGCCGGGTGATTTTAGAAAAATCTTGTATAAATCTACGATAGAAACCGGCATGACCTAAAAAACTCCTAATACCTTTGACGGTAGTAGGATGAGGCAGTTTAGCAATAACATCGACTTTTTCTCTATCTACCTCAATCCCATTTTTTGAAATCTTATGGCCAAGGACTATGCCTTCTTTGACCATAAAGTGACTTTTCTCCCAGTTTAGACAAAGATTAGTGTCTTCACACCGTTTGAGCATTTTATCTAGATGGGAGAGACATGTTTGAAACGAATCCCCAATGACCGAGAAGTCATCCATAAACACCTCCATTGTTTCCCCGATCATGTCATGGAAAATGGCCATCATACATCGTTGGAACGTGCCAGGAGCATTACATAGGCCAAAAGGCATACGTCTGTAGGCAAAAGTTCCGTATGGGCAGGTGAATGTAGTTTTATCTTGATCCTTTGGATCAATGGGGATCTGAAAGTAACCTGAGAAACCATCTAGGAAACAATAGTACTCGCTCCCAGCTAATCTTTCAAGCATTTGGTCCATAAAGGGTAGAGGAAAATGGTCTTTACGGGTAGCGTCATTCAACTTACGATAGTCAATGCAAACACGCCATCCCGTAACCAGCCGAGTTGGAATTAACTCGTTATCTTCATTTGTGACAACAGTTATGCCACCCTTTTTAGGAACACAATGAATTGGGCTAACCCAAGGACTATATGAGATCGGGTAAATCAATCCTGCATCAAGAAGTTTGATAACCTCCTGTTTGATAACATCATGGATTTTTGGATTTACTCTTCTCTGATGTTGAACTGCTGGTTTGAAGTCATCCTCCATCAAGATTTTGTGAGTACAAAATTCAGGGTTGATACCCTTAATGTCGGAGAGTTTCCAAGCAATTGCTTGCTTGTGTGACTTCAAGATCTTTATGAGAGCAGACTTTTCATCTTTACTCAAATCTCTAGCAATAATGACGGGTAATTTATCATCACCTTCAAGAAATGCATACTCGAGATGAGGAGGTAAGTCCTTAAGTTCGACTTCAGGAAACTCTTCAGTTTTCTCAACTGACTTGACTTCCTTGTTATGAAGCTCGACGGGAGGGAGCGATGATGGATCATCATTAAGCAACTTCTTAATGAGAAGTATGTCCCCCTCAATGTCGATGGGAGCGTGATCAATTTCCCATGGAACAGAATCACTAGACAAGTCGGCTTTAATCTCTTCCAAGATGAAGTCACTTTCCTCAAATGGGGTGAGAGAAGGAGTAGAATTGGCGATGATGGGTTGAGATGAATGAGTGAGATTATCACTCGAAGAATTATGATCATAACCAAGAACTTCTTGAGAATACTCTTCAGAAGCAACATCAATGATATCTATTCGGTTAACCGACTCAGAATCATAGTTTGCGGAGTACCTCGAAGTCTGATCAAGGTTAAAGGTGACAGCTTCATTACCAACACGTAATGTGATTTCTTGCTCAAATACATCAATGAGAGCACGGCCCGTTCTCAGGAATCCTCGACCAACAATGAGAGAAACCCGATGATCGGCATCAAAATCAACAACCACGAAGTCAGCTGGAAAATGGAACTTTCCTACTTTAACAAATACGTCCTCAGCAATGCCAAGAGGACGGGATATTGTACGATCTGCAAGCTCAAGAGTCATGCATGTAGGAGTAAGTTCCAGAAGAGAAAGTTTCTTCCATACTGAATAAGGCATCAGGTTGATTCTTGCACCAAGATCGGCTAAGGCAAAGCATTCAACCATTCCTGGAAATAAACAAGGTAAGAGAAATTTTCCAGGATCTCCAAGCTTTTCTGGAAGCTTCTTCAAGATAACTGCAGAGCAGTTCTCGTTAAGAGGAGTTTTAGCCATTTCAAACAACTTTTCCTTGTTGCTTAACATGTGTTTGAGAGTTGATGCAAACTTGGGCATCAGCATGATAGCATCCGCAAAGCTTATGTCAAAATGTAGTTCCTGGAAAATTTGAAAAAATTTGTCCATTTTATGACTAGCTTTTTCACGGAGCTTTTGCTCATTCAAACGTGATGGGTAAGGAATAGAAGTTTTGGATTTGGTATTTTCAACGGGAGCTACAGGTGGTTCAAAAACAACTCCTGGACTAGACTTGGGTTTCTGGACAACTTGAGGTTGGACATCATTGGTTCCTCCGTTATTAACAGGAAGTTCCTTATCCTTTGTAGCCTCAGGTTTACTTTCCACTACCTTCGGGAGAGAAGAAGAAGAGGTAGTAGGAATAGCGGGTCCATTGTATGAAACACCACTTCTGGTTGTGATCGCCTTAGCATCGCCCCTCGGGTTAGCGATCGTGTTGCTCGGAAGTTTTCCTGAACCCGAGGGTTGATCATTTAAAGACTTCTTGAGATCAGCGATCTGACTGACCAACAACCTGTTCATTTCATCTTGGGATTTCATGAACTGCTTCAATAACTCATCAGATGATGGTACTGGAGGATGTGGAGGGAAATTCTGAGGTCGGATGTTTTGATTAGGACCTTGTTGTTGAAAATTCCCTTGATTAGGATTCACATTCCCATGAAATTGATTCCCTCGATTGAACTTGTTTTGATTAAGGTTCCCTTGATGTTGGAAACCTTGATTGGGTCCAGGATAGAAATTACGTTGGTTTTGATAACCTGGGTTCATTCTAGGTTGATTCTGATTCCGGTTAGGATTCTGGTTAAAACCGGGTGGTGCCTGATAAGTGTTAGCGCGGTAGTTTGGTTCATTTTGAGGACGGTATTGATTACCTCCTTGATTTGAAGTACCGGCTATAGCATTTGCTTCAAACGGACTACCATCGGTGGCAGTACAGTTGTAGTATGCATGAGGACCACCACAAGTAACACAAACTTCAACTTTCTTCACTTCACCATGTGATGGTGTCTGAGTGAAAGTGACTTTCTTTTGGTTAGCAAGAACCAAAGCCTGAACAATATCTGTGAGTTTGCCAATCTTAGCATCGGTGCTAGATGTACTCACATGAGATGAAGTAGAAGGTCCAGCATTAGACTGAGTCTGATATGTCTTTGTGCGGAAAGGGCGGACCTGGGACTTGTTTTCAATGATTTGTAAGGCTTCTTTTGTGGTTTTGCTAAGGAAATTACCTCCCGCGGAGGCATTCAAAGAGTCTTGGTCAGCTTGTCTCAGACCATTATAGAAAGTATCCATCTGCATTAACTCGGTAAAACCATGATGTGGACACTTGCGGAGCAATTCTTTGTAACGATCCCATGCCTCCCTGAATGATTCATCAAATCTCTGAGAAAATTTCATTATCTCATTTTTAAAACTTGTAGTTCGGGATGGAGGATAGAATTCGGGCTTGTCCCATGTCTCAATGGAACGAGGGGGTTGTTTCTCAAGCCAATTCCGGGCTTGTCCCTCTAGAGAAAATGGGAACAGAAGAAGCTTAATGGCTTCGTGTGGGACATTCTTGTATTTGATGGTAGATGCAATCTTGTTAAACCATCGAATGTGTGCATGAGGATCATCCCGCTTAAAACCATAGAATTGGCTTTGGGTTACCAGATTAAGCAACCCGGTTTTGAGCTCAAAAGTATCAGCCACAATGGCTGGGACAACAATAGCATCTCCGTAACCCTCGATGGGTGCTTGGAGAAGCTCATTCATCGGTTTGTCTTCTGCCATTTCGACAGGGGGTGGTGGTGGTGGACGTTCCTCAGTCACGGCTGAAGGAGCAGAACGTCCTCTACGTCTACGAGGAATATTTGCTAGCTCCGAAAGTGGACTTGTAGAACTGGAAGAACGAGTGCGCATGCACTAAGTATAAAAATCAATTTTTCAAAACAAATGCGAGGCAAAATGACAAGTGAACTTAACCAGTAATCACAAATGAAATGGCTTCTTTGAAAAAGGTACACCAAATCACAAGGACACAAAGGCAAGTTTTAAATCTGATGTTCGGGAACTTATTATGGTCACACCCCCAGTTAGTAGGTGTACTGCCTTGATTGCGGTGGTTGATTTTTATGTATATATTAAGTACCACTGAAAAGACGTAGGTATTGATTTGTGCTGATGGGTTTAAAAACTTTTTGGACAATATTTTTGGTATCGTCTCGTTTAACCAAATCGTATTTCTTTAAGAATCACCTTAAAAGAAACACAAGCTAGAAAACGTTACGATTGTTTTGTTGTTTTATATTGTTTTTGGTGTTTTTAACACTTTAGGAAAAGTGTTAATGAACTTTTTGATATTTGATAACTTTACAGAAAACTGTTTACAAACGATGGTATATGTGCAAGTACGGGTCTGAAAACTGCTTAAAACACGCTTATAGCCTCCCCGGCAGCGGCGCCAAAATTTGATTGGTGCAAAACCGTCAAGTTATCTCACACAAGCTAGCCACTTGTGAATGGCTAACCGTAAGAAACTTAAAACAGTTCAAACACTAATGCAATTAAGATCAGAGGAATACAGTGAATTCCTGGGTCGTTAAGTCCCACGGAGGATGAATTGGTGTTTCACACAGACAGATGTCGAATAATCACTAAGGATAGTGATTAGTAAGGATTTTGATGGATAATTATACCTAAAGAAAATATTTGTAAATTACAGCGACTTAAATGCAAATTAAAAGAAATTAAAAAGTTAAAATATATTAAATAAACGCTATCACTATTTTTACAATGATGTTTTTGTGATTTTATAAAACAAAATAACTTAAATAAACTATTTTAATTAAAACGTAAACTTAAATTACCTAAAAACGTAACTTAAAGTGAAAACGAGTGTTATTTCTAAAAATTACGCGAGTGCGCAAGCAAAAACGTAAAATTTATGAAATAAAAGTCCTACAAGTGTAAAAACAATTTTATTACGTACTATATGATAAAAGAAAATTTTAGAAAAAAGATTTATATTTTTTAGACTTTTATATTTTTTATTATGAATTAAATAAGATTTTACACTAATTAAATGTTTAAAAATACTAAAACTATTTAGAAAAATCTGAAACTTTTTTATAAAATACTTAATACTAATACAAACTAAAGAAAAATACAAAGGATGAAAAAGCTAGTTTGAATAAGCTAGAAATAAGCGAATATGTTCGTATAAGCTAAATGAACAAGGAAGACTTATGTATTAAATTGTGCGTGATATAACCAGTCAAAGACCCAAGGGCAACTGGTATACAGGTACACTCTTATCACTCTCAAAGGTGAGAGGTCTCAGGTTCGAGCCTGCCTCCCACCTTTTTGCTAAACATTTTACTTTTGGATTTTTACTTTTGAAACTTATTAAGCACAAGAAAATAAGCAATTTTTACAACTACCACTTTTTATGAAAAGCACTGATAAGCTCAGTTTTGAGCTTACTATCTTAACAGTGGCTAGAAAATGGATTTAAGCACAAGATTTTAGCCAAGTGGCTTAATAAGCTAAAAATGAGCAAAGGCTAATTGAAATAAGCTAAACTAATGATTATAAGCTAAAATGAACACTGAATAAACACAATTACTTATGAAATAAGCACTACAAATTCAAATAAGCACTTGTACTAAAACTGAGTAGCAAACATGTCTGACTAGCTAACTTCCAGGCCTTGTGGGGCCCACAGGATAGATTGGAAGTCCAAACAAAAGGTGAATCCAATAAGCTGAGCTTATTGGCTTTTCAAAAAGCTAAAGTACTTACTGTTTTGTTCACTGGAGAGCTTTTGAGAAGCTTATTAAAAAGCTTGAAAACACTGACTAATTATTAGACTAGATAAAATGGACAAAACAAAAAGCTTATAGCAGACCTACTAAATAAGCCAAGAATGGAAAAATAAAAACTGGAATCTTGAGACAGCTAGGTGAGCTTCTCAAAAAGCTAAAGAGCACAAGCTTATACTCATTAATGAGCTCTGTAAGAGCTTGTGAAATGGGTATACAAATCTGTGCACAGGGCACTTTTCAGAAGAGGTGCTCAAAATAAGCTGAAAAATAAGGACTTTATAAGCTAATTAAAACTGATCTAGTATTTTTATAATTAAGTTAAGCAACTAAATATTTATATCCCAGAAGCTTATAAGCTAAATCTTAGTATTAATCATACAGTAAAATTCTAAGTTTTATTCAAAAATGGGTATAGAGAAATTTTGACTTTTTAAATTACACTAACTAGTTGACTTTTATGAACTTGTAATTGATCCTAAACACTGATATTGATGTATTAAGATGTATTAAGACTAAATTGAGCAAGTATAACAACTTATTAACACAAAACCATGATCATAGAACTTAAAAATCCAACAGTGAACAATCTAGGTGATATTAAGAGTGATTTTGACTTTTCACCAAATAAGGTCTGGTTTTTATTGTTTGTTTGAGTTCTTGAATACTAGTGTGACATGAAACAAGTACAAGCAATAACACAGACAACCTTCAACACAGTAAACACAGCAAAACCAAACAATACTTAACTAGACTGTTTTGGTGTTTTTCAAAGAGTTTCAAAAATTTAAATCATGCACTTGATTCCAGACTTTATAATATTATATATTAAAGCTAAATAAACATTAAACAACAACTCTAATAACATAAAACTAAGAAATTACACTAATGCTAATTTAACTGTGAAAATGAGATTTTTGATAACTACAAATTGAAAAGAACAAGTGACTGGTTTTAAAGCTTAATTATACCTAACTAAGACTAATAAACATGAACTTACAAAGGTTTAAGCTAATGAACAGATCAAACAGTGAAATGCCAAAAATGGAGAATTAAGCTTACAAGATAATTCCAAGTGAAACATGAGAACCAAGAACTGAGAACATATCCTATAGCTTCCCAAGAAGCACTAAACCAATAAGCAATCCAAAATCAGCTCTGCTTCAGTCTTTAATCTTCATTACCATTGATTTTTGAATTTCAAGTTATTTTTGAGTATTTTTGTGATTTTTCTGTTTTTAATTCTAAACTGGTTTTTAAGGTCTCTAATAGCTTTAATAAGCTATATGAGGAGCTTATATGGCTTATTCAATCCTTAACAACAGCTACAAACATCATTTGCAGATTTTGAGAATTTGATCAAAAGTAAGATTTTTGCATAAACTGAAATGAGACTTAAACTGAAATTGATTACTGAAAACAGATTCAAATATACTTGAAAAACATAAAACACAGTACTTGGAAGCTTAAAATTACACTTTTATTTGAAAATTAACTTATACGACATACATTAAACTAAATTAGGCTAGATACTTGTTCACCTTGCTTCCCATCCCTTCTTTATAGACTTTTTAAGACTCCCACATGCTTCTGATCATACCCCATCAACTATCTTGGCCATTGATTGAGTCAAAGTAATCTCAGCCTTCAAAATGGATTTTGGCGCCAAAAGTGTATAAGGTTGCTTGAGATAGTTTCAGAGTAATTAAGGAATCTTGGGGTGTTGTGGAGGTGGAGGGGGACAGTTTAGATAGTAGGTATGGGGCTGGGGTGATTTGGAAAGGAAAAACAGGCTTTGTGAGTGCTACAGTGACAGGTTTATGGTGGGGATGCATTAATTGGTTGTGGGCTGGTGTATAGGAGGGGGGTTAGCTGGAAAGATGGTGAGGTGGAAAGGTGGTGGCCAGGTGGTGGTGAAAACCACCTGGTTTTGGGTTTGCAGAGATGGGAGAGGGGAGTGAACAGGGAAGGCGGGTTTCTTGGGTGTTTGACCTTATTTGACCGGGTTTTAATAACGGGTGTTGGGTTTTGGGCTATGGTTGGGATTGGGCCAGCAGCTGGGTTGAAGGATTGGATTTGGGTATTAATAATAAAATGGTCCGGTTTGGTGTAGCTTATTAACCCAAGGACCAAACTTGCAAATCTGCCAAACATGAGGGACCAATCTTGTAGTTTTTCCAAAGCTCATACAAGGACCAAACCTGCCATAAATGAATAGTACAAGGACCAAGGTTGATTATTTTCCATTTTTGAATTTCCAAGGACCATTTTTGACATTTTTCAAACTCTAGGGACCAAAATTGTCATTTTGTAAATTTTAAACTTTAAAGGGTTTGTTTTGACAACTTTTGAATCTCATGGACCTTAAATGACTTTTTACAAGTTTTTGAATTACCAGGGACTAATTTTGACAACTTTTGTAAATTGGGGGACTAAAACTGCCAATTATGCAAACTTGATACGTTTTTCATCTGATTTTGATGTTTTTGCATTTAAAACATATAAAACACTTGTTTGTGATATTTTCATCATTTTGATGTATTTCTGAGTGTTTTCAGATGTTTTTGGCATTCTAAACAGTATAAAAATGATGAGTATTTAGACACTCATCAGTCCAGCATGGCAAGCTTTGAGAATGTCCATAGCTTCCTGTCCATAAACACACCGTCGGTTGACTTGATCCGCACAGATTTTGAATAAGTAGGGGTCGTCCCAGAAGTAATGTTTAACATCCTTGAAGAATTTGTTCTTCTGTTCGGTCGACATCCCTTTCACAATGAAGTTACCCGCATGGTAATTTGCAAAGTCAGCAAACCATGGGGTGGAAGAGTTTCCACGAAAAGAAACCGCAATGAGTGTCTCGAGAGGAAATGTTTCATTTATTTCCTTTTTCTCGAAAACATCTTGGTGAGGGTTTTCTAAACGGGACAGATGATCAGCAGCCAGGTTCTCAGCTCCTTTTTTATTACGTATGATGATATCAAATTCCTGGAGGAGGAGAACCCAACGGAGCAATCTCGGCTTTGCATCTTGTTTTGCAAAGAGATATTTGAGAGCCGAGTGATCCGTATACACCACACATTTAGTCAAGATTGAGTATGGCCGAAACTTCTCAAATGCATACACCACGGCTAATAGCTCTTTTTCTGTGGTGGTGTAATGAGTTTGAGCTTCAGTCATAGTCTTACTTGCATAGTGAATAGGCTGAAAATGCTTAGCTCTACGTTGCCCTAAGACTGCACCGATAGCAAAATCACTTGCATCGCACATGAGCTCAAAAGGCAAGTCCCAGTCGGGAGCAACGAGAATGGGTGCTTCAGTAAGCTTTTTCTTTAATGTTTCAAAAGCTTTGATGCACTCGGGTGAGAAGATAAAAGGAGCATCTTTTTCAAGAAGATGAGTCATAGGCCGGGCGATTTTAGAAAAATCTTGTATGAATCTGCGATAGAAACCGGCATGACCTAAAAAACTCCTAATACCTTTGACGGTAGTAGGATGAGGCAGTTTAGCAATAACATCGACTTTTGCTCTATCGACCTCAATCCCATTTTTTGAAATCTTATGGCCAAGGACTATGCCTTCTTTGACCATAAAGTGGCTTTTCTCCCAATTTAGACAAAGATTTGTGTCTTCACACCTTTGAAGCATTTTTTCTAAATGGGAGAGACATGTTTGAAACGAGTCCCCAATGACCGAGAAATCATCCATAAACACCTCCATTGTTTCCCCGATCATGTCGTGGAAAATGGCCATCATACATCGTTGGAACGTGCCAGGATCATTACATAAGCCAAAAGGCATACGTCTGTAGGCAAAAGTTCCGTATGGGCAGGTGAATGTAGTTTTATCTTGATCCTTTGGATCAATGGGGATCTGAAAGTACCCTGAGAAACCATCAAGGAAAAAATAGTATTCATTTCCTGCTAATCTCTCAAGCATTTGGTCCATAAAGGGTAGAGGAAAATGGTCTTTACGGGTGGCGTCATTCAACTTACGATAGTCAATGCAAACACGCCATCCTGTAACCAGCCGAGTTGGAATTAACTCGTTATCTTCATTCGTGACAACAGTTATGCCACCCTTTTTAGGAACACAATGAATTGGGCTAACCCAAGGACTATCTGAGATTGGGTAAATCAATCCTGCATCAAGAAGTTTGATGACCTCCTGTTTGATAACATCATGGATTTTTGGATTTACTCTTCTCTGATATTGAACTGCTGGTTTGAAGTCATCCTCCATCAAGATTTTGTGAGTACAAAATTCAGGGTTGATACCCTTAATGTCGGAGAGTTTCCAAGCAATTGCTTGCTTGTGTGACTTCAAGATCTTTATGAGAGCAGCTTTTCATCTTTACTCAAATCTCAAGCAATAATGACTGGTAATTTATCATCACCTTCAAGAAATGCATACTCGAGATGAGGTGGTAAGTCCTTAAGCTCAACCTCAGGAAATTCTTCAGTTTTCTCAACTGACTTGACTTCCTTGTTATGAAGCTCTACGGGAGGGAGTGGAGGAGAAATGTCATGATTTAACAACTTCTCAAGAAGAATATCTCCCTCTAGATTAATCTCATTTTGATTAATCTCATCGGGAATTGAATCACTAGTGTGAGGGGCTGATGATGGATCATCATTAAGCAACTTCTCAATGAGAAGTATGTCCCCCTCAATGTCAATTGGAGCGTGATCAATTTCCCATGGAACAGAATCACTAGCCAAGTATGCTTCAATCTCTTCCAAGATGAAGTTGCTTCCCTCAAACGGAGTGAGAGAAGGAGTATAATTGGCTATGATAGGTTGAGAAGATGTAGTGGGATCCCCACTCACAGAATTATGAGAATAACCAAGAACTTCTTGAGAGTACTCTTCTGAAGCAACATAAATGATATCTATTCGGTTAACCGACTCAGAATCATAATTTGCGGAGTACCTCGAAGTCTGATCAAGGTTAAAGGTGACAGCTTCATTACCAACACGTAATGTGATTTCTTGTTCAAATACATCAATGAGAGCACGACCCGTTCTTAGGAATCCTCGACCAACAATGAGAGGAACCCGATGATCGGCATCAAAATCAACAACCACGAAGTCAGCTGGAAAATGGAACTTTCCTACTTTCACAAATACGTCCTCGGCAATGCCAAGAGGACGGGATATTGTACGATCTGCAAGCTCAAGAGTCATGCATGTAGGAGTAAGTTCAGGAAGAGAAAGTTTCTTCCATACTGAATAAGGCATCAGGTTGATGCTTGCACCAAGATCGGCTAAGGCAAAGCATTCAACCATTCCTGGAAATACACAAGGTAAGAGAAATTTTCCAGGATCTCCAAGCTTTTCTGCAAGCTTCTTCAGGATAACTGCAGAGCAGTTCTCGTTTAGAGGAGTTTTAGCCATTTCAAACAGCTTTTCCTTGTTGCTTAACATGTGTTTGAGAGTTGATGCAAACTTGGCCATCAGCATGATAGCATCCGCAAAGCTTATGTCAAAATGTAGTTCTTGGAAATTTTGAAAAAATTTGTCCATTTGATGACTGGCTTTTTCACGGAGCTTTTGCTCATTCAAACGTGATGGGTAAGGAATAGAAGATTTGGATTTGGTATTTTCAATGGGAGCTACAGGTGGTTCAAAAACAACTCCTGGGTTGGATTTGGGTTTCTAGACAACTTGAGGTTGGACATTGTTGGTACCTCCGTTATTATTAGGAAGTTCCTTGTCCTTTGTTGCCTCAGGTTCACTTTCCACTACCTTCGAGAGAGAAGAAGAAGAAGAAGTAGTAGGAATAGCGGGTCCATTATATGAAACACCACTTCTGGTTGTGATCGCCTTTGCATCGCCCCTCGGGTTAGCGATCGTGTTGCTCGGAAGTTTTCCTGAGCCCGAGGGTTGATCATTTAAAGACTTCTTAAGATCAGCAATCTGGCTGACCAACAACCTGTTCATTTCATCTTGGGATTTCATGAACTGCTTCAGTAACTCATCAGATGATGGTACTGGAGGATGTGGAGGGAAATTTTGAGGTCGGATGTTTTGATTATGACCTTGTTGTTGAAAATTCCCTTGATTAGGATTCACATTCCCCTGAAATTGATTCCCTCGATTGAAATTGTTTTGATTAAGGTTCCCTTGATGTTGGAAACCTTGATTGGGTCCAGGATAGAAATTACCTTGGTTTTGATAACCTTGGTTCATTCTAGGTTGATTCTGATTCCGGTTAGGATTCTAGTTAAAACCGGGTGGTGCCTGATAAGTGTTAGCACGGTAGTTTGGTTCATTTTGAGGACGGTATTGATTACCTCCTTGATTTGAAGTACCGGCTATAGCATTGGCTTCAAACGGACTACCATCTGTGGCAGTACAGTTGTAGTATGCATGAGGACCACCACAAGTAACACAAACTTCAACTTTCTTCACTTCACCATGTGATGGTGTTTGAGTGAAAGTGACTTTCTTTTGGTTAGCAAGAACCAAAGCCTGAACAATATCCGTGAGTTTATCAATCTTAGCATCGGTGCTAGATGTACTTACAGGAGATGAAGTAGAAGGTCCAGCATTAGACTGAGTCTGATATGTCTTTGTGCGGAAAGGGCGGACCTGGGACTTGTTTTCAATGATTTGTAAGGCTTCTTTTGTGGTTTTGCTAAGGAAATTACCTCCCGCGGAGGCATTCAAAGAGTCTTGGTCAGCTTGTCTTAGACCATTGTAGAAAATATCCATTTGCATTAACTCGGTAAAACCATGATGCGGACACTTGCGGAGCAATTCTTTGTAACGATCCCATGCCTCCCCGAATGATTCATCAAATCTCTGAGAAAATTTCATTATCTCATTCTTAAGACTTGTAGTTCGGGATGGAGGATAGAATTCGTTAACGAACGTGGTGACTAAATCTTCCCATGTCTCAATAGAACGAGGGGGTTGTTTCTCAAGCCAATTCCGGGCTTGTCCCTCTAGAGAAAATGGGAACAGAAGAAGCTTGATAGCTTCATGTGGGACATTCTTGTACTTGATGGTAGATGCAATCTTGTTAAACCATCGAATGTGTGCATGAGGATCATCCCGCTCAAAACCATAGAATTGGCTTTGGGTTACCAGATTAAGCAACCCGGTTTTGAGCTCAAAGGTATCAGCTACAATGGCTGGGACAACAATGGCATCTCCGTAACCCTCGATGGGTGCTTGGAGAAGCTCATTCATCGGCTTGTCTTCTGCCATTTCGACAGGGGGTGGTGGTTGTAGACGTTCCTCAGTCATGGCTGAAGGAGCAGAACGTCCTCTACGTCTACGAGGAATATTTGCAAGCTCAGAATGTGGACTTGTAGAACTGGAAGAACGAGTGCGCATGCACTAAGTACAAAAATCAATTTTTCAAAACAAATGCGAGGCAAAACGACAAGTGAACTTAACCAATAATCACAAATGAAATGGCTTCTTTGAAAAAGGTACACCAAATCACAAGAACACAAAGGCAAGTTTTAAATCTGATGTTCGGGAATTATTATGGTCACACCCCCAGTTAGTAGGTGTACTGCCTTGATTTGCGGTGGTTGATTTTTATGTATATATTAAGTACCACTGAAAAGACGTAGGTAATGATTTGTGCTGATGGTTTAAAAACTTTTGGACAATATTTTTGGTATCGTCTCGTTTTAACCAAATCGTATTTCTTTAAGAATCACCTTAAAAGAAACACAAGCTAGAAAACGTTACGATTGTTTTGTTGTTTTATATTGTTTTTGGTGTTTTTAACACTTTAGGAAAAGTGTTAATGAACTTTTTGATTTATGATTAACTTTACAAAAAACTGTTTACAAACGATGGTATATGTGCAAGTACGGGTCTGAAAAATGCTTAGAACACGCTTACAGCCTCCCCGGCAGCGGCGCCAAAATTTGATTCGTGCTAAACCGTCAAGTTATATCACACAAGCTAGCCACTTGTGAATGGCCAACCGTAATAAACTTAAAACAGCTCAGAAACAAATGCAATTAAGATCAGAGGAATATAGGGGATTCCTGGGTCGTTAAGTCCCACGGAGGATGAATTGGTGTTTCACACAGACAGATGTCGAATAATCACTAAGGATAGTAATTAGTAAGGATTTTGATGGATAATTATACCTAAAGAAAAGATTAATAAATTACAGCGACTTAAATGCAAATTAAAGGAAATTAAAAAGTTAAAATATATTAAATAAACGCTATCACTATTTTTACAATGATGTTTTTGTAATTTTATAAAATAAAATGACTTAAATAAACTATTTTAACTAAAACGCAAACTTAAATTATCTAAAAACGTGATTTAAAATGAAAACGTAAGTTATTTATAAAAATTACGCGAGTGCGCAAGCAAAAACGTAAAATTTATGAAATAAAAGTCCTACGAATGTAAAAACAATTTTCTTATATGACAAAAGAAAATTTTAGAAAAAAGAATTATATTTTTTTGACTTTTATATTTTTTATTATGAATTAAATAAGTTTTTACACTAATTAAATGATTAAAAATACTAAAACTATCGAGAAAAATCTGAAACTTTTTTATAAAATACTTAATACTAATACAATTATATGAAAAATACAAAAGTTGAAAAAGCTAGTTGAAATAAGCTAGAAATAAGCTAAATAGCTCGTATAAGCTTAAATGGACAAGAAGGCTTATGTATTTAATAGTGCAAAGGAAAACTGAAAAAGACCCTAGGGCAGATGGTATGTGTGTGGTGTGGTGAGCTGGGTGGCCAGGGTTCGAATCACAGCACTGCCTTTTTGCTAACTTTTTATTTTTGGACTTTTTCTTTACAAACTTATTAAGCTAATGATTTTAAGCAACTTTTACAACTACAACTTTTTATGAAAATGACTAATAAGCTCAGATTTGAGCTTATTATTCCAACAGTGGAGCTTTTGAGCTTAACTTGATTTTCAAGGCTCAAACAAACTTGCAAGCTGGAAACAAAGGTGGAATAAGCTAAGTTAAGCTACAAGCTACTAATATTTAAGCTAGAAAACACAAATAAGCATACTGATAAGCTAGGAATAAGCAATAAGCTATATCACTAAACTTAAACAACCAAACAGTCCTGTGGACTTTTTCAAGGCCAAAATAAGCTAAGTAAATAAGCTCACAAGCTCAAAACAAGCTTTGAGTCAACAAGCTGGCTAGGTGGGCTTCCCAAAAAACCAAAACTCACAAGCTATGATCCACTATTAAGCTCTGTGTGAGCTTATGAATATTGTACTAGATCACTGCTTATGCAGTTTTACACTAAAATGGGACAAAACAAAAACTATATGCAGCCCTAGCAAATAAGCTACAAAATGAAAAAATGAACTTGGGACCTTAAGATGGCTTGGTTAGCTATCCAAAGAACCAAGTTTCACAAGATTTGACCAACTAATAAGCTTTTTACAAGCTTATGAAAAAGACTATAAACCTGTGCACAGGGCACATATTTGACTTTTTTATTAAACTAAAAGTTTGACTTTTATGAGATTTTAACTGATTCTATGGACTGATTAAGTTGTAATAAGCTACAATGAGATTGGTTTAAGCTAAAATACTAAGTTTTAAGTTACTATGATGAGTTTCTAATTATGAATCCTAACAGTTAACCATTTAAGTGATTTTAAATGTGATTTTGACTTTTTCACTAACAAGGACTGGATTTTGTTGCTTCTCTGAGTTATTATGAACTAATGAAACATGAGACAAGTACAAGTAATAACACAAGTAACCTATAACACAGTTGAACTTATAAATCCAAACAGTCCTTTAACTAGACTTGTTTTGAGATTTTCAAAGTAAAACACTGATTTAGACCATGAACTTTATTACAAACCTTAAATTATCATTTAAGAACACTAATTAAGCATTAAACAACAGCCATGACAACCTAAAACTCAATAATGATCTTTATACTATTTTAACTGTCAAACTAATTTTCTTAACAACTATAAATTAAAAAGAACAAACAACTGGTTTTATGACTTAACTATACTAAAATATAACTAATAAACATGAACATAAAGAAATTTAAGCTAATGAGCAATCAAAACAGTGAAATGCAAAAATGTATTAAAAGGCTTACAAATTGGATTTGGATGAAAATCAAGAACAAGGACCAATTTTTACTTCCTATAGAACCTCCATAGGTTCACTAACCCATTTCCATCCAATAAGCAAACTGCTTCAGCTTTCTTGATCATTCTCCATTGATTTTTTATTTTCTCTTTATTTTCTTGGTATTTTTGTGAATTTTCTGTTTTTACTTCTAAACTGCTTTTAAAAGTTTCTAATAGCTTTAACAAGCTATTTAGGAGCTTATGTGATCTATTTCAGTCCTTGACAAAGGTTACAAACAACATTTTAACATTCATGAGAATTTTTGCACATGGAGATTTTGCATAAACTTGAAACTTGTATTAAAACTGAAATTGATGATTGAAAAAGAGTTATTGTACACTAAATACTTGAAATTGTTAGGAATTAGAAAATTCCATAGTGAAGATTCGGTCACCCCTAATATTATCTAGCATAAGTTAGCTCGTAGACATATCTTTATTTACGTTATTTAGTAGTTTACTAGTTAGTTTGTAGCTAGAATAGTATAGTGCAACACCGTGGAGGAAGGACGGGTCTTTACCCACTGTATCCCTGATCCACAGGCCGATAGGAGGTCGTTGTGTCTGTAAGTATAAATACCCCTTCCATCCATGGAAGGGGTGGTGCTTCATTTTTAATCTAACATTTCCTTTGTCTAAACCTCTAGCAAGAACACCCTCTCTCTCTCTACTTTCTCTCTCTAAAATGTTAAACATGTATTTTGATCATCCAAGACCACCCGAATCATCAACACAATAAAATAACGATCCTACAATTGGTACCAGAGCCATGGTTATTGTGTTATCTTTGATTTGTGTGGTCCGTACCATGGTTGGTAGTGGTTTTTGGTTCATGCTGTTAAGCTGTTTTGGTATTTTTCTCTTGGCCGGAATTATTCTTTATTCTTGTGGGTGAACAGTTTGTTAACATGTTTGGTGTCCTTTATCTGAAAAGTCTAATGCTTTTTCAAACTTGTAATATCAGTTTGTCATAACTTTGTCCACATATTTTCAGTCACATCTATTAGGCTTTAGACTGTTTTTTCTAAGTCATATCTGTTAAATCTTTATGGTCAAATGGTCACCTTTTCTTGGTCAAAACTGTTTTTCTGGGTAACTATGAACAGGTCGGAAAAACTCGTCGAAAATATTCAAAAATTCTTCATAGCGACTTGTTACCTTTTGTCCAGATTCATTGTTTCTATGTAGCGACTTGGATATTCGTTGACTTTTTTGAAAGTCAATAGCGATTTGAGTATTGTAGCGACTTGTTATTTAACAAGTTAGCGACTTAACTGAAAGTTAGCGACTTAACTGAAAGTTAGCGACTTAACTGAAAGTTAGCGACTTAACTGAAAGTTAGCGACTTAACTGAAAGTTAGCGACTTAACTGAAAGTTAGCGACTTAACTGAAAGTTAGCGACTTAACTGAAAGTTAGCGCCTTGCTTTGCAAAATTGGTAGCGAATTGTCTTAGACCTAGCGACTTGTTACGACAGAAAGGATGAAGAAGAAACAACCACACGACAAGACCACAAGACCATTAATATCAAAAGCTGTTAACATCAGGTGCTTATCCCTCATCAGTCCAATATTGGAACAAAAAGAAAAAAGGAAGAAAGAACATGGAAGGATGAAAATACATCACTGCCGTTCCAATTCCAAACCAACACATCTATCCTAAATCCCAATCCACCCTACTGCTACACTCAAACCATAAAGAAAAATTAAAGCATGATCTCAGTCTCAATCCTCGTGTCTATCTTAGGTTGATCATGACTCGAAAGTCTTGTCACACGAGAAAGTAATACATCATAGATCTAAGTAATGAAGACAAGTTTTTTTGGTTTTGTTCGAACATCATATGAAAAGGAAACAACATGAATCTGTCATCTCCCTCTCATTCATTCGCTGGTACTAATATACGCTACTCAAAAATGGATCTCAGATCGTGTCAATTGTTTTTATATCTTCTAAAGATCTTTGCAACCGAATGAATATCATCACAGATCCATACTAGTGTTACTATCCGAACATAATGACAAGAGTATAACAACTATGTTATCTCTTTTTCGTCAAGTTCGTTCATGACTCATACAAGAATCAAAGAAATACCTACCATGATGTTGTGTTGATCTCGAAGTCGGACTCAAACCTTGTCATGTGCCAACCCTGTGGCCTAATTGATGTGCCTCTAGCCAACCCTATGGCGAGGATAAGTGCGTGAACACTTCGTATGATCTTTTTGAGAAGCTGAGCTGTATGATACGTTCAAATAAAGAGGATGGCGGATCATTTTGTTAAGATGAGTAATGTTAGGGTTTGATAGTGGTGATTGAATCGTTAATGTGAGAGGAGTTATCATGAATGAGGGGCGGTAATTACTTGTGAAGGATATGAGTTTTGATGGTGGCTGAATATTTGACAGTGAAGTTTTAGGGTTAAGAATGAGTAAAGTTAGGAGAAGAGGCGTGTTATGAGTGAGAGGATTAGGGTTTGTAAAAAATTGGGTGAGTATTATATAACCCCCGAGAATTAGGTTCCAACGGATTAGTAAGTGCCTTCATGGGCTGAACTCATTAGTTTTTGAAGATTGGGTATGTTTTGAACCTTACGTGGACTTGGTTTTGGATATTAATGGGCCGAGTTTATTGTTATGGGTTGTAACAGTTATGAAGAGTTGGAATTGTGTACCGTATGCTAACTTTTATTATGGATTGTATGTGATCATTCTTATCACCTTGAACAAATGTGTGCTACGATTAATGTTTTACATAGTAGGGCACAATGAATTCTGATCGGGTGTTCATGGTGAATTTGTTAAAAAATATGGATTGGAGTTGATTTTGGAATAGGCTTGCACGATATATTTGTTGTCACTTCTGGTGGGACAAGTTATTGATGAAAATCATCATTTTTATGTCAAGTGGTAAATTGGCGTGTGTGATGATATTGCTGAGCGAAACTTATACCATAACGACTGAATTATCATATAATGGGTCGTGAGCCTTAGTTGGACATATGAAGTGTGCACTTAAATATGGTAATCACGGTAATAGATTTAGAGTGGATCGGCTATTAGGGTATATTGCTACAATATCAATTTGGACCAGGCCACTGCTAATATTAGTTGGAGAATAATGATTGGATTTGTCAATTGGGCCAGAAGCTGATTCATCTGGGTTGCGAGTGGATGACGAGATTTATTAATGTGACTTGACTGGTTATAAGTGTTGAGATTGGGTATGATGGTGAGATTTGTTGTGTTATGGGTTTGATTTTTATTATGCACTTTCGCGAAGTATATTATGTCACGGCTTGAATCGTTATTAGAACAATGTTGACTATGGGGTTGTTTATACGGTATTTCTTATTTGGATTTGAAGTAAGGTTTTTCGGGCATGTTTACTTATTTCGTCTTCTTTCTTTCTACCCTTCCGCGAAGATGACTTGTTTGGGCGTTTATAAAGGGTGATAAAGACTTGGCTATTTAATTACGGTTGTGATTCTTTCTCGTTTGACCCACAACGTAACTATCACTTCGGTGTCTCACCTAGTTGAGGATATGTCAAGAGGTTTTGTACATTGGGTACACTGTTTCTTCTTCACAAGGATTAGTACAAGTTTAAGTTAACAAACTGGGGAATTCTACTTCATAATCAAGTTTGGTATATCGGGTTTACTTCTCCATATGGTCACTTCTATAGCCGACATAATGCGTGATTAATGTGTTTACCAAAGCGTTGATTGGATGGTTGATGATGTTGGATTTTGGATAATTGATGAACCGCTGCATGTTCCCCTAAAACAGATATTCTCTGAAACCAAAGTCGTCGTAACACATTCAAGCTGACATTGTTTACGGTTTTGTCTTGATTTTGTAAAATCCCGCGAAAGAACCTATTTCTCGGTTTAAATCATAGACTTGTAAAATCCCGTGACAATGGAAACATCCTGGTATTAGTAAAGTGCATTTCCGGATCTATCTTACGGTTTATTCTTGGTTTTGTAAAATCCCGCGAAAGAAACTATTTCTCGGTTTAAACCATAGAGTTGTAAAATCCCGTAATGATGGAACCATCTTGGAGAAGAGAAAGTGTAATTCTAGATCTTTTGATGCTGGTGCCACGGTTTCTGCTTCGAAGAAGGGATATAAGGGAGTACTTCATGAATTGGATGTGTATTTGGATATTCGTCATGGCGGTTTGGTTACTTCAAAGTTTTATGGGGTTATGCTCATTATACCATGGTCGGGATGAAACCATTATCAGAGTTCACTTAAAATGTCAAAGGAGGCTGGATTTGAGCTTTTAACCAAGAAGATGTGACAACGGAGTTAATTCACTATTATTTATTTGAGGTTGAAGTGAAATATCACGGGCAAGTGTACTTAGCATCTGAAGGTATCGGGGATGGTTGGATGAAGATTCTTCATGATCCTTGTTCGAGCTTACTATCATAAAACGAAGACTTGGAAATCTAGTTATTGTTGGGTGTCTTTTACCTTTTCTTTTACCACTTGGGGGAATTGGGCTCATACCGCCACAAAATAACTATCACTTTAAGGAGTTACGTTGTAGTGCTCAGTGTCACATTCAATTGTGGATTTTCAAGAGGTGATGTACGTCTATTACTTGATGGTTGGTTGGTTGAAGAGTATAGAGTACTTAGAGATTCAATGGAGCATGATTTCTCGGCACCGCTCTTTGTTACATATGTGCAAGTATAAGTCACGAGTTCGGGTTAGTTTACTTCACGGTCAAATTCATCATATTGGGTTTTCTCCATCAGCTGTCACGACAAAGAGCCTACTGAATGATAATGGGGATGATTACATGTTTTGACTAAGAGAGTTGAAAAGAGAGAGATTATGACGTCTGTTCACTTCAGTTCAGGCCTCGTACTCTTAAGAAAAGAAAAGTGTACGTTTCAGTGCGCTTTATCTTCAAAAGAAGAGAAATCTTCTTATGACGTTTGAACACAACAGTTCAAGCCTCGTTCTCTAAAGAAAAGAAAAGTGTACGTGTCAGTGCGCTTTATCTTCTGAAGAAGAGAAATCTTCATATTATGACCATTCTCATCAACATGCTTCATACTTTTTCCATGCGCTTCAGTCATCAAGTGAACCGGGCTACTGTTGATTGTTTTCTGATTCCACTTTCTCAACTATAATGACGATGGCGACATCCTGTGCTAATTTTGCGGGGGAGAAGTGTGAATAGACTACATTTGGATGATTTTCACTTGTTTAATCAAGAATGGCATCTCCGTATGCAATTCTTGAGGGGGAGAAGAAGTATGATAATACTGCATGGTTGATTGTAATATGAGAATATATGGTCATACGGCTCCTAACTCATGTAAGAACCGAGTTTCTTCTTATCGGGCATCTTTACATGGAGTCTCTTCTAAGAGCCGTTAGTTGACATCTTCACAAGCTGATATGAGTTTATTGACAAAGTGCTTCCGGTTAATGCTTCACGTGCACATCAACATGATGATTCCGAACAACCTTCTGTTCTTGTTTGATGTGATTGTTTGCTTGGTGTTACCATCTTGTGTGTTCGTTGCGGCCTGATTGCTGATTTCCTTGATGAACATCTTTCTGTTCTTGTTTGATTGGGAGGGATTTTAGTTAAGGGGATTTGCAAGATGTAAGTTGATTGGGATGCTTTTTGGTGACGTTCTTGTTTTGGTGAGTTGAAGATGTTAACTATCTATTCCCCAATTGGACAATCTTGAAGAAGGTCGAGTCTACAGTCTATTCTACATTTTCTGCTACATGCTAGAAGACTAAAAGACGAGTTGTAGTTGATTATTAAAAGACTTCTTCTTAATCTGGTCATTCATCATACAGATTGTCAGTTTAGGGGAGAGCACTAATTGGGGGAGAGTGATATGTCGAATTTAAGCCCCAGTTAGACTTGCTCATTCTGTTCTTCAGCAAGTTGATTCTCACAAGATCTCTAATGTTCTTCTCAAAAGATTTCGAGTATATGGGCTGATAAGATGTTGCTGATTCTGATGTGTCAAAACCAGCAAGGGGGAAGGAGACAAGCATCTAAACGCGAGTAAACATTGATGAGCTTAATACTTCTAAGTGATTGAAGATATCCCGGGAAGACGAATGTCATTACCGCAGAGACACTCAAGGTTTGACTCATGGCTTTTAGTGTTCTTATTCCAACTATGTGGGGGAAGAGATGGAAGAGTTAGTTTCTGATGATAAAGAGAGGTACACAAGTGTGTGATGATGCTTTCGCATTCATCAGGGGAGAGAGATTGTGTACATTGGGGATGCTCAGTTGTTTCACTTGAGTGCTTAATCAGTGATTCAGAGATATAATCACTTATTCCGGAGATGAAATCCGCAGAGATAGTCCTCCGCAGAGATAATCAGTGATTCGGCATGCTTCTTCAATGTTATCGGTTATTCTCTCTTTAATCATTCGGGTACTTCGGGTTCTTGACCTTCATGCAATGTCTTCAGGAGGAGAGAAAAGTATACATCAGGGTTATTCTTTGGCTATTGGACTTAATCTGCTACTTTGATGGTATAATTTTCTTTGTCTTCGGGTATGTGTATTCGGGTTCGTGAGCTCTAGTCTAAGAGACTGACTGCATCAATTCATCTACTTGGGGGAAGTGGTCTCTTGACACCTTTTGGAATGGATCGCTTCAGACTTCAGTGAAAAAGAAATTTGAGAAGATTATTTATACGTGGGATGATACGTTGCTGTTGTTCTTGTTGATGATATAACCCCGAACGGAGAACCTCGGTTATCGTTCTTTAAATGGAGCAGCGGGATAAATGATAATGGTGTGCTTCTTGGTGCACCTGGCTAATGGAAGCTTGAAAGAAAGCTTTGAATCTGCTCAGCTAAAGGATTTTCGGTTTGGGGGGAAGCTGCCAAAGTCTCACTTTCAGTTGGTTCAATTTCTTTCTTCGATTCAAGAGCCCTGGAAGCTTTGGTGGTGAATGTTTAAGAGTTGATGACTTCTATCTTCTACGACGTGCTGCTCGATATCCTTATCTCGGTACTCGTATCATCATCTTCTTTAACTATATCATCTTCTCTATCCTTGTAAATATTTATTCGAAAAACAAAATACAAAAATATAAAACCAACAAAAAGAAATAGAAAAATATAAAACCAAGAAAAAGAAAATAGAAAAATATAAAACCAACAAAACCCATAAAAATCAGAAAATTTGAAAAATTCCAAAAATATGTTTTCTCTAGACATGTCTTCTGGTATCGATAACATCTACGGTCTTAGAAATGTCATTCAATAATGGCACGGGACTTTAGATGAAGTTCGAGCAGGAGGTGTAAATATTCTTTTCTAAACATGTCAAAATCAAATGGCTTGCTATTATTTCCGATAGCAACCCGTTTTTCAAAGAAGGAAAGTGCTACGCTTAATCGATTTTCAAAAATTTTCGTGCACTTATCCTAAAACAATTTAAGGAAAGTATGTCGAAGGACTGCTGTTCCTACACAAATGTTTTTCCGTCTAAAATTCTTCAGGAAAATATTTGTTGTTTTTCAAAAATGGTGGTAAATGAGTTGCTTTAAAAACAATCAGATTCAGAGTTTTTATAAAAATTGAAAACTCAATCAATGACTTCAGCGCTTTTAAAACTTCCTATAAATAAGTCATTGATTGAGGGGGAGAATGTTTTCAAATCTATATCATCTAACGAGCTTTCTTAATTATCCTTCGTGCTTAATTAAAAATGATATTTGCCTGTGTCGAAGGACTAGGAATTTAGGATATGATTGTTAGGTTTAGATGATTAGAGTTTGATTAACACATAAACCCCATGCCTTATATGATCTAATGGTTATGTTGAATTGACTTTAATTAGTCGATTGCTATTATGGGTGATGTCGACCACCATATATCTGTATGTGTGTTCACTAACGTATGCAGGTATATTGGGTATAAGAATGTTCCCGATCCGGATCCCACAATTGAAGATGATTGGATGCCGAAAAGAAAGGGTAACTATTTCTTGGGTTGACAATTGAAGAAACGGAGCTTAATTGGACCTCAGTTGGCATTCAAAATGCAACGTAAGAAGAAGTCTCACTGCATCTGCAGACGGTTTTTCTTCCAAACCCTACAGCAACAACAACAAAAGCGGCTCAACCACCTAACGTATCTTTGTGCAGGATACCATTTTTAAACAATTTTGAATAAATTTGAATAAATTGTTTTGAAAATGGAATATATTGTTTTGAAAATATATTGGACTAAATTTTGAATATCACCGGACTTCATGTTATCAAAACCTAAGTCACTCAATTATTGACTTCTGTCATGGATTGAGGGGGAGAGTGATTTAAAATAAAAATATTTTCAAACGATGTTTCTTCACAAAAGTTCCGTCTTGTACGATAATAAGTGGTGATATAAAGATTTAATGTTATGTCATGGTATGATTTTTTCTTTAGAATCAAGGTCTTTCAAAATGAAATTTTTTCTGTTCTTGTTTGATTGTGAAATTGTTTTGTTTTACTTAAAAGATCTCTTAAAAACTATCATACCCTGACACTAACAATCTTTAATGTCTTAAAATGGTCCTTATCTATCATCTTTCAAAATTGAATCTTGCCACGTCTTTCCCCAAATTTTTCTAAATGATTTAAATCAGTTGGGATCACAAATCTCAAATGGTTTGATATTTCTGATCGGGGTAGAGATCGTGATTTAAATCTCAAATCTGTTTTAAATGGAATTGGTTTTAGTCCTTTAAAGGCACTCCTGCCTCCATGTGCCAAACGATTTCATACACAATGCACATGTTGAGGAGGAGGATTTATCCAAAAACATGATGAGTATTTAAACCAGGCCACATATTCTCCCATGTTTTATAAACCGTATTAAATCACTTGGGATCCAAAATCTCAAAGGGTTTGATATTTTTGATCGGGGGAGAATTTGTGATTTAATATGAAATTTGATAAAAGGTGATTGTTTTGATTTAATTGTGCAGGCTGCTCTCTCATATGTGCTAAACGCTTTCGAATCTCGAAGCACATATTGAGGGGGAACATAACTATCGAGGTACAAAAAGTTTTTTTAAAGAGACTTATAAAGTACCTTGATTGAGTTATCAAATGGTTTTCTTAATGGTTTTTGTAATCGTGGATGTGCTTCAAAAGATCTCTTGCCTCTATGTGATAAAATTGATTTTAAATATCCTATGCACATATTGAGGGGGAGAATTTTACCATGAAAATCAAATGGCTTTTTCGTATGAAAATTTTGATCAAAGAAAATATTTCAAAGTCCTCTTGCCTCCTTGTGCTGAACAATTTCTAAATCATACGCACATGTTGAGGGGGAGGTTTTCTAAATGATCAAAACTATTAAGGTACAAAATGCTTTGATCTCGTATCACAAGTACCTTGATTGGTTTTCCAAATGATTTTTCAATTGGTTTTAAGGAAGAATGAACTGTACCAAAAGACCGACCAATTTACTTTATGCATGGTGTTATAAGGATGGTTAGGTTAGGTATTAGTTCCCACGATCCGCCAGAACCGGAGGGATCTACCCAGGGACAATCCACTAGATAGTGTAGAGTCCTTAGGTATATTGAAAAAAGGAGAAAAGTGAGGAATGGGAAGAGTGCAGACTGAGACTGAGCTAGTACTGGAATAAACCCAACAAGGTTCTAGTTATGAAGTCTCGGTAAGCACTGAAGGGGTTGAAGAATGAAAAAGAAATGAATGATAAAAGGGTGAAAAGAAATAGCCCTCCATCAATTCAACCTTAGGGCAGAAACCGGGTTCAATTCATATGCTACTGGTGGTTACTAAGGTAACACTGGTAATGAAGACAAGACATCATGGACCCAGTGATGCACTGCACTAAACTTCCCAAACCACTCAAGTTCCTCTTAAAAGGGCTTGTTTCATTCTCACGGGGAACCGACATTATCTATCGACTTTCTCTTAGAGATTGTTGATATTGAAGAAGGAGACCCTCTCCCTAGTCTCCGACAAAGGAACCAAAAATGCACTATTGAGTCTAGAGCCAAGAGATCATCCACAATATCTCATTAGGACACTAAATTCTTGAAGACTTGCTTTTTCACACAATGTGGAAAGTAAGTATATATTAAGAGTCCTACGCATTATCCTTGTGGTATTGCCAGAACATCCGAGTGATATGAAAATATTCACGATGAAGATGGAAATCCTTCTAGAGCCAACATCAAACAAGCTCTTGGTGGGTGACATGTGAGATCTTCTCGTAAGATCAAGCTTGTGACAACTGGATAGAAACGATGGGGAGATTCATTCTTGAATCAACCTTGGTCCAGGAATGGAATTGACGAATACTTTTGGAAAAACCGTTCGATGTGCAAACCTTCTTTTCTCTAGCACGTCGAATGTGTATTCATTTCAAATTCAAAAAGTATATCTGATTGAAAAATACTTTTAGAAAAACCGTTCGATGTGCGAATCTCTACTTTTCGCTAGCACGTCGAATGTGTACTCATTCTCTAATACAAAAAGTATTTTGATTGAAAATTGATCTTTCTCATAAAACCTTCGTTGTATTGCAAAACTCTTTCTTCAAGCAATACGCGATTGTTTTTCAAATCATTTTTCATCAATCAGTGAATCTCAATTTGCTGGTTCACTCACTCAGTGTTGTCTTCTTTGAGACGTTCCGGTTTGAGAACAGCTAGAACAGCTGCGAAACCCTGTCAAGGAGATTCTTAGGAATCCTACCTGATCACAGGCAGTACTTGTACTGATCAACAGGGAACCGTGGGCCGTGTACCTCAATTTAACGAAAGTGATCAAAGACACTTTCGTGTGTTTTATTGCTAACTGTTGTTTGTAGGTACATTTGGACGGTTGCAGCTGATCAGAATTGAGCAGTCAATCCAAAGCCGCATGCTCACAGCATCCACACTTAATTGAAGAAATCATGACTGGTGCATATCTACATAACCTGATTCTGATATCTTTATACTATGCTTCTGCTACGCTGCTGCAAATATCATGAACCAGTAAGGCTTCCACTACTCTGATGGAAAGATGTCATGATTCAAAAGTGTGAGCATGTCGGTCCGAAAGTCACAACTTCACATGATGGCAACACAACTAAGGGTGATCCAGAGAGTTACTGTGGCTGATGATCTCAAAGAAAGCTCGAAGATCATCAAAGATGTGGATCAGTTCAAAGACCTCCACTGAAAGTACAATTCAATGCAAACTTTGAAGTTGCACTATAAAAGCACAAAGATGCAGATGTTGAAGAATTAATGTCTACGAGCT
Source organism: Chrysanthemum seticuspe (assembly GCA_019973895.1). Lineage (NCBI taxonomy): Eukaryota > Viridiplantae > Streptophyta > Magnoliopsida > Asterales > Asteraceae > Chrysanthemum > Chrysanthemum seticuspe. The sequence goes on from BPTQ01000009.1 coordinate 125,118,596, forward strand.
CAAGAAAAAAGTCAAGAATAGAATGCTAGGATGCAAAATGTAAAATATGGGGTGACCTCCCTTAGGGGGAGATTGTTAGGAATTAGAAAATTCCATAGTGAAGATTCGGTCACCCCTAATATTATCTAGCATAAGTTAGCTCGTAGACATATCTTTATTTACGTTATTTAGTAGTTTACTAGTTAGTTTGTAGCGTAGAATAGTATAGTGCAACACCGTGGAGGAAGGACGGGTCTTTACCCACTGTATCCCTGATCCACAGGCCGATAGGAGGTCGTTGTGTCTGTAAGTATAAATACCCCTTCCATCCATGGAAGGGGTGGTGCTTCATTTTTAATCTAACATTTCCTTTGTCTAAACCTCTAGCAAGAACACCCTCTCTCTCTCTCTACTTTCTCTCTCTAAAATGTTAAACATGTATTTTGATCATCCAAGACCACCCGAATCATCAACACAATAAAATAACGATCCTACAGAAATACAGAGCTTAAAAGTTAAAACTTACACTGGAATTTAAATGTTAGCTAAAACGACTTAGAAAATTAAAGATTACACTAGATAGATATCACATTGCTTCTTCTGTCCTTTATAATCATCTTTTGAGACTCAGTCTTTGTCTCTGAATCTTTCCCACCTCAATCCAACCATTGGATTGGTCAAAGTAATCATATACGTCCATGTGGATATCTTGGCGCCAAAATTCTCTTTAGCAGGTTTTTCCAATTAATGGGGTTTGGTTGTATGTAGAGGTGGAGGGCAGCTGGGGAAGAGTGTATAAGGGTGGTGGTGAGGTGGAAAGGTGGTGAAAACTACCTGGTATTGGGTTAACAGGTGTGGAGGAGAAGGTGCTACAGTAGTGGCGGTTTTTTTGCCCGTTTGACTTTATTTGACCAGTTAGTAATAAAACGGGGTTGGTTTGGTTTGGGCTAAAGACTGGGCCAAGGGTTTAGTGGACTTGGGTTGTGTTTTGGATTGGGTATTTAATAACCAAGGTGTCCGTTTGGTTTGTTATTAACACACAAGGACCATTTATGTAATTCTGCCAAACATTAGGGACTGATCTTGCCAATATTCCAAAGTTATCATAAGGACCAAACCTGCCATATATGAATAGTACAAGGACCAATGATGATTATTTTCCATTTTTAAATGTCCAAGGACTATTTTTGACATTTTCAAAACTTGAGGGACCTAAGTCGTAATTTTGCAATTTTAAACTTCAAAGGGTTTATTTTGACAACTTATGAATCCCTAAGGACTTAAAATGATATTTTTCTTTATTTTGATATACCAGGGACTGTTTTTGACAACTTTTGAAACTTGGGGGACTAAAACTGCCAATTATGCAAACTTGATACGTTTTTTACCAGATTTTGATATTTTTGCATTTAAAACACATAAAACACTTGTTTGTGATATTTTTATCATTTTGATGCATTTATGAGTGTTTTCAGATGTTTTTGGCATTCAAAACAGTACAAAAATGATAAGTATTTAGAAACTCATCATAAAGTCTCTTTGGCTATATATTGAACCTAGACTTAGTTTACTAGGTGTGACACAACCCAAAGTGTAATAGTTTACACCAAAACTATTACCAACCATTTTATTCATCCCAAAAGTTTAGTATTCACTGTAAAACGTCCAGGAGGTTGGAGAGAGCAATTCTCATCCATTGTTTTGGTTATTCGAAGTTATACGGCTAAGCTAGGTGATTGGAGGCGTGTGGTTGCTATAAGCCACAATTTCTAGTTCTTGTAATCGCAAAAGTTTAGGTATTCTATGAACTTTGTTATGGATTTCTATTCTCTTGAGTTATTGGAATTACTTTGTTATTTCTTGTGTTTTGTTATTATTATCTTGGAGTAGTATATGAATATACTTGTGTGTTAGGATGTAGGAAATCATACTAGTGTTCCCATATGTGATGCATGTATATATGATCTTGTTTAAATGAGTTTGTTGGAAAAATACTAGTCTTGTTTGATTTGTCGGTAAAAAATGTTTTAAGAAAAAGGACCGAAAGGATTTCTCTTATGTTTTATTCCAAAAATTTGAGTGACAAACTAGTATGGGGATATGGTGATTGACAACCACCATGTTTACTTATTAAAACAAGACTAGAAACATTTTCATCACGAAAGGTCGAAAGATTCGTAGGAACGAGTTTAATAAGAACATTTTACAAACAAATGGATTTTCTAAAGGATAATCATTAGGATAAGGACCGAAAGGATTACCTATATGTTTTTGTTCTTAGAATGATTTTTGAAACATAAACCATGGTTGGAAATCATTTGCTTATGATTTGTGCATCACATCAAGAGTTTACACCAAGCCTTCATGAACACTACCTATGATTGCTTATAGACTACACACAAGTATATATATTTCTTTATATTGAATTTCACTATAACATCACTTTTGGAGGTAGCCTTGACAAGCTTTCTTGTTACTAATCTTTTAAAACAATTTCAAACACAAAATCTCTTGGGACGATCTCGACTTACCCACCTTTGCTATCGCGAACGAGTATACTTGCTCGTATGTGTTTATAGTATTAGACGAATAAATCGTGTTAATAAAATTTTAAAACTTACACACGGTAAGCACATCATTAATAAATGGCATGGTGCACATATGCATGGTCAAAGTTGAAGTTGTTGCGGTTTAAGATATTATAACGTGCCTGCACATGTGTTATGTGTACATGTCTCAAACATATTGAGAATACATGCGATGCACATATGTATTTTTATCTTTCTTTTAACTCGTTAGGCTCGTATAAGGTGGTTAAATTTCATACTAAATGAATCCAAGTTATGAAATACCATGCTTTAAAATAGAATCAATATAAAATGTAACAACTTGTTAGTAAATACACATGTATTCACTTACGAAAAATGTCTAAGGCGTCATGTCGACAACTTACGATGTTAAAATGTCATTCAATACAATCATGTATGCATATGGATTACGTTATATGAAAATAAATATGTACAAATTACTTGTATATATAAGCTTAATATTTTTGTTTTCCACTAAAATTCTGAAATGAGAATTATTACTTTATAATACATATGCATCTTAAGAATCTTTAACAGTACATGCAGTCATGCATATGTATCTACCTTTTTTTTCTTATTCATTTATACAAAAATCTAGTTTCCATTTCAAATTCTGTATAAATAACATGTCTTAATGAGTGTTTGACCAGTGCAAATGACTAAAGCAAAGAATAAATATGGGGAATTGCAAATATATATGAATTAATGAGGATATTACGGTAAGTAAAACAGTTTCGATATAATTAATATAATAAAAAGGTCAACCGCGCTTTTAGGAAGTCATGACTAAAAATATAACTTTACCATTATACTCTTTTTAATTAAATAATAAATACTAGTATCTAATAAAATCTGATTAGTTGATACTGGTTCTCGCAGTTCTTGATCTTTTTTTGGTTCTGAAAGTAACCCTACCCTATATAGGTACACACACACACACACTCACACACACACACACACACACACACATATATATATATATATATATATATATATATAAAAGTAACTTATGAAGTTGGAGAATAAACATTGTAGTTGGTGTAATAATCATAATATTTGATGCTTACCAAATGAGGTAGTTGAGCCATATTCATGATACAATATGATCTACCGTTTTACATGATGAATCAAGACGTATTTCTAGATGTTGGATATGTGGATCAATATTTTGTCTACCGGTCCGTGAGAAGCACAGTAACATTAATGTAGGATCAAGATTTTACCTAATATGTTGCTTACCCGATTGATATACTCATTTAGAGGTTGCTCCTTTTAGATAACGATATTCCCGATGAAAATACCATTCAAATTATATCAAAACGATATATTTATATACGATATGGTCTATTTATTTTTATTTTTTTTTCCAAACAACCAAACACCCCTTTGAAGCATTTTTTTTTTATTTTCTGTTTCATTTATTTTTTTTGTAAGCGGATGTGATAACAAACGGTTATAGACGTTATTACAGAATACATTAGGGTTTAATAGATTATGCATACATGTAGTAATTAGTAACTTTCTCGTTTAAGTCATTTAACCCATTTTAGCCCAAACAAGTACACGTTATGCTAAAATGGGTCAAAATGGGTGAGCTGGGTGTAATATAAACGGCAAATTTACTTATTAGCACACGTCTGGGCTAATAAGTAACTTTGTTGTTTATATTACACCCGTTTCACCCAATTTAGCCGATACATGCACTAATAAGTAACTTTCCCGTATATTTAAATCATTTAACTCATTTTGACCCATTTTAGCCCAAACAAGTACACATTATACTAAAAAGAGTCAAAATGGGTGGAACGGGTGTAATATAAATGGCAAAGTTACTTATTAGCACACGTTTGGGCTGATAAGTAACTTTCTCGTGTATATTACACATGTTTCACCCATTTTAGCCGATACATGTACTAATAAATAACTTTCTTGTTTATTTAAGTCATTTAACCTATTTGATTGATTTATTGATGTACATAATGTACTAATTATTAACTAACCCGACTAATATATTAATTTAATCTTTTTTTAACTTTTGTAGGAAGAGATGTGTCGCCTATGGGATCTAGGCGTGAACAACCCTACCGGCGTAGCCTACACCGATGAAGAGATACTTGCCATAGTTATCAAGGGCAAGCAGCGGGAAAAAGTCACCGGTAGAGGTACGTTGTTGAGCGGGAAGACAATTTTACCCGGGGCGCCTTCAGGTTCGTACGCTCGACCCGAGATTGATGAGATAATGGCCGCCAAAGACAAGAAAATCAAAGAGGCTGACAAGAAGGCAGAGGAGGCCATGAAAGATTCGAAGGCCGTTCAGCGCCAGCTCACTCAGATGTTTTCGGTGTTACAGAGTAACCCTCAGTGGGCCGAGCTTATGAGCCAGATTCCATCGCGATCTGATGTAGGGTCGGGCAGTGACGCTAGCGGTAGTGGCGCTGGCGGGAGTGGCGGAGACGGGAGTGGTGATATCGAGAATGGTAGCTCGGATCAAGGTACATGGGTTCTTTTGTGTCGATATATAATATCTTTTAGACTATGATTTTGATCGACTCATCCGTATGTTATTATTGTGCATTTTTAACATTTTGGCGACTTGAACATTGCGTAATATAGCAACTTTTGTGTATATGGCAGCTAGATCCATAGATTATATCACCCATTTTGTATAATTTGTAATGTTTAATGTATTTGAGGGTGGTTAGCGATTATATATAAGTGTTTTAGCCGTTATCACTTGTTTTGGCATATCGGCATATTGGTATTGGTGGTTTAGAAGTTTTGGATGAAAACAGCAGGTGCAGGTTGTGTAGATTTTTTCCAGAGAAACTCTAAAATATTGTTGATGTGCAGCCTGTTCTGCAGCAGTAGCAATATTATGTAGCCGACGACGGGTCGTCGACATTATGACAATATAACTTTTATGTTTTATATGGTCCCGACGCCCTACCATATAAACATATTTTTTGTTTATTATGTTCCCGACGCCCTGTCGTCGGGACAATATAAACATAATTTTTTGGTTTATTATGCTCCCGACGACAGGGCGTCGGAAGCATAGTTAAACACGTTTGACTTTCGTTGACCTTTTGCAAATCAAGAGAGTGATTAGCATTATGGTGTCGACGCCCTGTCGTCGGCACCATATGTTTCCACCACACAAAACCTTTGACCAGAAAGTGTTGTGGGACCCACATTGGCGTTGGGACGGTGGTAATTTTGTTGTCGGGATAGTGGTTCACGACGAGCCTCAGCCGACTAACGGCTGCCTACGCCTTGTCGTCGGGATTATTTGGTGCCGACGACAGGGCCTCGGCAAAGTGTGAAAAAATCCGTAGGCGGATGTGGTGATTGTACTAGTGACTCCCTTTTAACACCAAATTTGTGTAACTTTTGGTACAAGTATTAGAGAGATCTGACAAACAAGAAAAATCACTACTATCATTAGTCCTCGAGTCATATAATATTGTATTTCGACATTCGATTTAATGATAAAAATAGTAGTAGAGTTCAGTGCTGTATACATAACGCGTGCTCGTATTAAGCCAGTTCTCAATACACATTTCACTACAATCATAGATTTGTTAGAACTGTGGTAAAAACTGGCCGCGAGATAATAGTTTTGTTGTATTCTCTGGTTTGTTGCAGAGTGTAGTTGCGAATGAGATAAAGTGAAAATAAAGATGATACAAAAGTTTTAAGTACTGGTAACTTTGTGTAACGATACGAGTTGAAAGTGTGAACACAGTTTGATCCTTGACAGGTTATATTGACAATGGGATTGGGTCAAGTCGAGCCACAGGAATACAAACTAAAGGGTTTGCTCTAGGAAGTGTGATCCCAACTCCCTCTTCCATATCGACAGTAGTAAGATTCCCATCTTTCCCAGCCTTCCACTCAAAGCATTGAATCATAGCACCTAGCGTTGTTTGTACTACTTGCAATGCTAATGAAGTCCCCGGGCACATCCTCCTCCCACTACCGAATGGTAACATGTGAAAATGTTGTCCCCGCACATCTAGGTTATTGTTTTCGAATCTTTCAGGCCTGAATTCAAGTGGATTTTCCCAATGGTTTGGGTCTCTTCCCAAGGCCCACACATTGACAAAAATGGTAGTGTTTGCTGGAATATGGTACCCTGCCACGGTGCAGTCTTCTGTTGATTGTCTCAAAATCATTGGGCCTGTGGAGTGGATGCGTAATGTTTCCTTTACAATTGCTTGGAGGTATGGAAGATTTGGTATGTCTGATTCTTGTAAAATTCTGTTTTTTCCAACAACTTGATCGATTTCTTCTACTGCTTTTTTCATTATGTTTGGATGGTTAATGAGTTCGGCTAAAGCCCATTCCGTGGTGATCGCAGAAGTGTCTGTCCCTGCAGCAAATATATCCTAAAGTGAAAGATATATGTGTTAATATGTTAATATACAAACATCAACTTATACCTTGATATGATCTGCAAATTTTAATAGGCCAATGCTAATATTTTACCAGAATGAAGGCTTTGATGTTCTCTCTAGTTAACTTTATCTCCATGGTCTCATCTTCGGAAACATCAAGTAAAATGTTGAGCAGGTCCTTTAGTCCTCCTGACTTTTGTTTTCTTGCTTCTTCATGCTCTTTCATTATTCTCTCTATCAAGGAATCAAATCTTCTACGAATGTCTTTCAACCTTTTCCCAAAACCCTGGATATCTAGATTCTTAAAGATCCAAATGTAGTCAGATAAATTAAACTTACCAGTAATCTCAGCTATCTCAGTAACCAATTTTCTCATTTCCCCCGCCTCATTATCATCTTCTGAACACCTTTCGCTCATAAGCATTCTTGATATTACATTGTTTGACATCCTGACCAGCTCCCCTTCAAGCTCTACCGCCTTCCCATCTTTGGCTTTCTGAGATAGAGATTTGATAAATCGGTTGATCTCATCATGCCTAACTGGAAGGAGCAAGTCAAGTGTCGTACCATTTAGGAGTTTTGACATGACTATCTTTTTCATGAACTTCCAATAGGATCCGTATGGAGCAAACGAGAAGTCTTTTGATCCATAAGTTAGGTAAACCACGGCTGAGTTTTGTGGTCGATCTAAATAGGCATTTTCATATGTTTTAAGAAATTCTTTTGCCATTTCTGGCGAGCAAGTAACAACACACGGTACAGAGCCAAGAAGGATACGAAACACTGGTCCATATCGCAGAGAAAGCTTGTGAAAAGCTTGATGAGGGATTGGCGCAAGGAGGTGGAGATGTCCAATTATGGGAAGGGCAAAGGGGCTTGGTGGAACATTTCTTTTAGCACGATTAGAATTAAAAAATTTCCGGATCAATATGGTGGAGATCATCCATATGACAAAGAGGAAGAAGTAGCCTTGGAAATCAGCCATATTTAGAATGAGTTATAAGATGATTATGTGCCCAAATATGAAACTAGCTATGCTTAAATTTATATGGAATGAAAACTGTCCTTCCAAGTTATTATAAATTAAATATGTTCACTACATTTTGGGATTATTCTTAATTTAGCAGATTCCATCCGGCAGTGACAAGTGATGGTTAATGGAATAAAGACCAAGTCTTCTGCTAATAATTGTCGGCTAGTATTTCCATCATCTGTTTGGAGGTTTTCTACCTATTACTCTTCTCAATAAATTAAACTTAAAAGATGTTATATATTGTTTTCTGCCATTTGCCTGAGGATCAAATTGACTAATAGATATAATATAACCATGAATTTACCAGAGTGCGAATGAACAAATCTTGCACAGTATACAACTTTCAGTGTGTAAGGTACAAAATATATATGGTTCTTGTTTACATTAAATTGGTCATTCAAGTATAATATTGACTTGGTATTTGTTTCTGAAGTAGGAAAGGGACATTGCGTTTTGTTATTTCCTCTGATATAGTGCTAAAATTATTAAATAAACAAATGCCGTCTTAATTAGAAATAAACTACACTAATTACAACAGACAAATACACAACCAGACCTATGTCCCAAATGGGAATAGAACCCTCAATTCCCCTTTGGATATTAAACTTGAATGTAGATACATCGCTTCGAGCACAAAGTCCAAACATTTTGTATGGATCAAATGGAGATAGAAGATTATGTTTAATCTTTTATATAATAAAAAAATTACATTATTTCGGAGCAATTTTGTCAAAACAATCTTATTGAAAGCAAATTGAACTGATCAAGATATCTTATTTTGAAACATGAAAAAATCGAGCAATGTGATTGACCAATAAAAGTCAAAATTGAACCTCAGTTTGGTCAAACAATTAAATTTTCGTGTAATTTATAAAAATGTGCTAAGAAACATATATGTTAATTTTGTGAAAAACCCTAAAAAAGTGAGGAGTAATTAATAAAACTTTAGCTGTTAAGTTCTTTAAAAAGTATGTTTATCAGTTTGTATGTTTTTAATAACTTTATAAACCTAATTTGTATCCCTTATATTTGTATTTTATTAAACAAAATACAACAATATTTTATTATTATTTATAATTATTATTATTAGCATATACGAGCGACTCATGGTATTCCTCATTATAAGATTAAGTAAAGATATCTGGAAAAAGTATTCTTTCTAACTATCTATACTCAATAACGAATCATATTTTTCATCTTTATAAGTTTAACTCGCGCACGAGTTTAAAATCAGTTTAAATTATTATTAATAGAAATATAAATATCAAAATGAAGGTATAACCTCACACGTTACTATGAGATGAAAATAAATAGATGGGATTCTACATATAGAAAAGACAAATATTTTTCAAGGTCATAATGTGCTATAAAACACACATAATTTCTAAAACATGATATAAATTGTTAAATTTAATCAAAAACCTAAACACCATGCTAGTTAAACAAAATCAAATCATTTGTGCAACCAAAATCTATAAAAAATAGTAATCATTATTAACACATAATGAAAAAATTATGCAAAAACTCATGCGTGTACATGTATTATAACTATACAAGTATTGAAAATTTAATATAGCTTTATAGAAAAATCTTAAACATTACAAAATCATGATTTTATGATTTTTCATAATTTCTAACTTCAAAACAAAGTTATTGAAATGTTATACTCGTTATACTATATGCCCCAACCTTGTGTGTGCGCGGGTTCTAAGACTAGAAATTACTTTATAGCATGTATTCTACTACTACACAAACTGATTTTTCCTACAAACTTTACCCACATAGAATAATCTGTGAGAAAGATCCCACATCTTATCGACAATTTACACATCGAATTGTAGAGCAAAAATTCCGTGGGAAGTCAGTGGAAGATTTTCCACGAATTTCCCACAATTTACGCATCAATTTGTTGACCAAAATTCAGTGGAAAATTGGTAACAAATTTCTCACGAATCAGCGAAAAAATTCACACTAATTGTGTTGACCGGAATTCCGTGGAAAATATGTCACAAATTTCACACATATTAGCAACGGTCATAAGTCAGTGGCAAATCTGTAGCTATATTACCCACGGATTTCACACGGTCTTATTTAATAAAAATATGATTTAATTAGTCTGTGTAAAATATGTGGATAGTTACCTACTCATTAGCCACAATAAATATTGTTAATATGCTTCTTTATAATTACAAATTCTTATATTATCTAAGTCTTAATATAGTTTATTATTTTTAATAATATGTGTCTTTGTATTTATTTAGCTATATGTTTGTGTGTCACAAGTGTATATGTATATATGTGTAACATGTTTATATAGACATGTGTTTTATGAACTTTGATTTTTTTTATATGAGGTTTAGTTAGTAGGAAGAAGCTTCAGGAAGGTGTTTGTGTCGTATATGTGTATAAATGAAGAAAAGTTAGATAATAATGGAACGGGTGGAGAGGGGATAATGTGTTTTATTGTACATTTTAGTATTCACCCTATCTAATTTTATTGTAGCAACGTTTTTTTAATATCTTTTTTGCAAGTGTCTCCCGTTGAATTTATAATAGTTATAACATACTTACACAATCCCACATTACTATCTGTGTGTTTTTATGTGTTTGTAGTTTCATATTGTATATATATGTGGAATTATTAAACGGGTAGAACTTTTAATGCTTAATTGATAGTTTAACTTGTAGCTAGACCAAAGCACTAGGCTCTCATTTGTAGGTGTGGATATAACTGGCCCAAGAAGTTGAAGCCAATATTCACACCTTAATTAGGAGCAGCGCGTCTTTGGGTTGATTATGATATTTTCGATTGATCGTGGTGATGCATAACTGTTGTTGGATGTTAAAACTGTTTATTTAACTGTTGTTGGGTTGATTGTGATATGTTTCGATGTCCGGGCGTAAGAGTAACTTATGAAGTTGGAGAATAAACATTGTAGTTGGTGTAATAATCATAATATTTGATGCTTATCAAATGAGGTAGTTGAGCCATATTCATGATACAATATGATCTACCGTTTTACATGATGAATCAAGACGTATTTCTAGATGTTGGATATGTGGATCAATATTTTGTCTACCGGTCCGTGAGAGGCACTGTAACATTAATGTAGCATCAAGATTTTACCTAATATGTTGCTCACCCGATTGATATACTCATTTAGAGGTTGCTCCTTTTAGATAACGATATTCCCGATGAAAAGACCATTCAAATTATATCAAAACGATATTCCAGATGACCTCTGTCTAACTTCATTATCTCTGAGAATTGGGATGACGTTTACAAGGCCGTCCCAATCAAATAACCATTTTTGAACCATTATTAAAGTTTTATCATTCGATTCGTCTTTGTAAAACTCGATCCAAACACATTTTTGGCTTGAGTTTGGCGAGAGCGCATTTAAGCGGAGCTTGAGTCGATTATGTGCCAAACCTAGCTCAAGTAACTAATGAACAACTCAACTTATTAAAATGCTAAGATAAGACTTTTAATATAAGCTATTGAAATTTTAATATGAACTATTGAGTTGAGTTTTAGTCAAACCGAGCTCAAGTAACTTTTGATTCGAGTAAAGCTTCATATGCCAAATTTTCATCGAGTTCGAGCTTTAAATGTAAAAATAATCAAGCTCGAGTCGAGTGTCAATCTTAAGTTTTAGTAGTCGAGTCGAGTTCAAGGTTTGCAATACTCGGCTCATTTAAGCCTCTAATGATAATCTTGTAATTTTTATACTCCATGAGGTTATGATTATTATGATAAGTATAATACAATGATATACTTTTTGATAATTTAAGTTTCATAAACACTAAAATTTTGTGAAATTTTAGTCTCCCGCCCGGTCTTTCCTCAAAAATCAAAACCCTTAAACTTATCCCTCTTGATCTCCTGCCCCTCTTTTCCCTAACATAAAAACCCTAACATACTTATCCTATTATTCCTGCCCCCTTTCTTTTTTGTAGCTTCACTCACATAAAAGAACTGATCCATTTTATGGTTGCTTTATCTCCAGGAGTTCCATCTAAATTCACCACAAACTAGGTATGTAAACATCACCCACAATCAATTTTGTCACACACCGCCTCACCAAATTCACGAAACAAATTACCATGCAGGGGAGCTTTTTGATATAATTTGTAATGCAGGGCGCTTTAAAGGGGATGAGGTACTTATTTTGTAAATCTCCAAAGACATCATTTGTTGCATTTCTTTATTGCAATGTTTACTTTTTTTTTTTTTTTTTTTTTTTTTTTTTCAGGCCATATTCTTCTTTTAACAACTGTAGTCAATAGTTGGTACACGAGCATATATCGCTCCTGAAGTACTGCTTAGGCAAAAATATGATGGAAAGGTAGCTTTAATTTTATACACATTTTTTTCATAATCTGTAAGTATGATTTTAAAGTCTTCGATTAATTAAATTTATGATTTCAGATAGCGGAAGTGTGGTCATGTTGACTAAGCTATGCCATGGGTAACCCATAGTTGTAAGCGGAATCCTATATACTCGTTAGACTTGTATTACAATGAACACTTAAAATAAGTTTGGCCCACCCTTTAACATTTATATGTTTTTACTATATGCAGGTGCAAATATTGTAAGAGAAGGTCCATGAAAAGGAATAGGCTATTTGGTGATCCAATAAATGATGGAGGATGACCGAATGAGAGGTTATTTGTGGAATCACGTCAAGTAACATAGACATAACATGCATACAACAGTTAATTATATTTTGGTAGCATTTTCCAAAATGTATATTCAAGGAGTCTCATTTCCTCGACGACTGTAAATCTAGCATCTAGTATATTTTAATTGGTTTTAGACATTTTGGTTGCAATGTGTAAACAATTTGGCTGTGGTATAATTAGACTATTTGGTTTGGCCATTGTTGAATAACAATTTGGTAATTTATGCATGTTTTATATATTATTTATTTTGGTTGTTTATTCGTGGGAAATGTAAGAAACCCAAGAATTCTGTGGGAAAATTTTTCATGTGAAATTTGTAGGAACTAACTGTGTGAAAATCATGAGAAATCTGTTGTATAATGGTGCAAGAAAGTTGTGGGAATTCTTTTGGAAACTATGTGTGTGGAATATGTAGATAATTATACACACAGATTATCAACGGTAAAATATGTGTGAAAATAGTCAATGCCCGTGGAAAATTTCGTGGGAAAATATTTACCTACAAGGTTTTTACGAGAGAAAAAAAATCATGAAAAAGGGCCCTTTTTCACAAGGTTTCTCACAGCTTTTACCATGAGAAAAACCTGTTTGTGTAGTAGTTTTGTCTTGTTTTACTTTATTGGCAACTATTGTTATTATATTAAACTTTAAATAAGTATTAAAATAATTCATTTAATGGTTTATTAATTGTGTTAAATTTATGATAAAAAAATGTTATGTTTCATGTCTGTACAAGTTTACTTCTTCGTCGTATTGTGATGGTTTAATTTATAAGTTACAAAAACAAATAGTTAAAATCATTTAGACAATTATAAAAAAAACAAAGAACATATTTTTTCTAACTTTAGACTTTATAGCAAGCTCTTAATAGTAAGATGTGCCTATAACATCTTAATGAAACAAACACACCATAAGTTTCCAAGTCACTAGATTGGGACATTCAGATAAGTAGATAGTTATTCGATGACTTTTTCTTGCCATAATTCTTCTTACAAGCAGTCACCTTACCATCGGGCTTTTCTAGAAGTAAGAGTATGATCTGTTTACATTCTACCTCCCTCGATCGTACCACATTTTTGCGGGGAGTGGGTGGTGCTGTTGTTGTTATTGTACTAATTCAATTTCACATTTGGATTTTTTACGTATGCAATACATATATCCTGAATACTTGATGCTAATAATAACAAAATACAATAAATAAAATTCTTAAGGTGTGATGGATGTAGAAATCAGAGGGAAAATGACAATTATGTTGATTAGATTCAATGAACTACATAGATTACATGACATTAAATAGAAATAGATAAATCTAACCCTAAATACTAAACGGGCCAAAATGACTATGGGCTAATACGCCCTACTAAACTAACACCCCTTTTCAAACTCATAATTTTGCAGTGGTAAACATTAAGAGTTTTTCAAACCGAAAATAAACTAAAACTAAAAATAAACACACTGTTTCTGAGCGTCCCAAAGTACAAACTCGGCACTAGACGGAGTCTCAATCTGATGCAATCCACACTGCAAAGTACCAACACAACAAAATCAGTCAACTCTGATAACAAATGGACTAAATTCAATGCAAAACCAAAACTAAATCCCGAAATAGAGTAGAGTAACACAAGTACGAAGATGAACGAAAGTAGAATAGGAAACTAGATATAGGCACAATCATGCAGATGCAAACAGGTGCATAGCACACAAGCATGCAGGAGGAAAAGAGTAGAACTGGCATACATGTGCAGATGCGGAACCAAAAGCAAAGCCACACAAATATGGAGAAGATCCTTAGCAGATTCAGACATGCAGATGCAGAAAGAAGTAGATGAAGAGTAGATTCAGGCAGACAAATGCAGACAGAGAAGATGAAGAGCAGATTCAGGCAAACAGAACCAAACAAATGGAGAACCATATCAGAATCCGATGCATGGCGGAATTCAGATGCATAATTAAACAAAACCATATGAAATGAGACAGATGCATAGCCAAACGTGCAAAAACAGTCAGAATAATAGCAAAACCATACGGAACCAACAGATACATATGTAGAATCCAAATAAGTTGCGGATGTCGAGATACAACACATTGCTACTCAAAACATAGTTAGATTAGCTAAGACTGTAGCATCATTATCAACAATACAAAACCAATCGAAATCATAAGCAAAACCATATGAGTACTAATATATACCAATATCGGTTCCAATACAACCGAACGAAACAAACTCAAAAATCTGCAATACGTTTTCCTATATTCTCGAACAAATCAAACAAAATAGTTCAGATCCTTGTTGTCGATTCCATAAATAAGTAAAACTTAACCATATCAAACGAGCAAATAAATGAAACATAACCATAGGACGCATGATCCAAAAGAATTCCAACCATACCACTAATTAATTCCAACATATTCCACTAACTCATGTATCATCCAATCAAATCTTACCATCATGTTTCTCATTATATAATTCAAACAAATCAAACTTACAGCGACCTATTTCTTTTCTTTTTTTCTTCATTTTAATCGACATGAAGCATATAGCGGCAATCAATGTATTCGAAGGTGCATATTCAACTACAAACAACAAACAAATCTTTTTTCCTTTATAGCTTTGATACCATATAGAAATCAGAGAAACAATAACAATCATATTGATTAGCTTCAATGAACTACATAGATTACATGACATTAAACAAAAAATGACAAACCTAAACCTAAATACTAAACGGGCGTAAATGGCTCTGGGCAATGAGCATTATTAAACTAACAATGGAAACAATTATTCGGAATTTAGTACTTTTATTAATGCAGTAGATAAAGTCTATCGACAGCCAAGCTGGAATATAATACGCAGAAATGACATACAATGAGAAATTTAAAACCACTGGATCAGATGAAAACTAGCCTGAATAAAACTCAATCCTTGCACTGATTAGGCAATGGGATTGGATCAATTGATTCAATTCGAGCCACAGGAATACAGACCAAAGGGTTAGCTCTAGGAAGGTTTAAACCAAGTCCCTCATCCATATCAACACTTGTAAGATTGCCATCAGTCCCAGCTTTCCAATCAAAGCACTGAATCATAGCACCAAAAGTTGCATGGATCATTTGCAGCCCTAAAGTAGTCCCTGGACACATCCTCCTTCCACTTCCAAATGGTAACATGCCATAGTTTTGTCCTCTTACATCAATCTGTTTCTCTTCAAACCTTTCAGGCCTAAATTCTAGTGGGTTTTCCCATGTGTCTGGGTCTCTGCCAAGAGCCCACACATTGATAAAAATAGTAGTGTTTGCTGGAATATGAAAACCCGTTGCTATGCGATCTTCTGTTGATTTTCTAGGAATCATTGGAACAGGTGGATGAAGACGTAGCGTTTCCTTGATAATTGCCTGAAGGTAGGGAAGGTTGTACGTCTGATTCTTGTAAAAGTCTATTTTTGCCAACAACTTTATCGATTTCATCTTTTGCCTTTTTCATAATGTTTGGATGATTGATGAGTTCCGCTAAAGCCCATTCTGTAGTGATTGCAACATTGTCCGTTCCCGCAACAAATATATTCTGAAATTTGAAGATAGATGAGTTAGTTAATGTGAGCATATTCAAAAATAAAAGGCACATAGGTAAAAACTGTACTGGCAAATGTATAGTTACCAAAATGAAGGCTTTGATGTTCTCCCTCGTCAAGTCTATATCCTTGCTTTCATCTTCTGTGATCTCCAACAAAATGCTAAGCAAATCTTTCCCTTGTGATCCTCTCCTTTGCTTTCTTTCATCTTCGTGCTCTTTGATGATCCTCTCTACAAGTGCATCAAACCTTCTGTGAATATCCTGCACCCTTTTCCCAAATCCCTAGCCTGCAAGTCTAGATTCTTAAATAACCATATATTATCCGACAGGTTGAAGCTACCCATAGTCTCAGTTATCTCGAATATCATTTCTTTATATCCCCTGCCTCTCCTTCCTCTTCTGAACATCTTTTTCCCAACAGTACTCTTGATATCAAATTATTGGTCACCTTAACGAGCTCTGCATTAAGATCCTGTGCTTTCCCAACCGTTGGAGCTTTGAGATAAAAATTTAACAAAACGATTAATCTCGTCTTGCCTAACTGGAAGGAGCAAGTCAATAGTTGTACCATTTAGTAGTTGTGACATGACTATGTTTTTCATGAATCTCCAATAAGACCCGTACTGAGCGAAAGCAAAATCTTTCGACCCATATATAAGTCATTTGCGCAGTTGCTGAGTTATAGGGTCGATCTAGAAAGGAATTTTCGTAAGTTTTAAGGAACTCTTTTGCTGCAACTGGTGAACCAACTACAACACATGGTACAGATCCCATTAAGAGGCGAAAAACTGGCCCATATCGCCATATCGGAGAGAAAGCTTGTGAAAAGCTTGATGAGGGATTGGAGCAAAGAGATGGAGATATCCAATGATGGGAATAGCAAAGGGGCTTGGTGGAAGGTGAGGTTCAGAACGTGTAGGTTTCAAGAATGCTCGGATCAATAATATGGAGATCAGCAATGTTAGAATGATTAAGAAATAGGATTGAACATCCGCCATGGTTTGGTGAAGTATTAAAAAGCTGATGGTCTAAAATAAGCATCATTGTTTTGGTATTTATAACAAGTGAAGTAGTGAACCTCATCTTTCAAGTACTAATGTTCATGCAGGCTTTAGCGAGATGTTCAAACATCAACTTGGTATTTGGTTTTTTAATGAAGCACAATGTTGACTTTCTTATGAAGCACAGCGTTGCAAGATAAACATGCATATAAATGCCAAAATCGTTATCCCCTGCCCAAGTCTGCTAAAATAAATTATGCATAGCTATCTATCTTTGCACCTTAAAGCGGGTGCCATGCTAGTTTAAATAATGACACGTATATTTGAAGCAGGCGGCACACACAAAATGACAATTGTTTAATGAAGTAAATGAACAATTCAAATGACAACAGGTCAATAATCGATCAATATACTCATGTATAGGCATTTGACACAAACGGATTAAGCTAATAATTTAACTGGATGACAATAAATAACCAATTTACTCATATGTAAGTAATCTATCTGACGTAACATACTTTGTGTCGGAATTAAGACGTTTTAACATGTAACAAATATGGCATACTTCAACCAAAGGGCTTGTGCCCTAATATGGTACTTTATGTTTTGTGAAAAGTTCATATTCAAATAGTTGTGGGTTCAAGTAATGCTTAAAAGATGTGAAATTGTTTGTGGTATGTATATTAATTGTGAGACATTTAGTTGTCGTTTTAGGGGGTATTTGGGGAAAAATCACGTTTGCACAAATGACGTTTGCAAAACCACGTTTTCAAAAAGTAAATCCCTACCTCCAATTTCAAAACTACGTTTTGAAGGCAAATTCAATGTTAATCACGTTTTACAACCAAACACCAAAACTTGGTTATTCACGTTTTGAAAACGTGATAATCAAATAATCACATTTTCAAAGAGTTGCTAAACTAAATGTGACATAGTTCAAATTTTAATAGAACCGTATTTAGCTATATACTTCGGGTAAAATGGTACTCTTTTTGTTTCGAAACAAGTTTAGTCATGTGCCGCATTTCACTGCGAGCTAAAACTTTTACGTTAATTTAATTATGTATGGTTGTCGGTTGTTAATTAGTTGATTGTATTATTTTATATTCTTACATATATATACTAAACAAAATTTAGTTCCCCATCTTT
Organism: Chrysanthemum seticuspe; assembly: GCA_019973895.1. Classification (NCBI taxonomy): domain Eukaryota; kingdom Viridiplantae; phylum Streptophyta; class Magnoliopsida; order Asterales; family Asteraceae; genus Chrysanthemum; species Chrysanthemum seticuspe. Next base: position 125,137,001 of record BPTQ01000009.1, read on the forward strand.
TTATCTTTTAGATTCATCGATTTTAGTAGGTAGCTAGGTATTTGATTAAGAGTAAATTATACCGCTAGTCCCGACACAGTCTATATTATTTTCACTTTTGATCCTTTTTCCTCAAAATTCTCACTTTTAGTCCCAATTTTCTTCATTTATTGCGTGATTGATCCTTCTTGACTAACGACCATTATCCTTTCTTATTAGTCAATAGATGGGTGAAGGGCAGTTTGGTCATTACAAATTATATCTCTTTTCTACATTAAATACACATGTCATCTTCAATCACATCATTTCACAACTCCCACCTATTGCTAAACCATCAAACACACACACATTCTCACAAAAATCTACCCATCAAACACACACACACAAACTTGATCTCAAAAACACATATTCGCACAAACTTGGTCAAACACCTTGGAAGACTTATGGACTGTAAACAAGTCCAATAACTTGGAAGAAACATCTCAGTACCACAAACATAAGAAGAGTTGTATGATCAAGTCAAACGGATTTGCGGTAAGTAAATTGGAATCTTCGAGTTTTGTTATTTTTTTGGGAAATTTATTAGTTGAGACTTTTTTTCCCAGCTTACGCACCACAAAAGTTTTCCGTCATGATTCACCATGGTGGAAGCCTTCGGAGGTTTCTGGGACGAACGTATGTAGGAGGTAAAACTTACATATTCGATAATGTGGATATAGATGTTTTTTAATGCATGAGCTAGATAAGATGGTGTTACAGTTAGGTTATACTTGTGTAGAGGAGCCTATGTATTATCATTATATGAATCATGGGACTGGCTTGGATGTTGTTTTGTTCGCTCTTGGTAATGATGAGGATGTACTTGCTTTAGCTAGGCTTGTTTTGAGTTTCAAACTTATTGATGTATATATTGAACATTGAATTACCAAGCTTAATTGTTACTATATGTCAAACTCCAAAATTAGATCAACTATAGAGGAATACCAAGAGGACATGGGTAATGATGTTTTGCACCTAAGCTAAAAGAAGTTATGTTGATGCTTTAGTGGTATGATGATAGTCCACCAGTTAAGGCTACTCAGCTGAGTGGTGTTGATTTTGGTGAAAAATAGTCTAATGAACTACCTGCAACACAGTCTCAATTTGGTAGTATAACAAAGTTATTTTCTAGCCAAGAAAAAATTATGAATGATATAATTGGAGAAGTGATTAAGAAACTCAATTTCGATGTTTTGGGTCTAGATGAGTACCTAAAGGTAGGTAATGCTAATGCTATGTATTTTCCTGGTTCAAGTCAAGGAGTTAAGCCTTGTTAGGAATTGGAAATTCCATAAGTAAAGTTTCGGTCACCCCAAGTATTATCTAGCATGAGTTAGCTCGTAGACTTGTAGTTATTTACGCTATTATGTAGTTAATTAGTTAGTCAGTAGCGTAGAATAGTTTAGAGTAACACCGTGGAGGAAGGACGGGTCTTTACCCACTATATACCTGATCCACAGGCCGATAGGAGGTCGTTATGTTTGTAAGTATAAATACCCATTCCATCCATGAAAGGGTGGAGCTTCTAAATCTAATATTCCATAATTTATAAAGCAACTCTCTAGCAAGAAACTCCCTCTCTCTACTTTCTCTCTCTAAAATGTCTAACATGTATTTTGATCATCCAAGACCACCCGAATCATCAACACAATAATATATCGATCCTACAAATGGTACCAGAGCCAAGGTTTATTTTGTGTTGTTGATTTGTGTGGTTTTTCGTACCATCTTTTGAAGCTGTTTTTTTACATATTTTGCGAATCTGAAATCCTTTTCTTATTCACTGTATTAACAGTTTCTTAACATGTGATGTATCTAATGGTCAAAATGTCTTTTGCTTATTCATTGTCAAACATCTCATTTTGTGTCATATATATGTCCATAACATCCTGTTGAGATTTTTTGTACCATTCCATGAGTGGTTATGGGGTATTTTGGTCTGAGTCTTATGGTCAAACAGTGGTCAAATGGGTAAAAAGTATATCTCTTTAGGTGCCTCTTTCTGGGTTTGAAACAGTTCATAAATAACTGGTCATGTCATTCATATTCTTGGTAGCGAGTTGTGCTGTACTTTTGCATAGCAACTTGTCTTTTACAAGTCGTAGCGAGTTGTCTCTAAACATGTCCAGATACTATGAATCTCGTAGCAACTTGGACTCATGTAGCGATTTGTTACAAGAAAATGAAGATGCGAGTTGTTTGTCATTGTTTTCTGCCTAGCGACTTGTGTCAAGTTTTAGTGGCGACTTGTATTTACAAGTTGTCTAACACAAAACCTAGCGACTTGTGATATAAATAGAAGTAGCGATTTGTTTTGTAAAAGACTAGAGACTTGGTGACGGTTTGACTTTTGAGTCAAACTGATAAGCTAGCGACTTGTTATTAACAGACCTAGCGACTTGACTCAATTTATGTTGTAGCGACTTGTTTTGACATAACGTTAGCGACTTGACTGAAAAGAGTTGAAGAAGAAAAGACTTGTAAGACCAGGATTGACCATAACTAATATATACCTCGACCTCAGTTAGTTTCAAACATCATTGGTTCATGGTTCTCAAAACATTATAACGTGTTGCAACAAATTCATCTCAATAGTTCCGAAACATTAACAAACTTCCATCAACATATATCCTATCTCATTACCAATCAATCTCAGTCAAAACCTCAACTACCTCAGCTCCTATCTAACAAAATCATAATTATAAACTCTTAAGATCTCAGAATCATCAAGTCTTCGTGAAATATCAAGACACAAAAGGCCTTTTTCACACGACTTTTAAAATTCCATCATTGATCTAATACTATTTGATAATCTCCGAATTTACAGAAATGATTGCAACAATATTGTTGGATCAAATCTGTGATTCGTTATTCATTAAAAGATCAAAACAAGGTATGTGATAATAAACTAATTCAAGAAAGAAGACTCACAAGAATGTTAATACATGTTTCTTGATTCGTTCATATTCTAATGACCAAGATCAATACCTACCTGTAACCATCCCTGTGGCTAAGTCGAATCACGTATCGTCTCCCGTACCATCTCTGTGGCAGTGGCTCGAACCATCCCTGTGGTGAGACCATTCTTATCACGTTGTGCATATGAAGATTGAAGGACGTTATGTGAGAATGAATGGTTGAGTGTTGATTGCATTTGATTGTCAAGAGTTTTGGGTATGAGGCGTTTTTTTTAGATGGTGGCTGCATTCTTGATTGAGAGTATTCTTAGGGTTTGAGATGTGAGTTGAGAGGAAAAAAAGGGGTGTATTTGTGAGATGAATTAGGGAAAATGGGAGTATGTGAAGTGTTTAATACCCCGAGTAATTAGGGCTGTGTGGTTTATTGGATCCGGCGGGTACTCTTCTTTATGGGCTGTGATTTGTGGATTTGGATGGACCATGAGTTGTAGATTTTTTTAATGGACCGTGATTTGTTTGAATACGTATGGTTTGTGGAGTCTATTTTACAATCACATTTAAAATCACGATCCTTTTAAAATCACATTTCACAATTCTTAACTGATCACATTTTTACTTGGTTATCTAAAATCACATTTGTTTAAATCACATTTCTTAATTGATCGCATATTCTCATTGGTAACTGGTCGAATATGATTTACTTGAGTGATCGGATGGGATTAATGATTTCAATGGACCGTGTGATTGATGGTACTAATCTCGTATGGGCTATATTAGGTTTGAATGGACAGAGTGATAAGTAGAAAGCATGGACCTACTAATGAGTAACATGGGCCGCATCCTATATGATTGCATGGGCTATGAAAATGGACAATGTGATAACTATGCTTGGGCCTCATGGTGTTATTTGGTGTTATACTATGGTGAACATTAACGATGTCAAGTAAATATTTACGATGTAAATATTAATGATGTGATGTGGTGTAAATCTGACTTGGTTGTGGATAATGTGCTTTCTCACTCCTGCAATGGATATTAAGTCATGGGCTGTCTTTGGTATGGATTTTCATATGTGCTTAAGACTGTATCTGGTGTACGTTCTATATGTCGATGAGATTGGTGTGCCATGAGATTTGATAATGAGAGGTTTATGTGATTGGACTTTATGTGGTTCGATAAAGTGTTTTAATGATGTGATTTTTTATAATGTGATCTGATTATGAGATTTATCGATGAGAATTGAAGATGAGATTTGTTGTGGTATGCGGGTTGACACTTTGGAATATTCATCTTCACAAGGGATATTATATTACTGCTTGATTCAATGACTGATCAAAGTTGACTTCGGGGTTGCTTGCATTTGATATTTCTTATTTGGGAATTGAAGTGAGTTTTTCCGGGGGTGTTTACTTATTTCGTCTTCTTTCTCTCTACCCATCTGCGAAGATGACTTGTTTGGGCGTTTATTGAGTGTGAAATATCACGGGCGAGTGTACTGAGTATCTGAAGGTATCGGGGATGGATGGATGAAGATTCTTCAAGATCCTTGTTCGAGCTTATTATCAAAAACGAATACTTGGAAATCTAGTTATTGTTGGGTGACTTTTACCTTTTCTTTTTACCACTTGGGGGAATTGAGCTATTATTACCTCAAAATAACTACCACTTTAAGGAGTTACGTTGTAGTGCTCAGTGTCACATTCAATTGTGGATTTTCAAGAGGTAAAGTACGTCTATTACTTGATGGTTGGTTGGATGAAGAGTATAGAGTACTTAGAGAGTACTTAGAGATGCTAATGGAAATCGGCACCGCTCTTTGTTACATATGTGCAAGTATAAGTCACGAGTTCGGGTTAGTTTACTTCAGGGTCAAATTCATCATATTGGGTTATCTCCATCAGCTGTCACTACAAAGAGCCTACTGAATGATAATGGTGACATTTACATGTTTTGCCAAGAGATGATGAAAAGAGAGAGATTATGACGTCTCTTCACATCAGTTCACGCCTCGTACTTCAACATAATGACGTATGAACACAACAGTTCATGCCTCGTACTCTAAAGAAAAGAAAAGTGTACGTGTCAGTGCGCTTTATCTTCCAAAGAAGATAAATCTTCTCATTTATGACCATTCTCATCAACATGCTTCATGCTTTTTTTCCATGCGCTAATTCTTCAAGTGAACCGGGCTACCATTGATTGTTTTCTTATTCAACTTGCTCAACTTTAATGACGATGGCGACATCCTGTGCTAATTTTGCGGGGGAGAAGTGTGAATAGAATACATTTGGATGATAATAACTTGTTTAATCAAGAATGGCATCTCCGTATGCAATTCTTGAGGGGGAGAAGAAGTGTGATAATACTGCATGGTTGATTTATATCTGAGAATATATGGTCAAACGGCTCCTAACTCATGTAAGAACTGAGCTTCTTCTTATCAGATCATCTTTACATGGATTTTCTTCTAAGAGCAGTTGGTTGACACCAATATCCAAGAAATCTCCCGAATACACATCATGAGGTTAATGATAACGCTACACGCGTCGTTCGGGGTCAAAGGAACTTCCTTTTCTTCGAGCAAGTTTTATAACACCCTAGGCAGTGAACCTAATCGTTGTAGTGTAGTAATTAGGGTAAGCCACGGGTATTGATATCGTTCTCTAGGGGAATAGGAATGCTAGTAGGGAGTTACTACGCTAAGGTTAAGGTTGAGGAAGATTATTTTTTATCTTTTTATATTTTATGAAAATTGGAAAGGTACGAATCTCGGGTATTGGATTTGGGGGGGGGGGTTGGTATTTCTACCGATTACTCTACTATTATCTAATTATCTAAACTAAGGTTGTGGGAGTCTATGTCAAATTAATGTGTGCTCGTATGATAGTTTAAAGATGTGTTTACTTAGTTTGTATTACTCCTTAATTATCTCCTATTGATGGTTGAGTGTCACGTCTTATTCCTAGTTGCGTTGTGTGTCTAAAGTTGTAGGGTATGCGTTTCTCCCTAACTCTTCGAACTTACCAAAGGGTCTTGTCTACAAACCCACTAGAGATTATAGACTCCTACTCTAAGGCGCTCTTTGGATGGTTTAGCCTACAATTACTCAGGTAATTATACTCTAAGGTTCACAAAGATGAATCAAGCATTAAGTACACAACGAATGACCTATCGCATTACTAGATC
>BPTQ01000009.1:125151102-125251163 GCA_019973895.1 Chrysanthemum seticuspe
AGGGTTATCCTAATGCCTCTTATCATTTAGTTATTCCTAACTACACAAGTGTAGCCTCACTTGCGATCTCGGAATGCATCACAAAACAAGTTCTAGAATCTAATATACTACCGGTTCACACTCTAAGCATTAAAGATGAATGCTTTTAATTCCTACTAATCTAAGGGCGATCCTCACATTTTGGGTGGAATTTGGGTGGTAAGGCTTTTTGTGCTAGTCATGCAACTTCCTATCCGTGAGACACTTTTGTTAAGACTAATGGCCCACTCCTATATGTCATGAAAAATTTTAAATTTGGTGCCAAAATTACCCTAACCGACATTTTCTCATGGTTTATTACACAATCACAATTGGACAAAGCGAATAATCAAGGATAAGCATAGTTTCAAAGTTCCCGTTTTATTTTCCCTCCCTACACTTAAACTGAACATTGTCCCCAATGTTCCCCGAAAGTATCAAAGTTATGATAAAAGAAGGTAATCAAAAACGAAAGAAACTAATACTCCCCTGATTAGCTCGGTAGGATCCGTGTAAAGTGGTGGTTAAATCCTTTCCAAGAAGAACGTTAGCGTTAAAAGCTTCTTCTCATCTTATGTATCTTCTTCTTGGTAAATTAAACCTGCACACTTGAAGAAAACAAACGAAACCTTCGCGTAAAATCGGCGGTAATAATATATATAAGACTCGATTTAAACTAGGATATAATGCTTGTGGAATGAATGTTTACAGAATTTCTAAGAAAATTAAGACCTGGAAAATTCCAAAAATTTATAGGTAGCTCAGAAGACGAGAAAAAGTAATCTGATGTTTTTACTCCTTCCTGACGCCGTCAGGTTGCAATCCTGACGCCGTCAGGTTATCCTGACAAAAACTGGTCTGCGATTTTCTGGAAAAAATTCTGGAAAATTTACATCTTTAGAATCTGGAAAAATTTCTGCAAAAACATCCATTATGACTCGATACAAGCATTTGACTCGAACAAACAAACATAAATATCTTTTAATTAATTTTTATTCTCATGTTTACGTTTCTTTTGAAAACGTGTGTAATCCTCCCTACACTTATCCCTTATGTAAAATACCTTTATATGCAATTAAGACGAAGTTAAAAACAAAATAAAGCATTTTTACAAATTTAAACATGAGGATAAACAATTAATAAAAGATATATGACACTAACAAGCAAACAATTAAGCATGGGTTGCCTCCCACGAAGCGCTTTTCTTTATTAAAGAGTCTTGTAGCTAGACTCATAGTCGTGCTCCTACGTTTCCTCACCTATCCTCTCGTGCTCATACTTGAGCCACTCTAACGCTCTTTCATTCTTTTTGTAATCATCTCCTAATTCAAGGCATTTTTTGTAATACCGCTTAGTTTTCTCATATGGGTACCTAAGCCCACTCTGCTTATCCCTTTCACTAAGCAATGGAATAGGGGTCATTCTATTACAAACCTCGATGTCCTTATGTTTAAACCTAGGATGAGCACGTGGCATTTGGTAGATGAAATCTTCAACTTCATCAGAGAATGTAATTAGACCATCAATCATCCTTTCATTCAACCTAGTCAATTGTTTGAAAGGTTTTCCAAAAATTACTTGAGTGAGGTCCTTATCTATAAATTCTCCTAAGTCTTCTAAGACCATGAACTCTACCAAATAAGCAAAACTTCCGACAAACACGTGCAAATAAATGACTGCTTCAACAACATTGTTCCCTTGATAAGTTAACTCATTGACCTTGATTTTGTTGTATAGGTCCCTTGAGATTAAGTTTAAAGGTAAGAATGAATTCAAATAAGCATCGAACCCTTATAGTCCTATTTTGCAAGGGAATTGCATGTTAAAGGGGCCATCTTTCTCAATCCTACACCTAGGGTCAAAACATTGGGAGGGGTCTTCCTCAATTTCATTAATGACCTCTCCGCTATCAAGTGCCTCACCATAATCAAATTCCTCATCAGAATCGGAGTAATAGAAAGGACTTTGTTGTTGCCAATTTATCTCATTATGCCCTAGGTGATTACCAAAATGGTGAGTGGGTGAAGGGTTTTGTGGGATCGCGTTCTCAATCTCGGGATTGGGAACGGGTAGAGTGAAGAATCTTCGATGGAAGATACGGATCATGTTGAGTGATGGTTTTTACGAACGAGGGTCACGAAGAAGGGGGATAGACTAAGAGAAAGCTAAAAATGAGAAAAAATTTACTTGATAGGAATCAAGCAAAGAAACCTAAACGAGGTGGACTACTAACTAGCTATTCTATTCCCCGGCAGCGGCGCCAAAAACTTGATAACGCTACACGCGTCGTTCGGGGTCAAAGGAACTTCCTTTTCTTCGAGCAAGTTTTATAACACCCTAGGCAGTGAACCTAATCGTTGTAGTGTAGTAATTAGGGTAAGCCACGGGTATTGATATCGTTCTCTAGGGGAATAGGAATGCTAGTAGGGAGTTACTACGCTAAGGTTAAGGTTGAGGAAGATTATTTTTTATCTTTTTATATTTTATGAAAATTGGAAAGGTACGAATCTCGGGTATTGGATTTGGGGGGGGGGTTGGTATTTCTACCGATTACTCTACTATTATCTAATTATCTAAACTAAGGTTGTGGGAGTCTATGTCAAATTAATGTGTGCTCGTATGATAGTTTAAAGATGTGTTTACTTAGTTTGTATTACTCCTTAATTATCTCCTATTGATGGTTGAGTGTCACGTCTTATTCCTAGTTGCGTTGTGTGTCTAAAGTTGTAGGGTATGCGTTTCTCCCTAACTCTTCGAACTTACCAAAGGGTCTTGTCTACAAACCCACTAGAGATTATAGACTCCTACTCTAAGGCGCTCTTTGGATGGTTTAGCCTACAATTACTCAGGTAATTATACTCTAAGGTTCACAAAGATGAATCAAGCATTAAGTACACAACGAATGACCTATCGCATTACTAGATCATTAATCAACTAAGATAAGAAACAACCAATCAATATTTAATAATTAAGTTTCATACTTCCTAAGCAAACACACAAATAAATTAGCCGGACATGGAGAACATGCAAGCATACACACAAATAATCAAAGACATAATTGAATTAATGAAGTAAAGACTTATCTTGGTGTAAGATAGGGTTTAAAACCCTAAAATACTGTACAAGACACCTTAGGTTCGGTTTTAGGTTTTTACTCCAAAGACTCTCCACACAAAGACTGAAAAATTCAGATTCTATATATAAGATTACAATTGCGACGGCGTCACCTTATGTTTAGTGACGCCGTCGTGTCGCCGCCATTAGGGTTTCGTCTTGGCCACGTTAACCTTGCGACGGTGTCACCTTATGTCCGTGACGCCGTCCTCTTCAGCTTCTGACGTCGTCTGGATTACATCTAGGCCGTCTGAGTAGCGACGGCCTACTCTTTCACAACTAGACGTCGTCACTTGAAAATACGAGTTTTGAGACATGTATCGTCACAATAATTTTGGGACGGCGTCACAATGTAGCACCTGACGCCGTCGCCTTCTACTTTCAGCAACTGTAAGTGTCTCGATTTCGACTTTGGCCATTTTCTTCATATATTCGCGCCTTTTCGTCCAAATAAGTGCCATTCCAGCATTTTGCCTTCACGAGACCTAAAAAGTGAAAAGGAACGATATTAAGCAATAACGGATACAAAAGTGATCAAATAAGGGCTTAAACGACCCCTCAAAATGGTACCTTTTAAAACCTTATCAGCTAATGAAGAACACCTCCCTAATGTTCACATCTTTCGTCCCTGATGATCGTGTATGAAGCTCAAGAACCCGAAGTACACACATTCCCACCGAAAGAATAACTGATAACACCTCCCTCATGTTATACATTTATCTCCCCTGAATATGTCATACTTGTGTACCTCTTTTATCTTCAGAAACTTTCTCTTACATCTCTTCCCCCACGTAGTTGGAATAAGAACACTAAACGCCTTGATGAGTAAAACCGTGAGTTTCTCTGCGGTCATGACATTTGTTTTCCCGGGATATGTAAGAACCGAGCTTCTTCTTATCGGATCATCTTTACATGGAGTTTCTTCTAAGAGCCGTTGGTTGACATCTTCACTCGGATTGATGAGTTTATCGACAAAGTGCTTCCGGTTAATGCTTCACGTATACATCAACATGATGATTCCGAACAATCTCTCTGTTCTTGTTTGATGTGATTGGTAGTTTGGTGTTACCATCTTGTGTGTTCGTTGCGGCCTGATTGCTGAGTTCCTTGATGAACATCTTTCTGTTCTTGTTTGATTGGGAGGGATTTTAGTTAAGGGGATTTGTAAGATGTAAGTTAATTGGGATGCTTTTTGGTGGGAGTTGAAGATGTTAACTATCTATTCCCCAACTGTACAATCTTGAAGAAGGTCGAGTCTACAGTCAGTTCTACATCCTCTGCTACATGTTAGAAGACTAAAGACGTGTTGCATTTAACAATCTAAAGACTTCTTCTTAATCTGGACTGTTATCAAACAGATTGTCGGTTTAGGGGAGAGCACTAATTAGGGGAGAGTGATATGTCGAATTTAATCCCCAGTTAGACTTGCTCACATTATTCAGCATGTTGATTCTCACAAAGACTTCAAGCGATCTTCTCAACAGATTTCAAGTATTTGGGCTTATAAGATGTTGCTGATTCTGAAGTGTCAAAACCAGCAAGGGGGAAGGAGACACGCATCTAAACGCGAGTAAACTTGATGAACTTAATACTTCTAAGTAATTGAAGATATCTCGGGAAAAAAAATGTCATGACTGCAGAGAAACTCAAGGTTTTACTCATCAAGGCGTTTAGTGTTCTTATTCCAACTACGTGGGGGAAGAGATGTAAGAGAAAGTTTTTGAAGATAAAAGAGGTACACAAGTATGACATATTCAGGGGAGATAAATGTATAACATGAGGGAGGTGTTATCAGTTATTCTTTCAGTGGGAATGTGTGTACTTCGAGTTCTTGAGCTTCATACACGATCATCAGGGGCGAAAGATGTGAACATTGGGGAGGTGTTCTTCATTACCCTCATGATGTGTATTCGGGAGAGTTCTTGGATATTGGTGTACTTCGGGTTCTTGAGCTTCATACACGATCATCAGGGACGAAAGATGTGAACATTGGGGAGGTGTTCTTCATTACCCTCATGATGTGTATTCGGGGAGAGTTCTTGAGCATTATACAAAGAGACTGACTGCATCAATTCAACTACTTGGTGGAATTGTTCTCTTGACACCTTTTGGAATGGATTGCTTCAGACTTCAGTAGTTATGAAATGTGAGAAGATTATTTATGAGTGGGATGATACGTTGCTGATCTATTTTGATGATATAACCCCGAACGGAGAATCTCGATTATCGTTCTTAAAAGGAGCAGCGGGATTTATGTTAAATGGTGTTCTTTTCTGTGCACCTGGCTAAGACAAGCTTGAAATAGAGCTTCGAATATGCTCATCCAAAGGATTTTCGGTTTGGGGGGAAGCTGCCAAAGTCTCACTTTCAGATGGTTCAATTTCTTTCTTCAATGCAAGAGCCCTTGGAAGCATTGGTGGTGAATGTTTAAGAGATGATGACTTCTATCTTCTACAACGGGGCTGTTCGATATCCTTATCTCGGTACTCGTATCATCATCTTATTTAACTATATCATCTACTCTATCTTTGTAAATATTTTTCAAAAACCAAATACAAAAATATAAAACCAACAAAAAGAAAATAGAAAAATATAAAATCAACAAAAACCCATAAAAATCAGAAAATTTGAAAAATACAAAAAATATGTTTTCTCTAGACATGTCTTCTGGTATCGATAACATCTGCGGTCTTAGAAATGTCATTCAATAATAGCACAGGACTTTAGATGAAGTTCGAGCAGGAGGTGTAAATACTTCTTTCTAAACATCTCTCTATATATGGCTTACAGTTATTTCAGACTGTAACCCGTGCTTAAACAATGGCTTGCTATTATTTCTGATAGCAACCCGTTTTTCAAGGAAGGAAAGTGTTGCGCTAAACCAATTTTCAAATATTTCGTGCACTTATCCTAAAAACAAATGAGCAAAGTATGTCGAAGGACTGCTGTTCCTACTCAAATATTTTTCCGTCTAAAAATTCTTCAGAAAAATATTTGTTTTAATAAAATGGTGGTTAATGAGTTGCAAAATCAATCAGTTTCAAAATTTTTATTAATTTGCAAAACTCAATCAATAACTTCAGCGCTTTTAATCTTCATAAAATGAGTCATTGATTGAGGGGGAGAATATTTTCAAATTTATATCATCTATCGAGCTTTTCTAATTATCCTAATATGCTAATTAAAAATGATGTTAACCTACGTTGAAAGACTAGGTGCCTAGGATATGATTGCTAGGATTAGATGATTATAGATTGATTAACACATTATTCCCTTACCTTTTATGATCTGATTGATATGTTGAATTGACTGTTATTAGTCGATTGCTGTTTGGGTGATGTCGAGCACCATATATCTGTTTGTGTTCACTAATGTATGCAGATTGTTAGGACCACTACGATATCAACCTTATCAAATACCCACTTAACGAACACAAGTATACCCACTTAAAACACAAACAGTATGCGTAGAAAGAAAGACAAAGAATAGAACTTGGTGACTTGAATATGAATTCGTATGTATGTTTAGAGAGATAGAGAGAAGAAAGATGAAAACAATAAGATGTTATATTGCTTCAAGGAAAACAAACACACACACACACACACACTCAAGCACACCCCTCAAATGACCATTTGAGGGGTATTTATAGTACAAGAGGTTTGTTGCCCTAAAGGCTTTCCATGGGCTTTTCGTGGACTTGGATTGGGCTTGGGATGCTTAAGCTTATACACGGCTTAGCATACCTTATCATTTAACCAATTAGCTTAGCCCAATCCACGAGCCCGTTGACTATTCTATCACGATATCTAACACACGTTACAATGTTCCTAATCGTGAATGACCATCACTTCTAATAAAAATAATCAAGGCTAACACAGGTATTATGGTATAAGAATGTTCCTGATCCGGATCCCACATAATATGATGATTGGATGTCGAAAGGAAAGGGTAACTATATCTTGGGTTGACAAATGAAGAAACGGAGCTTAATTTGACTTCAATGGAAAGTTGGCATGGAAAAATGCAACATAAGAGGTCTCACTGCATCTGCAGATGGTTTTCTTCACCAGCAAATGAAGAAACGGAGCTTAATTTGACCTCAATTGGCATTAAAATGCAACGTAAGAAGTCTCACTGCATCTGCAGACGATTTTTCTTCCAAGCCCTACAGCAGCAACATAAGCTTCTCAACCACCTAACGTATCTTTGTGCAGGATACCATTTTTAAACAATTTTGAATAATTTGATTAAATTGTTTTGAAAATGGAAAATATTGTTTTGAAAATAAACTGGACTTAATTTTGAAAATCACCGGACTTTATTTTATCAAAACCTAAGTCACTCAATCATCGACTACAGTCATCGATTGAGGGGGAGAGTGATTTAAAACAAATTATTTTCAAACGATATTTCTTCATAAAAGTCCAGATTGTACAATATAAGTGGTGATCTAAAGATTTAATGTTATGTCATGGTATGATTTTTTCTTTAGAATCAAGGTCTTTCAAAATGAAATTTTTTCTGTTCTTGTTTAATTGTGAAACTGTTTTATTTTTGTTAAAGATCTCTTAAAACAATCATACCTGACACTAACAATCTTTAATGACTTAAATTGGTCCTTATCTGTCATTTTTCAAAATCAAATCTTGCCACGTCTTTCCCCAAAATTTTCTAAATGATTTAAATCACTCGGGATCAAAAATCTTAATTGGTTTGAAATTTTTGATCGTGGGAGAGATAGTGATTTAAATCTCTTATCTGTTTAAATGGAATTGGTTTTAGTCCTTTAAAGGCACTCCTGCCTCCATGTGCCAAATGATTTCAAATACACGATGCACATGTTGAGGAGGAGGATTTATCCAAAAACATGATGAGTATTTAAACCTGGCCACATATTCTTCAATGTTTTATAAACCTTATTAAATCACTTGGGATCCAAAATCTCAAAGGGTTTGATATTTTTGATCGGGGGAGAATTTGTGATTTAATAATGAAATCTGATAATTGATGATCGATTTGATTCAAATGTGCAGGCTGCTCTCTCATATGTGCTAAACGCTTTCGAATCTCGAAGCACATATTGAGGGGGAGCAAATGGTTTCTTAATGGCTTTTGTGATCGTGAATGTGCTTCAAAAGAACTCTTTCCTCTATGTGATAAAATGTTTTCAAATATCCTATGCACATATTGAGGGGGAGAATTTACCAAGAATATCAAATGGCTTTTTCTATGAAAATAGTGATCAAATAAAATATTTCAAAGTCCTCTTGCCTCCATGTGCTAAATAATTTCTAAATCATATGCACATGTTGAGGGTGAGGTTTTCTAAATGATCAAAACTATTAAGGTACAAAAATGCTTTGATCTCGTATCACAAGTACCTTGATTGTTTTTTCCAAATGATTTTTCAATTGGTTTCAAGGAAGAATGAACTGTACCAAAAGACCGACCATTTTACTTTATGCATGGAGTTATAAGGATGGTGTGGTTAGGTATTAGTTCCCACGATCCGCCAGAACCGGAGGGATCTACCCAGGGACAATCCACTAGATAGTGTAGAGTCTTTAGGTATATTGAAAAAAGGAGAAAAGTGAGAAATGGGAAGAGTGCGAACTGAGACAGAGCTAGTACTGGAATAAACCCAACAAGGTTCTAGTTATTAAGTCTCGGTAAGCACTGAAGGGGTTGAAGAATGAAAAAGAATTAAATGTGAAAAGGGTGAAAACAAATAGCCCTCCAGTAATTCAACCTTAGGGCAGTAACCGGGTTCAATTCATATGCTACTGGTGGTTACTAAGGTAACACTGGTATTGAAGACAAGACATCATGGACCCAGTGAGGCACTGCACTAAACTTCCCAAGCTACTCAAGTTCCTCTTAAAAGGGCTTGTTTCATTCTCACGGGGAACCTACACAATCTATCGACTTTCTCTTAGAGATTGTTGATATTGAAGAAGGAGACCCTCTCCCTAGTCTCTGGCATAGAAAGCCAAATGTGCACAATTGAGTCTAGAGCCAAGAGATCATCTACAATATCTCATTAGGACACTAAATTAATTAAGACTTGCTGTTTCACACAATGTGGAAAGTAAGAATATATTAAGAGTCCTACACATTATCCTTGTGGTATTGCCAGAACATCCAAGTGATATGTAAAAGTATTCACGATGAAGATGGAAATCCTTCTAGAGCCAACATCAAACAAGCTCTTGGTGGGTGACATGTGAGATCTTCTCGTAAGATCAAACTTGTGACAACTGGATAGAAACGATGGGGAGATTCAATCTTGAATCAACCTTGGTTCAGGAATGGAATTGACGAATACTTTTGGAAAAACCGTTCGATGTGCAAATCTTCTTTTCTCTAGCGCATCGAATGTGTATTCATGTTTTCAAACACAAAAGGTATATCTGATTGAAAAATACTTTTGGAAAAACCGTTCGATGTGTGAATCTCTTCTTTTATCTAGCACATCGAATGTGTACTCATTTTCTAATACAAAAAGTATTTTGATTGAAAATTGAAATTTCTCATAAAACCTTCGTCGTATTGCAAAACTCTTTCTTCTAAGCAATACGCGATTGTTTTTCAAATCATTTTTCATCAATTAGTGAATCTCAATTCGATGGTTCACTCACTCCGTGTTGTCTTCTTTGAGACGTTCCGGTTTGAGAACAGCTAGAACAGCTGCGAAAACCTGTCAAGGAGATTCTTAGGAATCCTACCTGATCACAGGAAGTACTTGTACTGATCAACGGGGAACTGTGGGCCGTGTACCTCAATTCAACAAAAGTGATCAAAGACACGTTCGTGTGTTTTATTGCTAACTGTTGTTTGCAGGTACATTTGGACGATTGCAGCTGATCAGAATTGAGACATCAATCCAAAGCCGCATGCTCACAGCATCCATACTTAATTGAAGAAATCATGACTGGTGCATATCTACATAACCTGGTTCTGATATTTTTATACTATGCTTTTGCTACGCTGCTGCAAATATCATGAACCAGTAAAGCTTCCGCTACTCTGATGGAAAGATGTCATGATTCAAAAGTGTGAGCATGTCGGTCCGAAAGTCACAACTTCACATGATGGCAACACAACAATGGGTGATCCAGAGATTTACTGTGGCTGATGATCTCAACGAAAGCTCGAAGATAATCAAAGATGTGGATCAGTTCAAAGACCTCCACTGAATGTACAAAGCACTTGGACTATGAAGAGTCACTGCTAAAGCACAAAGATGCAGAAGTTGAAGAATTCAAGTCTACGAGCTCAAGAACAAAAGTTAAAAATAGAATGCTAGGATTCGAAATGTAAATCATGGGGTGACCTCCCTTAAGGGGAGATTGTTAGGAATTGGAAATTCCATAAGTAAAGTTTCGGTCACCCCAAGTATTATCTAGCATGAGTTAGCTCGTAGACTTGTAGATATTTACGTTATTATGTAGTTAATTAGTTAGTCAGTAGCGTAGAATAGTTTAGAGTAACACCGTGGAGGAAGGACGGGTCTTTACCCATTGTATACCTGATCCACAGGCCGATAGGAGGTTGTTATGTTTGTAAGTATAAATACCCCTTCCATCCATGGAAGGGGTGGAGCTTCTCAATCTAATATTCCATAATTTATAAAGCAACTCTCTAGCAAGAAACTCCCTCTCTCTACTTTCTCTCTCTAAAATGTCTAACATGTATTTTGATCATCCAAGACCACCCGAATCATCAACACAATAATATATCGATCCTACAAGCGTTGATGAAATATTTGGAACATATGATTTGGACCCACCTATTGATTTTAATGATCCAATTGGGGTTAGTGATGAAGAAGGTTTTGTCAGTGGATGCTTAGATAACTAGCAGCAAGCAGTTCAAGATAGTGTAGATTAAGACTTAGATCGGAAACATCTGGTAGCAGTTCAATATAAGGTAGATGAAAGCATTGATAGTCAGCTGGAAGTTGTTCAAGATTGGTTTGATAAACACTTTCATATTGAGCATGAAGTTGATGAAAATATGGTAGAAGAAGTTATTGAAAATAGATCAACACTTAGCTAATGATCATCCCTTATATATTCTTGTAGAAACTGACTATGATGGTGTAGGATCGTGTATAATATGTTGTTTAGATGATTCGGGTGGTCTAGGATGATGATAGTAGATGAATGCAATGGTTAGAGAGATGAAGAGAGGAGAGGGAATACTAGAGAGATAAATATTAAAACAAATGCAAGGTTAGCTTCACTAGTTCCAACCCTCTACCTTGGGAGGTAGAGGGTATTTATAGTTACAAACTTAACGACCTCCTGACGGCCTGTGGATTAGGTATACAGTGGGTAAAGACCCGTCCTTCCTCCACAGTGTTACTCTAATCTATTCTATGCTATAGACTAACTAATTAACTACTAAATAACGTAAATAACAACAAGTCTACGAGCTAACATATGCTAGACCATAATTGGGGTGACCGACACTTTCACATGGAATTTCCAATTCCTAACAATCTCCCCCTAAGGGAGGTCACCCCATGAAATACATTTTTCATCCTAGCATTCTATCTTTGTCTTTAGTTCTAAGCTCGTAGACTTCAATTCTTCAATTTCCGAAATCTTTGTGCTTTAGTAGTGATTCTTCAAAGTCCGCATTGATCTGTATTATTAGTAGAGGCCTTTAACTGATCCACATCATGATGATCTTCGAGCTTTCTTTGAGATCATCAGTCACAGTAAATCTCTGGATCACCCTTTATTGTGTTGCCATCATGTGATGTGACTTTCGGACCGACATGCTCACACTTTCAGGATCATGGCATCTTTCCATCAGAGTAGCGGAAGCTTTACTAGCTCATGATATTTGCAGCAGCGTAGTAGAAACATAGTATAAAAACATCAGAGCCAGGTTCTGTAGATATGCACAAGTCATGATTTCTTCAATTAAGTGTGGATGCTGTGAGCATGCGGTTTTTGATTGACTCCTCAATTCTGATCAGCTGCAACCGTCCAAATGTACCTGCAAACAACAATTAGCAATAAAACACACGAAAGTGTCTTTGATCACTTTCGTTGAATTGAGGTACACGGCTCACGGTTCCCCGTTGATCAGTACAAGTACTGCCTGTGATCAGGTATAATTCCGAAGAATCTCCTTGACAGGGTTTCGCAGCTGTTCTAGCCGTTCTCAAACTGGAACGTCTCAAAGAAGACGACACGGAGTGAGTGAACCAGCGAATTGAGATTCACTGATTGATGAAAGATTGATTTAAAAACAATCGCGTATTGCTTGAAGAAAGAGTTTTGCAATACGACGAATATTTTATAAGAAAGATCAATTTTTAATCAAAAATACTTTTTTTATTTGAAAAGAGTACACATTCGATGTGCTAGAGAAAAGAAGATTTGCACATCAAACGGTTTTTCCAAAAGTATTTTTTTCAATCAGAGATACTTTTTGTGTTCGAAATTGAATACACATTCGATGTGCTAGAGAAAAGAAGATTTGCACATCGAACGGTTTTTCCAAAAGTATTCGTCAATTCATTTCCTGGACCAAGGTTGATTCACGAGTGAATCGCCCCATCGTTTCTATCCAGTTGTCACAAGTTTGATCTTTAGAAAATATCTCACATGTCACCCACCAAGAGATTGTTTGATGTTGGCTCTAGAAGGATTTCCATCTTCATCGTGAATACTTTACATATCACTCGGATGTTCTGGCAATACCACAAGGATAATGTGTAGGACTGTAAATATATTCTTACTTTCCACATTGTGTGAAACAGCAAGTCTTCATTAATTTTGTGTCCTAATGAGATATTGTGGATGATCTCTTGGCTCTAGACTCAATTGTGCCCATTTGGTTCCTATGCCGGAGACTAGGGAGAGGGTCTCCTTCTTCAATATCAACAATCTCTAAGAGAAAGTCGATAGATAATGTCGGTTCCCCATGAGAATGAAACAAGTCCTTTTAAGAGGAACTTGAGTAGCTTGGGAAGTTTAGTGCAGTGCGTCACTGGGTCCATGACGTCTTGTCTTCAATACCAGTGTTACCTTAGTAAACACCAGTAGCATATGTATTGAACCCGGTTTCTGCCCTAAGGTTGAATTATTGGAGGGTTATTTCTTTTCACCCTTTTCACATTTAATTCTTTTTCATTCTTCAACCCCTACAGTGCTTACCGACTTCAGGCTTACCGAGACTTCATAACTAGAACCTTGTTGGGTTTATTCCAGTTCTAGCTCTATCTCAGTCCGCACTCTTCCCATATCTCACTTTTCTCCTTTTTTTCATCATACCTAAGGACTCTACACTATCTAGTGGATTGTCCCTAGGTAGATCCCTCCGGCTCTGGCGAGATCGTGGGAACTAATACCTAACCTCACCATCCTTATAACTCCATGCATAAAGTAAAATGGTCGGTCTTTTGGTACAGTTCATTGTTCCTTAAAACCAATTGAAAAATCATTTGGAAAATCAATCAAGGTACTTGTGATATAAAATCAAAGCATTTTGTACCTTAATAGTTTTGATCATTTTGAAATGCTCCCCTTCAACATGTGCATATGATCTTGAAATTGTTTAGCACATGGAGGCAAGAGTTATTTGAAATACTTTCTTGATCACAATTTCCGTAGAAAAAGCCATTTGATTTTCTTGGTAAATTCTCCCCCTCAATATGTGCATAGGATATTTGAAATCATTTTATCACATAGAGGAAAGAGTTCTTTGAAGTACTTTTCACGATTGCCAATAGAAACCATTCGCTCCCCCTCAATATGTGCATCGATATATGAAAGAGTTTGGCACATATTAGAGAGAACTTGCACATTGAATCAAAATGATCATCTTTTATCAAATTTCATATTAAATCACAAATTCTCCCCCCGATCAAAAATATCAAACCCTTTGAGATTTTGGATCCCAAGTAATTTAATAAGGTTTAGTAAACATGGGAGAAAATGTGCCTAATTTAAAAACTCGTCTAGTTTTTGGATAAATGCTCCCCCTCAACATGTGCATTATGTATATTGAAATCGTTTGGCACATGGAGGCAGGAGTGCCTTTGAAGGACTAAAACCAATTCCATTAAAACATATTTGAGATTTAAATCACGATCTCTCCCCCGATCAAAAATTTCAAACCTCTTGAGATTTGTGATCCCAATTGATTTAAATTATTTAGAAAATTTTGGGGAAAGACGTGGCAAAATTTAATATTGAAAAATGACTGATGAGGATAAATTTTAGACATTAAAGATTGTTAGTGTCAAGCATGATAGTTTTTAAGAGATCTTTAAGTAAAATAAAACAATTTCACAATCAAACAAGAACAGAAAAAATTTAATTTTGTAAGATCTTTGAGTTTTAAAGAAAATCATACCATGACATAACATTAAATCTTTAGATCACCACATTATGTTGTACAAACCGGACTTATGAAGAAATATCGTTTGATAATATTTAATTTGAATCACTCTCCCCCTCAATCGATGACCGTAGTCGTTGATTGAGTGACTTAAGTTTTGATAAAAATGAAGTCCGGTGATTTTCAAAATTAAGTCCAATCAATTTCCAAAACAATATTTTCCATTTTCAAAACAATTTTATCAAATATTTTGACAAATGGTATTATTCACTCTTTATCCTGCACAAAGATTGTGTTAAGTGGTTGAGTTGCTTCTGTTGTTGCTGTAAGGCTTGGAAGAAAAACCGTCTGCTGATGCAGTGAGACTTCTTACGTTGCATTTTTTATGCCAACTGAAGTCAAATTAAGCTTCGTTTCTTCATTTTCTGATGAAGAAAACCATCTGCTGATGCAGTTAGATCTCTTACGTTGCATTTTTCCATACCAACTCTCCATAGAAGTCCAATTAAGTTCCGTATCTTTATTTGTCAACCCAAGATATCGTTACCCTTTCCTTGCGGCATCCAATCATCTTCAATTATGGGATCCGGATCGGGAACATTCTTATATACCAATATACCTGCATTCGTTAGTGGACATACATACAGATATCTGGTGGTCGACAACACCGAAATAGCAATCGACTAATAAAAGTTAATCCAACATATCAATCATATCATAAAAGGTATGGGAATAATGTGTTTATCAAACTTTAATCATCTAATCCTAACAATCATATCCTAGGCACCTAGTCCTTCAACGTAGGTTAACATCATTTTTCAGTTAAGCATTTAGGATAATTAGATAAGTCCGATAGATGATATAAATTTGAAAACATTCTCCCCCTCAATCAATGACTCATTTTCTGAAGATTTTAAAAGCGCTGAAGTCATTGATTGAGTTTGCAAATTTTATAAAAACTCTGAATCTGATTGTTTTTAAAGCAACTCATTTACCACCATTTTGTTAAAGCAACTCATTTACCACCATTTTGAAGGAAAAATATTTGAGTGGGAACAGCAGTCCTTCGACATACTTTCCTCATTTTGTTTTAGGATAAGTGCACGAAATTTTTGAAAGTTGGCTTAGCGCAACACTTTCCTTTCTTTTGAAGAGCGGGTTACTATCGGAAATAATAGCAAGCCATGGTTTAAGCATGGGTTACAGTCTGAAATAACTGCAAGCCATCATTTGAAGCCCGGGTTATAGTCTGAAATAACTGTAAGCCATATTTAGAGACATGTTTTGAAAAAGAATAATTACACCTCCTGCTCGAACTTCATCTATGGTCCCGTGCCATTATTGAATGACATTTCTAAGACCGTAGATGTTATCGATACCAGAAGACATGTCTTGAGAAAACATATTTTTGGTATTTTTCATGGTTTTTTTATTTTTTATTTTTATGGGTTTTTGAAGGTTTTATATTTTTCTATTTCCTTTTTGCTGGTTTTATATTTTTGTATTTTGTTTTTGATAAGTATTTACAGATAGAGTAGATGATATAGTTTAAGAAGATGATGATACGAGTATCGAGATAAGGATATCGAGCAACCCCGTTGTAGAAGATAGAAGTCATCATCCCTAAAACTTTCACCACCAAAGCTTCCGAGGCTCTTGCATTAAAGAAAGAAATTGAACCATCTAAAAGTGAGACTTTGGTAGCTTCCCCCCAAACCGAAGATCCATTAGATGAGCAGATTCGAAGCTCTATTTCAAGCTTGCCTTAGCCAGGTGCATAGTGAAGCACACCATTATCATAAATCCCGCTGCTCCTTGTAAGAATAATCATCGTGATTCTTCGTTCGAGGTTATATCATCAACAAGAAAAGCAACGTATCATCGCACTCATAAATAATCTTCTCAAATTTCATAACCACTGAAGTCTGAAGCGATCCATTCCAAAAAGGTGTCAAGAGAGCAGTTCCCCCAAGTAGTTGAATTGCTGCAATCAGTCTCTTTGTATAATGCTCAA
This sequence comes from Chrysanthemum seticuspe, assembly GCA_019973895.1. Lineage (NCBI taxonomy): Eukaryota > Viridiplantae > Streptophyta > Magnoliopsida > Asterales > Asteraceae > Chrysanthemum > Chrysanthemum seticuspe. The sequence goes on from BPTQ01000009.1 coordinate 125,167,610, forward strand.
GAACTCTCCCGACTACACATCATGCCCGGAAAGAAAAAACCTCCCCAATGTTTGTGGTAAACAATGTCTTTCTTCCCTGATGATCGTGTATGAAGCTCAAGAACTCTCCCGAATACACATCAAGCCCGGAGAGAAAACACCTCCCCAATGTTTGTGGTAAACAATGGCTTTCTTCCCTGATGATCGTGTATGAAGCTCAAGAACCCGAAGTACACACATTCCTACCGAAAGAATAACTGATAACACCTCCCTCATGTTATACATATATATCCCCTGAATATGTCATACTTGTGTACCTCTTTTATCTTCATAAACTTTCTCTTACATCACTTCCCCCACGTAGTTGGAATAATAACACTAAAAGCCTTGATGAGTAAAACCTTGAGTTTCTCTGCGGTCATGAGATTCGTCTTCCCGGGATATCTTCAATCACTTAGAAGAATTAAGTGCATCAAGTTTACTCGCGTTTAGATGCTTGTCTCCTTCCCCCTTGCTGGTTTTGATACTTCAGAATCAGCAACTCATTGTAAGCCCAGATACTTGAAATCTTATGAGAAGAACACTTGAAGACTTGTGAGAATCAACTCGCTGAAGAATATGAGCAAGTCTGATTGGGATTGAATCTGATTTCACTCTCCCCCAATTAGTGCTCTCCCCTAAACTGACAATATTTATGATGAATGCTTGGATTAAGAAGAAGTCTTTAGATTGTTAAATGCAACTCGTCTTTAGTCTTCTAACATGTAGCAGAGAATGTAGAACCGACTGTTGACTCGACCTTCTTCAAGATTGTCCAGTTGGGGAATACATAGTTAACATCTTCAGCTCACCAAAAAGCATCCCAATTAACTTACATCTTGCAAATCCCCTTAACTCAAATCCCTCCCAATCAAACAAGAACAAAAAGATGTTCATAAAGGAAATCAGCAATCAGCAACTGGAAGCACTTTGTCATTATTCTCATCAGTCCGTGAGAAGATGTCAACCAACGGATCTTAGAAGAAACTCCATGTAAAGATGATCCGATAAGAAGAAGCTCGGTTCTTACATGAGTTAGGAGCCGTATGACCATATATTCTCAGATGTCAATCAACCATACAGAATTATCACACTTCTTCTCCCCCATAAGAATTGCATACGAAGATGCCATTCTTGATTAAAAAAGTAAATATCTTTAAAATGTAGTCTCTTCACACTTCTCCCCCGCAAAAATTGCATATGATATCGCCATCGCCATTATAATCGAGAAAGTAGAATAAGAGAACAATCATAGGTACTCCGGTTCACTTGATAACTGAAAGCGCTTGGAAAAAGCATGAAGCATGTTGATGAGAATGGTCATAAATGAGAAGATTTCTCTTCTTCCGAAGATAATGCGCACTGAAGCGTACTCATTTCTTTTCTTTAGGGAACGAGGCATGAACTGTTGTGTTCATACGTCATAAGAAGATTTCTCTTCTTTTGAAGATAATGCGCACTGAAATGTACACATTTATTTTCTTTAGAGAACAAGGCTTGAACTGTTGTGTTCAAACATCATAAGAAGATTTCTCTTCTTCAGAAGATAAAGCGCACTGAAACGTATACTTTTCTTTTCTTTAGTGTACGAGGCATGAACTGTTGTGTTCATACGTCATGAATCTCTCTCTTTTCATCCTCTCTTGGCAAACTTATAATCAACCCCATTATCATTCAGTAGGCTCTTTGTTGTGACAGTTGATGGAGGAAATCTAATATGATGAATTTGACCCTGAAGTAAAACTACCCGAACTCGTGACTTAAACTTGCACATATGTAACAAAGAGCGGTGCCGAGACTTCATCCTCCATTGAATCTCTAAGTACTCTATACTCTTCATCCAACCAACCATCAAGTATAAGACGTACATCACCTCTTGAAAATCCACAATTGAATGTGAGACTGGGCACTACAACGTAACTCCTTAAAGTGATAGTTATTTTGTGGTGGTACGAGCCCAATTCCCTCAAGTGGTAAAAGAAAAGGAAAAAGTTACCCAACAATAACTAGATTTCCAAGTCTTCTTTTTTTGATAAAAAGCTCGAACAAGGATCATAAAGAATCTTCATCCAACCATCCCCGATACCTTCAGATACTAAGTACACTTGCCCGTGATATTTCACTTCAACTTCAAATAAATAATAATGAATTAACGCCGTTGTCACATCTTCTGGTTAAAAGCTCAACTCTAGCCTCCTTTGACATTTTAAGTTAACTATGATAATGGTTTTCATCCCGACCATGGTTAAAAGCACATAACCCCATAAAACTTTGAAATAACCAAACAACCATGAAGAATATCCAAATAGTCACCCAATTCATGAAGTAAACCCTTTTATCCCTTCTTTGAAGCAGAAACCGTATCACCAGCATCAGATAAGATTCTGATATACACTTTCCTTTCTCCAGGATGGTTCTATGATCACGGGATTTTACAAGTTTATGATTTAAACCAAGAAATAGATTCTTTCACGGGATTTTACAAAATCAAGACAAAACCGTAAGCAATGTCAGCTGGAATGTGTTATGACAACTTTGGTTTCAGTGAATCTCTGTTTTAGGGAAACATGCAGAGGTTCATCAACGGTTCATTATCCAACATCAACAATATCATCAACCATCCAATAAACACTTTGGTGAACACATCATTCACGCATTCTGTCGGATTTTGCAGTGACAACATGGTGAAGTAAACCCGATATGCCAAACTTGATCATGAAGTGAAATTCTCCATATTTGTTACTTCAACTTGTACTAATCCTTGTGAAGAAGAAACGGTGTACCCAATGTACAAAACCTCTTGACATATCCTCAACTGCGTGAGACACCAAAGTGATAGTTACGTTGTGGGTTAAGCGAGAAAGAATCACAACCGTAACTAAATAGCCAAGTCTTTATCACACTCAATAAATGCCCAAACAAGTCATCTTCGCGGAAGGGCAGAAAGAAAGAAGACGAAATAAGCAGACGCGTTTGGAGAACCTCACTTCAAATCCAGATAAGAAATACCGAACAACAAACCCGTAGTCAACTTTGATTAATCACAAATTCGAACCTTGAAAAAATATGATTCGTGAAAATGTATAGGCCAAGGTATCAAATCACATACCAACAAGTCTCATTATTTCAACAACTCTCATCAAATATTATAGTCAAATCTTATCGTCAGATCTCATCGATAAATCTCATTGTCAAATCTCCCAATCACATCACATATAATCAAATTTCTCATAAAATCAAAATCATGAGAAACCCATCCAACCCAATTGTGTGTACATCCTTCGTATGGTAACATGTAATAATCGAGCCTCGGTCCATAGAAGTCAATTTAATCATCCAAGTCTAATGTCCAACATACAAGTAAAAATCTATCTAATCCGATTCAAATACTCAGAAGCCACATACGCACACCCAATCTTAATAAAATGACACACCATACGGTTACTAATAAAATGTATCACGCATTTCCTCTAAACCGTACATGTTAGCCCAGTTAAGTCCCTCTTCTCATTCGTGTGTCAGCCCATAAGACTTGAGTGAGGCCTATAATCGACATATCTCAAGCCCATGTCCAATCCAGTAACAAATACAGTGGTTGAGAGTAGTATACGGTCCATGGGACAATATGATACATTTCCATCATACCCTAACAAACGAGTATATAACACTCGTAATCTCACAATAACCTAAACTTTCTCACACTAACAAACCCTAAAAAAAACTCCCAGCTCTCATCCGCCCCCATCAGTGGTAAATCCTCTCACATTAACGATTCATTCACCACTATCAAACCTTAACTTTACTCTTCTTAACAAAATGATCCGCCATCCACATCAAAAGAATTACTCTCCGAGTCTAACGCCCCATCAAAACAGCATTATCATCCTTCTCAGAACTCATCACATCTTCATCTTACATACACCACAGGGATGGTGTCAAGATCATTAGGACATGGTCTCAGGTAATCGTTTCAGAGTATCGGATGGTTTCATTAGGGTTTGACTTTTTAATCGAAGCAAAAAAAATGATTATAACATAATTGTTATTAGTCGTTTTCTTTATTATCGAAAATTAAACATATGAGATCTGTGATGAAATTGGTTTGAAAGAGTCTTGACAAGATTAAGACCGAATCAAATCTGAGATTATACTTTTTAATTCGAAAGAGTCTTGATATTCGATTGGTCTCAATATGAACTCGAAGGGAAAATGATAACATCCTTGTTATTGATTTACCCTTAAAATGTTCGAATATTCAATGAAGAGTACCCTACAATTTTAGATTTATGATGATGCAAATGAATTGTGTTATAGACTCTTGAAAGTCTTGTTGTTACTTATGATAACCACGAGTCATGAAAACTGAGATCGAGTTTCATTTGTAGTATAACTTAAGTTTGAGGTTTGTTGATCGATTTGTTTTTCTGTTCTTGTGACATAACGAATCAAAGGAATGACTATAACCTTATTGTAATCAGTTATTTCTTTAAAATTCGGATATAGCATGAAGTGAGATTTCTGAGATTCTTATGCACTAATTAGAACGAGATTTTGTGATGATATGGTTATTGATAGAAGTAGTTACGAAGATGTGATATATGTGTTATTGATTTGATGATGATTGATAATAACAATGGGCTGATGAAGTAGCGTAGATTTAATTGTTTTGAATATGTTATCAAACACAAGTCGCTATTGACCGAGTCAACAACCCGCTGTTGACCATTTGACCATTCAAAGATGACAAATCGCCTCGACTCAAAAGTCTAGTCGCTTCCATTATTTTATGACAAGTCGCTACTGATTTTATTTGACTCAATAGTCAAATAAAGAACAAGTCGCCTTTCCTGGTACATTGCATCTGGACAGTTTTGACAAGTCTCTACCAATAATATGACCACAAGTCTCTACCAAGAACATCATAAACATCACAACAGCAGCTGAATAACACTAGCAGAACCAAATTAATAATACCACAGCAGATTAAAAACACCAGCTTTTGTTAAAACAATAGATAACCAGATTCAGAATATCAAAACCATACATGTTAACAGCTCATAAAAAACCAACAGCAGCCAATCTGTTTTAAAATTAAAGCACGTAAAAACCACTTAAACACAAAAAACCATATAAAAACCATTAGAATCATAACAAACAACACAACCTAGGCTCTGGTACCATTTGTAGGATCGTGTATAATATGTTGTTTAGATGATTCGGGTGGTCTAGGATGATGATAGTAGATGAATGCCATGGTTAGAGAGATGAAGAGAGGAGAAGGAATACTAGAGAGAGAAATATTAAAACAAATGCAAGGTTAGCTTCACTAGTTCCAACCCTCTACCTTGGGAGGTAGAGGGTATTTATAGTTACAAACTTAACGACCTCCTGACGGCATGTGGATTAGGTATACAGTGGGTAAAGACCCATCTTTCCTCCACGGTGTTACTCTAATCTATTCTACGCTACAGACTAACTAACTAACTACTAAATAATGTAAATAACAGCAAGTCTACGAGCTAAGATATGCTATACCATAATTGGGGTGACCGACACTTTTACATGGAATTTCCAATTCTTAACAGATGGAGACTCTAGTGATAACATTGAAGACAATGAGAGATCAAATATAATTGTAGATGAAGAGAATGACAAAAATTAACTTGATATGGACGTGCATTTGTTTGGTCTTAATCATAATCATCTAGAGTTCAACAACATAGGGGTAGCTAGTTTAATTCCTGAATAGGATATTTTGGGAAAGGCTTTGAATGTGGTGGAACCTGATAAGTTTGAAAATGGAGAAGGGGTCTGCGAGTGATGATGCATGTTATAGAAGAAGGGTACTTAAAAAAGATAAGAAAGACTGCCATGCAAGGTTCACGTGAAGGAAATAAATATGCTTTCTATTGTGGGGAGGTCTTTGCTAGTTCTAAAGAAGTCAAAGATAAGCTGTATTTGCATTCAATTGAATGTATAAGAGAGCTAAAATTGATTAGAAATGGCAAGCTGAGGGTCAGAGCTAAATGTTATAAAAAGCACCTGTGTTTAGATCAGTAGAAAATTCCAATGAAATGGGCAGCAATGTTGGGCCTTGTGGGTCAAAAGGCCCATCAAATAGGAGCAAAACTAGGAAAACTTTAGGGATTGTAAGTGAGAGTCAGGCTAGTACACACATGCCTTCAATCCAGAAAGATTAATGCCTACACATACAACTTTTTGGCTGGTAAATTTTTTGATTAGATCAAAGACAACCCTAATATCCCAGTAAAGGCACTTCATGACCAACTTCAAAGATAATTGGAATTAAAATCTCAATGAGTAAGGCTTTTAGAGGAAAGGTTAAAGTAGACAGGGAACTAAAAAGGAATTTCACTCTTCAATTTGAGAGGCTTAGAGATTGTGTGATTGAATTGCAATCTGCTAACCCGAACTCCACAATAAAATTAGTAGTAGAAATGAATATTTATATATCACTGCCAACCAAAGTTTTCAAGAGAATTTATGAGTGTTTGGTGCTTTGAAGGAAGGTTTTAAGGCTTGTAAAAGAGAGTTGTTAGGGTTGTATGGGCATATATGAAAAAAAAAACATTTCCAGGACAAGTTCTATCAGGAGTTGGATTAGATGCAAAAAATGGGATATACCTTATTGCATATGCATTGGTTGAATCAGAGAGCAAGAACTCTTGGACTTGGTTCTTACAGTGTTTGGGGGATGATTTAGATCTTGAGTGAAATTCAAACTTCATATTCATATCTAACAGGTAAAAGGTATTAACTTTACTAGTTAAATAATTCATACTTTATTAGTTCAGATTTAATTTAGCTTGTGTTTGTTTGAACAGGGTATTATAACAACAATCAAATATGTTTACCCTAGTGCAGAACATAGGTATTGTTGAGACATATACATGAGAACATGAAGCATGGTTGGAATAGAAAAGCTTATAAGGATTTCTTATGGAAGTGTGCATCTGCTACTACAAATTTTGAATTTTAGAAAGCTATGAGTGACTTCAGGACCCTTAATCCCAGAGCTCAAGACTGGTTGTCTAAAATACGACCAGTGCACTAGAGTAGGTCTCATTCTCATGTACATAACTTTAATGTCCTTTTGTTTTTTTTTCATGGTATGCATTTGTGTTACTTGGTATGTACAAATCTTCTAAGTAAAATTTTTGAAACATTTGTTTTTATAGGTAGAATAAATACGGATATCTTGTTAAACAACATGTGTGAAGTCTTCAATAGTAAAGTAGTGGGTGCTAGGGGCAAACCAGTCATAACTATACTAGAGTACATAAGGGAATATTGTATGAAAAGGATTGTGAATGTATAAGCAATTATTGACAAATGTGTTGAACCATTAACCCCAACAGCAACTAGAATTAGAGAATCATTGAAAAAGGAAGCAACTTTTTTTTACAGTTCAATGGAATAGGGGTGTTAAGTACCAAGTATCAGGGTAATGAGGTGACCAATGTGTGGTACATGTTAGGAATAGATCCTATACATGTAATAAATGGGAAATCACTAGGATCCCTTGGAAGCATGTCATTGCTACATTATGGAATATGGCATTAAACGGCCAAGATGTTAAACCACCTCAAGAATGGGTTCATCCTTGTCATAGGTTGTCTACATTGAGGGATACATGGAGGTAAGTATAATCACATAAGGTAGAACCAATCAAAGGCAGTAACTTTTGGGAAAAATCTATTTGTCCAACTGTTCTTTTACCACCATATCATCACATAAAGGTGGGTAGGCCTAGAAAGTAAAGAAAGAAGTCCAAGTATTATTAGAACCCTGGGTCAAGGATGGTAAACTGATTAAAAGAGTAAGGATTGTCACTTGCCGGTAAGGATTGTCACTTCCCCCTCTTCAAAGTCGCCCAAACATATTGGGCAACACTCTTCACTCTCACACTCCTCAACCGAGTACCTCTTTTTCGATGGTCTCCTTAATATTTTCTTCTTGAGACCCCGTGGTGGTGGTGCATGGTGGTGCATGGTGGTGGATCCTTGCGCAGCAAGCTAATGCTAGTACATATAGTCCATATACGAGGACGCAAGCAACATATACAAGAATTATCACGTATGTTCTGTTGGCATGGTGGTGGTGAGCTTCTAGTGTTGGTTGAGTGTTAGTGATGGTGGTGGTGGTGAGGAGGAATTGCGACATGGTGGTGAGGCAGAAAGAAGCTAGTTAGGAATGAAGAAGAAGGAATGTGTGTGCGTGTGTCTGGTTTTTAGTTTTTTCGGATATTCGAAATTTAAGTTGATGGTTTTATGTTAGACCTATTAATTTAGCTAACTTCTTTAAATTCAGATATCCAAAATTACAGATAACAGTTTTATATATCCGATTATCCAAATATCCATAATATTCAGAAAACTTTTATATGAGTTCCAAATCTGACATTTCATAAAACCCTGTTTTTATTAAATTTTGATCAATTTTTTAGTTATCAGAATACGGATATTTTCTGAACATCCAAAGCTAAGAAATCGTAAATGTAAGTCGAATATTTTGTTGTATTCTAATAAGATTACAAACAAAAAGATGATTATTTATAAACATAAAAAATAAAAATTCACAATATGTCAAGAATTTGAAGTATAATTTATTATGACTTGTAACCACCCGCATTTTCAGGCTACTTTTCATTTTCGAGAATTTACTATTCACATTTACTATTCATTTTCACTATTCATATCGTAAATATTTTTTTTATTTTACTATCATGACAAGATAAATAATCTCGACAAGTCGTCCTGACGGAGCACGTTGAATCCATTCAGAACCATTTTCACGAAACCGTGTCCGAGAACTACTTTAGGGTTAAAACGTCATTCGGATATCCCGATATGTCCAGTAAACCATATAAACATTAGAAATATGTATTTCTACCATTTTATGACAATTCCACAAGTTTTGGAATATTACGTTTTTCAGTTATGCGTTTTACGCGAATTACGCGTTTTTGACCCGTATTTCTAGCTTTAAGCAGCGTTTTTGCACCCAATGAGACTTATCACTCATTTTATATTTTTAGATGGAGTATAATGATGAGTCTCATCATTCCTACAAGTTTCGTATTTTTACGATACCCGGTTTTACGTTTTATGGCTTAACGACTTACGGTTGGCATTTAACGGAACCAAAACTTACTCTAAACTCAAGATAAGATCAAAAATAACCACCTAAGTCATCTTATCATGTCTTGGCCGACTTGGGGGGGGGGGATTCATCATTTTTGTGGCATCATCCTAACCATGGTTCATTTAGATCTTTACGAGTGTCCTAACTTAACCATGGTTAATATTTAACCCAATATATGGTTAACCAAACTTACCCTCCTATAAATAGGAAGTTAAATACATCATAAACTCCCTCACAAACTGATTTTGGTCGTTCATACCCTAAACCACTCACATGTTCCATCATTTGATCTATAAACTCCAAGTTTATGCAAGGAAGTTCCAAAGATCAAGCTACTTCATCAAATCTCTAGCAAGTTTAAGTGATCCTCTTGAGTTTAGATCCACTCAAGTCACTTAGTACTTCATCACCAACTCTTCAAGTTTGCAAGGGTGCCAAGGTGTGGAAAGCTAGCTCAATCCGAAATCTTTCGCAATCAATCAAAGTCCTATCCTTACTAAGTTACTCCTTTCTATTTTGAAAGCCAAAAGTTGTAAGCAACTTATCACCACCATCATCTCATCTTTATTATTCATAATCTTAACTATTTCATGCTATATATATAGTTACTATGTTGATTCATGATGTACATATACTCAATCACTTGTTTAATTCACATATTGTCATAAAAGTAACAAACTAGTAAACTAGTCATATTCTACACATGTGAGACTATTAAAAATAGTAACATAAGGACTTTATAACTTACATAATATGGTATACAATATTAAAAGGTAAACATAGCAATTTGAATCACCCGAAACGGACAAACGAGTCAAAAGTTATAAGCAAAAGAAGTTAGCGAAACCTAAACGCCGAAACTGCCCATAACTTTCTGTTTTGAGTTCTGCCCTTTTTAAAATGGTATATCTGGTCCGAATCATCAAAAAGTTAAAGCACGAAAGTTGTCCGGAACGACGTTTTCCTTCAATAAAATAGAAGCTCGGACCTTGAAAACGCATAAATAGGCCAAAATCTTTCAAAAACAGAAACTGCCGTAAATATAGTCTCATAACTATACTTTTGTCACAACTAAAAGCAAACCAAGAGGCCTAATGGCCATTAGCCAAGACCAAGGCTACGGCTAATGCCAAAGCTAAGTCTCAAGACCATGGAAGTCAAGACCAAAGTCACGGCAAGGCCATGGCTAAAGCCTCGAGGCTTGTTTGAAACGACGAGAACTTGTAAAAACTAGATAGTTATTAAAACATGATAAACTTTATGTTATAACAATCTTCACTCAAAACATATGTTGTATTTACTAAGTGCTACAATAGTAGGGAGCTTCATGTGAGGGGTTTCATTTGAGTAAAATGTATCGACGAGTTGCTGGATTTACGAATTAAAGTGTCCTAGCTCCTCGAACGTTTACTGCATGACCTCTGAATTATGATGGCCCGAACGGTAGTACGATATCTATAAACTAAATACGTTTTCACATATTAAAGATCTTTATATAAACATCAAATGATAATTGACTACATCATGATCAACATAGGAATATATATATGATGGTTTATGTTTCCTTAAACATTATTCCAAACCTAAGTCGCAACATTTCAGTTTTAGGTTGCACGTAGAAGTCTTCCGACTTATCCATCATCCGTTAAAGTACTTAATATCATCAACTCTTGGTGAGTTTCATAGCCCCTACTTTTATACATTTTCAATTACTTTTGGGGGAGATACATGCTCAAACTATTTTCATTTACTTTTATAAGTACTCTAAACCTTTACTGATTACCGTGAGTTCATAGCCCCATTTTTATTACTTAAATTGTTTTACAAACCGAGATACATGCTTTATTTCAAACCGAACACATTACTTTCAAACTGTATACTTATCTGAATGTATTATTTGCATTAAGTACCACTATTGCCAATCTTAAGTCCCTACTATCATGAACCATTAATCACTTGCGAGTGAACGCGAATATTGTGGATAGGCCTATTGGGATTGACGAATCCCGTTTGTGTTGACCGGATAGGCAAACAAATGCACTATATTTGAACATCTATAGGTTTATTGGCAAATAAGCCGTAAAAACGTTTATTTATATAGGAATCCCGATTGATATAGAACCTTTGGACCAAACGCCACTAGAGAATGTAGGTTTAGATGCTTGTTGTCATGACCTCTCTCTTAGTCCTAGGGAAGTTCCTAATTTTGATGAACCGGAGCCTCAACCAAAAACCTTACCCAATTTTCCATCTTTAGATGTGAATCTTGGAATTGAATTAGGCCCCAATCCACCCATCAAAATAAATAATCCGGGTAGTTTCTTGATAAAGGTGGTAGACTCTAGGCCATGTAGAGTGGAAGCTAATATAGGAGTAACCCATGACCTTACACACTTATATTACCCATTCATGGTTGATAATAAGAAACATTATGGGTTTAAACCGGGTTTATTAGGTCAAGATGGATCCTTAAATAAGAATCTTTTGAAGTTGATAGAAGATGATCCATTTTTAAGAGAGATATTTGATTCACCCGCCACACCAATAGAATTAGGTAAGGTTATAATGAATGGAGCACACTCCTTTGAGCATATAAATCACCCATCACCTTCTCCTCACGTAGCAAATTTCCACCCTAAGGGTGTGTATCGCTACTAGCACCCACACTTAAGCTTAAGTGTAGGAAAAACTTCCCCTTTATCCGTTAAATAAGGGTAGAGTCAAGCTCGTGACTCGAACAAAAACAAGCACTTCTTGGGAGGCAACCCATGTGTATTTGTTTTTCATTTTTATTTGTGTGTCATATATCTTTTCATTATTGTATGTTCTCATGTTTGAATTTGTGAAAATGCTTTATTTTGTCTTTAACCTCGTCTTAATTACATATAAAGGTATTTTACAAAATGGATAAGTGTAGGGAAGATTACACACGTTTTTAAAAGAACGTGAACATGAGAATTACAATTATTGAAAAGATATATATGTATGAGTCAAATGCTTGTATCAAGTCATAATGGATGTTTTGCAGGAAATTTTTCCAGATTTTAAAGATAAAAATTTTCCAGAATTTTTTCCAAAAAATCGCAGACCAGCTTCTGTCAGGATAACCTGACGGCGTCAGGATAACCTGACGGTGTCAGGAGGAGCATGAACAGCTTATTACTTTTTCTCGTTATCTGAGCTACTTATAAATTTTTGGAATTTTCCAGGTCATAATTTTCCAGAAAATCTGTAAACATCCATTCCACAAGCATTATATCCTAGATGTATGGGAATTAGTACCTACTCCTGACTGTGCTATGATCATTGCTCTAAAATGGATCTTCAAAGTAAAACTTGATGAGCATGGTGATGTGCTAAAGAACAAGGCTCAACTAGTTGCGAAAGGATACCGTCAAGAAGAAGGTATTGACTTTGAAGAATCAATTGCTCCTGCTGCATGTATCGAGGCAATCAGAATCTTCTTGGCTAACGCAGCTAGTAAGAACATGGTAGTCTATCAGATGGATGTAAAGACTGCTTTTCTTAATGGAGATCTGAAAGAGGTTGTATACGTTAGCTAGCCTGAAGGTTTTGTGAATCCAGAGCATCCTACTCATGTCTATCGCTTGAAGAAGGCCCTTTAAGGTTTGAAGCAAGCTCCAAGAGCATGGTACGACACGCTATCAAAATTTCTTCTATCTATTGGATTCAGCAAAGGAGCAGTTGATCCGACATTGTTCACCAGAAAGTCAGGCAAACACTTAATTCATGTTCAAATCTATGTTGGTGATATTATTTTTGCCTCGACTGACCCCAATGAATGTGACCGTTTTTCTAAGGAGATGGGCTCCAAATTTCAAATTTCAATGATGGGACAAATGTCATTTTTCTTGGGATTACAAATTTCACAAAGTCCCGGAGGCATTTTTATCAATCAATCTAAATATGCAAATGAGATCTTAAAGAAATTTGGATTTGATTCTTGTGACCCTGTTGACACTCCCATTGTGGAGCGTACTAAACTGGATGAGGATCACTCAGGGATCATGGTTGACCAAACTAAATATCGTAGTATGATTGGATCCCTGATGTACCTCACTGCCAGTAGACCAGAGATTCTGTTCGTTGAATGCATGTGTGCTAGATACCAGGCTAAGCCTACCAAAAAGCACCTTAAAGTGGTTAAACGGGTCTTTCGGTATCTCCAAGGAACCATCAACATGAGACTTTGGTACCCGAAAGACACCGGTATGTCACTAACAGCCTATGCAGATGCTGACCATGCAGGGTGTCAAGATACACGTCGAAGCACGTCAGGAGGTGCTCAGTTTTTGGGTGATAAGCTTGTGAGCTGGTCTTCAAAGAAACAAATGAGCACCTCAATATCCTCTACAGAGGCAGAATACATAGCTATGTCATCTTGTTGTGCTCAAATCCTATGGATGCGATCCCAATTATCTGACTATGGCTTTGAATTCAACAAAATCCCTCTGTACTATGATAACAAGAGTGTTATTGCTCTCTCATGCAACAACGTTCAACATTCAAGAGCAAAGCATATCGACATTCGACATCACTTCATCAGGGAGCAAGTGGAGAATGGTGTGGTGGAACTATATTTTGTAAAGACTGAATATCAGTTAGCAGACACCTTCACCAAAGCTCTTCCTAGAGAATGTTTTTAGTTTATCCTTCCACGACTTGGTCTAAAGAGTCTAAAACCTGAAACACTCACACGTCTTCAACAGGAAGAAGAGGAGTAAAGTCTTTTCTTCATCCATCTCTTGTACATATTTACTCAAAAAGCAAAATACAAAATTATAAAACCCACAAAAAAAAATAGAAAAATATAAAATTTCAAAAATCCATAAAATATATATATATATATATATATATATATATATATATATATATATATATATATATATATATATATATATATATATATATATATATATATATTATTTTTCCCATCTATTTCTGTTCTTCGATAACATCTACGGACTTTGATTTTTCACTCAAAGAATGGCACGGGTCTTTAGATGAAGTTCGAATTTACATAAACTTTAAAAAAAAATGGGATGAAGAAAAATGGTAGTTTATTGTCATGACAGGCAGTAACCAGTTTTAAATGAAAGAACAGAGCCATGCTTAAATTAATTTTTGAATCCTCATGCTCTGATTCTAAAAACAAATGTTTGTCGCCAAAAAGACAAATATTTCCCTCACAAATATTTTTCCTTCTAAATATTCTTCTGAAAAATATTTGTTATCTAATGAAAATAAAATTGCTTTGAAAATAACTTGGACTATATGTTTGAAAATCATCTGGACTTATCATTTGTCAAAATCTCTAACACTCAATCAACAAATTATGTCATTGATTGAGGGGGAGAATGATTTCAATCAAATCAAAAAGTTATTTTTCAAACAATTGACACGTAATCGAGCAAGGTATAATTTTGGATAATCAAAAAGAACAATGTTTTTGTACTATTGGATCCAGACCAAGGCTAATGTTGTGTTTTCATAAGATACTTAAGCATGTTTAATCCTTGGATTCTAAAGTCTCTGAATTCGATCCAATCAGTTAAATATTTTAAAAGCCAGTCTCAATTATCCTCAAAAGCTTTCAAAAACAATTTAAATGAATAGAGATCACATATCTCAAAGGATTTGAAAACTGTGATCGGGCGAGAATTTGTGATTTAAATTGGATATAAACTGATAATTCAATAAGTGGCTTTATAAAGATATTAACAAGCTCTCCTCCCTACATGTGCCAAACGATTTCAATAGTTTTTTTTCCATGCACATGTTAAGGGGGAGCATCTATCTCAAACCAAAAAGAATTGAAATGTGATTGAATTGTCTCAAAGTGCAGTTCTCTCTAATATGTGCAAAACACTTTCGAATCTCGATGCACATATTGAGGGGGAGCAATCATAAGAAAAGCTCATCCTTCCCAAAAGTATTTTATCCAAAGTATTTTAAATTACTATATTTGATCGGGAAGTGATGAAGATCATTTTAGAAAATGTTAATCACAGATTGGATCTTTAATTCTTAATCTAAGATTTCAAATTCCTCTCTTTCCTCCATGTGCCAAAACAATTTCAAATATCTGATGCACATGTTGAGGGGAAGCGTTTTCTAAAAATATCAAAAATGATTCAGGTACAAAATGATTTGATCTTGTGTCACACGTACCTGGATTGATTTTCTAATGGTTTCAATTGGTTTCATTGGGAGAAGAACAATACCAAAAAAACCGACCAAATTTACTTTATGCATGGAGATATAAGGATGGTTAGGTTAGGTATTTGTTCCCACGATCCCGCCAGAGCCGGAGGGATCTACCCAGGGACAATCCACTAGATAGTGTAGAAGTCCTTAGGTATGATGATAAAATGAGAAAAGTGAGAAACGGAAAGAGTGTGGATTGAGATAGAGCTAGAACTGGAATAAACCTAACAAGGTTCTAGTAATGAAATCTCGGTAAGCACTGAAGGGGTTGAAGAATGAAAAAGAATGAATGAGAAAAGGGTGAAAAGAAATAGCCCTCCATTTATTCAACCTTAGGGTAGAAACCGGGTTCAATTCATATGGTACTGGTGGTTACTTAGGTAACACTGGTATTGAAGACAAGACGACATGGACCCAGTGACGCACTGCACTAAACTTCTCAAGCTACTCAAGTTCCTCTTAAAAGGGCTTGTTTCATTCTCACGGGGAACCTACATAAGCTATCGACTCTCTCTTAGAGATTGTTGATATTGAAGAAGGAGACCCTCTCCCTAGTCTCCGGCATAAAAAACCAAAATGCACTATTGAGTCTAGAGCTACGAGATCATCAATAAATCTCATTAGGACACATTATTCTTGAAGACTTGCTGTTTCACACAATGTGGAAAGTAAGAATATAATTAAGAGTCCTACGTACTATCCTTGTGATATTGCCAGAACATCCGAGTGATATGTATAATATTCACAATGAAGATGGAAACCTTCTAGAGCCAACATCTAACAAGCTCTTGGTGGGTGGCATGTGAGATCTATCCAATAGATCAACCATGTGACAACTGGATAGAAACGATGGGGCGATTCAATCTTGAATCAACATTGGTCCAGGAAATGGATTGACGGGTACCTTTGAAAAACCGGTCGTTGTACTCAAAAATTCTTTTCTTTAGCACGTCGACTGTGTATTATGTTTTCAAAAATTAAAAGGGCGTTTATGTTTGATAACTGATTTTCATAAAACCTTCGTTGTATTGCAAAACCCTTTATATTAAGCAATACACAATTGTTTTCAAATATTTTTCATTAATCAGTGAATCTCAATTCGCTGGTTCACTTACTCCGTGTTGTCTTCTTTGAGACGTTCCGGTTTGATAAACAACTCAAGCAGCTGCAAAACCCTGTCAAGGAGATTCTTTGGAATTATACCTGATCACAGGCAATACTTGTACTAATCAACGGGAAACCGTGGGCCGTGTACCTCAATTCAACGAAAGTGATCAAGGACAATCTCGTGCACTTTATTGCTAACTGTTGTATACAGGTACACCCAACGTTTGCAGCTGATCAGAATTGAGAAGTCAATCCATAGCCTCATGCTCACACAACACATTCATTTCTAAATAAATCATGATAAGTGCATATCATCATCAACTGGCTCTGATATTTCACTCCATGCTTCTGCTACGCTGCTAGAAATATTATGAATCAACAAAAGCTTCCGTTACTCTGATGAGAAGATATCATGATCCATAATGTGAGCATGTCGGTCCAAAAGTCACAACTTCACATGATAACGACACAACAATGGATGAGTCAGAGATTTATGGTGGCTGATGACCTCAAAACTGGCTCAAAACTCATCATCACGTTGATCCGTTAAAGACCTCAACTTGAATCAACAAAACATGCGGAACATGAAGAATCAAAGACTACGGGCTACAGAGCAAAGAACTTAATCAAGAATCCAAGAACACCCAAAATGTAATATCTGTTTGTATTCAACGTAAATTGAGGTGACCTCCCTTAGGGGGAGATTGTTAGGATTTAGAAAATCCGGTATTTAAAGAGTCGGTCACCTCAAGTATATGTATTCGTTAGAAAGCTCGTAGTCGTAGTCATTTAGTATTAGTAAGTAGTTTGTTAAGTAACACCGTGGAGGACGGATGGGTCTTTACCCACTGTATGCCTGATCCACAGCCCGTAGGAGGTGTGTCTTGTAAGAAACTATAAATACCCTCTACCTCCCAAGGTAGAGGGTTGGAGCTTTTCAATATCATTTTTCTTTGTCTCACTAAGTTCCCAACACTCTTCACTTTCTCGCTCTAAACCACAAACCATACGCCCCATATGTGTTATTAGTTATGTGTTAATGAAATCTAATATATTACAAAACATGTTTAGTAAATAAGTTATATAAAATAAAAGACATTTTCATATAAACACTAAACAAGTAATATTGTTTACATCTTATAGAAATGCATATGTATAACAACTAGTGTTTACATAGTATGGAAATGTACATATATACTTTGTACATATTGTAATGGGTAATGTATTGGGTAAAAACCAAAGTCCATGACCCAAGACCCACAACCCATGATCCATTGACTAGGTACAATGAATGTTGTTGGGTAAAGACCCAAGTCCCTAACCCATACCCATGGAGCATGATCCATAACCCATGAACCATTGCATGACATCATGCATGAAGTCATGTTGGGTATTATCCATGATCCATCACCCAAAGTCCATGACCCATGACCCAAGATCCATAACCCAATGTCTAGATACATTACATCTTGTTGGGTATCCATAATCTATTACCCATAACCCATAACCTGGTTTGCAACCCGAAATCCGGACTAAACTTACCCAGCATCCGGATCCCCAGAATTGCACTAGCCGAATCCCTCTGGGGAGGGATCCGTGGGAACCGTGGGACAGTAGACCATTTTGTCTATAAATAGTGAGCCATTTCTATCTTGCTCACTACCACTTTTACACATACTCTCTCTTAGTATTGTAACATCTCTAACCTCTGATCCAAAGGATCATTCTATGTAGTTTAATGTTTGTATGATTCTCTAGGTTCCTCTTAAAGCGAGATCACCGCCTCTTGAAGACTCACTACCACTTTTACACATACTCTCTCTTAGTATTGTAACATCTCTAACCTCTGATCCAAAGGATCATTCTATGTAGTTTCATATTTGTGTGATTCTCTAGGTTTCTCTTAAAGGCAAGATAACTCATTCTTGAAGAAGTGCAAACTCAAGGTCATGAGTTGCTAAACTTCGTCATCATCAAGACCACTGAAGTGTATATTGTTGATAGTTCTTTTCTCCTTCCATAGAAGTGTTATGTTGAAGGAATTAGTGAAAGGTGCCGAGGGGTCGTGTCGAAGGCATTAGTGAAAGGTGCCGAAGGGTCATGTCAAAGGCATTAGTGAAAGGTGCCAAGGGTGTACATTCGATATGGTGCATCAATGTACAAGATAAATAGTTTGTGTTAAAGGATATTGATATCCTTTTAGTATTGTAACAAGGAGTGGGTATCCGTTGGGATAGTTGTGTTGTGGTGTAGTGTTGGGTAGTAGTTCCTCCTTTGTAATGGAACTTGGTATCTAGCCTTGTACCGGATAAAGTGTAGGCGACATTGTGATAGGTGTGGTTATACCTCTTGGAAGAACTTGGTGTCTAGCCTAGTACCAGATAAAGAGTAGGCGACATTGTGAAGGCTTCTCCGCCACATTAAGGAGCTTGCGTTGTGTAGTGCTTACAAACTCTCGAGTGGGGTACTCGGGTAGGGCAAGGAAGGTGTCCTTATAGCCAAACCACTATAAATACTCGTGTCGTGGTTTTGTGTTTCCTTACTCTTTATCTTTGCATTACTTACTTATATGCTTATCTATCATTATCCAACAAGCATAACAAATAGATTGACATAAGTCGATCTAAATAGTTTAAAACGTAATTTTAATCGGTAAAACTATTCAACCGTCCCTTCTAGTTTTCCACAATTGGTACCAGAGCTTCGTTACCAAGTTTCTTAGAGTATATTGTACTTTAAAAACTTGATACGATCCGTGTATGGTTGAAAAATACAAAGAAGGAAATCTCTTAAAACAAAATTTTGTAACAAAATGTTGGATAGTGATAGATCATTCTAGTTATTTCTCTCTAAGAAACCTTCATGCTAGGACTCTTCCAAAGACTTCATTTCTATCCAAAGAAAAATGAAGCCAACACCCAAGGAAGAACCCAAGAGTAATCACAACCTACTTCGACTGAGTACAATGGATTACTTTAAAAGCTCATGAAGTATTTCGGGTATATGGTTTCTAAAAGCCATAAAAAGAGATTAGGACAAAGGTATGTTACATTACCCACAACTAGTTGATCTATACATATAGTATTCTTATGTGAATAAAATGATGATATGTGTCTTTCTTTCATAATAAAAACCATGCATATAAATATGTTCATATAAAACTATATGAATACATGAATTAGGTTTTTAACTTCAAAGTCGCAAGTCTCTAAAAAGTCTCTCTTAACTACTTTCCATCTTATCTCATCATCGTGAATAGTATTCCTTTTTTATTCTCTTAAAAAACACAAAAGATTGTCAAATCTACGCTGTCATCACAAAATAGACAATTGATAGTTAAGTCTTAATTCACCAAAATTCGATAAACAATTTTTGTCCCCGACAAAACATCTTAGCCAAACGTTTATTCAAATAGGAATCTCATTCTACAAGTTCTTTTCCAAAATAAGTTATTGTATAACTTATTTCAAGCAAAAGAATAATCTAAAACACTTCAATTTCTGTCTGCAGAGCCGGATCCCACATGTTGTACTAGCCGGATCCCTAAAATAAGGGATCTGGGGGAACCGTGAAAACAGACATCAGGAAACTCGCTTTTCAAAACCCAAAACAATACATTTTTCCCTATTCCTAAAAACACAAAACGACCTAATCTCTGCTTCAAATATCCTAGGACTCCATACTCTCAAGCATCTCAATCTTGAACATCATTGATCGAACATGCCTAAAGCTACCCAACAAGATCATCATGACACCGTCCACTACCTTTCTAGATACTATCGGAAAGAAGGGCTATCAAAAAGTAATCACAAAACCTTCAAAATGCTTGAAAAACGATTTATCCACGAAGGTCGTGTAGTTAAGGAATGTTTCCTTGAAAACACCGAGATTCACCAAGTCTTCTCGGCAATCAACTTTGATTGTCTCTTAGAAATTGATGAATAAATTTGTCCAGTCTTTATTTTTGAATTTTACAAAAGTGTTAGGATTGTTCAAAATAATGATGAAAGTATTTCAATCGCTTTCATTAGAAACAACCAAAGCATTACCTTACCCCTCAAGACATTCGCACAAATCCTTGGCATACCATGTGAAGGAATTTGTATGTTTTCCCAAGATTGGTCAATAGCTACTCAATCCTTCGCACTAGACTTTAAACCTATCTATCACACTCCTCACGATGACCCCATAGTTGTTCGAGACACCATCTTCAAGAAAAGAGTCGACCAATCTCGTTATAACCACAACAAAGAACTTATCCATCGTGATCCCTATCAAATGGAACTCTCTGAGATATTTCCCATTTACAAAAAGTGGGAAGAAATCCTTAGAGAAAATGTCATTTGCTTGGTTGGAAACAAAGACCATCCCAATGTGTGTCTTGTCCAAATGATCTATTTTCTCATCCACCAAAAACCTTTCAATCTCTCCTATTACATGGTTAAAAGAATGGTAGGTGTGTTCAAAACCAATAAAATTGTACTTCCCTATTGTATGCTCCTAACACGACTCCGTGAGTATGTTAGTGCAATGAAACATTCTCCTATTACCGATGATCCTTACCTAGCTAACCATGTTATGGTACCTCTTACCAAACAACCCTCCAAACGGCTTATGATCAATGGGAAAAGGCCTCGTGCTCTCTCGGACTCTTCGGATGAAGAAAAAGAAGTTGAAGTTGATCCTGTTTCTAAATTTCAAATCGACCCCATGACCTAATATGAACAAATTCCCACTCTTCCAAATGAGTCTCGAGAATTCAAGCAAACAAAGGGGATGTTCAAGTGTCTAACTCACTTCATCATGAATTCGGGAAAGAAGAAGAATTGAAGAGATTGACAAAAGAGACATTATGCTTCATGACTTTCTTTATGGTTATTTTAGAAATTTTATGATTGTCAAAACAATGTATGCTCATAATTGTGCAAGACTTACTTTGTTACCTTTATCCTAATATATGGTCTTTATCGTATTTACTCACCTATAGGTTGTCTTTATGTGAAATACTTTATGTACTTTACTTGTATTGATGTATGTTTCTAGTAGAAATCATTAGTTTCAGTATGCGACACATAGAATAAAATTTTACACGTATTCTGTGGAGTAACCTGTCCCAGAAGCCGGATCCCTAGCTTATAACTATCCGGATCCCTCAAGTAAGGGATCCATGGGATCCGGGAAAACAGTAAAGCTATTTTTAAACATCTTCACATCAATCCAATCTTCTAGACCTTATTAGACTAGTAAGACATGATACATTAGGATCACTTAAGTCTTCCTTGTGCTCTATTGATCTCACATTCACTCATGGATGACTCAAGGTCACATTCAAGGTGCTTTTGATTTATCACTTCTTCAAAACTCACCATATTTCTGCTCCAATGTTCACACATTGTTTCTCGCATCTCAAAACACCTAGCTTGATATTTTTCTCAATTTTAGCAAATTGATTTAGTCATCCTTATCTCAAAATAGGCTAAAAACTAGTTTTTCATTTCTTATAATTTTTAAGGAATTTCATAAATTTTCTTTAGATCATCATCTGATCTTTAGGATCACTTGACTCCATTTAACAATCTCAAAATTCTTAGTGTATCTTTGATCACCCATTGGTGTTCATAATAACACCATTTCTTTCCATAAAAGACATCATTAGCTACCCTCACTCATTACACTTGATCATTTAAGTCTCATATCATTTAAGACAGCTGAGGAGATTGAAACATTCAAGATATATAGGTACTAGACCTTACAAAAACATCATTCTTCTTTTCCTTGGCCGCTGAGAGCCGGATCCCTAGGTGTAGCCTAGACGGATCCCTCATTTGAGGGATCCGTGGGAACCAGCTGCTCAGACAAAGCTAATCCTACTTAAAACAAGCATTTCAAACCCTCTTTGTTAACTTGAACACTCCATATTATCTTACTTGACTTCCTAGTTCAGTGCAACTATGTAGTTGACTCTTATGCATGCAAATCATTGCAATTTGAAGGATTTTAGTTGCTTAAGCTTTAAATCACTTACCAATCCTTTCCTTTTATAAACCTCCTTGTTAGAACTTCCAAATCACCATTCACACACTCAGTAGCTAAAACTCTCTTTTCATACCTTCCCTTTCTACCATTTCACCATGAGGAAAGCCCCTAGTGTTAACTCATCCACTAAAGGGCCTCCCAAGAAACTTACTCGGGTTGTTCACAAAATCTTTTCAACCAAATCATCACCCGTTAAAGCCTCAAACACTAGAATTACCTCACAACCAACTCTACCAATTGATGTGCTTACCGTGTGCAAGTTTTAAAAATTAAAAACACGATTTATCCGTCTAATACTATAAACACATATGAGCAAGTATACTCGTTCGCGATAGCAAATGTGGGTAAGTCGAGATCGTCCCAAGGGATTTTGTGTTTGAAATTGTTTTAAAATATTAGTAACAAGAAATCTTTGTCAAGGCTTCCTCCAAAAGTGATGCTTTTAGTGAAATTCAATATAAAGAAATATATATACTTGTATGTAGTCTATAGGCAATCATAGTAAGTGTTCATGAAGGCTTGGTGTAAACTCTTGATGTGATGTCATAAGCAAATGATTTCCAACCATGGTTTATGTTTGCAAAAATCATTCTAAGAACAAAAACATATAGGTAATCCTTTCGGTCCTTATCCTTTAGAAAATCCATTTTTTTGTAAAATGTTCTTATTAAACTCGTTCCTACGAATCGTTCGACCTTTCGTGATGAAAATATTTCTAGTCTTGTTTTAATAAGTAAACATGGTGGTTGTCAATCACCATATCCCCATACTAGTTTGTCACTTAACTTTTTGGAATAAAACATAAGAGAAATCCTTTCAGTCCTTTTTCTTAAAATATGTTTTACCGACAAATAAAACAAGACTAGTATTTTTCCAACAAACTCATTTAAACAAGATCATATATACATGCATCACATATGAGAACACTAGTATGATTTCCTACATCCTTACACACAAGTATATTCAAAAACTACTCCATGATAATAATAACAAAACACAAGAAATAACAAAGTAATTCCAATAACTCAAGAGAATAGAAATCCATAACAAGGTTCAAAGAATACCTAAAGTTTTGTGATTACAAGAACAAGAAATCGTGGCTTATAGCAACCGCACGCCTCCAATCACCTAGCTTAACCGTATAACTCCGAATGACCAAAACAATGGATGAGAATTGCTCTCTCCAACCTCCTGGACGTTTTACAGTGAATACTAAACTTTTGGATGAATAAAATGGTTGGTAATAGTTTTGGTGTAAACTATTACACTTTTGGTTGTTTCACACCTAGAATACTAAGTCTAGGTTCAATATATAGCCAAAGAGACATTACTAACTGGGCAAAAATGTTCCCAACAAGTTAATAACAAGAAATGATCGGCCTCCAATGATTATGGAGAGTTAAGGCAACACTAAATGCATTTTTGTGTAACTCCAGCCCATGCAACCGAACCGGTTATGATGCAACCGGATCGGTTGCGTTTTGACCATCGCCCAACCGAATCGGTTGCGGGTCCAACCGAACGGTTGGGTCCCTCAGCTTTGACTTTTGTTGACTTTCTTGATTTGCGCCTCTTTCTTTGTTCTCGCTGATGATTTCCAAGACGAAACTTGATCTTTCCTTACTGTAGATACTTAGAAATCATTGCGCTTCCTAATCATTGAGTCTAAAAGCTTCCTTGCTCGACTTCCTTCCTTGGGAATTCTCCAAACGTGCATACAAACTTCATTTCTTCATCATTTGTGATACCTGGCTACATATACATACACAATACGCATCTTTTGCACTTTTGCAACAGTTATGAGTAAATATAGCTGATTATCATGCACAAAACCAACAATAACGCTACTAAAAACATGTTCATTTTGAGCGTTATCACCAATCAAATCAATTCCCAAAAGGATTGTTCCCGCAAGACAACCCTTGCCAAACACTACTATACCTCCTAAACTAAACACCCCTACTTCCACTAAACCATCACCTCTAGTACCTAGAGCTATCTCTTTCACCACTCCATTCTCATCTGCACACCTTTACACCTTAGAAGACTTGCCTCCTAGGCCCTCTTATCCACCACCATTGCCAACATTTTCCTCAATTGAGAAAATGGTGCAACAACAACCTTCTCCACCAAAACTTTGGTGTTGAAACAACACTAGCACCCGTATCCTTTTTCTCCATCACCCTCAAATGGTCCATTTTGGGTTATGATGAATCATAAAAATCAACAATCGGATCACATGAAAGTAGATACCTCGCTACCACCATCATCAACACATATTTCACCACCTTCATTCTTAGTTGAACCACCTCCAACCTTATCAAACATGCCTCCATAAATCCCTCCATCCTTTGTGGAGCCTCTACCTTCTTCATCCAACCTTCCACCTTAAACCACTCCATTCATACCACCACCATTCCCTAGCCATGACAAAGATTGTTGTCATTGTCAACATGTTGAAGGCTTAGTACATGAAGTACGTGACGAGCTACGTTTCATGTTCTATCACCTCCTCGAACGTTTTGATGAGGTCAAAAAATCTAATCATCCTTAAGCATAGGAATTCAAGTGGTGTTCTCATCTTAGGTGTAACTTAGACTTGTTAGGAATCATACTTCGTGTTTAGATCATTTTCTTAGTTTTAGAGTTATGTACATCATTTCTCTCATTTTATTGAATGATATTACATGTTGTGTGCTATATGGCTATGAGAATATGTTTGGTGCTATAATACATAACTTGTTTTGATGTTAATGATCGGGTCCAAATCGTCAAGTTTTATCACACAAGCTAACCACTTGTGAATGGTCAACCGTAATAAACTTCAAACAGCTCAGAAACTAATGTAATGAAGATCAAGAGGAGTTTAGTGTTTCCCCAGGTCGTTAAGTCCCAACGAGCTGTGCACTGAATCACCAAACGTATAGTGATCGGGTGAATTTGAACGGGAAAAGGGTTGTGATTGATACTAAATGATAAAGGAAAAATGAAAGAAAATTAAAAAACTAAATTATATTAAATAAACGCTATCACTATTTTTAAAATGATGTTTTTGATTTTTCTTTTATAAATTTAAATTAAAAACTACGTAACGTACAAAAGAAAATGTGAAACTGAAACAATATTAATCCTAAAAATATAAAAATGGAATTTTTACAAACCTAATGATAAGAGAAAATTTTGAGAAAAAGAAAATTATTTTTATGACTATTTATTTAATTATTATTAATTAAAAACTATTTTTACCTATTTAATAATACCCTAAAATATAAGAAAATATCAAATAAAGCTAGAAAAGTGAAATTATGACTTAGAAAAATCTAAATATCTAAAGAGAATTTTAAAAAGTAATTTTATATTTTTCTGATTATTTTTCTATTTTCTATGATTTAAAAACTATTTAAAACTAATTAAATTGCTAAAAATTACAAATTTAACTAAGAAAAATCTGGAAAAATTATTTTTTTGCTTTTTATATTTATCTTAACCTAGGAAAAATGAAAAATTATTTTTTGAAACTTTTCTGATTTAATTGTAATAAAAGCTATTTAAAAAGTACTAAAAACTGATTAAAATAAAGAAAAATAGTAAACAGTGATGAAAAATTATGAAAATTTCAGGAAAAGTCTAAAATAATATTCTAAATCTATTAAAAATATAAAAACAGTAGCTTATGTGAAGGATTATGAAGCTGCAGAGAAAAGTGCTTATAAATAAGCACTTGAATTAAGCAAATGTACACTAAAAAACACCAAATGAACACAGAAGCTAGTTTATGCCAAAAGTACCCAAAATCAACTAATTACAACTAGCCTATACCTCTAAAGTGCTGATTAACTTGATTTGATGAAATTCAAGCTTAAGTGCCAAACAGTTTTTAGCTACTACTTTGTAGCTTGAAAATAAGCTACTCAAATAAGCTGAAACTCAAAACCAGATTTGGGATCCTAAACTAGACCTGGCAAGGAACCCTATGGACCAAAACTGAGCCTAAGATGAGCTCAAATGAGCTTTTGACAAGCTCTGCAAGAACCTGTGAAAACTGCTCTGGTGACTATGCCCTGTCACAGGGCATATGAGGGCTTATTAAACAGATTATTTAGAGCTTAAGAAAAATTCCAAAAATTCCCCAAAAATCATTTTAAGCAACTTGACCAACTGAACTTGAGTAATCCGAAATATCACTTGAATTGATCCAATAATGAATCAATTAAAAATCACCCAAGTTGGGTGAAAACTGAGTTTTTCAATTTGACTTTTGACAGATTTGAGAGTTTTGACTTTAATGAACTTTGAGCTTAATTTACCAACTGAAAATGATGAAATGAGCTATTATAAAACTTGATTAAGCTGCTCCTATGAATTATGAACACAATGCAAGCTTTTGATTTTACAAATTTCTAACAGATATGAAATTAGGACAGGTTTAGAAGGATTTTGACTTTGAGTGAGTTTTGGTGACAAGTGATGACTAAAATGATTCAAGTGGACCTAATTGAGACTGAGTAGACAGATTTTAAGCACAAACCAAAGCTCAAGCTTAATTATACTAACTGATCCAAACACCACTTTAGCTAACTGATTTGAACTTAACTACTACTAATCCACAAATCCAAGCTATGATTTATACTAGAACAGATCTAAACTACCTATATGATGCAGATAACAATACTAAAATTATCAAATAGCTACTAAATTATTAATGCAATAATGGCAGTAACCAAATAGTATTCAAACACTTACAAAAGTCCTAGCCACAATGGCTTGACAAACAACACAAGTAACCACTATCCTAAACCAATTATCAACCCATATCCAACACTGCATCAACCCAATTCCATGACCAGTTTCATTTGAAGCTTTTCAGTTGACTTTTGTTGACCGGATACCAAGATTGTTTGAACTTAGGTAAATAGCTTACCAGAAGCTATGAGTAACTTAAATAAGCTTATTTGAGTTAAAAATAAGCTACTTGGAGCATTGATTATAAGAGCATGAAACTGAATTTTTTAACAGTGAGCATAAAAACTTGAAACTTATGTAAAAACTTGAATTAATACTTAAAAGCACATTACAATGATTATCCAACTTAAGTTTAATACATAGAAACTGAGATTACAATTTTTTGACTTAAACTAAAACATTTATAGTAAAAACGATTTGCATAAAAATATAAAAATTAACTACCCTTTTTCTCTGCCTTCTCCTCTTCTATTTATACATCAAAACTCTTCCGACTTGTACTCTGAGCTTTTCCCACTTGCATTTGGGGCCATTGGATCACTTGAGTCGTTTTTGGCCATTGATGATATTTTGGCGCCAAAATTGTTTTTAACAGTTGAGGGGTTGAGTGCAAGGGAGGAGGGAGCATTTAATGCATTTTGGATGTTGTTGAGGTGGAGGGGACATGGAGGGGTGAGGGTGAGCTGGAGGTGAGGGGGGGCAGTGAGAGTTGCAGGCAGGCAGGTGGGAGAAGGTGGAAAAAGGAGGGAAGGTTGTTTTGTTTGACCAGGGTTTGACTTGGGGGTTTAATATTAGTGCAGGGGGTCAAAACAGGGGGGTCAAGTGGCTATTGGCTGGGGTCAAGGTCCAAAGAGGGTTGTTTTGTAATACACGGACTTATCTTGCAATTTCTGAAAGTTGGAGGACCAAAGCTGCCAATTTCTCAAAGTTGTTTCAAGGGCCACTTTTGCCAAGTTTCAATAGTACAAGGATCATATAAGACATTTTTAAACTTCCAAGGACTATTTTTGCCAATTTTAAAACTTGAAGGACCAAACTTGTAATTTCTCAAAACTTTTGACATTTTTCACCAAAGGACTAATTATGACAACTTATGATTTAAAAAGGACCTTTGGTGACTTTTCTTTTAAAATAAGTGCTCAGGGACTATTTCTGACAACTTTTGAAACTTGGGGGACTAAAACTGCCAATTATGCAAACTTAGCTCATTTTTCATCTGATTTTAAACATTTTGCATCTGAAACATATAAAATACAATTTTGAGATATTTTCAGTATTTTGATGCATTTCTGAGCGTTTTTAAATGTTTTGCAGTTCCGATTCGACAAAAAATGATGAGTATTTACACACTCATCAGTTAACATCACATTTTACATCCACATTGTTGTCAAAAGAATGCAGGTACATGGTTCCCTCATTTTTGGCTAGACGGATCCCTCATAAGGAGGATTTGTGGGATCCGTGCAACAAAATCACATTTTATCACTAATATGAATCTCATTTGCAGGAAATTATGCACCATATACTTGTTTTCTAACCTTTGTCTTGTAGATTTTCAAAATATAGATGAAGACTTTGACACCCTCAACAAGGGAGAGGTTTTCGTCAAAGCAAAGCAATTGCAAAAACGCTTGCAATACTCTCACTTAAGATTTCTTTACTACTTGATGTTCTCCTCAAAAGGGAGCACTCGTCAAGGGGGAGCATTTCGTCAAAGACGAAACCATTTGCAAACATAATTGCAACTCACTCGCTTATACTTCCTAATTACTTGACGCCCTCAATGAAGGGAAGCATCCGTCAAAGGAGAGCTAAGACGAGAATCTTTCTCTCTTCTTACTCTCTATGTTTCATATTATTACTTTTCACATATTTTTCTCAAAATAAGGTGTTAGTTTCTTTTCAACGCTCTTTTTGTTTCGACAAAAAGGGTGAGAAGAGAGTAAAAACTCCAATTCAATTTTTTACGAATTTTATTTTCTTCTTAAAATAACCTTATGTTTTATCATCAACAAAAAGGGCGGGATTGTTAATACAAATAAACCATAAAAACGTTTATTTATATTTTATGATCTTCTAATGTTTTGTCGATAACAAACATAAAATCATTTTAACGAAACAAATAAAATAAGTAAAAGGTTTCATTCAATAGGTTACTAACACGCTTATACTAAACATATTAAAACCATATCAAAACATGTTTAGTAAATAAGTTATATAAAAAAAAGACATTTTCATATAAACACTAAACAAGTAATATTGTTTACATATTATAGAGATGCATATGTATAACAACTAGTGTTTACATAATATGAAAATGTACATATATACTTTGTACATATTGTAATGGGTACAAACCAAAGTCCATGACCCATGACTCACAATCCATGATCCATTGACTAGGTACAATGAATGTTGTTGGGTAAAGACCCAAGTCCATAACCTATAACCATGGAGCATGATCCATAACCCATGACCCATTAAATGACATCATACATGAAGTCATGTTGGGTATTATCCATGATCCATGACCCAAAGTTCATGACCCATGACCCAAGATCCATAACCCAATGTCTAGATATATTACATCTTGTTGGGTATCCATAATCCAGATAAAATCCAAATTAAAACACTAGAATTCAACATAATTGAACATCAGTATTTGGGATTAATCACGCCACAATGTAAACCATGCACCAATGATGGCGTTCAACTCTTTGTTCTCTAATGGACGTTCATCACTCCAAGGTACCTACATGTAAATTAATGACATAAATGGTTATACAACAACTAAGACAGTTTTAAGTGCAAGAATTAAACTGCTAAGTTAAGTAACAATGGCAAATGACACACAACATAAGGCGATCAATCATGTCGTTAGCATCAAAGAAAAATAAATTAACAAGCGCACATTAGCCTTAACCTTAAGTATACAAAAAATTATCTTAAATCTGACATGAACCTTTTGGATGTTGTAATCAAGAAATGTCCGACCATCCTCTAATGTGACAACTCGTAATTTCAGGTCATTTTGCAAACTTTGAAAAATTCACTATTTCATCATTTTTTTCGTAAACTAGGTTTACGAATATCAAATACGCGTAACCTGGAGGGTTAAGCTGCGTATTCATGGAAAATCACTGAGGACATTTCATATAGACTAGATTTAGTCTACATATCATTAGCAACATGATCATCATATTAGTTCATACATGAATTTGCATTTTTCATTAAACGCATAATTTCTTATTAAATAAACGCTATCGCGTAATCATTTATTTTGAATATTGATCCGCCACTTCCAAAAATGTTCCTAATATATTTTTATACTCATTTTAAGACTATAAAAATTATATTATTATTTTACCCGATATTTTCAATTTATTTTGTATATAAATTGTTATGTATATATAATTACGACGGTTTTTCGTAAATTCAACAAGATAAATATTTATTCACTCAATACTTGTAAGAAATGTATTTTTATAATTTTTATAACTTCAATACATTTTATTTCGTACCGTTAAAATCTATTTTTTTAGTTAAACGCTACAATTAATACCTAATTATAATTACTTATTACACAATATACTTAACAAATAATACTTTAACTCATAAAAAAAAAACATAAACCCCCCCCCCCCTAAATATCTTATGGCCGGCCACCTATGTCAAACAAGTGATCAAATTGATCTTTTATACTATTGTACACCTAGCCAAATTTTTTAGATATTATGTTGGCCTAAACACATACAAGCACACAAATTGAAGGTGTAAAAGATATTTTTTTCTCTCTTCCTCTCCATGAAGGCCGGTCATCCTCAAAATCCAAAAAGAAACCTTAAACTTTTCATGATCCATGTATTAATCAAGTCTTAGAAGTAATCTTGTTAAGGTTTTGAAATAAAAACCTCAAGAATTATTAAGCATACTTTTCTCAAAACTCTTCAATCATTCAAGTAAGCATTTTATGATTTTTATTACTTTTTCATATTCATATTTATGTTGTTTCATTATTTTTGCAAGAAAAACATGCATGAATTCCATGATCCATACCACTTTTATTGGTTTTTACTACATGTAATGAATTTTGATTATCCAAATAATTATCCCTTGAAACATATTATGTTTGGTGATGTCTAGGAACCCATGACACCCTAAGAAGGTGTATGGTAGGATTAGAATAGCTTCGGAGTGGTTTTGAATTGAAACATATTATGTTTGGTGATGTCTAGAAATTCCAAGTAACCCCAATTCCATATCAAGAGATGCAACAGGTCTGAACATATCGAACAATCAATCACCACACCACATCACTTAAATATTTAAGGTTTTGTGACTTGACAACATATAGCATGGAAACACTTCGATAATCAAACAATAAACATTTTATTCATGGAGACTAAGCACCTTAGGCAAGTAAGACTCAAGTAATGACATTCGCTAGAACTAGAAACGCGAGGAATCACAACTATTACCCATAATCTATTCTTTTCAATAAGGTCATTTTCGACAGATTTAACATTTTGAAATTTGACACGAGACATGTGGTATCAATTCCAGTTGTACTTAGTATAAGCTATTCGAATCACCTTAGACTACTGACAGTCATTTCAAGATTTCCATGGAACCTACTAGGACATGATTACCGCCTATTATCCTCAGCTCAATGGTTACAGCGAGAGAACAATTCAGACATTACAAGATATACCCAAGGCATGAGTAGTTTTCTAGAAATGATTAGGTAAATCATTCTTCATCGAACAAGTTGCTTTACAACAATAGTTATTACATGAACATATTAACTACACCATTTGAGGCACTCTAAGGTTGACGTGTCAATCACTTATTCACGGAACAAAATCAGGAAAGTCCAACTCATTAGTACATGACTTATTCATGAAACAACAAAGTAAACATACAAATCGAGAATCAGTTACAAGTAACAACATATAGCTAGATAAGCTACGTCGATATACGACGCAAAATATTGGAAGTATGTTCCATAAGTCGCAAACCATTAGAATTTCAAGTTGGCAACAGAATTATGTTCAAAGTCTCGTCTTGGAAAGGCGTGGTACGATTCAGAAAACATTGGACGAACTGATGCGACTCAAATATCCTCACCTTTCACTGATAACACCGTAGAACCTAACATGGACTGAATTCAGGGATTGAATTCCTTTTCGAATGGGCGAATGTGACAACTCGTAATTTCAGGTCATTTTGCAAACTTTGAAAAATTCACTATTTCATCATTTTTTTCATAAACTAGGTTTACGAATATCAAATACGCGTAACCTGGAGGGTTAAGCTGCGTATTCATGGAAAATCACTGAGGACATTTCATATAGACTAGATTTAGTCTACATATCGTTAGCAACATGATCATCATATTAGTTCATACATGAATTTGCATTTTTCATTAAACGCATAATTTCTTATTAAATAAACGCTATCGCGTAATCATTTATTTTGAATATTGATCCGCCACTTCCAAAAATATTCCTAATATATTTTTATACTCATTTTAAAACTATAAAAATTATATTATTAGTTTACCCGATGTTTTCAATTTATTTTGTATATAAATTGTTATGTATATATTATTACGACGGTTTTTCGTAAATTCAACACGATAAATATTTATTCACTCAATACTTGTAAGAAATGTATTTTTATAATTTTTATGACTTCAATACATTTTATTTCGTACCGTTAAAATCTATTTTTTTAGTTAAACGCTACAATTAATACCTAATTATAATTACTTATTACACAATATACTTAACAAATAATACTTTAACTCATAAAAAAAAAAAAAAAAAAAAAAAAAAAAAAAAGAAAAGAAAACCCCCCCCCCCCCCTAAATATCTTATGGCCGGCCACCTATGTCAAACAAGTGATCAAATTGATATTTTATACTATTGTACACCGAGCCAAATTTTTTAGATATTATGTTGGCCTAAACACATACAAGCACACATATTGAAGGTGTAAAAGATATTTTTTTCTCTCTTCCTCTCCATGAAGGCCGGTCATCCTCAAAATCCAAGAAGAACCATAAACTTTTCATGATCCATGTATTAATCAAGTCTTAGAAGTAATCTTGTTAAGGTTTTGAAATAAAAACCTCAAGAATTATTAAGCATACTTTTCTCAAAACTCTTCAATCATTCAAGTAAGCATTTTATGATTTTTATTACTCTTTCATATTTATATTTAGGGTGAAGGCTGAGAATACGTAATTAACTTTCTCAAATATACCGATGTACGTAACATACAAATTTTATTACTTTTGTACGTAAATAACTTTCAAATTATGGTCAATGTACGTAATGTGACCGGTAACTACAAGTTACCAGGTCAAAAGTTTCAAATTATGATCAATGTACGTAAATAACTTTCAAATTATGATCAATGTACGTAATGTGACCGTTTTTCTTACGTTTTGTCCGTTTTTGTTCCGTTTTTGTCCGTTTTTCTTACGTTTTGTCCGTTTTTGTTCCGTTTTCGTCCGTTTTACTTACCTTTTGTCCGTTTTTCTTACGTTTTGTCCGTTTTCTAACGTTTTGTTCCGTTTTCATCCGTTTTTCTTACGTTTTGTCCTTTTTTGTCCGTTTTTCTTACGTTTTGTCCGTTTTTGTTCCGTTTTTGTCCGTTTTTCTTACGTTTTGTCCGTTTTTGTTTCGTTTTTGTCCGTTTTTGTTCCGTTTTCGTCCGATTTTCTTATGTTTTGTCCCTTTTTGTCCGTTTTTCTTACGTTTTGTCCGTTTTTGTTCCGTTTTTCTTACATTTGTCCGTTTTTGTCCGTTTTTCTTACGTTTTGTCCGTTTTTGTTCCGTTTTTCTTACATTTGTCCGTTTTTGTCCGTTTTTCTTATGTTTTGTCCGTTTTTGTTCTGTTATTATCCGTTTTTCTTACGTTTTGTCCGTTTTTCTTACGTTTTGTTCCGTTTTCGTCCGTTTTTCTTACGTTTTGTCCGTTTTTCTTACGTTTTGTTCATTTTGTTCCGTTTTTGTCCGTTTTTCTTACGTAAAAAATGGACAAAAACGTAAAAAAGGGACAAAACGTAAGAAAAACGGACAAAACGGAACAAAAACAGACAAAACGTAAGAAAAACGGACAAAAACAGACAAAACGTTAGAAAAACGGACAAAACATAAGAAAAACGAACAAAAACGGAACAAAAACAGACAAAACGTAAGAAAAACGGACAAAACGTAAGAAAAACGGACAAAAACGGAACAAAAACGGACAAAACGTAAGAAAAACGGACAAAAACGGACAAAACGGACAAAACGTTAGAAAAACGGACAAAACATAAGAAAAACGAACAAAAACGGAACAAAAACAGACAAAACGTAAGAAAAACGGACAAAAACGGACAAAACGTAAGAAAAACAGACAAAAACGGACAAAACGTAAGAAAAACGGACAAAACGTTAGAAAAACGGACAAAACATAAGAAAAACGAACAAAAACGAAACAAAAACAGACAAAACGTAAGAAAAACGGACAAAACGTAAGAAAAACGGACAAAACGGAACAAAAACGGACAAAACGTAAGAAAAACGGACAAAAACGGAACAAAAACTTAAGAAAAACGGACAAAACATAAGAAAAACGGACAAAAACAGAAAAAAAAAACAGACAAAACGAAGAAAAACGGACAAAACGTAAGAAAAACGGACGAAAACGAAACAAAACATAAGAAAAACGGACAAAACGTAAGAAAAACGGACAAAAACAGAACAAAAACGGACAAAACGTAAGAAAAACGGACAAAAACGGAACAAAACGTAAGAAAAACGGACAAAACGTAAGAAAAACGGACAAAAACGTAAGAAAAACAGACGAAAACGGAACACAAACGGACAAAACGTAAGAAAAACGGTCACATTACGTACATTGATCATAATTTGAAAGTTATTTACGTACAAAAATAATAAAATTTGTATGTTACGTACATCGGTATATTTGAGAAAGTTAGTTACGTATTCTCAGCCTTCACCCTTATATTTATGTTGTTTCATTATTTTTGCAAGAAAAACATGCATGAATTCCATGATCCATACCACTTTTATTGGTTTTTAGTACATGTAATGAATTTTGATTATCCAAGTAATTATCCCTTGAAACATATTATGTTTGGTGATGTCTAGGAACCCATGACACCCTAAGAAGGTGTATGGTAGGATTAGAA
Organism: Chrysanthemum seticuspe; assembly: GCA_019973895.1. Classification (NCBI taxonomy): domain Eukaryota; kingdom Viridiplantae; phylum Streptophyta; class Magnoliopsida; order Asterales; family Asteraceae; genus Chrysanthemum; species Chrysanthemum seticuspe. Next base: position 125,203,113 of record BPTQ01000009.1, read on the forward strand.
TAGCTTCGGAGTGGTTTTGAATTGGTTAGAATAGGTTTTGCGCTAGAAAAACTCATTTCGACAACTATAATTAAGGGTCTGTTGGTTTTTGTTAAATCTGGAAAATCCGACAGTTTGTAAAATATTTTGGGCTAGATATTTAGAAAATACACTTCAAAACGAAAACGTGACCGCTTGAACGGATTAAAACGGAGCTATAACGAAGAAGTTATGCTATTTTCAAATTTGACGACGAAAACTATAAAATCCAGAAAATTCAGCATGTATTCTCGACTTTTTACGAGTCAAAAATGAGTCTTAAGCGCTATAAAATGTGTCGACTTATCAAAAATATATTAGTATATATTATCACGATTCCGTGGATATAAAGAACGTAGAAAACGGACTTAAAACGAATAAATTGTGGCCAATTAAAGTTTAACGAAACTTATATTTTTTTGACAGCAATTTGTAAAAATATATATGCTGATATGATTTTAAATCGAGGTTTTGACCCCTTTCGGGTCCGAATTGGTTTAAGTGTAAAACACGAAAGTTGTCCGAAATGATGTTTTACAATTAAACGCAAGATTTTTAAGCTTAAAAGTGTAAGATGAGAGATTTAAGCATGGTCAAAGACGGACGATTTTTTCTGAAAAAGTCAAAGTACCCATTGCTGATGGGAAATAAAGTTGGTGTTTTTAAGCGTTTTCGAGTCCGTTTGAGCTTTGAAAACTTTACCAAATGCTATTGTATCATCTATAAACTATTAGGAAACGTTAGAAACCTTATAAAAACGATATTTTATAAGCACAAGGGTTTATTAAAATATAATGGAGTGTTTGGATTGCTTACTTAAATTACCCATTTTAGAGTCCATAAAGGAGCGTTTGGATCGGTGTTGTTTTAGCACACGAGGCTAATCCTATGGATAGCTTGTTGTGGCTTAACGAACCGGATTAATATTTTTGAATGTGTAATTGTAATTGGGATAAGTTATAGCTATCGTACTTATTTTCACAAGTATTAACACTTATATATTTTCTACTAGACCAAAGTGGTTATCGCAAGTGACCATGTTTGGAGCCATTTTTCATAACGATAGAATACTTTTGAGAAAACGATGCCTTCTAGTAAAAGTGAGTTCACCTAGTCTATTTTCCAAAATGTCCAACCGTTCGTCAAGCGGAGTTGTAACGAATAAAATATAGTCACTCAAACTTTGCCGAAAACCACCCTTAAACACACAAGTACCATACTTTACCTATATTTTTCTTCATGATCGAGACCTCTATGATGAAAATTCAAAAGCTAAAACTTTGAGATAATGTTACAAGCTTTCCAAAACCGTTGATTTTGTTTCCTAACACTCGATGTGCACCATTTTACGACTAGCTTTTCAAGGCCGTTTAGTCACTTTCATGAACTTGTCAAATGACATTGTTTTACGACGAAAAGTTATAATTTCATAATAAATCACTAAATGACTATCATAGGATATCATTTCAACGTATATACTTGTAAAGTAGTTTATAACATGACGAGATGTCATAAACATATATTTCGACGATAAATTCTATTTTCAAAAACGTACAAGTGGTATAGATTACATGTGGATTTGCATGCACAACATTGTTTCATGATTTACATTAGATCATATCATTCATAATAGGTCACGGTCAGAGGTTGCGCCTCATTTCAGTATTGCCATTATATCATCATTATCATTGCAACAGGTGAGTTTTCATAGCCCCGATTTATTCAAGTTTTTACTTTATTTCAAACCTACGGGGGAGAATACATTGCACATCATTTTTATTACTATACCAAGTATATCAAATTCATTTACATTGCTTAAGTTACCTCATGCCAATTGAATGTCCCCATTATATAACATGAACCGTTAATTCCGAAAGAAGCGAGGGTGAGTGGATAGATCTATCGAGGGTGACTCCTCCATCCGGGTTGGTGGATTCCAACTGGTTAAACGGATGCATTTCATTTAAAAACATTATTTGAGTTGTTTGGCAAACACTCTGTTGGGGCGAACATCATGATCAGTCTAGTTTCGGTGTCATGGACTTATAGCAATTGTAACATTTTTATGTGACATTATTGTCATACATGGCCTATACTTGTGGTAGTCGTATTAAACATTTTACATGAACTCTATGAACTCACTCAACCATTGTGTTGACACTTTTAGCAATGTATTTTCAGGTAACTAAGGCATTCACATCATGGCATACATAAGGACTTATCATAGAGTCGCGGTGTTGACGCGTCTCACATGGATTTTTATGCACTTTAAAACATCGTTGGGATTGTATCAAATTTATTTCCGTACATAGTAACTTTCATTTGGGACCTATCATATAAACTCTGATTGTTTTATTAAATCCAACGATGTTCTTTTCAAACGACACTTTAGGTCGTTCAATATATCTGTAACTGTGATGCTATGACAGTCAATCCCCAGGAATTCCATTCCGCTGCAAAACAGGTAATTTGGGGGTGTGACAGATTGGCATCAGAGCTTCGGTTATAGAGAACTAGGTTGCATCATTGACCCTAGACTATAACTACATCATCATAGCATCTCATCATTTCATCATAAGTGCATATTCACTATACATGCGGTTTCATACGCACTTTTTGCGAGTTAGTTACTTTCATTTCAAAATCGATTGTCACATAGATGCCTTCAGATACCCATCCCATCATACTCACATCAGACTTTGACATGGAGAATGCCCTGTCATTCCCTATCACAATTTTTACATCAGTTGATTCAACACCGATAACATCAGATGACGAGACTGAACCCTTTGAGGAGGGCAAAGTTGCACCTACACCATCACGATCACTATTGATTCACTGTAGGATCAGGACAGTTTTTATCATTCGCCTGGGACAGATTATACCACTTGGTAGGACTTACAAGCTTAGTCCTAGTGGACCTATTAGTCATACATCTGACTTGCAGCTTGGGAAGCGTGCATGATTTAACACACCATTATCATCTATCACTAATACTATAGACACTACACCATCTCATTGGTTTGAGGACTGTGAGATTTCTAGAGCTATTGTTGCTAGACCGCCTACTGCTCCTACACTTGAAACACGATAATCTTTATCCCTTGATAACTTCATGAGAATCACAACCATCCAACAAATCTTATTTCAAGCTGTCTTATTATCATCTTAGAAAAATTATTTCACAAAGTTCTACAACAAGTTGTTTTGTTACCACCCTATCAATTGGTTTTTCAGTCATTTTATCAACTATTTACCATCATTACGCGAAACGATTTCCATGTTACCCTGAAATTTTTTTTTGAGCCATTATGTTACAAAACAACACGTTGAATACCATCTAAAACTTCGGAGAAACATAACACCATTTCAACAAAACCAAGCATCACATCATTTGTCCTCGATTATACATGGCCTGATCACCTAGGTATAATTCAGGAATAATTATGTCATGAAAGTAACAAGCATCTTTTCAAACTTCCTAAAACAATCTTCACTTAAAAGCAAAGTTTTGCAATCAGATAAATTGTTCATAAGCATTTCTTTTTGTTAACACTCTATAGAGGCCTACGCCATTCATCTCTCACTCAACCGATAAGTTAGAATTTGACGAGTGACCTTTTTGGGAAAGGACTTTTTATACCATTTACGAGGAGGATTCCTCGATACAAGAAAACAATGAAAGGATTTCGGAATTACTAACAAGGACTAGAAGTGGGTAGCGAGATCTTTCAAAACTCAACAAAAATCTTAAGACATGACGAGACATTCCGAACCACTATTTTGGACTAGAAGCTAAATTATATCATTTCAAAAGTACTAGCTAGACCGAGTTACAAGATTTGGTATGAAGCAATACGCATGAAGCAACACTATAGAGATAAACCAAGCCTTCTAACCAAGGCTACAGAACATTTCACTAAACATGGCTTCAACAATATGTGAATTTCCCTACAGCTAGTTTCCCTTAAAGGAAAATTTGGTTAGATTAAGGTTATCAATATAAACTCCCTCTAAGGCATTGTGTTCTCTAGAAATTCCAAGTAACCCCAATTCCATATCAAGAGATGCAACAGGTCTGAACATATCGAACAATCAATCACCACACCACATCACTTAAATATTTAAGGTTTTGTGACTTGACAACATATAGCATGGAAACACTTCGATAATCAAACAATAAACATTTTATTCATGGAGACTAAGCACCTTAGGCAAGTAAGACTCAAGTAATGACATTCGCTAGAACTAGAAACGCGAGGAATCACAACTATTACCCATAATCTATTCTTTTCAATAAGGTCCTTTTCGACAGATTTAACATTTTGAAATTTGACACGAGACATGTGGTATCAATTCCAGTTGTACTTAGTATAAGCTATTCGAATCACCTTAGACTACTGACAGTCATTTCAAGATTTCCATGGAACCTACTAGGACATGATTACCGCCTATTATCCTCAGCTCAATGGTTACAGCGAGAGAACAATTCAGACATTACAAGATATACCCAAGGCATGAGTAGTTTTCTAGAAATGATTAGGTAAATCATTCTTCATCGAACAAGTTGCTTTACAACAATAGTTATTACATGAACATATTAACTACACCATTGGAGGCACTCTAAGGTTGACGTGTCAATCACTTATTCACGGAACAAAATCAGGAAAGTCCAACTCATTAGTACATGACTTATTCATGAAACAACAAAGTAAACATACAAATCGAGAATCAGTTACAAGTAACAACATATAGCTAGATAAGCTACGTCGATATACGACGCAAAATATTGGAAGTATGTTCCATAAGTCGCAAACCATTAGAATTTCAAGTTGGCAACAGAATTATGTTCAAAGTCTCGTCTTGGAAAGGCGTGGTACGATTCAGAAAACATTGGACGAACTGATGCGACTCAAATATCCTCACCTTTCACTGATAACACCGTAGAACCTAACATGGACTGAATTCAGGGATTGAATTCCTTTTCGAATGGGCGAATGTGACAACTCGTAATTTCAGGTCATTTTGCAAACTTTGAAAAATTCACTATTTCATCATTTTTTTCATAAACTAGGTTTACGAATATCAAATACGCGTAACCTGGAGGGTTAAGCTGCGTATTCATGGAAAATCACTGAGGACATTTCATATAGACTAGATTTAGTCTACATATCGTTAGCAACATGATCATCATATTAGTTCATACATGAATTTGCATTTTTCATTAAACGCATAATTTCTTATTAAATAAACGCTATCGCGTAATCATTTATTTTGAATATTGATCCGCCACTTCCAAAAATATTCCTAATATATTTTTATACTCATTTTAAGACTATAAAAATTATATTATTAGTTTACCCGATGTTTTCAATTTATTTTGTATATAAATTGTTATGTATATATTATTACGACGGTTTTTCGTAAATTCAACACGATAAATATTTATTCACTCAATACTTGTAAGAAATGTATTTTTATAATTTTTATGACTTCAATACATTTTATTTCGTAACGTTAAAATCTATTTTTTTAGTTAAACGCTACAATTAATACCTAATTATAATTACTTATTACACAATATACTTAACAAATAATACTTTAACTCATAAAAACATAAACCCCCCCCCCCCCCCCCCCCCCCCGCTCTAAATATCTTATGGCCGGCCACCTATGTCAAACAAGTGATCAAATTGATCTTTTATACTATTGTACACCTAGCCAAATATTTTAGATATTATGTTGGCCTAAACACATACAAGCACACATATTGAAGGTGTAAAAGATATTTTTTTCTCTCTTCCTCTCCATGAAGGCCGGTCATCCTCAAAATCCAAGAAGAAACCATAAACTTTTCATGATCCATGTATTAATCAAGTCTTAGAAGTAATCTTGTTAAGGTTTTGAAATAAAAACCTCAAGAATTATTAAGCATACTTTTCTCAAAACTCTTCAATCATTCAAGTAAGCATTTTATGATTTTTATTACTCTTTCATATTCATATTTATGTTGTTTCATTATTTTTGCAAGAAAAACATGCATGAATTCCATGATCCATACCACTTTTATTGGTTTTTAGTACATGTAATGAATTTTGATTATCCAAATAATTATCCCTTGAAACATATTATGTTTGGTGATGTCTAGGAACCCATGACACCCTAAGAAGGTGTATGGTAGGATTAGAATAGCTTCGGAGTGGTTTTGAATTGGTTAGAATAGGTTTTGCGCGAGAAAAACTCATTTCGACAACTATAATTAAGGGTCTGTTGGTTTTTGTTAAATCTGGAAAATCCGACAGTTTGTAATATATTTTGGGCTAGATTTTTAGAAAATACACTTCAAAACGAAAACGTGGCCGCTTGAACGGATTAAAACGGAGCTATAACGAAGAAGTTATGCTATTTTCATATTTGACGACGAAAACTATAAAATCCAGAAAATTCAGCATGTATTCTCGAATTTTTACGAGTCAAAAATGAGTCTTAAGCGCTATAAAATGTGTCGACTTATCAAAAATATATTAGTATATATTATCACGATTCCGTGGATATAAAGAACGTAGAAAACGGACTTAAAACGAAGAAATTGTGGCCAATTAAAGTTTAACGAACCTTATATTTTTTTGACAGCAATTTGTAAAAATATATATGTTGATATGATTTTAAATCGAGGTTTTGACCCCTTTCGGGTCCGAATTGGTTTAAGTGTAAAACACGAAAGTTGTCCGAAATGATGTTTTACCCTTAATCGCGAGATTTTTAAGCTTAAAAGTGTAAGATGAGAGATTTTGCTGATGGGAAATAAAGTTGGTGTTTTTAAGCGTTTTCGAGTCCGTTTGAGCTTTGAAAACTTTACCAAATGCTATTGTATCATCTATAAACTATTAGGGAACGTTAGAAACCTTATAAAAACGATATTTTATAAGCACAAGGGTTTATTAAAATATAATGGAGTGTTTGGATTGCTTACTTAAATTACCCATTTTAGAGTCCATAAAGGAGCGTTTGGATCGGTGTTGTTTTAGCACACGAGGCTAATCCTATGGATAGCTTGTTGTGGCTTAACGAACCGGATTAATATTTTTGAATGTGTAATTGTAATTGGGATAAGTTATAGCTATCGTACTTATTTTCACAAGTATTAACACTTATATATTTTCTACTAGACCAAAGTGGTTATCGCAAGTGACCATGTTTGGAGCCATTTTTCATAACGATAGAATACTTTTGAGAAAACGATGCCTTCTAGTAAAAGTGAGTTCACCTAGCCTATTTTCCAAAATGTCCAACCGTTCGTCAAGCGGAGTTGTAACGAATAAAATATAGTCACTCAAACTTTGCCGAAAACCACCCTTAAACACACAAGTACCATACTTTACCTATATTTTTATTCATGATCGAGACCTCTATGATGAAAATTCAAAAGCTAAAACTTTGAGATAATGTTACAAGCTTTCCAAAACCGTTGAGTTTGTTTCCTAACACTCGATGTGCACCATTTTACGACTAGCTTTTCAAGGCAGTTTAGTCACTTTCATGAACTTGTCAAATGACATTGTTTTACGACGAAAAGTTATAATTTCATAATAAATCACTAAATGACTATCATAGGATATCATTTCAACGTATATACTTGTAAAGTAGTTTATAACATGACGAGATGTCATAAACATATATTTCGACGATAAATTCTATTTTAAAAAACGTACAAGTGGTATAGATTACATATGGATTTGCATGCACAACATTGTTTCATGATTTACATTAGATCATATCATTCATAATAGGTCACGGTCAGAGGTTGCGCCTCATTTCAGTATTGCCATTATATCATCATTATCATTGCAACAAGTGAGTTTTCATAGCCCCGATTTATTCAAGTTTTTACTTTATTTCAAACCTACGGGGGAGAATACATTGCACATCATTTTTATTACGATACCAAGTATATCAAATTCATTTACATTGCTTAATTTACCTCATGCCAATTGAATGTCCCCATTATATAACATGAACCGTTAATTCCGAAAGAAGCGAGGGTGAGTGGATAGATCTATCGAGGGTGACTCCTCCATCCGGGTTGGTGGATTCCAACTGGTTAAACGGATGCATTTCATTTAAAAACATTATTTGAGTTGTTTGGCAAACACTCTGTTGGGGCGAACATCATGATCAGTCTAGTTTCGGTGTCATGGACTTATAGCAATTGTAACATTTTTATGTGACATTATTGTCATACATGGCCTATACTTGTGGTAGTCGTATTAAACATTTTACATGAACTCTATGAACTCACTCAACCATTGTGTTGACACTTTTAGCAATGTATTTTCAGGTAACTAAGGCATTCACATCATGGCATACATAAGGACTTATCATAGAGTCGCAGTGTTGACGCGTCTCACATGGATTTTTATGCACTTTAAAACATCGTTGGGATTGTATCAAATTTATTTCCATACATAGTAACTTTCATTTGGGACCTATCATGTAAACTCTGATTGTTTTATTAAATCCAACGATGTTCTTTTCAAACGACACTTTAGGTCGTTCAATATATCTGTAACTGTGATGCTATGACAGTCAATCCCCAGGAATTCCATTCCGCTGCAAAACAGGTAATTTTGGGGTGTGACAATTTAGAACCAGAGAGAAGTATCTTAACATTGTCCCATACTGCCTTAGCTTCAGTGTTGTGATTGATCAGTTTGTAAATGTCCTTAGGTAAACCCTGAAGTATGATGTTTGAAGCCCTGATATCTGCATCGTATCTCTTCTTCTCCTTATCAGTAAGTTCATCATACGTCTTTTGTCTATCCAATCCTAATATCACCGAACCATCAACAGCAGTTTCAAGAATGTCTCTGGTAGTCTCAACTTGATAAGGTCTTTCATCAATTGACTTAAGTATGTTAACCCCATTTTCTTTTCCTAAGCAATACAGTCTGATTCTTTGAGCCCAAGAGTCATAGTCGGTTATATCCAGCATGGGAGGACGAGTGTCAGATCCTGCAGCTTGTACATCATCAGCAACGGAAGAGGTGATTGTAGACATGATTATAGATTCTACGGGATTTCACAACTCTTTGATTAAGCCGGGAAATAGATTCTTTCACGAGATTTTACTAAATCAAGAGAAAATCGTAAACCGTAACACTAAGAAACAATAAGTCTCAACAGACAAATCCCACACTTGACAAGTCGCACCCTTGACAAATCGCTCTTTTGACAAATGGCACAAACAGACAAATCGCTCAAGCAGACAAATCGCTCAAACAGACAATTTGCTCAAACAGACAAATCGCTCAAATAGACAAATCGCTCAAGTAGACAGCTCGCTCAAACAAACAAATTGCTCAAACAGACAAATAGCTCAAACAAACAAATCGCTCAAACACAAGTACACCCACTATTTTGTCCTTTTTTTCGTTTTGTCTCAATAGACAAATCGCATAGTATACAAATCACTTCACATAAATAGACAAATCGCTTCAATAAGCAATCTCTCGAGAGACAAATCACATAAAAACTGGGACAAAGATATAAGAAAACATATCCGAGACAAAAATCGCTTAACAGAAACTTTCTAAAACACCACTTTTCAATCCAAAAAACCCAACCACGATGATTCAAGCCTTCCAAATCAAAACCTAAACACATATAATTATTCTAAACACTAAAGTACTATCCAAATCCAAACTTTAACACTAGAAATTATCCAAATGATGCAAACTACTCTAAACTCATTCAAACCCAAAAACCTTATGAAAACCACTAGAAATCCAAGAACATGAAAGATGAATGATCAAACCGTGGCTCTTGATACCTTTTGTAATATATTGGATTTCATAAACACATAACTAATAGCACATATGGGGCGTATGGTTTGTGGTTTAGAGAGAGAAATTGAAGAGTGTTGGGAACTTAGTGAGACAAAGAAAAATGATATTGAAAAGCTCCAACCCTCTACCTTGGGAGGTAGAGGGTATTTATAGTTTCTTACAAGACACGCCTCCTATAGGCTGTGAATCAGGCATACAGTGGGTAAAGACCCGTCCGTCCTCCACGGTGTTACTTAACAAACTACTTACTAATACTAAACGACTACGACTACGAGCTTTCTAACGAATACATATACTTGAGGTGACCGACTCTTTAAATACCAGATTTTCTAAATCCTAACATGTTTTGATATGGTTTTAATATGTTTAGTATAAGTGTGTTAGTAAACTATTGGCTCAAACCTTTTACGTATTTTATTTGTTTCGTTAAAACGATTTTACGTTTGTTATCGACAAAACATTAGAATATCGTAAAATATTAATAAACGTTTTTATGGTTTATTTGTATTAAAAATTCTAATTATCGAAAGATCTTTTTATGTAGATTCGTATATTTGTGTCACACATGATACTATTGATTATAATAGACGGTGCACATCTTAAAGGGGAATTTATGGGTTCAATGTATCTAGCAGCTGCAATGGATGGTCAGAATCAGATTCTGCCGCTTGTATACGGAGTGGGAAAGTCGGAGACATTTAGATTGGGATTCGTTTTTGACGAAACTCAAGGAATGTATAATTGGTAAGCAAGATAACTTAACGATCATATCTGATGGAGTTAGATCCATTGCTTTGGCCATTAAGGATGTATTTCCCAATGCGTTTCATGGTCGTTGTTGTTGCCACTTGTTGATGAACTTAAGTGCAAAGTGTCCTCGATAAATACCTCACTTTGAACATGTTTTTCTTCAAAATACTCGAAAGAGGCCTTCCACTAACTTGTGTTACTCTCGGCTTTAGTAGGTATAAGGGTCTACATTGGTGGGGCTAACTTATCACTGTCAAACAACGTCCAGCATCTCGTCCAATTAAACAGCAGTAATGATCTCCAAGCCAAAGCCCTCAGAATTATCTTTGTTGGCTTTTTGCAGGCATAAACGTGTGTAGCCGAGATGGCCTCCAATGTCCATATCTATAAAACAGAAAAACAACATAAAAAACAACTTAAAAAAACAACATAAAACATGTAAAAAAATCACCATTATGTAAAAATACCATAAAAGCCCAAACAAATCCAGTCAATGTGTATCGGATCTCTTCCCCTTTCTTGTGTTTCTCAACATGAAGCAGTCTGTGATTAGATACAACATCTCTAAGCTGCGGATAAGTATCATCCCAAATATACGACCCCCATGGAAAATATTCCAACAATCTGCTAAACGCTCAACCAACTTCAACGTATGATCAGTAACATTGCGTGACAATTGGTGGCCCATTATTTCGTAATCTAACAACACCAAAAGACATATCTTAACTGCATCATCGTCTTCTTAAACAAGTGAACGATCTTTCATCTTATTAAAAATATCCAAAACATCCTTTACTTTAACCAAAACTTTTTCTGGAATATCAGGGAACATCCTTTTCCTAAATGGATTTTCCGTCATGTTCTTAATAGATCTTGAGCACTCGTAGATCGTTAGTATTGCTTATGTAATCACAAACAAACTAATAGACAATCTCTACGACTTATATTCTTTAGCGGAAATCAAATATAAGTACGAACACAAATAACTAAGAACACTTTGATCCTCTATGGATCTTTATATTACTAAAACTTTGTTTTTCAACTCGTTACATTCATCATACTATTGTGTTCCTTTCATAGACAAGGAACCCTAACTTGTTTCCTAAGAAACGTATAAACATAAAACTAAATAAGATATACAATATAACTTCCTAATAAAGCTCATGCATATCCTAACTAATTCTAGAAAACACGGAATAACTATATCCGCAGAAACAAACTACGCTCTATATAACTTCAGCAGATTCTGTTCTTCAGCATATTCCTTGAACTTCAGCAGAATCCTTTAGGTAGAAACTTCAGCAGAATTCTAACTTAGTAGAACTCCCAACAATCCTCCCCTAAACTGGAATTTGACTTGGTTAAGTTCCAGTTTCTTGATAGATCTTCAACGCTTCAGAGGATTGTTCACAAACATCAGCAACAAAGAAACAAAACAAAGACACCTCAATGATGACAAACTTTAAAGCTCCAGTTCTTTGCAGCAACAAATGACATAATGTACATCAAACCAGTTTAGTTGCATACTATTCTCATCACATCTAGGTGTGTTAACTCCTGTGAGAGGTGAATCATTGAAAATAATGGATTTGATGTCTCTTTACCAATAGCCATCACTACTGGAGTAGCCAAATGTTTAAGTTCGAAAACTATGGTACACTGATAACCATCTGATTTATTAGCAAATCAGCAACCATAAACGGATTTGAAATGTCTTTACCTGTAGTCGTTTGCTCAGGACTAGTCACTTCTTAGTATTGGTGAACTGATTACCAAATATGATATTCCACTGCCTTTACCACAAGCCATATACATGTGGGCTAGTCAATTCTTGGATTCCAAAAAGGAATAAACCATGGTGAATTGATGACCATACAACCCTCAGCAATTAAGCATGGGTGGTTGCAAACCCTATGATTTTGAGCAAACCATTACAGCTATCAAGAGATTTGATGTGTCTTTACCAAAGTTGTACCCTTTGGACTAGCCAACTCTTTGATATACACAAGGCACATCTGGTGAGTTAAAAACCATCAATATTATACAACAAACCTGCAATAAGAGTTAGACAAACCAAAAATATACAAACATTTTTTTTTAACGAAGAAAGAAATAACACAAAACAAATATATTACAAACTATACACAATACCATAATCAAGATGAAGCTTTATGTTGCAGAAGTTGAGTCTTGATGATGCCAACATATTGTTCAGCATGCAACTTATCATTACCAACCAGATCTGGAGGAACTTCCAACTTCTGTCTAAGCATTCTCTCCATCAGCCGCATAGGCAAGGGATAAATCTTATCAGCAAACATACAAACCGTAATCCCACCCGTTGTCTCCACCACATACACACAAGGCAAAGGATAAAATCTCCAAGTCTCAACCTTCCAGTGATGTGAATTCTTCCAAATATGATACCCTTTACCATTTGGAGATTGAGAATCAAACAACACTTGAAGATCACCCAACAAAAATAAACCAGAACCTTGTGGTGAATGAATATCATAATGCTTAGTAACAATACCATACAGAGTATTCAAATCATCCCTATCCACCAGATGAAGTATTTCCTTCAAAAAGTTGAACTTCATAGTAGAATAATCCAGACGATAAATAGTATTAAGCTCCCCATCAGTCAATGTCCAATTAATCAACACATCATGAGATCCTTCAGGAAAAACAACAACAGATCCTTCTTTAATAAAAGTTGAATCATTAGATTTTAGATTCAAAGAACTACCTCTGAGAGACTTATGAATCCTAGAAGTATATAACCCATCTGATCTCACAGATTGCCTGAGAGTAGTGTGACTTCTTTTAGACATTCTTTTCATACTCCTACCAGGTATATAAATCCCCATAGATGATACATCCTTAGATGTTTCAGTAACATCTTTAGCTTGAGTGGAAGAAATAGAAGAATACTTAACTGGAGCAAGACCTCTCAATTTATACATTCTCTCAAGTATCACTCTTGCATTCTTAGCTTTAGCAGCTGCTCTTTCAGCTTTCTTACCCATATCTTCTTCCTCTAGATCAATTAGTATTCTGACCTTCTTAAAACTAGGTAATGCTGGAGAAGAATTAGTTTGTGGTTCAGGAGATTGAACCCTTTCAGCTGAAGGTATAGCTGCAGTATATGCTTCAGGAGTAATAACAGGAGAATCCATCCTTGGTGATACATCATCAAAATTATCTACAATCTCAACTGTTTTAGGCCTCTTCGCCTGTGGAGCATCTGAATTAACAACACTTCTCCTTTTAGAAGATGATGCAGTCTGCTTCATAATCCTTTGATACATTCTATGCAATTCATCATCAGGTAAATTCCAGACTTGCCTTTTCTTCAAACCAGAATTAAAGATAGCAGAACTCTGATAAAGGACCATATTTTGCATGTATGCTTTCTTCTGAGCTTCAGTAGGTGGTTTTTCCCTTTTTGCTTTATTCTTTTGAGCAACAAGAGCTTTCTTTTTGTCAGCTGCCTCTTGTTTTCGTTTTCGTCCAAGATTGACCATTTTATCAACAAAGGTCTCACTGTCAAAGTCTGCACCTAATATACTCTGAGCAAGGGTAGGATTTGAAACAGCTTGCTGAGTATAAACATCCCATTGTGCACCAGGAATCTGAGTATGCAAGACATCCAGTTCTCTTCGTCGCTCAGGAGTCAAATTTGAAGTAGACTCAGCTGTAAGCTTTTTAGCCAATTCATCACTTTTCTTCAACTCTGCACACTCAGCTAACATTCTTGCTTGTTCTTTCATCTCTTGTGCACTTACCAGATCTGGACCAAGCTCATCTTCAACCATTACTTCTTTCTCTTTATCAGCAGATATGTGAACACCATCAACTGAAGAAGTATCACAAATAGGAACTTCAGAAGAACCATCCAAAGTAGCATCAGAAGAAACATGTTGAGTCAGATCTTCAACAGGTGTGGAAAATACATCAGCTACTGGATCCAAAACAAAACTTCTGCCAGCAAGAAAAACTTCAGACTGATCTGCTGAAGGTGTAGAAGCAGGTTGTGCTTGCACAGATGAAGCTAGACCAACTTCAAGATCAATATTCATCATAGGAGTATCAGCAACAATATGCTCTTCAGTAGTTGCAACATCCTCACATTACAATGTATCCTTACTCAAAGATTGCCTTCTCCTCTGTCGAGTAAACAAAATTGGCTCCTTTTGCTTTACAGATTTAGTAACCATGGGAGTAGATTGTTGAGCCACATTAGCCAAAATATCCAGTGACTTAAATTGAGAATCCACTTCCTCCTCATCAGAAGAAACAACTAGCTTTCTTTTGCTATAATTCCCAAGTTATTCCTCCAAACTCTTAACTTTACTCTCTAACTCCACAATCTCACCACCAAGTGAAGTTTTAGTCTCTACAAGCTCCTTTTTGAGATCAGCAACCTCAGCCACATACCTGTTTACTAGAGCATATACAGATGTAAGTGTAATAGGGTCCTCAGCTCCACCAGCAGAATGCTCAGTGGTAACAGGAGCTTCATTGGACCTTTCAGGAGAAACATGTTCATGCTCAAAATTATCTGAACCTTTATTAAAAGGTTCCCTTAATGGACTAGGTGTGGGCAGTCTATTACCTTCATGCTCAACCTCATCAGAGGTAACATGAATAGGTGGTGGACTAGGACAAGATCTAGGTGATGGTATAGATGAAGGTTGGTCAGGAGCAACATGAGATGCTTCAGCAGTATTAGAAGGGCCCTCTTCCATAGCAACTGATGGATTACCATCAGCAGCAACAGTAGTAGAGGGTGGAGATCCAACAACATTCCCTTCATCAGCAGCCTCATTGCCTTGAGGCAACATAGCTGCTAGCAAAGGATGATGTTCCCCCTCATAATTAGTTTTCATAGAAGCAAACAGTTTAGAAGATAAAACTCCTATGGGACAAAAGGCTTGGGCTTGGGTAGTAATGTCCAAAATCATTTGCAAAAACCTAGGGTACATCAAAAACTTAAACTATTTCCTAAGAATATTTTCAACCATATTATCAAAAATAAACATAGAAAAAATATAAGTTAAACCCTAAGAAAGACAAATAATACCACAACCCAGTTGAGTAGAAAATTGGTCCCATCCTCCTGATTTATTGCTGATACATTGAAGCAATGTATGTACCAAAAACCTCCACATAGGGCAAAGCTTATTCTTGAACCATATGTTAGTTCTTGTACCCTGATATCCAATCGCTCTCAGCCTAGTAAGTATCTCCACCGAATTAGAGTGATAGACCCCATTCGCATCATCCAAGTGAAGCTTTCTTCTGATCAATTCCTTTGTTACAACATGCTCTGTCCCGTCAACAATAGAAACAATCTCTGTTTCATTCCGTTTCGAAGCAGATGCCCAAAATTGTGTAACCAATGATTCATATATCACACTAGGAGAATGCGTTAAAGCATAATGAATCTTAGATCTCTTCAAGAACTCCACCATTGGTTCATACAAATCATCACCCTTAGCTTTTCCCAGAAAAGCAACCTTGTTATGATCTTTCTTCAATTGAAGCGCCATGAGAATTTAAGATAATGGGTTACGATTTAATCAACTGAAAGTGTGTTTAAATCGAATGAAGTGGGAATTAGTTAATTTTAGACGAAGATATGCAAATAGGGTATAAGTAGAAGTTTCCCAAATTTTGGTCAAAGTTGTTAAGTTGTTGACCAAAGTGATGTGTAATGCAACTTTTATTAAATTTAAATTTCAACTTCAGCAGAAACAATGGTCATTCTGCTGAAGACTTTCAAATCAGCAGAAACACATCACGTATTCAAGAAGCTTGAGTAAATATCTTTTTACTGTTTCACCCAACTCGCATTAAATCTCATTAAGCCTTGAAACCGTCTATAAAACAATCCCCAATGCACACTTATCTCTCATCAATTACCCCCAAATATCTTCACAAACCCTAATTTCTCCAAAAACCACAATCAACCACAATCAATCACGAACAACCAACCAGAGGTTATTGATCCAACCTCCTCTCCATTATCATCATCATCTAGTGATGATTTCCTTCAGTTTTTCCCATGTCCACATGACCCTCGACCTTTGAAATCCCCATTTCTCAGTTCTTTAGATGATGATAGTGTAGTGAATCCAAGTACATCTTCTGATGACTCTTATGACTCCTACCAGAAGAAAACATCATACTCCCAACCTTCAGCACCTCAGCCTCAACAAAGGCCCCTTGAAGAAAAAGAGGTGGTGCTCGCTCTTCCTGCACCATGGTTTGATGCTTCATCACATATCGTATAAGGGAAGGGGATAAGAAAGATGGATTTATTGCTTTTTGGTGAAACCAGTAGATGAAGCATAAAGGACAATGTGTATTCATCTTCATCATCTTTGGTTTCCTTAATCCATCCTTCCCATTTTGATCCTTAGCATCTTCGTCGTACTGGTCATGCATATCCAGCCATCGGGATAGAAGATATAGGCTAGACGATGATAGGAGCTAGTATAGGTTAAGTAGATCATGTAAATCCTTATGAATTTGATTGTAATCTGTAAGCTGTAAGCTGTAAACTGTTTCTTGAAAGAATGAATGAACAATTAACTTCAGTACTTTTCTCTTCAGTAGAAACAAATAGCTCACTCCAGTACTTAGCTTTTAGAAGAAACAATCTTTTAAGCTTACTTGACCATTCTCCAATAAACCAAACTTAATAAACTTGAACTGAAATAAGCAATCTGCAAAACAGTCACAGAGAAACACACAAACCAACCAAAACAAACAAAACTCACAAAACATTAGCTGGTTAGTATTAGCAAAAATAAACTGATATACGAAGTTTACAACATAAATCCTCCCCTGAGGCATATGCCTCCCTGAGGCCTATGCCTCCCCTTCAACTTTGCATTTAAGGGTTAAGCATTCCAATATGGACCACAAGATGTTGAAACCTTGGTCCATCAAAAGCCTTTGTTAACAGATCTGCCACATTATCATCAGGGTGAATTTTAACCACTTTTATGAAATGTTTTTCATATGCATCTCTTATAAAGTGGTGCCTGATTTCAATATGCTTAGTTCTACTGTGAAAAACTGGATTTTTAACAATGCATATGGTACTTTGATTATCAATAAAAATTGTTGTGTTCATGAAGTTATACCCATATCCAACAATTGATTTTATATCCAAAGAACCTATCCACAGCAATTTGCAGCAGCAACATACTCTGCTTCAGTAGATGAGGTAGCCACAATAGTTTTTTTCTTGCACTGCCAAGAAATCAATCGCTTTCCAAGGAATTGGCAACCTCCAGTTGTGGATCTCCTATCCAGATTTGCACCAGCATTATCACTGTCACTATATGCTTCCAGCTTAAAAGGAGACTCTTTTGGGTACCAAACACCTAAATGGGGTTGGCCTTTCAAATACTTAAAGATCTTCTTGACTGCATTCAG
This sequence comes from Chrysanthemum seticuspe, assembly GCA_019973895.1. Classification (NCBI taxonomy): domain Eukaryota; kingdom Viridiplantae; phylum Streptophyta; class Magnoliopsida; order Asterales; family Asteraceae; genus Chrysanthemum; species Chrysanthemum seticuspe. The sequence goes on from BPTQ01000009.1 coordinate 125,221,178, forward strand.
ATGGGAAGCAAGTGGAGTGACTTGATGTCTAGAGCAAGCACTCACAGCAAATGTAATATCAGTCCTAGAAGCTGTTAGATACATCAATGAACCAATCATAGATCTGTATAAATGAACATTCACAGGTAGATCTGGTTCATTGTTTGTCTTTGACTTTGGAGCTTCATAAGGTGTTGTGGCATACCTGACACTCTCCATACCAAACTTCTTCAAGATGTCCCTCACATATTTGTCCTGACTGATAAAGATACCATCAGGTTTCTGCTGAACTTGGAGACCCAAAAAGAAAGTAAGCTCCCCCATAGCACTCATCTGAAACTCTCCCTTCATCAGCTCCTCAAACTCCCTGCACCAAGCCTCTTTAGTGGATCCAAATATGATATCATCCACATAAACTTGCACAAGAATAATGTCTGTGGAATTCTTCTTCAGGAAAAGTGTTTTATCAATAGCACCTCTTCTATAGCCATGCTTCAGCAGAAATGATGAAAGCCTAGCATACCATGCTCTAGGTGCCTGATGTAGTCCATAGAGAGCCTTAACTACCTTATAAACATGATTTGGGTGATCTGGATCTTCAAATCCTTTAGGTTGAGTGACATATACCTCCTCTTCTATCTCACCATACAGAAATGCACCTTTAACATCCATTTGATACACCATGAAACCCATGTAAGATGCATAGGCCAAGAAAATACGAATGGCCTCAACTCTAGCAACATGTGCAAACACTTCATCATAATCAATCCCCTCCTCTTGTCTGAACCCCTGAGCCACTAATCTTTCTTTATTTTTAATCACAACACCCCTTGCATCTCTTTTATTTTTCAATATCCATTTTGTCCCAATTGCATACTTCCCTTCAGGTAGTGGGACCAATATCCAAACCTGCTGATTTTGGAACTGTTGCATCTCTTCTTGCATTGCTTCAAGCCAACTTAAATCATCCAGGGCTTGAGTAACACTTGTTGGCTCCACTTGAGAGAGAAAACAGGCAAACAGACAATGCTCAAAGTCTGTATGATTGTCCCTTTGCTGGTTTGAGACATAAGAGATAAAAGCTACTTGACCATATGTAGAACTTGTTACAGTGCCCCTAGTTCTAACAGGTGCATTAGGATCACCAATAATATTGGACTGTGGATGAGTAATGTTGATCCTTTTAGTAGCAGTGGTGTTGACATCAATGGAGGTATCAAGATTAGTTGCAGTTGGCTCAAAATTACTGTCATAGGAAGGTGAGGTGAAGACTCCAGCTTTGGGTTGATGATTACCAAGATCTGAAGGTCTTGGAAAACGTGTATAAGGTTCTCCAAAGTCTGTGGACACTTTAGTAGAAATGGGAGTAGAAACATCATAACCTTCAGCAGAATTAGTGATGATAGGAGAAACAGGATCACTTTTAGCAGAATGGTGATTTCCACTTATTGCTTCTCTTGCAACCTCCTCAACATTCCTCTCAGCTTCTAGATTAGCTTCATACTCTTGTTTCTTAAGCCTAGCAAGGTCCTCTGCATAGTTGGACTCATCTTCACTCTCATCAGTAGTAACTTTGGAAGTGTCACCTGAAAAATTATTAGGGGAGAAAGAAGGTACAATAATAGGATGTTCATCATCCTCAAACTCACTATCAGAATCAGCATTCATGGTAGCAGCACTGTCAGTAGGTGACTCTTGTGAACCTGCATTTTGGTTAGCCACATGCCTAGAATAACCCAAATAATCAGTTAAATAATCAAGGTCAAAAGACCAAACATGACCTTGTCCTTGAACATTAGGCTTGTCTTCTAGAAATCTCAGGTTCAAAGTCTCCTCAATCTTCTTAGCAGTCAAATTGTATACCCGATACGCCTTACTATGAGCCGAATACCCTACTATATATCCCTCATCAGCCTTCTCATCAAATTTACCCAGTGGATCACTAGTATTCAAAATAGTCACTTGACATCCAAAAGGTTTAAGGTAGTGAATAGTAGGAACTTTCCCATAGAGAAGTTCATAAGGTGTCTTAAAATGAGGTCTAGTGATAGATACCCTGTTCAGAACATAACAAGTTGTGCCAACTGCTTCAGTCCAAAACATTGTGGGTAACTTAGAGTCTGCAAGCATAGATCTTGCTGCCTCTATAAGGGTCCTATTCTTTCGTTCAGCCACCCCATTTTGTTGAGGGGTTCTTGGAGTGCTATAGTCCCTTTTGATTCCTTTAGACTTACAGAGTTCTATCAATACTGTATTCTTGAACTCTGTCCCATTATCACACCTGATGCCCTTAAACTTTTTATTCAGCTGATTTTCAACAAGGGTAATAAACTCTCTTAAAACAGGAGATGTTTCATCTTTTGTTCTCAGAAAGAACACCCAACAAAACCTGCTAAATCCATCAATGATTACCAGACAAAAGTATTTGTGATCAATACTGCGTACTTGAGTTGGACCAAAAAGATCCATGTGAAGCAACTGAAGAGGTTCTAAAATAAGGCTCACTGCATTAATTGCTTTGTAAGAGGCTCTGTGTTGCTTTCCTTTGTTGCAAGCAACACAATTATGTTCATTGGTGAAAACCTTTGAAGGAAGTCCTTCAACAAGACCCATTTTAGATAGCTTGTTAATGGTCTTGAAGTTCACATGAGCCATCCTTCTATGCCACTTTGTAGACTCATCCAGGGATGCTTTCGCCACCAAACAAGTTAAGTCACCTTCTGGTTGAACATCATTCAAGTTGAATGTGTATAAATTGTGAGTACGAGGAACTCTCAGCAAAATAGATGTATCTTCTGGAAGTTTGAAGTCTTTAGACAGCACAAGACATTCATCCTCAGAGAAGAGTACTTTGTTCTTTGTGTCACAGATTTGTGAGACTGAGAACAAGTTGAAGTGTTGGAGTTCCTTGACATAGTACACATTCTCAAAGTCCAGTTGAGGTGTTTTGAAGGTCCCTTTCCCAGTGATTCTACCATCACTTCCACCAAAAGTCACATTGCCTCCTCCTTCTATGGGTACGAAATTATGCATCATATCTCTGTTTCCTGACATACTTCTTGAGCAACCACTATCAAAAATGCCAACTTCCATGTGCTTAAGAGGATGATCCTACAACAACAACAAAAATATATACAAAAATTAGTACACTATTGAGGCTCAAGTCATTACTGACTTGAACCTGCCTTGTGGATCTTTAGATTGAGGCCATGTAGATTTATAAGATCCACTATTGTTCTTGGGTTTCCATTGAAATTTATGTCCCCTTTGTGTCCAAGAACAATCTGCTGAGGGCTTCACAGCAGTATTCCTATAACCCTTCCCATCATTCATTAAGTCAACATATCCATGCCAATAACCATTTTTAAAATATGAACTTGTTGGTTGCATAGATGGTCTAGCAACTGAGCTTCTCCAATGATAAGGATGAGATGCATAGGTTTCTTGTGGAACATAAGGTGTTATAACATTAACATTAGTCCACATTGGTCTAGATTTCCTAGCACATACACCCATTCTTTGTTCATGAAAATCACAATCCTTAATTAAATGAAATTTACTTCCACACACAAAACATGTCTTCTGTTTAGAAGATTTATTCAACCCAAAGATGTTCTATTACAAGCAGAAGTATTCAAACCAAAACTATGAAAAGAATTGTTTTTAACAGAATTATTATTCAAAGAATGAAAAGACAAGTCTTCAGAGGAAACTGTCTAGGAAAAGGATTCCTTAGCAGTAACTCTAATAGGCTTGAAGGTAGGCTTGGGTGCAGGCTTGGGTGAGGTCTTGGGTAGGTCTGACTTATCACTTGAATCACAGCTGGCATAAGAAGTAGACCCTTGATCAGAAGATTTGTCACTATCAGAGCAAGAGACAAAATCATTAGATGAAGAATCATGGTCTGGAAAGTCTTTTGACTTTTTACCATACAGATGATGTGATCCATCAAAGTCATCAGTAAGGGAAAGGTCAACAGGCATAGGTATTCCTCTAATAGATCCATGTACTGCATGTAAATCACCTTCTTTTACAACGTTAGCTAATCCTGCTGGTGTTGATTTACGTGTGTCCTCTCTAGTTTCTAGTCCTACATATTTCTTAAAGCCTAAACCTACTGAAGTATTAGGAGTTTGACTAGAATAGAGCTCTTTAGCTAGATTTAGACCAGATTTTAGCCAAGAATTATGTCTAGCTATTTCTTTATCTAATTTTTCTTTCAACACACTGTTTTCAGACACCACATCAGCTTTCAATTTCTCAGACCTTTTTAAGTCATTTTTAGTACATTCTAGATCACTTTCTAACACTCTAATCTTCTCATCATAAGATATTTGATTCTTCTGAAACCAAACTTTTTGTCTTTCTAATGTTTTTAATGCCTGTTTATAAGCTTCAACTTCAACATAGCATTCATTATATTTAGGTTTCAAAATATCATAGGCTTCTTTAAGTTCATTATAACGATCACTACAACCAAACAAACAGTTTTGTACCTAAGAGAGACCCATCAAGGCAATCTGATCATGCCTATCCTCTGAAGTACAGCAAGCCAGCAACCCAATATTATCAGCACCAGAACTTTCATCATTCTCCTGATCATGCAGCTTCCAGTCTACCTTGGCATCCATAGTAACTATAGCAGCTGAGGATCCAGGCTTCGAGTTTCCAGCTTCCCTCTGATTCTGCTGATAGGAAGAGTATATCACCTCATCACCAGCTTTCCTATCCTTGCACTCTCTGGAGAAGTGACCCATCTGTTGACATGTAAAGCACTTGACCTTCTTTTTGTCAAACCTTGCTGGATCTCTTCCCTGAAAGCCAAACTTCCTCCCAGCCTTACGCTCAAATCTCTTGATGTCCATAGAAAGCATAGCCACTTGCTACTTTAACTTTATCTCCTCCATATCCAGTGGGTCAACCTGTTCAAGATCCTCATATGCAAGTTCCTGCTGAGGATCATAATCAGCAAAGAAGGATCCAAGCACATCTTCTATTACACCACTTGATTTAGAGTGAGAGCTTGATGGAGTGGTAGTGTAAGATGATGATGAGTAAGTGGGACTTGGAGCATGAATCAACTTAGGGGTAGAGGCCCCAACAAATGCTGTGTGACTAGCAGTGGAGGATGAACGGAAAGGACTTCTCACATCATGCTCAAGAGCTTTAAGTTTGTTGTACAGCTCATCAAAAGTAAGCATATCCATCCCACCTTTAGTTTTGAAAGCAATGCTCACTTGTAGCCAGGATTGAGGTAAAGATCTCAAGAACTTAGAATTACAATCATCATTATCTGGCTTTGCCTTTAGCTTATTCAACTGGCTTAAAATCTTGTGAAATCTGTCATAGCCCTTGTGAATTCCTTCCTCTTCAGAGACTTGAAAGTCTTCAAACTGTTGTCTCAGCATCGATTTTCTCATTCTCCTAGACTCCTCATTCCCTCCAAACTTGGCTTTAATTTCCAACCATATATCCTTAGCATCCTGCATAAAGTGAAAATCACTCAAGTGATCCTCAGGAATAGCTTGAAGAAGAATTGTTTTCACTTTGGTTTCTCTCTGAACCACCAGTAACTCTTCAGCAGTTTTAGGAGGAACGAATGTCATGTTACCATCAGCATCTGTGGTAGTCCTCTTCAAACTGTTTCCCTTCCTTACAATCTCCCACATATGCCAATCAATGTTGGAAATCCAGTTTTGCATCTTCATTGCCCATAAGTCATATTCTTCCTTATTTAGGTATGGAAACGTAGCGTTGCTGTTTGAGAGACTTAGTTGTTGCATATGGGTGGTGTTATGGTTGTTGGTGACATCCATACCGTCATCAGATCCATGCATGGTGTATGTTGTTTAGGTTGTATGGGTGATTAGAAAAGATAGTTCTTAGTATCGTAGAGACTCTCTCGAGGCTCTGATACCACTTGTTGAAACGTCAGATCTTGATAGATCTTGAGCACTTGCAGATCGTTAGTATTGCTTATGTAATCACAAACAAACTAATAGACAATCTCTACGACTTATATTCTTTAGCGGAAATCAAATATAAGTACGAACACAAATAACTAAGAACACTTTGATCCTCTATGGATCTTTATATTACTAAAACTTTGTTTTTCAACTCGTTACATTCATCATACTATTGTGTTCCTTTTATAGACAAGGAACCCTAACTTGTTTCCTAAGAAACGTATAAACATAAAACTAAATAAGATATACAATATAACTTCCTAATAAAGCTCATGCATATCCTAACTAATTCTAGAAAACACGGAATAACTATATCCGCAGAAACAAACTACGCTCTATATAACTTCAGCAGATTCTGTTCTTCAGCATATTCCTTGAACTTCAGCAGAATCATTTCGGTAGAAACTTCAGCAGAATTCTAACTTAGTAGAATTCCCAACATTAACCCACTCATTCATATACATATTGCGACCAAAATGTAAATTTGTAACTAAACAAAACTCTTGGCGTCTAAAGCGAATCCGTTTACCTAATATATGAATGAGAGCTCGTTTGCTACACTTTCGACCTCACAAGCAAGTATCGTATGAATCAAAAGCTGGCTATTCTTTTTAAGGACAACTTCGAGCCAATGTCCGAAACATGTTTTCCTGAATTTTTCAACTTGGATCGGTCAGAGCTTCAAGTATCTTCGAAACAATACAAATTTTGGCCTTAATCGTTATGTTTGGTTGTTAAAAAAAACACAAAAAAAACACAAAAAAAAAATAAAATAAAAAAAAAAAAAAAAAAACAAATTGCTTATCAATCATAATTCACAGCTTATATCAGTCACGAAAACCTAACAACTACAATCACATATACATGTCCTACGAAAGAAGGAACCCCAAATTTTCATAACTAACACTAATTGGGGAAAACCCCCAATTTGAAAAAATTATCCAATTCAAACAAAACCTTAATTAAAAAAAGGGAAAATTAGTCAAATAGACCAAGCGCCCTGAGGCTTATCAGTTTCCGGACCACGCCTTTTTTTAATTTGAAAATAGACCGGTTGCCCACCGATTTTCTTGGACCCAACCAGGGGCTGCCATGTGTCTGAAAACTTATGACACAAGTACTTATTTTGAAGGTATCTGTCATGTATTGTAACGTATTGTTTTTTGGCCAACTTGTATTGTTATTTGAGCATCTTTATATATTTTGGGCAACTTATATTTATACACGAGGATAGTTTGGTCATTTTACATTTTAAATTAAAAAATAAAATAAATCAAACACCCACATAAAACACACATTCACACAGTCACACACCTCTCGTCCTCCATATAAACCATCACAACTAACACCACCACAGCCACCCAACAACCCGACGCCACCACCATCCGGCCGCACCTCCACACACGCCACCACCATTCGGCGGCACCACCATACAATTGAACCTTCTTCTGTAGTGGCCTGTTCTTGTTACAGGTAATTCAAATCACCTGAAGAAATCTTTTGTTATTATCTACTTAAGTGTCAAAAAGGAATCCTCTCAAAATTGCTCGTATCCAAACATAATCTTTTATTATTATTTACTTGATGTGTTTTATCTTCGATTTAATCTGTAATTTTAGTTAAATTTGCATTTGTGGTTGTTCCCTTGATGAAAGTCAAAATTAGGGTTATCACCCCTAAACCGAAATTCAGGTTTTGTAAATTTCTTAATTTGATGCAATTATGTTCTGCTAAAAAACATGTGAATCAGGCTTGGTATTGATTATTGTATCTAACTTATTATATCTTCTTTTATACTCTAGATTCAGGCTCGGTATTGATTACTGTATCTAAATTATTATATCTTTTTTTATACTCTAGATATATTTAGGAGGAATGATTTTATGAATGTGAGACATTGATTTGCAAATGGAGCAACTATAGCTTGTTAGTACTTCTTTTCTATGATATTTAAGGTATTGTTTGAATTGATTTTCTCTAGCATACAAGTACTTCTAACCTTTAAGCTTTTATATCTTATCTTAAGCTTTTCAAGTAGTTGTTGAAGTTTATATCTACTATTTTCAGTCTAAAAGGGGCGTTTGGACGTACTTTTTATATGTCCGCAGCACTTGGATGTATGGGTTGATTTGATGTGGTTGTTTAGACCAGCCAATGCAGATTGGGCTTTAGCTTACCGTGAACGGATGCTTGAATACTTCTGGAACCACAAGGTTGAATACACAAATTGATAGCCGTCTTTCAAGGTACGATCCTTAATGTCCGTTTGACCCATAATTATTGTCAAATGTTCACTTGTGAAGTCTTTTTCTTTCAACTTTTACTATATGTATTTTTACTTGTGTTATATATTAGTCGATTATTATATATTTTTTTTAAAATCAACGGCATTTCTTTTATAAATACTTGTACACATATACAAAAACGTCTATGGTTTGCAAACCACTTCTATATTGGTTATGTATACTTTATTAATATTTTCTATATAGCAGAATATAATATTTGGTTGCCCAAAAGTACATTAAGGTACATGTCCTTTAATGTCTTCTATTCCCAATCACTTTCTTCAATACAAATATTTCTTATTTTATTTAACAAAATCTTTCTTTCTTCTTTTGGTCTATTGACTTCATATCTTTATCCCAATGTTTCTGCTTTTTTATAAAAAATATGTTTGACAATATCCCACTGGATGTTCAACTAGATATCATCCGTAGGCTACCACCTAAGTCTATACTCCAGCTACGTACTGTTTGCAAGTTATAGAAGGCTAGTATAGATTGTGGAAGCTTCATCTTTAATTACGGTGTTCGTCATAATGATGAGTGTTTATTTACGCTAACATTCGATATGGGTGACCAAGGTTTTATGTTAGCTTTAGATGAACTGCTAATCGCTACGCCACTTAATACAGATTTAATGCTTTCATCTATGATTACAGTTGGCAATTCTAATGGTCTTTCATGTTTTGTCTATGGTTCTAATCTAAAATCTGTTATTTGGAACCCGACAATCAAAAAATCACTTGCAGTATTTGTCCCGCTTTACACGCATCAAATCAAATGTCAAAAGATTTGTTTTGGTTTTGCCATCCGTCCGGACACTCTTGACCCGACGATCGTGAAGGTATCCTATCCTATTTTCCAAAGTGGTTTCTGGTATGTGTCTGTCTTTTCTTTGAACTCGTTAAGGTGGACACGCCTTTCCACCCTCCTCGTGAAACTATCAAATTGAAACATAAAAGTCATGCAGTTGTAAGTCGTTTTATCTATTGGACTGGGAGTGAAAAGTTAACTAATGAGGACGGTGTTATTTACAAGATTTATATGTTGATTTCTTTTGATTTGGTAACCAGCCAATTTAAAGTTATAGACCTACCGCAGATTTTAAAAAATGAACTCCCAGTTCCATTCAATGTTTTCGATCTTGGAACCTCTCTAGTGATTTCTGGGAAGATCATTGGTGAAGATATTCCATTGTTTTGCGGATGGTTATTGGACGTGAATGGTTCTTCCATAACATCATTTATAAGCCTATTCGCCATCCCTACCCTATTTTCCGTTCGTTTTCTTGGGTTTACAAAGGATCAGGCTCCAATAGTGGAAGCGTACAGCGGCAATCATTTGGGTCACTCGATATTTATGTACAACAAAAACTTGAATTATTTGTCTGCATGAGAATGTTAGGAGATGTGGGATCTTTCTACATCGCCTCATACAAAGAATCTCTTCTTTTGTTAAATCAGCCAGACCGTGCTGTTTGTTGTTAGGAATTAGAAATTCCATGTTAAAGTGTCGGTCACCCCAATTATGTTCTAACATATGTTAGCTTGTAGACGTGTCGTTATTTACGTTATTCAGTAGTTAATTAGTTAGTTAGTAGCGTAGATTAGTTTAGTGCAACACCGTGGAGGAAGGATGGGTCTTTACCCACTGTATACCTGATCCACAGGCCGTCAGGAGGTCTTTTAGTTTGTAACTATAAATACCCTTCCCTCTAAGGGAAGGGTGGTGCTTCTTTAATCTAACCTTTCATTTTTTTTAACTCTCTCTCTCTAAAAGATTACCCTCTCTACTCTTTCTCTCTCTAAGATGGAATACTTGTTTAATCATCTCCCTAGACCACCCGAATCATCAAACAACATTAAATATATGATCCTACAAATGGTACCAGAGCCAAGGTTGGGTTGTTTTGATGATTTTCATGGTTTTTGAAGCAGGTTTTGTATGCGGTTTGTATTGCTTTGATGCGGTTTGATATGGGTCGTGTTTGTTAATTGTTTTTTGGGTTCGAATCATGTGTCAAAACTGTTTGTTACCATGTTATATGAAACTGAAAGTTTCTCTTTTGTCACTTGTGGTATTCACTTTTACCTATTTGTGAGTATCAATGGTCAAAATCGAAAATTAAGTCTATTTGTGGTATAAAGTTTAATGCTTTTGGTCAATCAGTCTTATGGTTTATTGGTCAATCTGTTATTTTGAGGTCAAGTTGGGTATGTTACATCATTTTTCTGGATTTGAAGTTGTTTAAAATATATTGTCAGTTCAGTCTTGGAAGCGGTTTGAAGAATGAGTAATAACATGTTCTTGTTTCTCAGTGAGTACCTGCTGCTTTTTGTCTTTCTTTTTGGCAGCGGTTTGATATGTCAAGGACATGTTCTACCAAGCGGTTTGTCAAGTTTTTTTAGGGTGCAGTTTGTGTCAAACCAATGAAGCGACTTGTTATAAATCTTTGAGTTTTGACTCAAGATACCTATCTTTGGATGCGGTTTGTGTCAAACCAATGAAGCGACTTGTTATAAATCTTTGAGTTTTGACTCAAGATACAATATGTGAAGCGACATGACTAAACCGTTTGACTATCAAAAGCGTTTTTTTGACCATGAAAACCAAATACCACAACATCACATGTGACCTCAGGTTGATAAACCATCATCAGTCCATAGTCAATACTGTTAATGAAAACAAAAAGACTCTAAGATGAAACATCAAAACCAACACAAATTATCCAACTCCATCAACAAATCCCAAACCTAACTCATCCTCCATCTCATCTACAATCTAACTAAACTCTAAACATTAAACATAAATGAAACAACAACATCTCAGATAGATTCAGTTTTTTTTAATATTTTAAAGATCTTTTACTTGAATCATTATCATCATCGACCCATGTGAAGTAGACCTTTTTTAAATTCCCGAATACAACATAAGAAAGACCAAGACCTCTGTCTCAAACATTTTCTTTATTCGATTTTAAACAACAAAATCGAATGACATAACAAAATTAACCTACCCGAGACCATCGTATTGATCTTGAAGACGTTTTCTTTAAGCTGAGACACGTGGGGATTGAGCACGCATGATATAGATTGTGACTGTCATGATATCTTGTTGGGTTTGTGTCATTATTGATATAAAGATTGAAGGAGACTATTGCTTGTATTTTGATAACCAGATCTATGATTAGATGGATGTTGATTGATGTTGATGATAGGAGATGAGAGAGAAACGTATTCAAGGGGGCGGATTTTTGTGAGGAGATTAGGTTTCACTGTGAGTATTATTAGAGTAGTGAAACTTATTTGTGGAGTTAAATACCCAGGATATTAGGGCAATGAATTGGACGGTCATATTGACTGTTTATGGGCCAGCATGTGTCCTATGTGGGTGGACCGAAAATTTGTGTTAAACGTGGGCTTTGGGCTGTGAACGAGATATCTTAGATCATGTAAGTAAGAGTTTGTCTATGCGGTTGGTCGAATGGTTACATGAGCTGTAATATTACAAGCATTTAATCGGGTACCATGGTATTTCTTCTTTGACTTAATTGAGTAAGGTTCTATGAGATTTGGATGATTGACTTAGGCAAATTTGTTAATTCTTGGATAATATACATGTTGGACTTGTCGGTTTGATTTTCTAATGGGCCATGTGATTCCGTGATTTATGTGATGTTTTGTATATGGTGTGTTTGAATCCGGTGTACGTGTTTGTAAGTTGAACCAAGTGGGACTTTCATTTTGATCACGTGATGCCTATCGATAAAAGTCATTGGACCAAGCTTGAGTAGGATATGTGATAACGAGAATTTGGATAATGGTCATAATGGACTTCTCAAAATTGGATCACGAATATGAGTTTTGACAATATAAGACTTGGATAAATGGAGATTTGACGAGGATGAGATTTGAAATGTGTGAGTTGTAATTTGAGTTATGATATTTGATGTTAAGAGTTATTAAGTTATGTGAATTGGTACTTTGGTTTATACATTCTCACAATGGACGCTATGTCACGGCTTGAATTATTTACTGAAGAAAGTTGACTATGGGGTGTTTGTACGATACTTCTTATTTGGATTTGAAGGGAGGTTTTCCGGACGTGTTTACTTATTTCATCTTCTTTCTTTCTACCCTTCCGCGAAGATGACTTGTTTGGGCGTTTATTGATTGTGATAAAGACTTGGCTATTTAGTTACGGTTGTGATTCTTTCTCGCTTAACCCACAACGTAGCTATCACTTCGGTGTCACACGCAGTTGAGGATATGTCAATAGGTTTTGTACATTGGGTACACCGTTTCTTTTTCACAAGGATTAGTACAAGCTTAAGTAACAAATCTGAGGAACTCTTTTTCAGGTTCAAGTTTGGTATATCGGGCTTAATTGACCATGTGGTCACCATAATAGCCGACTGTATAAGTTGATGATGTGTTAACCAAAGTGTTGAATGGATGTAATGTGATCTGATCAGCAATTCCCATTGAATATTCGATGCCACTAACTGCTAATGATACTTCACAGTCTAAGCAAAATCTTTCAATAATCTTCAGCGTCATTCATGACTCTTCAAAATGTTTGCTTATGACAAGAACTTTTCGTGCAAATGGTCGTACACGTGAATGATGCTTCCGAACGTTCAAAACCATCATGGGGGAGAAACGTGTACTTTGATGTTACGGTCAACCTTCAGGGGGAAGTAGTGTATACTACTTGACTTTGTATGATTTGTGAAGTTTTATACATATATGGGTAAATAATTGTTGATGATGGAGAATGAACCGTTGATGAACCACTGCATGTTCCCCTAAAACAGACATTCACCAAAACCAAAGTTGTCTTAACACATTCAAACTGACATTGTTTACGGTTTAGTCTTGACTTTGTAAAATCCCGCGAAAGAATCTATTTCTCGGTTTAAATCATAGACTTGTAAATTCCCGTGAAAATGGAAAACATCCTAATAAATTGCAAAGTGCATTTCTGGACCTATCTTACGGTTTATTCTTGGTCTTGTAAAATCCCGCAAAAGAAACTATTGCTTGGTTTAAACCATAGAATTGTAAAATCCAGTGATGATGGAACCATCCTGGAGAAAGGAAAGTATATTTCTAGGTCTTATCTGATGCTGGTGCTACAGTTTCTACTTCGAAGAAGGGATAAAAGGGTGTACTTCATAAATTGGATGTGTGTTTGGATATTCGTCATGGCAATTTGGTTATTACATGGTTTTACGGGGTTATGTGATTTTAACCGTGGTCAGGATGAAACCATTATCATAGTTCACTTAAAATGTCAAAGGAGGCTAGATTTGAGCTTTTAACCAGAAGATGTGACAACGGCGTTAATTCAGTATTATCTATTTGAGGTTGAAGTGAAATTTCACGGGCGAGTGTACTTAGTATCTGAAGGTATCGGGGATGGTTGGATGAAGATTCTTCAAGATCCTTGTTCGAGCTTTTTATCAAAAAACGAAGACTTGGAAATCTAGTTATTGTTGGGTGACTTTTTCCTTTTCTTTTACCACTTGGGGGAATTGGGCTCTTACCACCACAAAATAACTGTCACTTTAAGGAGTTACGTTGTAGTGCTCAGTGTCACATTCAATTGTGGATTTTCAAGAGGTGATGTACGTCTTATACTTGATGGTTGGTTGGTTGAAGAGTATAAAGTACTTTGAGAGTACTTAGAGATTCTAATGGAAATCAGCACCGCTCTTTGTTACATATGTGCAAGTTTAAGTAACGAGTTCGGGGTAGTTTACTTCAGGGTCAAATTCATCATATTGGGTTTTTCTCCATCAGCTGTCACGACATAGAGCCTACTGAATGATAATGGGGTTGATTATAAGTTTGCCAAGAGAGGTTGAAAAGAGAGAGATTATGACGTTTGAACACAATAGTTCAAGCCTCGTACTCTAAAGAAAATAAATGTGTACGCTTCAGTGCGCATTATCTTCGGAAGAAGAGAAATCTTCTTATTATGACCATTCTCATCAACATGCTTCATACTTTTTCCATGCGCTTTCAGTTATCAAGTAAACCGGAATATCATTCCTAGTTCTCCTATTCCACTTGCTCATATAAAATGGCGATGGCGACATCATGTTCTAATTTTGCGGGGGAGAAGTGTGAATAGAATACATTTAGATGATAATCACTTGTTTAATCAAGAATGGCATCTCCGTATGCAATTCTTGAGGGGGAGAAGAAGTGTGAAACTACTGCATGTTGATTGATATTAGAGAATAAATGGTAAAACGGCTCCAAACTCATGTAAGAACCGAGCTTCCTCTTATCGGGTCATTTCTACATGGAGTTTCTTCTAAGAGCCGTTGGTTAACATCTTCACACTGGCTGATTTGATTAATGACAAAGTGCTTCCAGTTGCGGAGCTGATTTCCTTAATGAACATCTTTTTGTTCTTGTTTGATTGGGAGAGATTTGAGTTAAGGGGATTTGCTATTTGTAAGTTAACGGGAATGCTTTTGGTGAGATGAAGATGTTAACTATCTATTCCCAAACTGGACAATCTTGAAGAAGGTCGAGTCTACAGTCTGTTCTACATTTTCTGTTGCATGTTAGAAGACTAAAAATGAATTGCATTTAACGATCTAAAGACTTCTTCTTATTCCGGGCATTCATCATAAAGATTGTTAGTTTAGGGGAGAGCACTAATTGGGGGAGAGTGAAATGTCAGATTTAATCCCCAATTAGACTTGCTCACACTCTTCAGCAAGTTGATTCTCACAACGATTAAATGTGGTCTTCTCAAAAAGATTTCAAGTATTTGGGCTTATAATATGTTGCTGATTCTGAAGTGTCAAAACCAGCAAGGGGGAAGGAGACACACATCTAAACACAAAGCGAGTAAACTTGATGAACTTAATTATTCTAAGTGATTGAAGATATCCAGGGAAGACAAATGTAATGACCGCCGAGAAACTCAAGGTTTTACTCATCAAGGCTTTTAGTGTTATTATTCCAACTAGTGGGGGAAATGATGTGAGAGAAAGTTTCTAAAGATAAAAGAGGTACACAAGTGTGTGATGATTTCGATGTTATCGCAATCATCATGGGAGAGAGAATTGTGTACATTGGGGGCGCTCAGCTGTTTCACTTGAGTGCTTAATCAGTGATTCAGAGATATAATCACTTATTCCGGAGTTGACATCCGTAGAGATAGTCATCCGCAGAGATAATCAGTGATTCGGCCTGCTTCTTCAATGTTATCGGTTATTCTCTCTTTGGGCATTTGGGTACTTCGGGTTCTTGAGCTTCATACACTATCATCAGGGGAGAGAAAAGTATACATCGGGGTTATTCTTTGGCTATCAGACTTAATCTGCGACTTCGATGGTATAAGTTTCTCTGTCTTCGGGTATATGTGTATTCGGGTTCGTGAGCTCTAGTCTAAGAGACTGACTGCATCAATTCATCTACTTGGGGGAAGTGGTCTCTTGACACCTTTTGGGGATGCATCTCTTCAGACTTCAGTGGTAATGAAATATGAGAAGAAATTTAAAGAGTGGGATGATACGTTGCTGTTCTTGTTGATGATATAACCCTGAACTAAGAATCTCGACTATCGTTCTTAAAAGGAGCAGCGGGATTTATGATAATGGTGTGCTTCTCTGTGCACCTGGCTAAGGCAAGCTAGAAATAGAGCTTCGAATCTGCTCATCTAATGGATTTTCGTTTTGGGGGGAAGCTGCCAAAGTCTCTCTTTCTCTAAGGCTCATGTTCTATCTTCTATTCTGGAGCCTCAGAAGCTTTGGTGGTGGAAGTTTAAGAGATGATGAATTCTATCTTCTACGACGTGCTGCTCGATATCCTTATCTCAGTACTCGTATCATCATCTTCTTAAACTATATCATCTTCTCTATTTTTGTATATATTTATCAAAAAGCAAAATAGAAAAATATAAAATCAACAAAAATCCATAAAAATCAGAAAATTTGAAAAATTCCAAAAAAAAAAATGTTTTTCTCAAGACATGTCTTCTGGTATCGATAACATCTACGGTCTTAGAAATGTCATTTAATAATGGCACGGGACTTTAGATGAAGTTTGAGCAGGAGGTGTAAATATTCTTTTTCCAAAACATGTCTAAAAATATGACTTACAGTTATTTCAGACTGTAACCCGGGCGTCAAATAATGGCTTGCAGTTACTTCAGACTGTAACCCGCGCTAAAACCATGGCTTGCTATTATTTCATATAGCAACCCATTTTTCAAAGAAGGAAAGTGCTACGCTTAAACGATTTTCACAAAATTCGTGCGCTTATCCTAAAAACAAATTGAGGAAAGTATGTCGAAGGACTGCTGTTCCTACACAAATGTTTTTCCTTCTATAAATTCTTTAGAAAAATATTTGTTGTTTTAAAAAATGGTGGTAAATGAGTTGCTTGTAAATCAATCAGATTTAGAGTTTTCGTAAAAATTGAAAACTCAATCAATGACTTCAGCGCTCTTAAACTTTTCAGAAAATAAGTCATTGATTGAGGGGGAGAATGCTTTCAAATCTATATCATCTAACGAGCTTATCTAATTATCCTATATACTTAAATGTAAAACATGTTAACCTACGTTGAAGGACTAGGTGCCTAGGATATGATTATCAGGATTAGATGATTAGAGTTTGATTAACATATAATTCCCATGCCTTTGTATGATCTGGTTGATATGTTGGATTGACTTTTATTAGTCGATTGCTGTTTGGGTGACGTCGACCACCATATATCTGTTTGTGTCTACTAACATATCCAGGTATCATGGTTTAAAAGAATGTTCCCGATCCGGATCCCACAATTGAAGATGATTGGATGCCGAAAGAAAAGGGTAACTATATCTTGGGTTGACAAATGAAGAAACGGAGCTTAATTTGACCTCTATGGAGAGTTGGCATGAAAAAATACAAGGTAAGAGGTCTCACTGCATCAGCAGATGGTTTTCTTCATCATCAAATGAAGAAACGGAGCTTAATTTGACCTCTATGGAGAGTTGGCATGAAAATGCAACGTAAGAGGTCTCACTGCATCAGCAGATGGTTTTCTTCCAAACCTCCAGCAACAACAACAAAAGCAGCTCAGCCACCTAACGTATCTTTGTGCAGGATAATAGTGATGATACCATTTTTTAAACAATTTTTGAATAATATTGTGTTGAAAAAATGGAAAAATATTGGTTTTGAAAATAAATTGGACTTAATTTTGGAAATCACCGGACTTCATTTATCAAAACTTAAATCACTCAATCATCGACTACGGTCATCGATTGAGGGGGAGAGTGATTTAAAATAAAATATTTTCAAACAATATTTCATCAATCAAGTCCGTTTGTACAAAATAAGTGGTGATCTAAAGATTTAATGTTATGTCATGGTATGATTTTCTTTAAAACCCAAAGATCTTTCAAAATGAGATTTTTTCTGTTCTTGTTTGATAGTGAAATTGTTTTATTTTTTCTTAAAGATCTCTTAAAAACTATCATACCTGACACTAACAATCTTTAATGTCTATAATTGGTACTCATCAGTCAATTTCAAAAATTAAATCTTGCCACATCTTTCCCCAAAATTTTCTAAATGATTTAAATCAATTGGGATCACAAATCTCAATTGGTTTAAAATTTTTGATCGGGGGAGAGATCGTAATTTAAATCTCAAAACGGTTTTAAAAGGGTGATTGTTTCTAAAGCACTCCTTCCTTCATGTGCCAAACAATTTTGAAATACATAATGCACATGATTGTGGAGGAGCATTTAACCATAAACCCGAAGAGCTTTTAAATCAGGCACATATTCTCCCATGTTTTCCAAACCTTATTAAATCACTTGGGATCCAAAATCTCAAAGGGTTTGATATTTTTGATCGGGGGAGAATTTGTGATTTAATATGAAATTTGATAAAAGATGATCGTTTTGATTCAAAGTGTAAGTTCTCTCTAATATGTGCTAAACTCTTTCGTATATCGATGCACATATTGAGGGGGAGCGAATGGTTTCTATTGGAAATCGTGAAAAGTACTTCAAAAAACTCTTGCCTCTATGTGAAAAATGACTTTCAAATATCCAACGCACATATTGAGAGGGAGAATTTACCAAGAAAATCAAATGGCTTTTTCTATGGAAATTCTGATCAAGAAATTATTTCAAAGAACTCTTGCCTCCATGTGCTAAACAATTTCAAAATCATATGCACATGTTGAGGGGGAGCATTTCTAAATGATCAAAACAATTAAGGTACCAAATGTTTTGATATTATATCACAAGTACCTTGATTGATTTTTCAAGTGGTTTCGAGAAGGAAAAAACAATACCAAAAGATCGACCAATTTACTTTATGCATGGTGTTATAAGGATGGTTAGGTTAGGTATTTGTTCCCACGATCCCGCCAGAGCCGAAGGGATCTACCCAGGGACAATCCACTAGATAGTGTAGAGTCCTTAGGTATGATGAAAAAAGGAGAAAAATGAGAATATGGGAAGAGTGCCAACTGAGACAGAGCTAGTACTGGAACAAACCCAACAAGGTTCTAGTAATGAAGTCTCAGTAAGCACTGAAGGGGTTGAAGAGTGAAAAAGAAATGAATGAGAAAAGGGTGAAAAGAAATAGCCCTCCAATAATTCAACCTTAGGGCAGAAACCAGGTTCAATACATATGCTACTGGTGTGTTAGGAATTAGAAAATCCAGTCGTTAAAGATTCGGTCACCTCAAGTATATGTATTTGCTAGAAATCTCGTAGTCGTAGTCAAGTTATGTTAGCAAGTAGTTTGTTATGTAACACCGTGGAGGACAGACTGGTCTTTACCCACTGTATGCCTGATCCACAGCCCGTAGGTGGCGTTTATTTGTAAGATACTATAAATACCCTCTACTTCCCAAGGTAGAGGGTTGGAGCTTTAATATTATTTTTCTTTGTTTCACATACCAACTCTCTTCCATTTCTCTCTCTAGAACTTTCTCTCTCTAAACATATTTAACGCCTCATGTGATTATGGTTTAGTGTGATTGTGAAATCCAATATTTAACAATTGGTATCAAGAGCCATGGTTTGATCACTCATCTTTCATGCTCTTTGTTTTGGTGGATTTCATAAGGTTTTTGGGGTATTAAGTGTTTAGGAGAGTTTGAATCATTTGGACAAATTCTAGTGTTAAAGTTTGAATTTTGCTTGTACTTTTGTGTTTAGGATCATCATATGTGTTTATGTTTTGAATTGGAAGGCTTAAATCATTGTGGTTTGGTTGTTTTTGATTGATAAAGTGGTTATTTGTGAACTTTGTACAAAGCGAGTTGAGCCTCGGACTTTTGTTTCTTCGAAGCGAGTTGCTTTGTTACTGGATGCGAGTTGGTATATGCGACTTGGCTATTTAGCGAGTTGACTTTATATGCGACTTGGGTTCTAAGCGAGTTGTTTCTTTAAGCGACTTGAGTTCTAAAGCGACTTGGCTATTAAGCGAGTTGTATAGCTAGCTAGTTAGTTTAAGCGACTTGGTGGTTAAGTGAGTTGTGTCTGTTTGCGACTTGCTATTAAGCGAGTTGTCTCTATATGCGACTTGGCTATTAAGCGAGTTGATTCCTTAAGTGACTTGTTTCTTTAAGCGATTTGGTTGGTTTGCGAGTTGATAACTAAGCGAGTTGATTGTTTAGCTACTTGTCTATTAAGTCTTGTTACTTCTTCGTGCTACATTCTTACGGGTGTTCTTTTGGTTTAGTAAAATCCCGTGAAAGAATCAATTTCCCGGTTTAATCAAGGAATAGTAAAATACCGTAGAACTTGTAATCATGTCAAACATCATAGCTACTATCGTTTTTTCTGTAGCTGAGGACGTTCAAGCAGCTGGATCAGATACTCGTCCACCTATTCTTGATAGAACTGATTATGACAACGAATCTGATTGTACTGTCTTGGAAAGGAAAATGGGGTCAACATTCTCAAATCTATTGATGAAGGACCTTTTCAGGTTGAGACTACAAGAGACTTAATTGATACTGCTACAGATGGAACAATAATCTATGGAATGGACAGATCAAAGATGTATGATGAGCTCAGTGATAAGGAGAAAAAGAGATTCGATGCTGATATCAGGGCTTCTAACATTATTCTTCAGGGTCTTCCAAAAGATATCTACAAGCTTATCAATCACAACACCGAAGCCAAGGCAGTGTGGGATAATGTCAAGATGATCCTCTCAGGTTCTGAATTAACTATTGAAGACAGAGAATCACAACTGTATGATGAATTTGAACACTTCAAGATGAAACCTGATGAGAGTGTCTATGAGTACTACGTGAGATTCCATAAGCTTGTGAATGACATGAGGAACATCAAAATGACCATGCCAAACATTCAGCTGAACTCAAAATTTGTGAACAACATGAATCCTGAATGGCACAAGTTTGTCACCTATGTGAAGCTAACCAAAGGATTAAAGAATACAAACTATGAGCAACTCTATGCATTCCTTCTTCAGAATGAGAGACATGCTATGTTTGAAAAAAGGATTCTTGATCAGTTCAAAACCAACCAGGGAGAGACAAGCTCATCAAATGATTCAACTGCTTTTTATACAAATGTTGGAATTACCACCAAAGCTTCTCAAGTTATACCCATGGGTAATGGTAATCACAAACTCATTCCCGATCCAATGTTCAAACAAGCTGATGCTGATGTACGCGTGGGACACTTCATTAATCAACTGGCTCTCATGATTAGTCAAAACATAAACTCTCTCCCACACACCAACAACAACCTCAGAACAGCATCCAATCCACACAATCAAGCCACTGTCAGAGATGGGAAGGTTATGGTGCAGCCAGTTCAAGAAAGGCAGTACGAACAAGGAAGAGGTGGAGTTGGTAGAGGATATGTGGCAAATCAGAATCGTGGAAGGAATCCAAATCAAGGACAAGCAAAGCCAGTCAAATGCTACAACTGTGGTGGTGAGGGACACATTGCTAGGAACTGCACATCTCCAAAACGTCCACAGAATGCAGAATACTTTAGAGACAAGATGTTGCTCGTGCAAGCTCAGGATAATGGTGCATCTTTGGATTAAGAGGAGTTGTTGTTTCTTGCTGAGGGCAATGCCAAGACATATGATGCAGATGTGGATGATCAGCCAATTCAGGAGATAGGTCACAATCATCAGAATGCCTTTCAAGTCGCTGACTGTGATGCATACGACTCTGACATCGATGATGAACCTACTGCACAAACAATTTTCATGGCTAGCATTTCTCCAATGGTCTCTCCTAAGGTCTCATCATCACAGCAAGCTAGTCTATCCAAAGAATCAATCATCTCAGAGGTATTAAAACTATATGATGATGTTGATGAGCGAAAGATGCATACTGAAGTATAATCTCTTGAGACTTATGAATCAGATATTGATGATGAGGGTAATAGCAATATTGTCCCAAATGATCAATATGTGAAGCAAAATGAAAGTGAGGTTGTACCAAGTAATGCATCTTCCGCAGTCAATGATGACTATGTTTTTAATGAATACACTGCATGTTCCCCTGATGATTCTGTTGTCTCTGAACTTAATGCCTATAAAGAACGTGTTGCTATTTATGAACAGCGTGCTAAGTTTGAGTTAACCACCCGTGAGCAGGAAATGGATGACCAAATGCATACAACTATTAGAAAAAGTAAGTTTAGAGAAGAAGTATTAAAACAAGAGTTAAACTCCTTACAAGAAAAGCTCTCTAAAACTGCTAAGCAAAAACAAGAACTTCAAGAAAATGTTAAAATGCTTAAGCAAGAATTCAGTGCTAAGGAATCAAAACTTTTGAATGATTTTTCTAATCTAAAAACCTTGAAAAACAAGCTTGAAAATAAGTTGTGCGTACAAGGGAATACCATTCAGACTGCTCACATGATCACTAAGCATAGAGTTCTCAGCGATAAGCATAGTATCCCCATTATAAAGGAATCCAACCCTGAGTATGGTAAGATAGCAAAAGCTGCTCAAAATGTAATTTATGATGGCAATGAGATTCTTAAACCCAGACAGAAACCTAGTTGCATTGATTGCACTGAGGAAGATAGAAAACTAGATGATGCATCTAGGGAGAAAATGAATAAGAAGCTTAACGATCCTGCGTGTAAAGATAAAAACATAACGATCAAACCCCATGATTACACTAAGTAAAATTGGATATCCTTGAACATGTTTAAGCCTCAAACTCAATTAACCCCTGAACAGATCTTTTGGAAGAAAGACATGGATAAGTTAAAAGTTAATGTACTTGTTGAAACAAACACTCCTTTCGAGTTGTGTTACTCAAGATGTGTTTTATACTGTTACTAAGCACTCTATTACTGCTTCTCGATTTTATGAATTATCTATTGCATTGAAAGTTTCCCATGATCGTGTCATTGAGCTTGAAAACAAAAACTCATAACTGAATTAGAAAATTGATCTGGATGATCACGATAATTTGGTAAAACATCTTTCTAAACTAGAAGTTGAACATTTTAATTTACAACTAAAATATCAACATCTTAAAGAAAATTTCAAAACCTCAAATATCAAGACATCCTCAGATGTTCCAGAGTTTGATGCAGTTTTTCAGATAAATAAACGTGACGAACAGATTCAAGCTCATTGTTGCACGATCAGAAAGTTGAAAGCCCAAATCTCTCAATTAAAGGGAGAAAAGAACAATGTGACTGGCTCCCAAATGCCTCCTCCTTTAGATTCTCAGTATTCTCAAAGTTATCATCTTCAAAACTTAGTTAATGTTTTACAAAAAGAAAACGAGAGTTTTCTGGAAGATAATGAAAAAGTTAAATGACACTTTAAAGAGTTATATGATTCAATGAAAATCACTCGTGACAAAAACAACGAAAAAATAACGTCTTTACAAAAAGAAATTGAGAATCTGAGGAGTCAGGAGAAAGGGAAACTGCCACTTGTTTTCAATGAGAATGTTTCTTCAAATTCATCCTCTAACTGCAAATATACTGTGACTGTTAAATACATTCCTCCTCATCTTAGGAATAATGAACTTGTGTTTCATAACTATTGTGCTCACCTTAATGATAGTCTAGAATGTCTCCGTGAGATTGTGGAAGAGGATTTCATAAATAAACCTCTTGATAGAGAAATTAGGTTTGCGTGCATTCAGGCCAAACGATCTCAGGAGCTGCTAGAATGTCTAATTGCAACATGTCCTAAATCCTTAGGTGCGAAAGGTAAAGTTGTGATGCCTTGTTCTATGCCTAGTGCCAAGTATACAAACCATACCATGCCCATCTTTAAGAAAGTGAACACTAATGTGCCTTCTAGTAGTTCAGATCCTTGCACATCTAGTTCAGGAATGCAAAAATTAGATCAACCAACTAATGTTCCCATAATTCCCTCTACAGGAGTAATCAGTGACATTAAAGAAAGCGGGTCAAAGCCTCCAGGCAATACCAAGCAAGATAGGACCTCGCAAGCTAAGAATGTGCATTGGAAGAGAGTAGATGACCATCCTAGGAACTTTAAGTTTGAGTTGAATAAAACGAATCGTGTTGATTCTAGTATTAGCCATAGGCGTACTTAATTAATTCGACATCTGATACTATCTGCAAACCATGTAATTATGTCTGCTTGAATTATGTTGCTAATCATGAATGTGGTGTGAATGTTTTGTCTAATGCTGTCAAATGCCCAGATAAAATTGTTAATGCTAATAATCATGCTAAGAAGGCTAAAAGGCAAAGACGTAAGAAAGTTAGAAAATAGTGGAAACCCACAGGAAGAACATTTAGTAAGATAGGTTATCAATGCATACCTTTTGGCCATAAGGATAATCTGTCCTCAATCTGCTAAGACAATGCCCACTAGAAAATGGATGCCTACTGGTAGAACTATTCCTTTAAGAAGTGAACATACTTTGAATAGGTCAAATACGGACACTAGCACTGCATCTATTCCTAATGATTCCATTGCTTCTATTTCTGATATGGGCGTTTCTATTTCTGATGTGGGTGTTCCAATCACTGTTACTAACCAAATGGAACCCATTCTTGCATGGGGATCCCAATTATCCAGTTATCCATTCCTGTCTGTGTTCAACTGCAGATCGTTCAAATCGTTCTGTGGTACCTGGACTCAGGTTGTTCCAAGCATATGACTGGAGACTGGTCGCGGCTCATGAACTTCGTGAGCAAATTCATCAGAACTGTTATATTCGGGAACGATCATTTTGGTGCTATTATGGGTTATGGAGATTATGTTGTCGGTGATAGTGTTATCTCCAGAGTATATTACGTAGAAGGTCTTGGTCATAACTTATTTTCTGTCGGTCAATTCTGTGATTCTGATCTAGAAGTGGCCTTCAGAAAACATACATGTTTCGTTAGAGAACTTGATGGTAAAGAGCTTTTAAGAGGAACACGTGGTTAAAATCTATACACCATCTCTATCGAAGATATGATGAAGTCTTCTCCAATTTGCTTGTTGTCAAAGGCTTCGAAAACAAAGTCATGGTTATGGCATCGTCGTCTCAATCACTTGAACTTCGGCACCATCAATGATCTCTCCAGAAAGGACTTAGTTGTAGGTTTACCTAGACTAAAGTATGAAAAGGATCATCTTTGTTCAGCATGCCAATTAGGAAAAAGCAAGAAATATGCCCACAAACCCAAACCTACAAACTCAGTTACAGAAGTTCTTCATACAATTCACATGGATTTATGTGGACCCATGAGAGTGCAGAATATCTTTGGGAAGAAATATGTTTTAGTCGTGGTTGATGATTACTCTCGATTCACCTAGGTTAAGTTCTTAAAGACAAAGGATGAAACTCCAGATATCATCATCAAACTTATCAAACAACTGCAGGTTCGACTTAACAAAACTGTCAGAATCATCTGAACCGACAATGGAACTGAGTTTGTTAATAAAAAACTTAGTGAGTTTTATGAAAGTATTGGAATCAGTCATCAAAGAAGTGTTCCACGAACTCCTCAACAGAACGGTGTAGTTGAAAGACGAAATTGAACTCTTGTGGAAGCCGCAAGAACAATGCTGATTTACTCAAAGGTTCCAATGTTTCTCTGGGCTGAAGCCATTGCCACTGCATGCTACACACAAAATCGATCCCTAATTCACACTGCTCATGGAAAAACTCCATATGAACTTGTCCACAATAGAAAACCTAATCTCCCATTCCTTCGTGTGTTTGGTGCATTGTGCTATCCAACTAATGAGGGCCAAGACTTAGGCAAGTTTAAAGCTAAAGCAGACATTGGAGTATTTGTAGGATATGCACCAAACAAAAAGGGATACCGAATCTACAACAAAAGAACCCAAAATATCATGGAAACAATTCACGTTACATTCGATGAGCTGACCGGTCAAATGGCTCCAGGACAACCCAGTTCTGGACCCGCTTCATCATGTAGTCCCATCAGTTCTACTTTTGTTTACGACTCCTCGCCAGCAACTCCTTATGTACCTCGTTCAGAAGATGACTTGAAGAAACTGTTTGATCCAATGTTTGATGAACACTATGAGCCAACTGCTAATGATCTGTCAATCCCATCATCAGAGGCTGCTACTATCCCTGTCAATGAAGCTAACCCTTCAGTTTCTATGACGCTAAGTCAAGAAGCGCCTGCTGCTGATCACTCTGTCTCATCAACAAATCATCAATCATCGAGTGTACATCATGGAAGTATTTCTGGCACCCTCGATGATGAAAACCCTTTTGCTCCTCCAGAAGATGAACCCTTTGAAAACATATTTGCTCTTGAATCATCATCAGAACCATTATCATCAGGAGATATAGACTCTGCTACTTTAGCTCCTCATCAACAACCACATGAACATCTTAGGAACTGGACACATGATCATCCATTGGACAACATCATTGGAGATCTTTCTGATTGAAGACAGCTGGTTCAATGCCATGCAAGAAGAAATTCATGAGTTTGATTGACTAGATGTATGGGAATTAGTACCTGCTACAGATTGTGCAATGATCATTGCTTTAAAGTGGATCTTCAAAGTGAAGCTTGATGAGCATGGAAATGTATTAAAGAACAAGGCTAGGTTGGTTGCAAAAGGATACCATCAGGAGGAGGGTATTGACTTTGAAGAATCATTTGCTCTAGTTGCTCGTATTGAAGCGATCAGAATCTTCTTGGCTAATGCTGCAAGTAAGAACATGGTAGTCTATCAGATGGATGTAAAGACGACGTTTCTTAACGGAGATCTTAAAGAAGTCGTTTACGTCAGCCAACCTGAAGGCTTTGTGAATCCATAGCATCCTACTCATGTCTATCGTTTGAAGAAGGCTCTATACGGTCTGAAGCAAGCTCCACGGGCATGGTATGATACGCTATAAAAGTTTCTTCTATCTACCGGATTCAGCAAAGGAGCAGTTGATCCGACATTGTTCACCAGGAAGTCAGGCAAACATTTAATTCACGTTCAAATATATGTTGATGATATCATCTTTGCCTCGACTGACCCCAATGAATGTGATCGTTTTTCTAATGAAATGGGTTCCAAATTTCAAATGTCAATGATAGGACAAATGTCATTTTTCTTGGGATTACAAATTTCACAAAGTCCCGGAGGCATTTTTATAAATCAATCTAAATATGCAAATGAGATTTTAAAGAAATTTGGATTTGATTCTAGTGACCCTGTTGACACTCCCATGATAGAGCGTACTAAACTGGATGAGGACCACTCAGGGATCATGGTAGACCAAACAAAATATCGTAGTATGATTGGATCCCTGATGTACCTCACAGCCAGTAGACCAGACATTTTGCTCGCTGTTTGCATGTGTGCTAGATATCAGGCTAAGCCTACCAAAAAGCACCTTGAAGCGGTTAAACGGGTCTTTCGGTATCTCCAAGAAATAATCAATATGGGACTTTGCTACCCGAAGGACACCGGTATGTCACTAACAGCCTATGCAGATGCTGATCATGCAGGGTCTCAAGATGCACGTCGAAGTACGTCTGGAGGTGCTCAGTTTTTGGGTGATAAGCTTGTGACCTGGTCTTCAAAGAAGCAAATGAGTACTTCTATTTCCTCTACAGAGGCTGAATACATAGCCATGTCATCCTGTTGTGCTCAAATCCTATGGATGAGATCTCAACTATCTGACTATGGCTTTGAATTCAACAAAATCCCTATGTACTGTGATAATAAAAGTGCTATTGCTCTCTCATGCAACAACGTACAACACTCAAGAGCCAAGCACATCGACATTCGACATCATTTCATCAGGGAACAAGTGGAAAAAGGTGTGGTGGAACTCTATTTTGTGAGGACTGAATACCAATTAGCAGACATCTTCACCAAAGCTCTTTCTAGAAAATGTTTTGAGCTTATCCTTCCACGTCTTGGTCTAAAGAGTCTTCAACCGGAAACACTCAAGCGTCTTCAAGAGGAAGACGAGGAGTAAAGGTCTTTATTCTTCTATCTCTTGTATATATTTATTCAAAAATCAAAATACAAAATTCAAAAACCCTCAAAAGAAAATATAAAAATATAAAATTCTCTAAAATCCATAAAAATTTGAAAAATCTTGAAAAATTCCAAAAATATTCTTATTTTGTCATATTTTTTCCTTATTCGATATCATCTACGGACTTTGTGTTGACATTCAAAGAATGTCACGGGTCTTTAGATGTTCTTCGAATGTACATTGTTTTTTAAAAAAATAAAAAAAAATGAGGCGGAGAAAAATGGTGGTTTATTGTCATTTCAGGCAGTAACCCGTTTTAAAAGTAAAGAACAGAGCCATGCTTTAACTTATTTTTCAAATCTCATACTCTGATTCTTAACACAAATGTTTGTCATCAAAAAGACAAATGTTTCTCTTTCCAAATATTTTTTCGTCTAATGATTCTTCTGAAAAATATTTGCCATCTAATGAAAACTCAATTGCTTTGTAAAATAAATCGGACTCTATTTTTGAAAATCATCTAGACTTATTGATTGTCAAAAATATCTATCTCTCAATCAACAACTTATGTCATTGATTGAGGGGGAGAATGAAATGATTTCAATTAAATCAAACAGTTATTTGTCATACAATTGTTTTCAAAAGATAATCATGCATGTTTAATCAATGGAGTTTGAAGTCTCAAAATCCAATCCTTATCAGTTAAAACATTTTCATAATCAAGTCACAATTCTCCTTAAAAGCTTTCAAAATCAATTTAAATCTACAGAGATCACAAATCTCAAATGATTTGATAATTGTGATCGGGGGAGAAATTGTGATTTAAATTGGATTAAAACTGATAATTCGGTAAATGGTTTTATAAGGATGCACAAGCTCTCCTTCCCACATGTGCCAAACGATTTCAAATTTTCCATGCACATGTTGAGGGGGAGCATCTATCTTAAACCATAAAGATTTGAAAGGTGATCAATTTATTTCAATGTGCAGTCTTTTCCCAATATGTGCAAAACATTTTCAAATATCTATGCACATATTGAGGGGGAGCAACTATTTTGAAAACCACAGTCTTTATATAACTACTCTTAGATGCAATCCAACCCCTCAAAACATGAAAATTATTTCCATTACAAAATGATGCTTGATGCAAATATTGAGGGGGAGCTCTTGTTCTAAAAATATCAAAAACAATTCAGTTACAAAATGCTTTGATAATATATCACAAGTATCTGGATTGATTTACAAATGGTTTTCAATTGGTTCCAATGGCATATGAACAATACCAAAAGACCGACCATTTTACTTTACGCATGGTGTTATAAGGATGGTTAGGTTAGGTATTCGTTCCCATGATCCCGCCAGTGCTAGAGGGATCTACCCAGGGACAATCCTCTAGATACTGTAGAAGTCTTTAGGTATGATGAAAAAAAAGGAGAAAAGTGAGATATGGGAAGAGTGCGGACTGAGATAGAGCTAGAACTGGAATAAACCCAACAAGGTTCTAGTAATGAAGTCTCGGTAAGCACTGAAGGGGTTGAAGAATGAAAAAGAAATGAATATGAAAAGGGTGAAAAGAAATAGCCCCCCAAAAATTCAACCGTAGGGCAGAAACCGGGTTCAATTCATATACTACTGGTGGTTACCAAGGTAACATCGTTATTGAAGACAAGACGTCATGGACCCAGTGACGCACTGCACTACATCTTCCCAAGCTACTCAAGTTTCTCTTAAAAGGACTTGTTTCATTCTCACGGAGAACCGACATTATCTATCGACTTTCTCTTAGAGTTTGTTGATATTGAAGAAGGAGACCCTCTACCTAGTCTCCGGCATAGGAACCAAATATGCACAATTGAGTCTAGAGCCACGAGATCATCAATAAATCTCATTAGGACACTTTCAATGAAGACTCTCTGTTTCACACAATGTGGAAAGAGAGATTATATCATGAGTCCTACGCATTATCCTTGTGGTATTGCCAGAACATCTGAGTGATATGTATACATATTCACAATGAAGATGGAAAGCCTTCTGGAGCTAACATCAAACAAGATCGTGGTGGGTGGCATGTGAGATCTATCCAATAGATCAACCATGTGACAACTGAACAGAAACAATGGGGCGTGTTAATACAAATATCGTCATTAAACGTTATTTATATTTTTGATCTTTGCCTAAGTTTTGTTAACGACAAAAGTAAATTTAATTTATAAAAGCTTAAAGCTTGTCAAGTTTATTAGATATTAAAACAAGCTTTCTCAAACAATATATTCATCATTCAAGCATTTACATTTATGATTAGTAACATCTTGATATGACTCTAATC